>LR990999.1:1225000-2425000 GCA_905163435.1 Mamestra brassicae | reverse complement strand
GGACTGGTCATCTCTCAGCTGCCACGGTTTATTTTAATTATTTGTTGTTTGAATTGCTGTTTTATTTTTACTTCGGACGCTTGATCGTGCAAGTCTTTCTAAATCGTTTTCACATATACGTATGTTTATTTTATTTTCACACGAATGATGTTACCGTATCATTGTAAAAAACATTGATTTAAAAGAGTGTCCGTGGAGTTTCTTGCACGTTCTTCTCCATAGAGATCTACGCTTTGGAACGTGCAAATAGCTTCATCTCTTTGGACAGACCGACCTTTACAATTCAAGTGCCTGTAATGGTTTAATTGAAATAAATACTTTGAGTTTGAGTTTTGAATTATGAGAGAGCTGCCCAATTAGTGGCTTTACGTGGACACAATTTGAAACAAGGAAGCAGACATACACGTATCACTTAGATTTTCACTGATTTCTACCCATGAACTAAGCTCAAATGATATCGAGTATCGAATTCACTCTTGACTTTGATCACATGTGTGTATGAACGTGTGCGCCCAAAGATACCTCTTCAGTTGTCTTGAAGGTGGTGAGAAACAAAAATTTAGGGAAAGAGTTTTATACATTGATTGTGCGCATGCAGAGGAGAAGCGCAGAGTACAACTAATTTGGATATTTATCAAGTTCAATAATAGCAATCAAAACTTGCTCGACAAACTGCAAATTGAAAACTGCTAATTGATCTCAGAGGGCCAATTCTCATATTTTTAATACGTTCGCATTCGCATCAGAGGCTCAAATAGCCAAAAGCACCTCTCTCGCTGTCAAAAACACCACTCTCGCTGTCAAAACTACCTATCTCTCGCTATAAAAACTCCTCTCTCGCCGACAAAAACAGTATTAATTTCCCTACAATTTGACATGTTTTTGTAATTGATTATCACTGTGATGACAGTGTGACATGAATTTGATGGCATTTTATAAACGAGATTTGGCCTTCTAAAATGTGCAATGGGCGCATTTATAAGCATCTCTCTCTCTATGCAAGTCTGATGAAAATACAACAATGGGATATTTTAGTGAAAAAATTAAATTAATCCGTCAAATAGATTTCCAAAAAATATGAGACACGAATTTTTTTTTTTGACGTCAGTATGATGGTATAATTTTTACCTGCATCGTGACGTCACGCGTGTTTTCAACGCATTGTATCGTCTTCATTTGTTTACGTGAAAAAAGGAAAATACGTGTCCAATATTTTTTTGGAAATCCATCTAATGGACTAATTATCTATCACGGTCACACGGCATCACGCGTGAACGGCTGAATCAATAATTTCGCTAATTATTTTTTGTTGTGTTTGTTATTGTCAGGGGAAGGTTCTTACGGATGAAAATATTACAAAAAAATATACATCCGGTCGAAGCCGGAACGGGCCAATAGTATTATTATATAATTTAGTAAAATACCTTAAATAGTATCTACTGAGTTAGACCACCACAGTGTATAATGTGTTTTTTTGCCAACCGACTCAAAATTACACATATGTACATACACCTCCTTCAAACTTTAAGCTACACTGGATTCTTACAAACGAAAACCTATTTTTAGATGCAAAGTAATCAGCATAAATAAATACACTATTCAGTACTGAAATTTAAGTAGCAAGGCCTGAATGTTTTCTTCCATTTACAAATTAAATTACTGAAAAACACGTACATAGCTAAGAACCGAAATAAAATTTGTTCCAGGCACAAACCCTGGAGTGCGTTCAATAACTCCTATCCTAAAGTTAATCTGAACCGACTTCGATGAATTTACATGCAAATTGGGTTTCAAAACGGATCCCACTGAGCGCCCATAGTTAATGCTGAGGCCAACTTATTTTGACTCCTCAAAAAAAATTACCACACCCTTATAACGTGAGACATAAAGTACACAATAGATTGGTGGATTGAGATTTGAACGGCTTAGTAAAGCTTGTATTTGAATTAGTCCGACAAATTGAATAATGCATTCGAATTTGAAATGATTTGTTCTAAATGTGTTAGGTATAGGGTCGAGTTTCCTCTGTCAAGTGACAACTAAAATAGACTAGGGTTGTCCCATCGTAAGTTTTAACTTTTGAAGCTTTGGTAAGGACTTTCAAACCTCTAATATGTGACAAAGTGGTGTGACATGTTAGTTTTTAGTTATTATTAATAGTTTGCTTATCTCTAATAAGTTTCTAACGAAGGCACGTGTAAGATTAGTTTCTAAGATCGCTCCATATTCTAGTTGAGACAGTCGATTATGTTCTTAATTAGAGCAAAACTGAGTCCGTATTAGTTTGATAGATGCTGTAGAAGATAATTAATAGGAACTTAGAATGTCTCAGGAAGGTACTAAGGTAGAGCATCATATTTTTTGGTGTGGCTGACACAAAATTGCACATTTGGTAACTTTTATTTGTTATTTACTAGCGACCCGCCCCGGCTTCGCACGGGTGTTAATTTTTATTCAGCCCAAACTATCAAAGTAATCATCTAATTACCAGAATTAATAATTTTGTGGTCCAGGCTGGAATAAAAAGTACATTAGACCACAGTCAGCGACGTCTGCTCTAAGGTATCGTCTACCAGTTCGGGACAGTATGTCACCCCTCTGCGGCATGAACACGGTGTGAGGGGCACACCGAAAACTGGCAAAGCGCAAGTCCAAATTGCACTTGTCCAGTTTTTTATAATATGTAGTAATTATTATAAGCTCCTGATGTCCCACTGCAAGGCAAAGGCCTCCCTTCCTTATTTCCATTCTGATCTATCCTGGGCTACTGAACCCAATCCTTTAGTTAGGAGTCCAGCTTGTCCCGCCATCTTCTCTTGAATCTACCGCGTTGCCGGCTCCAGGTGTTTCAGACCCAATCCATGACCACTTTCGCCAAATTTTCCTGTGGTATACGGCAGATATGTCCTGCCCAGTTCCATTTCAATTTGGCAGCTATGTTGCCTACATCTGAGACTCGGTTACAAATGTAACTATGGATTGAGTATAGATTTAGGATCCCCAATTAATTTAGTTCTGTATGGTGTCGGACGTAAAAGAATAGCCCCATACCATCACTTCCCGTGGGTGTCGTAAGAGGCGACTAAGAGACTCAGCAGAGACTGGGCAGCAGCATTCTCTGTGCATTGCAACAGCTACACTGCGATCGCCAACCCGCCTGCCAAGCGTGGTAAATATGGCAAACCCCCCCGCTTGGAGGAGGCCTATGTCCAGCAGTGGACGTATTTCGGCTGATGATGATGATGAATTAATTAAAGTTGTTTTAGGTCTGATTTTCACTTCACTTAGGCCGTTGCTCGTTGAAAAATCCTGGTATTCAGCTGTATCGCCTTAGCCTGAAAACTGAGCTCAACATAGTTTTAGAAAAGAATTGAAGGGAGCCCAAATCAGTCTGATGATTATAAAATAAGAAAAAAAAACAATACAAAATTAAAAACTGCCCAAGTGCGAGTCGGACTCGCGTACAAAGGGTTCCGAACGAATTTAATTTTTGTTACATGTTATTTTAATACTACAGACTTCTTATAGGTTTTCCTTTAAACTTTAGATAAAGAGCTATCCAAATTTCAAGCTCAGTAGTTTCGTAAAAAGGGGGGAATGGTTATTTTTGAAATATGTATTTTGAAATCATGAAAATAATATATTCAATATCCTCACAATTAGCCGTTTCAGTAGATATGCCACACGGTACAATTTGAAAATCATTTTTTTGTAATTTTCTTGTTTGTTCCCCAAATTTATTTATTTACGTATCACATTCGTGTTTGGGTCACAGAAGTTCATAAGTATAGCAAATTTCAACAGAATCGGTCCAGTAGATTCGGAAAAATTGACTGTGACAGACGGACAAACAGACAGTGATACGTACACCCGAGTAATCCTATAAGGGTTCCGTTCTTTACGGAAGTTCGGAACCCTAATAGACTTATCCATCCACTCAAGTTAGCCAAAACTCTCGAGCTGAGGACCCGAGAGCTGAGGCATATCATGCGGAATCATTGTCAGCATGAAATGTCTCACAAGTACATGACTCACTAACGTGTTTAACTGTAAATTCATAAATTTGATACTAATCCTAGTGTATAAGTTGTAGTATCTAAGGTGTGTGCTAACAAAAAGGTGTATAATGCGGTAACGAAATGTGACTATATTGTATTCAACTTTTTATTTCCATAGATATATATTTTTTCTATAAATACTTTACTAACTATATACACTAGAAATAAAAATAAAAACTTCTAACTAAATTAACAATAAAAATTCATCCGCATCGCTGTCGACTGGAAGTGTACCCAAAAGTACTTAAAAAAATGGTTCCTATGTTGTCCCAAATAAAACAATTTATTATTATTATTTTTATTATTAAATATAAGAATGTTAAATCCTTTACAATATTGACTGCAGTATTGCTGATTCATATCCGTGTTTCGCCTCGGTCCATCTCAGCAGACAACTAGAAAGTTCAGATAGACTATAAAACCTTCCTCATAAAATAACAAACATTATTTTATGAGGAATCTCCCCATCCTCCTTACAATAAATTCTTCAATGCTCTACAGGAAATTGAAATGTTCAGGTTTGATAGAAATTGAAATTGCTTTGTACCATGATAATGTTTACTGTGGAATCAGTGGTTTAGGTGATCCTTGCCTGATTTCGTCTTTTAATTTTGTGCATTGATTCTTGGAAATGATGTTAGTTCTTATTCAAATTGTAATATTTGTAAGATTGTTTAGGTCAAATCTTGAAGGCTGGATAAGAAACACTTACGTGGTTAAAATTTGGTTCAGCAATAAAGTTTTATGATAATTGTATTATTAGGTGTAAGTATTAAGTCGATTTTATGTGTCAAAAATTAATCGATTCTAACTTTTTATTAATGGCTACTTTGTCACTAAGATCAGTATAAAACCAACAATCACCCTTAGATAGTTCCTGAACCTGATTTCCTATATTAGGTCCCCAGATTCTTCATCTAGGTTAACTCCAGGCGCAGCAACCGCTCAACGGTCACCAGTGCAGACACGTGAAACTGTTTCATGTTTAATTCTGTTTTATATGGCCGTAATACAGATTGTGTTTTTATAATACCTTGCTTAGCTTTACTTAATGTACGATTATAAGTGAATGATTTGGTCGCCTATAATCACAAGCGCACATTTGTATGTGTCCCTGTTTGTGTTCATACGCGTGTGATTGCGTGAAAAGTGTCTACTGCGCCAGTCATTTGTAACAAATTGCCGAAGACATGGAAAGAGCTTCCGCTTTCATTAAAAAAGAGACTCTTGTTAAGGAGTTCCTAATGGAGAAAGATTATTTAAGCTGGTGCATAGTTATGTATAATATTAGTAATAATATTTTAAAATTGTATTTAGTTTTTAGTTGATATTTTATATTTTTTGCATGCCTACGTGGTAAAATATGGCTGTACTATTATATGTTTTTTCGTCATCGTTTGAGGTTACCCATATTTGCAAAATAAAATTATCTTTATCTTTGTGGAGCCTTTGTTGGCGAACCAATACATTTAATTTTTTTTTTTTGATCATTTATTACTTATCCGAGCGTAATAAAGAATTTGTTGTCAACTCATTAATATACTTCATTTTAAATTATATTTCGAAACATTCTCATTAAGTTTTTTTATTTTTTTTATTTCAGCTATTTTTTAATTTCTGTATTACTGTTTATCTTCCACTGTGACTCATATTTGCAAAGTATCACTAACTCATACTTATACTAACAAACAATTTCTTACCGAGCAATACGTTAAGAGGAGTAAGCCAAAGCATGTAGGTAATAAACTGTCGTACGTAACATTATGTACTTTAGCTTCGTCTGCTCATATTAATCAAGTGATGCATAGCATATTTCCTGATAGAATGAATAAGAGGTAGTGAAGTATTGTGACCCTTTCCATTAACTATTAATTCGAACATTCATATACATATATTATTCCCGCTGAAGTGGGCAGAAAAGGGACTAATATGTATTACATTTCCTGTAGTCTTCTTTGCTACTTGTTCTCTCAATATAAATGGCATATTTAAGGGTTTCTGAAATATTATTGGCTTGTGCTAAAATTGGCCCTAGACCAAAATATTATCTACCTTTTTTTTTGAGTGGCGTCCCACAGTTCAACCTATGAGGTTGTCGACTGCTTAACCGGTCTCGCCTGTGGTGGCCTTAATCTAACTATTAAAGCCTCCAGCCAGGGCTTATTAAAACTTACAAACTAAGCGACTACACGCTAAGGGCACCCCCTGTGGGACAGGGCCTCGGCTTAGGGCGTCGCTGGGGGAGGACAGCTAGAGACGGACTGGATCGAACTAGTTACGTACCTACCCTTGCGGTATCCTTCGCTTATACCAAATACAGTGCGGTGGAGGACCTTTGTCATCTTCTTTGTTGTCCATCGTGTACAGCCACACATACACATACAGCTGTACATCTACATGAAAAGAAAAATAACTACCTACATATATATATCCTCCTGACCGATTTCGGCCATGGCGGCCAATCTCAACCGAGACTAGCCATCGCGCGGGACATATTATAGTGCACAAGTGTCTATTGTTGTCAATTCATGTCTCCAATCCTTTACATTTTGACTTTTCGATGATCGTTATTGCTGAAAGAATGTCACTTTGTCTAAAGCCATAGATATCCTAAAGCCCTAAGTTTACTTTCAAATGTTTGTCTTTATTAAAAGCTGATGAAAAGATAATATTCGACACTTCCGATTCATCTCCAGCCTGCTAATCCTCATAATGACAGCCAAAACAAAATAATCCTCGACTACCTTCTTCTCAGAACATTCAATAAATATTGATAACATCTCCGACAATTTGGAGAATAGCCCTCCATCGATATAATGCGACATGGAAAATGCTCAGCTTAGCAAATAAGAGGGGATGATCGTACCCCTGGCCTCTTATATTGGTTTACCATGATACGATGAGGAAAGACTTTTAGATCTCGCGATACGATTTTAATCGTGTGCTGAAATCAGGATATCTTGAAGAACAGAAAATATAATATAATAATAAAGTTTTATTGACATAAAGGTGTTACATTTCAATTGAAGTCCTGACTCCTGTGCTAGGTGGTACCTGTGTTACAGGATACAAATAAGAAAAGAGATGGAGGAGACCATGGCAATAAAGTTTCTTTAAAAAAGAAGAAAATGCTGCTCCGACACAAAAGACGATTCTTTTAATGTAAATTAATGCCGTCCAAGATTTTGTTTGGCCAGTAAGTATGAAGCTACAAGTATCCGGATCTGCTGCTTCCAAGTACACTCGATAGAATGTTGCAAAGTCCTGCACATTCAACATTGAACATGAAGGCTGTGTATAGTAGATAGCCTAAAACGAATTGGTTAAAAAAGAAAACCGTGGGCGGCCAACTTTGAGTGTAGGCGTTTTTCACGGTTTGAAGAAAATCTAATCTAGTTGAAGACGCACAAGATTTAATCAATCAGCCCTACTATGTTGGGGTCCGCTTCCAGTCAAACTGAATACAGCAACCAATAAACCAATTAATATTTTACATGGAGCGGCTGCCATATCTACAGACTTCCACAACCCTTACTGGGCCGTGAAGGACTGTTAGGCAGCCGTTGGGTACTACACGCTGGATCTCTTTGGCAAGACTGGTGTCAGATTTCTTGACTACTAACTACTCGAAATGACTGTGTAAGATCTACAAATCATAGACCAACAGCTTAATGTGATTTCTGAGGAACGGAGGAATATCGGTATTTTAAAATGATCACCCATTCAAGGACCGACCTCGACAAGGGTTTTTCAATTTTTTGTTCTAGCAAAATCTTCAAGGTTAGAAACCTTGAAGATTTTGCTAGAACAAAAAATTTACAGCTCTGCATTTTACTTATGTATCGCTGTAGGTTATTGATTGTTTGTTGTACGCCTCGCTCTTAAAGACACATAGAGACATGTAGGCGTGTGAAGCCGTGCCTACTAACAGAATTAAATCATTCTGATAACCTTTATCGCGTCTTTTCGTCACACTTTGTGAATTTCATTCAAAATATTGGCAAACATTGATTTTGTAGTACTTGTATCTAGTTTTGTTATAGTTACGAATAAACATTTTGTAATCCACTTATTAGTGTTTCCACAAGTATCCTATTTACAGGCAACATTGCTATTTACAAAAAAAAATACAACCTAAATTAAAATAAAAAACTAAAATATGGCGTCGAAAAATTCGTCTGCATCGCTATCGACTGGAAGTGAGCCCAAAATACTGGCGGCATCGCCACGTTGTATAGCCATGCTTATCTCCTGTCCGAGGTAAAAGCCAACCATAGGGGGAAAAAAATACATCAAAATATTCAACGCTCCACAAACACCTATCCTTCCTCATTTTTTGAAGTCAATTAAAAGTTGGAACAGAATTTATTTGAGACTATCAATGTCGTGTCATCATTATTATTTCAGCCGAGTAACACCAACTGCTCCACATAAGCTTCCTCCAAGCGTCGCCCCATGGAGCGGGTCTGAGCTTCTTGTATCCAGCGGATTTCCTTGGACTCCATCACATGCAACGTTACTTCTGAAGTGGCGTCTAATCAGGTGGTGAAGGCCATTAAATTCATCGCTTTCCAGTTCTTATTTCATGTCACTTAGGGCCGGCGCAAGCGCAACACATTCATTTCCTCCGTTCTTCCGTTCATCCGTCTTGTGAACCGTCTAGCTATCACTGACCCCCTTATCTTTCATATCGCTCTTCACATATTCCATCCATCTTTTCTTTGCCTTTCTCTATAGTTACAGGCCATTAAAGTCGTGAAGTATAAAACCTCAATGCATCGAAAGAATCATGCGGTTTGAATTTCGTAGGATAATATTCCGATAGAATTTTTAAACTGCTATCAATTTTAATGTGTCTGCATATTCACTATTGGATTTCTTGAGGTCCGCTTGTGAAATTCGGTTGTGATACAAATTGTTGAGTCTGCTTAGCCTCGGATTGGTATGAAATTGAATTACAAGATGTACTTTCATGGCATTTTATTCTTATATGTATTCAGTTGAATTTCAACTAACGTAGCGTTTTATAATTTAGTCAGTCCACATCAGATTCAGTAAATGACAAAGGCGCCTGCAAAAAATCACTACTCAAGTAATTTGTTTTGGCCCGAACAAAACCCAAATTTTATACTGCTATTAAAATGGATTTATTCGTAAAATTATTTCGCAGACACAAGCAATCATCATTTATTGCTACCCCATTTCATCTGAAACTCACTACTAAACTAACACGTTTATTTATCGAACGCTGATTCAAAATCAACATCAAATATAAAAGTCCAAACAAAACCAATGAACAGAGAACGCAATAAATTGTTACTATTGACATTTGCTCTTAAAAAATAAAAATAAAAAACCAAGTCGAACATCCACTTCACAAGTTTGGCAAAGTTCAGTTTCCGAACGATTACTCTTCAAGGGCCAGTACCTCGGTCCTAGTCTGGGGTATATGTGCATCCTTCTCTAACAGATGACTCGAGTCAAAGCTTTCATTTACCTAAATCGAGTTAAGGGACCAAGAAAACAAGAAAGAGCTTCGCAGTGTCGTCATCTGTCAGCGGACGGCCACTTACGGCTACAAAATTTATTTACTTCTAACACAATCGAAAATGACCTTTACACCCTTTGACATTAAACACATGATCAGGCCTTTGTCCTGACTTCGCAACACTACTCTTTATATGCGGTTGCTGAAGAGATTTTCAATCTTATGTCATCAGCATAAAATGTATGTCGAGTGCAAATTATTTTGTAAATCTGATCTTGGAGTCAAATTCCACAATGGAACGATAAGAACAAGAGACAAACGGGCCTTTTTAGTCGGTTTTGGTTCAATGGTAACAGCATGTGAGAAGTTTTTCGATGGGTGCTTACAATTACATTAGCGACAGTAGCCCACCCCATCGATACTGAGATACTGTAAGTAAGATAAATAATTTCAAATATATTAAGGCTTGTACAGAATCGTTAATTGCTAGATTTGGAGAACCTATGTTAAATACAATTTAAATTGTAATAAGCAAAAAAGAAGGAAAGTTATTGTCACAAGGAACTGCAGTAGGATGACAATGGTAAAAGTATTTCTAACTGATAAGTAATAAGCCATGTGATTATGGTAGACAGCTCAGACATGACATCAGAAAAAGTACCATTACACATTTTTTGATAAACGCAAGCCACTTATAAACTCGCAGGATAAAATATTGTGCGCACATTCCCTCGACTGCCTCACAGCTTCAAAATGACTTGCATCTGATATACTTTCATCAAATTGAGCTTATTTTACCCTTGCTTGCTCCACGTCGACTCGAATCAAATTTAGTTTATCACATTCAGAACTTTATAAGAATATATTGCGTTGAAAGTTTGTAAAATTGTATAAATATTGACAGGTGTTTGGCCTTAAGGCTAAGTTGGAAGTTCGTGGAGGGTTTTGAAAATGTTAGGGTCCGAGATTTCAAGGGGTTGGATATTAAATTAGTTGACTATAGGAGCGTCCTTGTTTCGGACAAATATAATATTATTATAGCAGTAGAAGCCAACTTTCGTTTAGAAAAGTTATGTGTGATTTTTATTGCTGTGTTGGAATTAATTATCTTTATAAGACATTCCTTGTAAAATATATGCTGTATGTTTGTTTGGATAAATTAATAACTCATACGTAAGTGTAAACTTTATTCGTTTTGGATGTTATCTTTAACAAACTCCAAAATAGCATGCTTTATTTAACCCTGTTTCTAGTAACAACAAATAATAAACATAAAATAAAAATTAAAAGGAGACCCCTACCAGAAACGTGTTTTTTTTTTGTTTTGCTCGATCTTAATACTAGCAACAAGTAGACACTCGAAATGCTCACAGTGTTGGTATTGCTATATTCGCGAAAAAATAAATAATAATAATAAAATAAAAATATATTTAAAAATTAAAGGTTTAACGGCATAATTGTGGATTATAACAATGGCGTTGGTACGGAATCCTTTACGCGCGAGTCCGATTCGCACTTGGCCAGTTTTTATGAAACAATAATTAAATTACTACATCACAGGCTTCAGATTAATGCCACATGAGACATCACATCAAATTACCTCACAAAACATTCCTTTCAGAATAACATACATATTTTCTTAAGAACATCATCCCTAATTTACAAGTTGTTTGTGTACTCGAACATCGAAATAACTAATTCATTTGGGACTAAACTCTTACGTCAGAGCCTTTGACATGGGTCCAAAACCGTGACTGTACTCAGTACTGTTCTATGAGAAACCAAGCAAAATATTTTTAGTGATCTACAGTAATGTTGGAAAATCAGATGAAAAACATTAACGTGACACAAATTTTTTTCATAGACAAATTTTTAACCGTCTGCGTGACAGTAGATTGTATTAATACTTTTTGTATTTTTTTATGTAACTAAAAGGTTTAACAAGAAAAAAAAATGTACGCCATAATTGGCAAAACATGTAGATCCTGTCCCAAATGTTATTTTAAGACTGCATATCCATTGTGTGTGTGAGTATATGTACTCATGTTTTTACAAAAAATAACATTATCTTAACA
Source organism: Mamestra brassicae (assembly GCA_905163435.1). NCBI lineage: Eukaryota > Metazoa > Arthropoda > Insecta > Lepidoptera > Noctuidae > Mamestra > Mamestra brassicae. Next base: position 2,413,379 of record LR990999.1, on the reverse strand, counting down.
TGGAAGGAATGGATCAGGCCTTTTACCAGGAGTGGGATAGTTGAGTCTGGCTAAAACAACACTATTTCACGAACATACTCATTCTACTAAGGTGGTAGACCTATCTACGACGTGTAACAAAATAAACACAATACCTTAAAAGGACCCCTTTTAAGGTATTGCGTTTATTTTGTTAGGTTACTATGGTGGTTCCATAGTAAATTTGTTCCCCTAAATCGCGAAAAAAAATCAAGCAGTGTTGGTCCCATGCTAAAAGTTGTTCATAATGATAAGTAGGTGCAAGTCATTGTACTCATCCTAATAAACAAAATAAACGCAATACCTAAAAACGGGGTCACCTTTTTCAGTATTGCGTTTATTCTGTTACACGTTGTTTAATCACATCCGCATCTCGCCAGTTTTTTTTGACATACATCATTTTATAACATCACTATTTTTATTGACATTATATTATGCTTTTGACATGTGTAATATGTGATTAAATTAAATTATTTTTGAATAATGATTTATATTGAAAAAAATATAATTTTGTGTAAATTTCGGCAGGATGTAAAAATTTTTACTGAAATAATTGAAATTAAATTAAAGTTAGGTTCAAGTTCCAAGTTATTGTAGGCAAGCCTTTAACCACCAACCTGGCACATGCACAATCTAAACTCCGAGCTACTACTCACAAAACCCAGATGGAAAAACCCAATAACACTGCACGACTCGGGAGTCGACCCTAAAACCTCATGCTCAATAGCGTGCGAGAGAAAATGCGTGCGAGACGAGACAGTCCAGAGATGAAAAAAAAAACCATTTCGTATTATTATGGAAATTATTTATTCTGGTCTCGCAGAAATGATAGTAATTAACAAGCCGAATGTAAAAGAGAGTTATAATTAGCGTACGATAGTTAACGAAGTTTTATCAACCTATGTTTAGCAGGAGAGGGCAGCGAACTGCTGAGGTAAAGGTCGCACGTTTGATACTCAGTCATTGCACTATTGAAGTTAAATCAGTTTTAGACTACAAATGGATCGATTATTTTGAACACCTGGTTCTGATCCAGCTTCTTATCCAATAATAAATACATAACTGGCGATATTTTGTCTGAAATTTGCAGACTATTTGAAAATAATAAGAAAGTCAAATTTCCAAGAAAGAAATAAGAATAATTTCTTCCACCAATTTTTGTTTTGTTAACTTACAGTAACCCATACCTCAAAAAAGGTGCTTTTTACAGTTTGATAAAACTCATTTCACACAAAGAAAATTAATAAAACATACGACAACTCTATTCTCATAAGTAACACTCACACTTGACTACTTGCTTTTCAGGGTTCCGTACCCAAAAAGTAACCAAGGGAACCCTATTACTAAGCCTACGCTGTCCGTCCGTCTATCTGTCAGCGGGCTGTATCTCAAAAACCGTTTTAGGTGGATAGACAATAAAATTTTCACAGAGAGTGTATTTCTATTGCCGCTATAACAACAAATAATAAAAAAATAAAGGGGCTCCCATCCAAGAAACATGTTTTTGCTACGGAACCATTCGTAAAAGAGTCCGACTCGCAGTTGACCGGTTTTTTTATGTGTGTCGTCAAAGAAACTCAATTTGTTAACGTCAATCGGGCTCAGACTTATGATGACGTTACTTATTCTGAACTGGTAGAGATAGGAAATCAAAACATTACGCCTTTGAAAATATTAAACACTTTCTAATAGACTCGGTACTAACTTTTTTTTCAGCAATTCACGTTTACCAATACCAAGTCATTATTAAACTTGTCTAACAGAATTTCATATCAGTTTGTAAAAAAACAGCTGAAACGCGAGGAGACGCCACTCGCTGCGGTGCGGCGATTTCATAAAAAACGTTTCAAAAATCATTTAAACTGCTTGTCGACAGCCACTGGTGGCTGTGGTCGGTGGCCAGTTTGCGCGGAGCCATACTTCGGGACCAACCCAAAAATCACGAAAAAAAAAGTTAAAAGGTTGGGGGTTAAGGCTGAGGTTGTTAATTGAAGGGTTGTTTGATTTAAAGGTTGTTAATTTAAAGGTTGACTGGTAGAGAATGCTTATTAAGTCCGCCTTTGTACATTTGTGTGCGTAAAGTGTTAATAAATAAATAAGTCCTAGTTATGTAATTGGTAAAATTACAAAGTTTCTGTTACATCCTATATACGAGTTATGTAATTGGAACGTTACGTTTCAGCTGCATTTTGACTTTCATCATCCATCTTGTGTGGTAACCTCCCTATTGTCTGACATAAGTATAAAACTGCATCCATTCTACTTTCAAGAGACCTACAAAACACATCCAAAAATATACAACAAAAGTGCAAATGTCTCGTCTAACGAACCATCACAAATGACCACCACTTCTGTCTACCCCAAAAACGCAGCAATACTTCATATTTCTTCTCTCCAGACAAAACATGGTACCACGATATCATAAGACGAATGCTCCACATTTGTCTTGACGATTACTGAAATAGCAAAGTTAGTGGCCGTATTATGTTATATCTGGCCGGAATAGGGCCAGTGCTGACTTATGTGTTCCGTTGTTTGTTGTTGTAATGTTTCTGTCTGGTTTCTGATTGATTGAAACATTCTCTAGTGGAAAATTTTAAGTTTTTCCAACTCTTCACTTGTAGTAAGGTTGGGTTTGCAACATAAACTAATGGCGGGCTATTTGTACCAAAGTATGAACTTATGCTGAATCAAAGAAGATATTTTTATCAACTAACATTGCCCCACTGTTGGGCAAAAGGTGTCCCCCATAGTTTTCCACTCTTACAAATGCGTCTAATGCTAAATGTAATAAAGGGTTGGCAGATGCTTAAGCCATTCGTAGAATAAAGTAACCGTGTGACGAAAACATTTTTTAAATATTTAATTATGGAAATTCTAAATTCAAACAACAATCAATTCAAACGTTTAAAGGAACCTAACAAAACCAAATTAGGTGAAAAAGAATCAAAAAGTGATTCGAAACAGAACTCAAATAATCATATGAATGTAACAAATGATAAACGCGGCGACAAAGGAACGAAAAGTGGGGCGAACACAGAAAAATAAAAATTAGGCGAACTTTGTGGGCGAATCCGGAACAAATCCATGAATAGCATGACGGGAGCTAAGTTCGCTTGGTTCGCTTGCTCACTCTAGCTACCCGAATCCAACCTATCAGTGTCGGGGTTCTCTAAGCTCCTTGTGCCCTGTGTTCCGCTACTTGACTAGATGATATTGAGCCTAATCATTTGCCTAGCAGTTCATTTAAAAAACAAAAGTTCAAAAACAATCCGGGATGTCTCTTAGGCCGCTAATAAAATGTTGCTGTTCAATGAAAATGCTAGGCCGCCAATTAAGCTGGTTAAGCTAGTTAGCTGAGACATCTATATAACACAATTAATACCTAAAATGTAGTGTTATAGATAACGACATGTCCTTTACATCTCTCCATTCCATACTGTAACACCAGGGACTCCGCTAGTGTTACTTATTGTGATTATTATAAAATGAAACGATATTGGAGATTTAAAACTTTAAATATATTTGGCATCTGCCTTTAACGAACGTTGGAACCAGAGTCTCTTATAAAAAACAAAACATATTTTCACATTCGTATTTCAAATTCTTTTAATTTTCACCTGACGCTTCCAAAGGCTATCTTGTCTGCCAGAGACCTGCAGACAAGGATATCCTCCTTACATGAGCTACGCCCCTACGAATAGAGGATAAGAGGAAATGCCTCGCAATCATCTATTCCAAATCTTTGGAAGGGTCAAGTGTAACCTACCTATACCTAAAAAGATGTCCCTACCTATAAGCGGATGTGGACGAACAGGGGTGCGTATGCTTCTATAGAAGCAGCTTACACTATGACCTGCGATCAATTATCTTATTAAAATTTACTACGCACCACTTGTGCTTATCAACAACGCAGTCATACCGAAGCCCTGCCGGGGCAAAACCGCTAGAAAAGCTCCGGCACATCGCGGTTGCTTTAACAAATAATGTGAAAACTCACATTCATCCAGATGGGATTTATATCTATAATTTATAATATTATAACTTTAAATTCCTCGGACGCTATCGAGTCAGAGAAAAAGAAGGTCATACTAATATAAATATACCTAACTCTTGAACCTACTCCAGCGATCCGCACATAACAAAGAAAATCAAATATACATTATTAATTGACATTAACCAACAACTGTGGGTCACCAATATCAGTTGAACCAATGGTGACAACTAGTCACCCTCTGCGAAAGGCTATGCCCCGTAAGCAGAGTTGGCATCAACCTCCATGGCGCCCTCTTACTCCCCTCTCTTCAGGATGGGCCATAGTTCCCTATAGTTAACTTATATTTTTCAAACTGGAGTAACTTCAACCTATCTGACCATAACATTCTGTCTTCATCTTTAAACAAGTGACCTTCTCTTCCTCGGCCGGCTGCGTCCCTCACGCACGTACGAGTTCATTTTCAGTATCCACATGAAAAAAGATAAACTAATTAATAAACTATTTAACAAAAAACACTAAAATAATGGTTTGTTTACATGAATTCAATGACAATGCAATTGACATTTTCCTTTTTGTCATCGCATTTTTCTAAGAACTGGAAAACTGAGCCTTTTCGATATGAAGTTAAACATTCAATGTAACTTTATATCTACAACAGTGTTCTAATATAAAATGGTTTTAACCTATTTACATGAACTTGAAACTTATCCGATGATAGTTTCGGATACAAACAAATATTTTTTTAAAAGGCCCATATACAACCTAAGAAGCTTTGTACTCCTCCCTGATCGTCGCCTAGGGGTATAGACCATTACTAATTGATTTGCCACAAAATCCCTAACTTTGGCTTTTTTATCGTAAATAGCCTTCTGTCTAATCTGTGCCTTTTTTATATTATCTATGGCACACCGTGACAGCTGATTTTTCAGATTATGACGTCCCACAAAATCCAATGATTCATTTTGCCCTACATTCACTGATAAATCAGTCTGAAATGAAGGTTCCCTAGCATATAACAACATGAACGGTGAAATTTTAGTGCTCGACTGCTTACTAGAATTATAAGCATAACATACAAGCGGAACATAACTACACCAATTTCTCTGATCTGTGGCAACGTACATGGACAACATCTGAGTCATGGTCTGATTAAAACGTTCAACTAAACCGTTCGTCGCAGGATGAAATGCTGTGGTGAAGCGTGACTTTGTCCCGAAATAACCTACAGTTTCCTTCACCAGATGTGATGTAAAAACTGACCCCCTATCCGACACAATTTCTTTTACACCACCATACCTACAGAAGATTTCCTCTATCAAGAATTCACTAATCCCCTGGGCCGTCACTCTGGGTACCGCTTTGCAGACCGCATACCTTGAAGCATATTCCACACTAACAATAATATACTTATTACCCTTCAACGACTTCCTAAAAGGTCCTAAAACATCAATCCCTACTTTCTCCATCAACTGATTTACTGTGACGGGTTGTAACTGCGCCAACTGCTTCCCTTTCTTCCGTTCCTGACATAACATACAACTCCTCACATATTTATCTATTTCCTTTTCAGCATCTTTAATAAAATACCCAGCTTTGAATTTACCTAACGTTTTAGCTAAACCTAAGTGACCACCTGACCATGGATCGTCATGCAGCTCCCTCAACACCTTCTTCAGCAAACATCTCGGGATTACTACTAACTCTTGAATCCTATTTAACCTCCTAGCTTGTTTACATAAAATACCATCTATGACACTAAACCCCTTCAATATTCTTTCCCTACTAGCTGCTATCTTGTCAAACCAATGTCTGCAAAACTCATCTTGTAGTTGCTCCTCTCGAATCTTTACAACCTCTATTCTATATAACTGCATGCCATCCTCGAGATGTTTTTCTAAAACCTTCTGTTCCTCCTTCTCTAGGCCTAAAGGATTCCTACTCAAAAAATCTGCTATAACATTGTCCTTCCCTGCACAATGTACTATGTTGAAATCATATGCTTGGATGCACAACGACCACCTAGCCAATCTTCCATTCATATCCTTTCTACCCCTTAACCAACACAGAGCCTTATGATCAGTCACTACTTGAAACTTCAAACCCCACAGAAAATGCTTGAAGTAATTCAATGCCCATACTAAAGCAAGACATTCCTTCTCAGTGGTAGAATATTTCTTCTCCCCTTCACTCAGCTTCCTTGATGCATAGGACACTGGAAACATAACATCTTCACCCTGCATAAGACAACAACCTACTGCCTCGTCGCTGGCGTCCACATACAATCTGGTGACAATGTTCTTATTAGTTGAATAAAAATGCAAAATTGGTGGGGACTCCATAACCTGTATTATTTTCCGGAATGCTTCCTCCTCTTTAGTACCCCAAATAAAAGTTTTATTTTTTTTTTAGAAGTTTAGTTAAAGGTAATACAATCTTTGCAAAATTATTAATAAATTTCCGATAATAAGAGAACAAACCCAAAATTGATTTAACTTGCTTTGTATTAGTTGGTGCTTTTAATGTTTTTAAAGATTGCAACTTTTTATTATCTGGTCTGACTCCTTCACCAGAAATGTCATGTCCCAAAACCGAAATTTTCTCATACCCAAAACTACACTTGCTTGGTTTTAAGGTGAGGTTTGCATTCTTCAACCGCATCATGATCTCCTCTAACGATTCCATGAACTCAGTAAAATTGTTTCCCCAAACAAGAATATTATCCACGTAACAAATAGCTTTTTTATATTTTATTCCTGCTAGTACTTTATCCATAACCCTTTGGAAGACAGCTTGACTTGTCTTAAGTCCAAAAGGTAAAACATTAAACTCATATAACCCTGAAGAAGTAATGAATGCAGTTTTATGTTTATCTTTTTCGCATAGACGATGCTGCCAATAACCTGAATTAAGATCTAAATCTGCAAAATACTTAGCACCTGCTAAATATATCATAATATCTTCAATTATTGGTAATGGATAGCTATCTGTAATAACCTTTTTATTTAATTTTCTATAGTCTACACAAAATCTCCATGTCTGATCAGGTTTCTGTACTAATACTACTGGAGATGCATATGCACTGTTGGATTCCCGGATAACTCCATTAGTTAACATTTCCTTAACTTGTGAATTTATTATATCTAGCTGTTTTGGAGACACTTTATATGGTGGGTGATGTACTGGTATATCATCTACAGTCCTTATGGTAATTTCTTCTATACTACAGCTACCTAATTCAGAGGCCTTAAATGCAAAATTATCTCTATGTGAGGTAAGAAGGGTTTTAAGTCTGTTCTTTCTCTCTGGGCTTAAGTTTGGATTAACATTTAGCTCATCAATCAAATTTTTATCATTAATCATATTTGATGTAAACTCATTGTTACAATCTTTAACTAATTTTGAAAAATATAAGTAATCATTCTTTGAGACAGAATTCAACGCTCCGTCTCCTCTAATTCCATCTCCATTTGTGATGTTATTATATATATTTGTTTCATCATCATGGTCACCACATACCATTGGTTGAGACATTGACGCAGCACTTTGTTCAGCACATTTATGAAAATTTACGCGACATCTCCCCATTAATATAATACATTTATTAGAAAAGTCTATAACCGCTTCATATTTATGAAAGAAATCTTGCCCCAGAACTAGTTTCTGGTTAATATTTTTGATAATTACGAAATCATTCACAAAAACACTAGAGTTCGCTATAAAACTAATCTTAGTTCTCCCAACAACCTTCAAGCACGACCCCGATATTGACTTCACAAAATGGTTTGCCTTGTCTCTGGTATGCTTCAAATTGAGATCTGATGCAAATTGCTCTGATATACACGAAATTGATGCTCCAGTGTCAATCAGCGCAGTACAAGCCTGTTCAACTATCGAAATTTTAATAAAAGGATTGAGGTCACCGTGTTTGCTAGTTTTCCTTGGGAGTTGCTCTCTTTCGGACACAGCCTGCAACTCCACGTCATCCTCTACCGACTGTGTCCTTGTGCGTTTGGGTGGCTGTGCTGACGAGGGCTTCTTTGGCTGGGGGCAATGGGTACTTGGCTATTATTTCTATTGTCAAACCGACCTCTTGGTCGCAAATGATACCTCGGCGTGTGAAATGTCTCTGCGTCACCAGCTCGGTTTGGCGTCGAGCCTGACGTGGCTGGCCCCGGGCTCATCGGTCTCGGTGATGTTGGGTGTCTCTGACTGCCGGCTGAAAATCGATCAAAGCTAACCCGCGGGGGATGTAAAGATAAATTCATCCTTTCGGGTTGTGTCCCCTCGAAAATCTCCTTTATTTGGTCGATCGTTGCGCGTAACTCTGCTTTAGAGCTGTATATGCGCGTTCCCAATTTTAGTTTATAATTTGTATTTATACCCTTTAAAAATGTTTTAATGAAAAATTTTTCATCGGCAATCCCCGACTGTAAGCCGTAATCAGCTAGTCTGTAGAAGAATGCGACTATGTCTTCTTTATATTCTTGACGCGCATTGTAAAATTTCTCTACATAATCTATTCCCGACGGGAATTCTGCCTTCAGACTATCACAAATAAATTTGAATGTGACGTCTTGTTTATATATATATTTAAAATACGCTAAAGCTGGCCCGTCTAAATATGCACCCAAGATGAGAGCCAAGTCATTCTCTGGCCATCTATTTATCGCGGCAATCTGGCGAAATTGAGTCAAAAAATCGTCAAATGACCTTGTGGAACCCGTACCCGTAAAGGATACAACTTGTGCCATATTACTTGTTATTTTAATGAAAACCACTTAGCTTTATTCCTTTTCCAGGCGTGGATATCGCCTGGTCATTAAAGTCTCGCACTTCTTTGCGATGCTTATAGCATATGGGGGTTTCTTCGTGCAATGTCACACCTTGCACACGCGGGTTCGGCCCTCCACCATTTGTAACACCAGGGACTCCGCTAGTGTTACTTATTGTGATTATTATAAAATGAAACGATATTGGAGATTTAAAACTTTAAATATATTTGGCATCTGCCTTTAGCGAACGTTGGAACCAGAGTCTCTTATAAAAAACAAAACATATTTTCACATTCGTATTTCAAATTCTTTTAATTTTCACCTGACGCTTCCAAAGGCTATCTTGTCTGCCAGAGACCTGCAGACAAGGATATCCTCCTTACAATACTAAGCCATCGATCGATTTTTCCTCGGTACCTAAATTCATAAACTATCTACTACCTTACATTAGGTGCATGTCAGTATTTATTGCATACTCACACTCCACCAATTACGGAATTTATTGACTGTCCCAAGTTTTGTAACAGCCCTCAGCACTAAATTAAGATGTCTAAGCATTAGGCGTAACATGGTGAGTTTACTGTTTGTCAACAAATGTATTGATGGGAACTAAGTGCTCTGAAATTACTGTCAGCCATCACCAAAATAAGTTGTGATTGAATCTATGTATGTATGTATGTATCGCAGCCAACTAGCTTAATCAGCCGTTTCATTAAAAGCCTAGCCTTTTCATTGAACTGCGCCGTTTAATCAGTGACATAAGTGAGACGGGCAAGTTATTAAACGATATTGAACCAAAGATGTCTCTTAGGTTGCTGAAATATCGGCGCAGTTAAATGAAAAGGCTAGGCAAGCAAACGCCTGATTAAGCTATATGGCTGCGACATAATGCACCATTAATGACATTATATAAGTGAGCTGTCAATCCACGCAATCAAGATGGAATGACAGTTCTCTTCACGCTCACTTCACGTAAGTAAACCAACATAACACCTGCAACATTGTTCACCTTTTTTTATTTTATTTTTATTTGAGATGAATTTGCTCCTGACTCTGGTCTAGGTCATAGATGACAGAGACAAATTCGACAATGGAGCGAGCTTACCTAAAAAAAGCCTGTTCACTCTAATTTTGAAGAGATTAGGGTTGTGATGATTGCAACTGATGCCAATAAACAAAACGTACTCACAGAGTTCCACAAACAATTAAGATAATTGATTGAATAAAACAGCCAAAATTCAAAATCAAAACCATCAAGTGAGCAAGCACTTGATTCAGAATATTATAATAACGGTTAAATTTAATATGGTATGGACAAGTACCATTCACAGTGCCGGGCTAACAACCAATATAACCAGAACTGAAAATTATACAACAGAGGTCAATCACTCGAACAACGTGTAGGAGATCATGATCCATGGCACAGGTCTTGGCAATCTGGCTATGTTAGAAAGAGTGGTCGATTAATTTTTCTCAAGTCTTGTTTATATTGTTAGGTTTGAATGACACTGTGATTTAATTACTTTTTGGACGGGAACTTGTTAGATTTTCCTCGAGGCCAAGCTTGGGCATTATGAAGAGTTCTTTGAAGAGGCTTAGCAAGATTAGCTATTGTGCCATTAAGAATATTGCGACAATCCTTTGAACAACAACGGAGAGAAATAAAGAGAAATGAGTCTATACAACTCCAGTTTAAGTCCTCCATTTGATGGTCGTCACAATTTTATTTTTAACACTTATACTACACATTGTTCGTAGAACCGATAGCCGATGGGGTCGAAAGGTTCTCGAGTGGAAACTGCGTAACGGAAGATTTGGAAGGAAGGACTCCCACAAGGTGGAATTATGACCCACTGTATGCTGGACGCACAGAGCCATTTGATGTGGCGACACTTGGAAAGAGGCTTATGTCGAGCAGGGGACGTCTTTCGGCTGAAATGATGATGAAGAGGACCGCGTACCAGAAGACGCAGCTTTGGAAAGCCTCCCACAAGGTGGATTGATGCCCTTTTGAGGGTTGCAGGTAGCCGATGGATGCGAGATGCACAGGACTGGTTGTTGTGGCAACACTTGGGGGAGGCCTATGTCCAGCAGTAGACGTCTTTCGGCTGATATGATGATGATGATGACGTCTACTACTGGACATTGATCCCCCCCAAGAGTCACCATATCGAAACGTCCTGTACTTCGATCGATCCTGAGTAGATGGGAGTTTAAATTATACATTTATACGTTCCAAGGTAATATCAAACAGGAAGCAAACATGTTTCCAATTCCCATAAGAGACATGAATGAAGAAGTAAATGAAAACGAAAAACCTACGGTACACGAATCCGTATTTAAAATATCACTTAAACTCATTAGCTAAAAGCGGTAATGAGAACCTTTCAATAAATTTACATTCCGACCCCTAACGCCCAGAGTTCCGTATGTTACACGAATAAAACCAGCCCTGACCGGGTCCCGCATAATTTTCGTGTATTCTTTGTGAATTTACTCTCACATTTGCAATTCTGATCGGAGCATCCCGGCTGTGACGTTTTAGCTCTCAAATTGGTGACATTCGCTGGTCGAAGCCAAGTTTTATATAGAGGGTAGTTTTAAATATTGCTTACGCTGTCAATGTGGATAACTGTGATTTCCATTGGTATTACGCTGTATGGATGATTTACTATTCTGATTCGACGATCCTTTTTGACATCTATGTGTTTCGGTAGATTTCTATGCGTTTGCGTGTCGTCACATTTCAATATCATAGAGTTTTTTGTCATCTACTAAAAAAGACATTCTGCAAAAATGTATTATATCGAGATTATTATTTTCATTTTCAAATCTTAAATTTCTGTTTACATATTTCTGAATTGGGTTCGTTCGCGTATATCTAATACCCGTAGATGACGTATAATACTCAAGACGGGATCGATGTACCAGTAAGGGCCCCGAGAGTCCACTGCATGCGAGAAACGTAGGAGGTCCATGTCTTCTGGTTGAAATTGTACAGTAAATAATGTTTAAATAAGGAATACCAGTAATGTCTAATAAAAATATTGCTTTTCTTTTTGCAGACTACAATAAAAGTTCTCTGGAGTAATGACCTGCATAGAAAAAACCCTGTAAATGAATAAAGAATGACCTGTATTTACAAGTGAAGTTATGTTACTTTATACATTGTCTTAAAAGGTTTCTAGTTAGTTTCTACTTATTACAATCACTTGTTCAAGCATAATATCGGTAGATAGGTATATTATTATTTGTTCAAAAACTACTCTTATCTCTAATTTTAGAGTCTCGAACGCTATTACAATCACTATTGTCCAAGCATAATATCGGTAGATAGGTATATTATTTATTCAAAAACTTCTCTTTTCGTTAATTTGAGAGTCTCGAACGCTATTACAATCACTATTGTTTAAGCATAATATCGGTATATAGGTATATTATTTGTTCAAAAACTACTCTTATCACTAATTTGAGAGTCTCAAACTTGTCCATTAATGAACTAATGTTTTACTTAATATGAAGAATTGTGCGTACAGCTAAGGAGTAAATTCCCTGCCGGAGTCTGTTTCCTGATAGCTACAACCTGGGAGCCTTTCATTCAAGAGGGAATAGGTTACTTCTAGGCAAGCGTGCTCCATCTTCGACCAGATCATCGCTTACCGTCACGTGACTAGTGGTCAATGCGTACCTATCAATAGAAAAAAGTCAATGAATTAAAAAATCAACTAAAAATTAAAAACATCTTTTATATTAAATCTTTCTACCGTTTTATTTCAGTTTCCTTTTCAATGAACTTATTGGTGTTCAAATATTTTCAATCCATTGGGACTCGAGAGCGCGTTAAAAGAAATAAAGCCACATAATTGACTAACCAGTGTTCATTTGAGGAAAAATGCGGATAGAATTAGTAGGGCGTCTCTTTGTCTCCTTGCTAGCCAATCAAACCTTTGCAGAGGGTGACCAAGTCGGATGAATGTACATATATGTCGCCGGGAAATTGCACACTCCGTAAGATTGTAATAAAACTTTATTCGATTATTATTTCTCGATATAATGTGAGCATATTATTTTAAATACAACAAATCCTGTCCAAATTCAATAGTTTGCAATATATCCATGCCTTGTTGAGAAAAATGCGTTTACAATTTTACGCGATATTTTACAATCTTATGGCGTTTACTTTGGATTAAGATTATTTATGTGACAATAGAAAATTAACAGATTTTTTGACAAAAATCTAGCTTCAATTCTTTTTAAAGCATTAGGCTTTTCCCGCGACTTCGCTCGCATTATTTTTAATTTAGGCGAAAATAAAGTACGTATATACCCGTCTCTACTGTTCCTTCTATCTCTGCTCCAAAATTCATCAAGATTGGTTCAGCGATTAAGAAGTAAAAGCATAACAAACAAACAACGTCCTCTGCCAAAAAAAAAACTTATCTGGTATTCTTTACGTTGCTGCAAAATTATGTCGTTTTTAGGGTTTCGAACCTCTTGGGAAAACGGAACCCTTATAGGATTACTCGATCTGTCTGTCCCTTTGTCACAGCCGATTTTCTCCGAATCTACGTGACCGATTTAGTTGAAATTTAGTACACATAATAATCTTCTTTGACCCAAACACGAATCCGTGTGAGTTGGGAAACTTAAAAAAAATGTTGTTCCAACTTTACCGTGTGATACATCAAATGAAAGGGCGAATTGTGTTAGTAAAAAAAACTTTTTTTTTTAATAATTTTAAAGTGTAAAATAACCTGGGAAGCCCCAGAAGATAATAGTTTTTTGCCTATTATATTACAGAAAACCCTATAAGAAGTCTATGGTTGAATAGAATGGAAGAAGTATAAGGTTGTTGGTGAAAGTAACATGTTCCAAAAATGGTATTCATTTGGAAACCTTTGCATGCGAGTCCGACTCGCACTTGGCTGGTTTTCAATCTGTTTAGGATCTCGTTTTAACTATAGAAGACTAGCGGATGTCACGAGATTTCACCCGCGTAGTTCCCGTTCCCGTGGGAGTACGGGGATAAAATGTAGCTATCCAGTTGCTGAAAGAATTTTTCAAATCGGTCCAGTACTTTTTAAGTTTACATACAAAAATACAAATCTTTCCTCTTTATAATATTAAGTATACATATAGATTATTAGTAGTAAATAGTATAAGTATATTAGTAAGTATAGTTGTAGATATTACGATGGTCATATGGTTATATTCCTTCTGACCGATTTTAGCCATGGCAGCCAATCTCAACCCAGACTAGCCATCGGCGCGGGACATATGCACAAGTGTGTGCGCAAACACATGTGCAGGTGCTATAATATGTCTCTTCCATCACTCTCATAATACGATGGGACGGCAACCCGACACGACTGGAGAGAGATCTGGCGCAAGACCAACGGCTTAACGAGGTTTTTGGAGGCACGGGGTTGTCACACCACCAGCTACCAAAGTCCGGGCTGTCAAAAAAAAATTCCTAATGGAAAAAATCAATGACACGTTTTGCCAGACCTGGGAGTCCAACTCAGGACTCCACGCTCGGCAGTCGCGCTTGCGTCCGTGAGTGTAATGGAGCAGTTAAAGAGTATGGTTATACAAACTTTGTATACTCATAGATCAAATTATAGCAAAACATGGCGCCAAACAAGATGTTTCCGAGCTGGCCACCCTGTATTTGATAGAATTGCACGAAGAAGCTGTAAAAGCTAGGGATTTGCTCTCAGATATTGTTCCGGAAAGTTATTATGTATTGATAAGGGTGTAAGTGAAATTATGCGAATAAAGTTGCAGGGGTAGTTCGAAAGGGATGTCAGTAAGGGTTGTTTAATGTAGTATACAATGGTAAGCTTATTTTATGTTGTGCTGGAGTCATTTGTACACATATGAGCAATTATAAAGATAACGTTAGATCTTTTCTAACATCTATTTTTATATATTTTTTTATTTAAGTTTGAAACAAGAAAAAGTTTAATCAATGACACTAGGTTTAAATAAATCACCCTTATAAGCACCCTTATTTATGCAAAATCTCTGAAATAAAAACTTTCTGAAGTTAAATTCTCTATAGAATTAAGAATCTGCTAATCACTTCTCTGTGTTTTAAACGAAACCAAATGTTTGCGACTATCAAGACATTAAAAAAAACAAAACAACATCAATCGATATTGATTCCACAACAGTAAAAACTCAAGATACTAACAATACCAACAAGAAAATCCAATTTCGTAACCTCGCAACCCCAACAAAAAGCAACACAAGAATACTCAAGAAAATTGATGCCATAATAAAACCGGCTATAAATAAAATTAGCCTAGATTTTTTCAATAAAATCCCACATCACGACGAACGGGTCAAAAGGATCAAGCATCACTGAAGTGAAAAATAATTTTCCATCGTTCATAGTGACACGGGAGCGATTATGTGATCAAAGGGTAGGGGTGTAAATATATTATAGTTGCGGATATTAAAAGAGCTTTCGAACGAGAAAAGTTGGAAGGATATAATAATGGTTGAGAAAAATGGGGTGGGAAAGAATTTTCAAATAAGGTTTTCTAGATTTAAATGTGATGGGAAGATGATGAAGCTTGGCTAAATTAGCAAGCATCGTCTAGAGTTCACTTTTGTGCGTTCAATTTTGCGGTTGATGGTTGAGAGATAGAATGATAACCCAAAGGTTGACTGGTAGAGAATGCCTTGATGCATTAAGTCCGCCCATGTACCACTATTGTACATAAAGTTTAAATAAATAAATAAATAAAGGCAGTAAGTGCAGCAATACAACAAAAAAATATCGTTGAGGTAGACAAGGACAATCTCAATTTATATGTGGTCGTCTGAACATATATCTTGCTTCTTTCATACTTCTCTAGTCGTAATTTTCTCAATATTCACCTTTTTTCCAGCCAAATAATAATTTATTATTAAACTTTATGTACAACAGTGGTACATGGGCGGACTTAATGCATCAAGGCATTCTCTACCAGTCAACCTTTGGGTTATAAAGACTATACTGTGGTAGATGTAAAATGAATAAAAATAAAAATTCACAGTGTTGGCGACACTGTGTGACTTTTTATTTTTTGGGTTCCGTAGTCTACAAGGAACCTTTATAGTTTCGCCATGTCCGATTGTCTATCTGTCTGTCCGCGGTTTAGCTAGAGACGCTTAGCATTAGAAAGTTGAAATGGGAATACATAGTAATCACGCTGATAAAGTGGTTTAAAAATATTTTATTTGGGTTACACCTACATGTTAGGCGGCGAGGCGATGATTTTTTTGTATCGTCTATCCCATGGTGTCATTGGATTAGTCGTTTAAAAATATGGAAGGTGTTTGAAAACTATTTCCCCATGCAAAGAGCCGTTGAGACTTGTTTGAGCCGTTTGCGAAATATTTAGCTTTAAAGTGCTAATTTTTGTTAGAGTCAAGTGTCCCCCCATCTGTCAGCTAAACGGTTGGTTTTGGAGACGTGAGAAAATTCATGGTAGTAGCATATGTCACGAATTTAAAAGGAAAACTATCATAGCTGAAATATACATCAAACTAAGAGTTTTTTTTTAACTTTGTAATGTCATAGTAAAATTTGTTATTTCTTCTCATGGCTAATGGGACGGGTAACTACGGAACCCTACACGACACGCACTTGGCCGGTTTTTTGTCGCATCTCCGCTACTCAAAAGCCATAACAGAATTATTAAAATACTTTAATTGCGAGAGAAATCAGCCCTTGATGGTGCAATTTCGGGCATATCTCGTCTCATAAAGTTAAATGGACGATAATTGACACGTGCGTACACACATACTAATTACTCAATTAAATTAATTATAACAAACACGTCCTTATGTACGTGATCATAATTCTCTGCAGACATAACTACATGGCACTTGAGTAGAACATGACACTTGAAATTTGCATTGAAAAGCAACTATATACAAAATATAACAGTATGTCCTGTATGGTGTCGTACGTGAAAGAATAGCACGATCCCATCACTTCCCAACGGTGTCGTAAGAGGCGACTAAGGGACTCATCAGAGAATGGGCAGCAGCATGCTCTGTGCATTGCAACAGCTACACTGCGATCGCCAACCTGCCTGCCAAGCGTGGCGATTATGGCAATCCCCCCCGCTTGCAGCTGAAAATCAGCGTTTAGTGGTAATACCTACTGTTGCGACCTGACATTATGCTGAGCTGAGGCCCTTTTGGCACTATATTATATTACATACTTAATTTTTATATTTTCTATTTGTAAGGTGTTCTTTTTAGTGGGCCAATAAATGCAATTTCCTTTCTTTTCTTTGCCTGTGTCCAGCGGTTGACGTATTTCGGCTGATATGATTTTCGGTGCAATTTCGGTGTTTATCCCATACTAAAAGTTGTTTATAATGATGAGTATTATTTCTTTTTTCGGGTTTTGCGTTCAACTGTAACACATTGTATACTACTAAGTAACAGCATAATTAAAAACATGGAAAGACACCTTTATTCGAAATATTTTTGTCTACCAGTAAAATTAGTATCATTGTCAATTTCTAGAAAAATTTTTTTGTTCTTGAAAGTCCAAGGTATGTACGAGCAAACCCGATCATATAATTTGTTTAATTTTTATGCTGACATCAATGCACAGCGAATGAGTAAAAATCCCGTATTTGATTAAGCGTTTAGTAGTTGCATAGCATCGTTGAAAGACTCAGTCTCCGCTGGGCGATCATCTATAGGTTCGGGTGTTGAACTTAATATGCAAATCACACTATATAATATAATCACACTTATCACATCACACTAATATTATTAAGCCGAAAGTTTGTCAGTGTGTGTGTGTATGGTTGTTACTTCTTCACGCGCAAACGGCTGGTCCGATTTAGATGAAATTTGGTGTAGAGATTGCTTGAGTCCCGAGAAAGGACATAGGATTTATCCCGGGAGTATGTTCCCTTGGGGTCATTTTCGACATTAACGCGGGCGGAGCCGCGGGCGGCAACTAGTTTAACATAAAAACAGTTTATCGTTTTAAATGTACTTTACCCGCACAAATAGCAGTTGAAAAACCTTTATTCGTAGAATAACGGATAAATTATTACGGATGATACGGAAGTGCACTTCCACACCTATAAATTTCTTGGAAAGGTGATAAACATATTCATGGTTATAAAAAGCTAATGCCCGGTTTCTGCTGTACTTTATCGGTCGTATATCTGTCCGTTAACCATTAACGAAACAATGGCGTTATGACAAATAGCATTAATGGACAGATAAAGTACCTATCTCAAAAACCAGGTATTAATAAAGTGTATGCTTAATTTAAATATTTATTAGCAGATTGAGAATTTGAATAACATGTTTAAATATTATTCAAATATTTTTTTTTAACTTATCATATTGTTTTATATTTATATAATTAAACCAGATTGGTAAAAAGTACAATTAGTGCTGATAATATAAGCAGTATTTTACATATAAAAGAGACCAAAATAAAAGCACTGTTGTAGAATACTTAAATGATGAATTATAAGTAACTTCAATCAAAGATACGCCTACCTACATACACGAAAAATAAATTCTTAAATAAATATAAAGCGTCAAATAAATTACTTACCTTAGGGTTAACAAATATTAATTACGTAATAAATAATAATAAGTTAATAATGAACATTTAAAAAAAATAAAAAATTATAATTACTAAATAATTAAATTGATATAATTTATAAAACAATAATTTTAATTCTGAAACTTAATTATATATTCACAAAATAGTATTACTTGTATAACTACCTACTTAGCTAATGATGAAAGTTATCCCATTAAACACCCAGTGTACTTTCTCCTCTCTCCTACTTGATCTATACTGTGCCCGACAGGGTCCATAATTGTGACTTACATAACTATTTCCCTACCAACTATGTACATTATGGTACGCAATTAAGAATCGAGAATTGAGGCTTCTTCTGGGTCTCTCTCCATCGTCGACTTTATCCCTGTCATCTATGACCTAGACTAGAGTCAAGAGCAAAGTCACTCAAATAAAAAAAAGAACAGTAAATAAAATGCAAAAGCAGGAAATGAGAATTGGCTGTTATGCCATAAAAATATATGAAAGAGCAGCAAGGGGAAGCAGAAAACAATAACAACCACAATCAAAAAGCACCCCCCAAATGTGTAGCAGACAAAACAATATATATAGCTACACCACATCGTGAAAAACAAAACTGCTAATTCCACAAAATAAAAGTAAAACCAACAATTTTTATTAAACCACTGAACATATTTTTCGTAAATACATTTCCCCCGTTTCCTATTACCCTTTGTCTTAGCCGGGATAATCAGAGATAAATAAAAATAACGAATAACCCTCATATCGTGTTTGTTCCACCATTCCACCTTTGCTAATATTCTTTTGGATTAATAGATACATATTTTGTTTTTGAAATGTTTCAGTATTTTAGATATTTTCTGTAAAACATGCTAATTTGTTTTGTCTGGCTCAGATTTATTTTAAATTTGATCTCAATTTGAAACTCCAGACTTAATTTGAATTGAACAGAACTTTCAGGTAAAATATCAATTTTGACTATATAACCACTAAAAGCCTCCCACATAACAATTTCATAATTAGAACGGCCTTGTGAACAATGAACATAACATACTAACCTTTCTTGATAATATTCAAGCAATAATAGCGTTAATTACTAATGCCGAACATTGTCTCTACCAAGTGAATCCCTTGACGAGGATTTTGTAAAACATCATTACGCTTATTCTCATACGATATATAAGTGGGAGACACTTTACGCAAACAGTGTTCGGCATGCGTCGGCTCCCCAGGAAAAATACAAAAAACAATTTCTGCCAATTTAATTCCGGTGAATTCTCAACGATATCTTCCTTAGGCAGTTTGCATACTTGAAATTTTGCGACTGTATTTTCATCGTAGTCAACTGAGATCGTTATCATACCTTAGTTCAGAACGGTTAATGTTGCCGGCATAATTGTGCTTAACTAGGTACTTATACCAACTCACATTACGTATTCCCAAGCATTTTGCTAAATAACATTGAATGGGGGATTGCACAGAATGGCTCCTGTTATTGCTAGCATTGTGGCTACGTCATATTAAATTTTTGAATAAATTATTTCGTGCTCAACTGAATGGAATTATAATTTGAATGGAGATAATGAGTGTCCCTTTTTGTTTGTTAAATTCGTTGTTAATCGGTTACGAAAATGTTGGAATACGGGGAACTATAACGCGGGAGAAAATTAACAGTGCATAAGTTCTCTGAATTGCGATTGTTTAAATAAGACTTTAAATAATGAATGCTTTTGCTGCACTATGCCACGATATCATTGTGTAGTGATAATAATATTTTTTTTTAAATCAGAGCAAGACAGGGCATTATCAAAATTATATTTACATATTAGGAATGTTGCCTGGGTTAAATTAGATAATATTTTTTATATTTTTTATTTTATGAAATCAATAAGATATTACGAAGATAAAACGAAGATAAAACGCATCAAAGATAAGGAGTGGGGGCTTGAAACGTCACTTTTCTGTAAAAAGTGTACTGACAAGTAAACACGAGTTTTCAACGCACTGTATCGTGTTCATTTTTAGTTTATGTGACAAAAGAAAAAATACGTGTCCAATATTTTTTTTAGTCAAATACTGTATTCAACAGGTTCAAAGCTCACTTCACAATTAATTACAACAGTAAACAGTATTTCCAAAACGCCCCAAGTAACTGGAAGTAACAAAAAATACCAACAATACTTAAACTTTGAACACAGCATTTCCTCTTGAACAAAAACAAAATTTGAAAAGTGAGCTTATTTTCAAATATTTATTCTAAAAGAGATCCGCTGAAGCTTTTAAGATCCTTAATTTGTAATAGGGCTGGGATAAATTTTCTTTTCTTTTGTTAAAATTTTCCCCTCGGAACTCGCTCGAACCGAATGTCACGCTTGCGTCACGATATCTGCGAATAATCAGTTGAATCCGACGTCAAATAGCTACTCGTAAAACGTAGAAAGAATACTAATCTGTATGTCTGTCAATTTTGATAGCCCATCTATGATTCGGAGACGATCCCTGAATACGAATTCTGTACCTACTGGTTTTTTGTCTACAAGTGATTTGAGAGCATTTCCCTTTCTGCTTATCTTTATGTCCGTCTTAATAGAGATTCGTACATGAGGTTTAGCGTCTATAACATGTCTGGAATTTATTATTTTTTCACTATCTGTTTAAATGCAATATTTGCTATTTCTTGTATGAATTTATACTACCACTGCTACTTTTAAGCATACAATTAGAACTGACTTATTGCTGCAATAAGCACTTCAACCAAATTGATGCAATATATTTCATTGCTAAACCAAGTTATTTCACTATCTCCCAAGACAATTCGCTACACCCATATATGGCAAAACTTATTTTCTGCACTAAACATTAAGACTCTTTATAGCATGGTTATCGTTTGTTTATACAAACATTCTGACCTTTGTGAAAGCAGAAACTAGTTGAATTAATACAGCTTCATTATCACTGGTAAAGCAGTAAATGTTTCAACACACATTGCTCATTCTCACGGTCAAGTTACCCAGACATGTTCCAAGCAAAATGGTAATTTCAATTGACTTAAGATAAATGAAATTCTGATGAGATATCAGTCGAACTCAGACGGTTGCCAAATACGATAGTTTTGGTTGAATACATCAAAATGTGCGTGTATATTTGAATGTCTTGAATTTTCATGAATATTTGAGTTGGGACATGTTTTGGATGGATTTTCTAATCATAAATATTTATCAGCATGACAAAACGCATCTCAGATAAATTGAAATCACTCACCTGTTTGCGTGACAACATGTTATTATTTCATGAATTCGTTCCTGGTAACTTTACTAAAATAGCAAATTCTTCTTCGTTACGAAGATATATAGTCATCTTAATCAATGTGACGTCACAATTCATCTTCCAATAATGAGTAAACAAGTAATAAGCAGAATTCCGAAGCTAAACATCCTGACATCAGAACACGTGATCGGTCAACTCCCAAAAGGGCAATTTGAGGGCCTACTTAAAGACATGTCAGCCAAGATAAGGGTTCGCTTGCGTTGGACGGATCGATTTAACTGTGCAAACTCGATGCGAACTCACAGCAATTTATTGTCGTCTTATCTCTAAAAGTGAACTTAAACGTTTTGCATTCACGCTTTTAAAATAAGTGAGTTGTTTGCAGTTTTTCAGAAAATAATGCTAATTAGATTTGCCATTTCTCTACTTATCAAAGTAGTCTTAAAAATATTTTCAGATGTATTGAATAGTATCCTGGTCATTATTTTGATGTCCTAAATATTCACAAAAGTAACTTTTAATACACGAACAAGTTCACTACTTGTTTATTCATCGTCAGTTTATATTTTATTGACAACTACCGTCGTCGTTCCTTGGAGGATAGTGTTTATGGTATCTCTCGTAGCCTACTAGTTGTCCATTACTTCGATATTCCCTGAAGCAATTCTCGCGACGGCAGAAAAATAAATATTTAGAACTGTTTCATGTGTAGTTGATATAGAAATACTGGTATTCATCTTGACATATTCATGTTTCGAATATAGTGGAATGACAAATTGCTATCTAAGGAAAGCTTTAGGAGTCGTGTTTATTATCATAACACGCTTTTTTATTAACTTGCTTCGTTCGGATGTGTGTCAATTTAGTGATATTAGATTATGTAGGTTACAAAGTAGTAATCAATTTTAAAAAGTAGGAACTTCTTGATATCAGAGGGCCAAAGCTACTATTTTTTTAACCTTTTGAACGCCAGAGCATAAACGCATCGGCGTGCCCCCGACGCCAAGCCACAAGTTCGCCGTACTTTTTGTCACATATTTGTGACGTTTGGCGTACAAGGCACGCGCTTGCTTGTCGTGTAAACGTGACAATGGCGTTCAAAAAGTTAAGTAAAGTTAGCATTCGCAATCTGTCAAACAGCCTCAATTTTCATACATTTTTGCCATACTTGTGTAACTTTGGAAATAATGCAATAATTATGGTGGTGATATGGTATTATGGAGCTGGTCTGACGATGGATACAAAGTGAGCTATAGTAACTCAAAGGTTGCGGAAATTGATCCGATCACCACCAGGCCCGGGTCGATGGCTCGTTGTGTTCCACGCGCGCCTCAAAGAGATGTCAGCATAGGAGACGGGGCCTGCTAGGGCCAGAGCTTGTCAGGGTTGCGGAATTTGTTCGAAAGAGTCACCGCGGCCCTACGCAGAGAGCTTTAGGAGAAACTTGGATGGGTTTTAGTCGGTAAGAGTCGGACACGCCCTTCCGTTCCGCCCAGAGCATAAGAAGTCATTTGATGAATTCCCATCCTTAAAAATAAAAAAAAAGATGTACAGAGACAGCAATTTTAAGCTTTCCAAAGAAACTGAAAAATCACTCTCCCTCTGAACTCTTTTTTGAAAAGTTCCTAACTAACTTCTAGACAGATATTTTGCGAAGCAAGGTTCATTAAAATTGCTTCATTCATTTCCAAGATTAAAGACTTCAAAAATTTAATGAAACACCATGTGGAGTAAATGCTTTTAAGCTGAATATTTTTTGTACCGTAGTAATCGTAAAAGGGTTTCGTTTTGCATAGTTGCTTGAAATCTGCAGAAGCTTGTCTATATTAGAATATGTTCGCAAATATTCAAACTATATTTAAAGGATATGGTGATTTATGGCATCTTTATGTTTAGATCACCACAGAATATTATCTAGAATCCACTTAATGCGCTTGTTTTGAGTCTATGCGTGGTAAATACACAATAAATAAACGGGGCTTTTTCATTTAGCCTTTAATAGAAAGCCGGATAGACACCGCACAACCTAAATTGTAGGGTCTAGTACGATGAAGGTGTGCTAAAGAGGAATTAGGTAGATATATTTATGTACTCACACTGATTTCATACAGCGAAAGAATAAAATGGATATGCCTCAAATCCCAAGATTAATTTTAAAGAGCAGAAATATCCCGTGATTTACAAAATAAAAAAGTTATTTACTTTTACACAATTTAAACCACTGCACGCGCGATGTTGCCACATTTGTAGTTCGTACAACATAGCTTGTGAGAACAAAAGAAAATTTATTATTATTTATTTGTAATATTGTCTGTCACACGGGATTGTCTATTAAAAATCCCAGGAAGATCCATATTAATATCAACATTTCGATGCAAGTACTTAAATAACTACCTAATTCCGACCTCTGTTTATAAGGAAAGTGAGCCCTAGAAGTTCTTAAAAGGAAGTGAAAGCTTATCAGTTTTGCTGAAATATCATTTCATGGAACACTCAGCTCGTTTCTAATAAATTTGAGGAAGAACAAGATAGTTTTTAAATCTGGTATCGTGAGAGTAGAAATTCTACGAAAGACTGCACAGTACAGACCAGCGAGGAATGACAAAAAAGATTTCAAGCATGAAACAGAATAACAGAACATTTACTTAAAAATAAAGGAGGAAATTCATTCAATTTTCTTTACTTACACATATGTATATAAATAAACTAAACTAAACTTACAACAAACTAAAATATATCATAACAAAATTCGTCCTCAACGCTGTCAGCCAGTAATATGCCCAAGAGACTGGCGGCATTGCCACGTTGAATGGCAATGCTTAGCCTCTGGCCAAAGTAAAAGCTACCTCTTGGGTCAGGGGAAGTGCCAACCAGCCGTTTCGAAATTTGTTTGAAAATACAGATGAAAGATTAGAGCAGCCTTTTATAGGAAAAAAATAGACCAGAACACAGCAAATATTTCAATTTTCCCACGTCCTGTCAGAAGTCCTATGACAAATCGTTTGATGTATCATCCATCATCATCCATCCCTACCTTTTAAGTAAACCTGCCTCAACTTATTTTTACGTTATGTACCTACCTATGTACCTACTGACAGTATTCAAGGTCATGTTTGGATGTAGTAATTAGTTCTGAAACACTGTTAGTTTTGAATAAGACTGTCAACCTTTGGGTAAAGTTAAATGATAAGGAAGGAGTCGTAGTTGTTCTTCGTCATGATTATTATGAATTCTCTTAATCGGTACGATTATTATATATCATATTTGTTACTTTATTATTTTAAGCATATATTTTATTAGAATTATATATATTATTTGTATATTCTTTCCGAAACGTTAAAATTCTATTTTATTTATTGTCCACCTACCACAATATAGTCTTTATAACTCAAAGGTTGACTGGTAGAGAATGCCTTGATGCATTAAGTCCGCCCATGTACCACTATTGTACATAAAGTTTAAATAAATAATAAATAAGTTTAATCTTGATTGGGATAAGATGATGTTTAGCGCTAATCAATTGAACTTTTTTTGTGAAATTTGGGTTTTAATTAAGCATCGTCTGCATTCGCATCTTAATCGTTATCGTCAAAAATGTAGGGAAATTGAGGTTTTTTTGAAAAACATAAAGAATAACATCATCCCATTACTTCCCGTGGGTGTCGTAAGAGGCGACTAAGGGATTCACCAGAGATTGGGCAGCAGCATTCTCTGCATTGCAACAGCATTGTATTAAAACATCGATATTTTTAATCTTACATCAGACCAATTTAGGAAATCTGTAGTCGATTCTATCCTAGCTTTATAAATTATTATATAGTGTAACTTTTTTTTTCTGGTTTTCTATCTCGTACATCATAAGAAAGCAATCCTTTTCCAATTCCTTCATTAAATTTATCAACCACTGAATTTAATCGTTCACTCCATTCACTCACGTTTTTTTTTTCATATTTTTTTGTTCTCACGTAGCATTTAAAATCATCATATTAGTAATAAGTGGATAATGTTGCTAGTAGTATAATAAGTATTTTGTTAAACTAGTAAGACAGTATGTATTACATTTAATTGTACTCCTGTTTTTTATCCCGAAATAAAATAAAAATAAAAAACAGCTATACTGCGATCACCAATCCGCCTGCCAAGCGTGGCGATTATGGCAGCATTGGACGTCTTTCGGCTGATATGATGATGATGATGATAATGACCTATAGTAGGCGCCAGATAAATGTGGAATAAAGTATATTGACCTTTCCCTAATAACTGTTCATAGGTACCTGAACAATTAAATATGAATCGTTTTTCATTATTAGACAATGTTAAGGATCACGAGAGATGATGATTCGGGACAGCTTTGTGTCATTAATTCCGTTTTTCAAATTAAAAATGTCAATAATTGTAGGTGGGTCAATGACCGTTATTCCACGATTATCTGGCGCCTACTATAGATGCGAATGCGAACGTTGTTTCAATTGACCCGCTGAAAAATATATTTTAAGAGAAATTTCTTGTCTTTTTTAGCATTTGCATCTCTTCTGTCAAAATAACTAACACCCTACATTTTGTCTAGATGCCATTGATTCTCTCCGAGATGATATTGTCACTTGGATTTAAACGCGTTTCAAGTATTAAAATTGACAGACCTTCTGGTGCAAAGTCGTTCTTAATTTAAAATCTGATAGAATTCTGTCTGTCAAAATCTAAAAACTATGTCTAGTTAAGTAAGCTTAAGCAGAATTATTGGCAAGCCCACCCATATCAACATTGTTAAGTTTCACAGTGAGCAACTCCTAAGTTCCTAATTTACATGTTTGACATATTTTGTCTATGGTTTTTTAAGTCATATTAGGTGTCAGTCAATATTGTGATTGGCTCGATTCGAATTGAATTGCTCAGTTTATGTTTACTATTATTAAGTTAGATTTTTAACTCTAAGTAATACATAGTTATGTATCTAACAATACCTTTTGCTATGCCCCAACATGGTCTATAACGGCTCTTAGCTCTCAGCCTTTTGTAAACATCTTGTTTTACCTTGGGGAACGCAAATAAACGAATATTAATAGATTATTATTTAAATTTGCCTGTTTATGTGAGTTTGGTAATTCAATTATAGTAGGTAATACTAGCAGATACATTTTATATTTTTAAATACTAAACTAACTACCTACATACCTACACTTAAAATAAAAACGCCTTACTAAAATATGGCGTCATAAAATTCGTCCGCATCGCTCTCGACTGGAAGTGATCAAAAAAGACTGGCGGCATTGCCACGTTATGGCAACATGAATATGAATAATATAACTAAGATTCGGTGTCCTAATAAAACAATATAATATTTTTCTCATTTCGAATTGTCATCATAAATAGTACCTATAGGAGGCGAGAGTTTGAACAAAAAATACTCTAATCCCCGCAGTGGAAAACCCTTTGTTCATAAAATAGGAAAAAAATAGGTTTTTTCATAAAGGTTCCGTATTTTTTTGGGGTAATATAAGGTGGGTAATCTCTGTTCCTGTCATTCGGTGTTGTCCTGTTATTAAAATGTGTCCGCGATTTTTAATGTGATTTATTTTTCTCTTCTCTCTTTTATAGGTGCGTTTCTAAGCAGATATTAAAAAGGTTTATACAAAATTATGAGGTCTGGATTGGGTTGAATTTTATTTCCAGGATTTTTATGCTGTCATGAATATTTTAACTAAGTATTTATACAAAAAGGATGAATATGAACAAATTTCTGATAGAATTTAACAGAATGACAATGGAGCATCAATTTTTGCAAGTTTTCTGTAGGTTAGAGAGTGGGTGTTAAAGTTTCTAAGCAAATATTAAAATGATTTATACAAAATTAAAATGACTGGAATTTACGTAACATACATTTCTAGAATGGGCCTCACCTGCACTTAAATTAAAAATCATGGCGATTCTAAAGTTAAGTGCAATCGGGTATGACGACTTTCTTGTTTTTGGGTGTTTTCATTTCCAAATTACACAGAAACGCAGTCGGGTTTTAGTTTTTTAAATTACCTACTTATGTTTTGCATAATATTTAACGTTCTTTGTATTCGTTCATAACTAAATCAAAGTTTAAGTTTTAAAAAAAAAACTGGGTAAAAATGAATATTATAATATTTATTAGGTATCAAAAAAGGATCTCTAAAAAGAAAATTGTGAAACACATTACATTCTGAATGTTCTTAACGAGTTTTTAACAGTTAATCCGACGTCCGATACAGAATTGGTTCGTTTGTGTAATAAAGAATTAATCGATACGAATTTTCAAACAATGAGCAATATTTGTAGGCAATTTTTGCAAGTCATATGAAAATAGAATGTTATGAAATACGGTTTTTATACTATATATTTAACGCGACACCACGTAGCGCAACGTGACATCGACACAGTCGTCACTTCGTATGCACTAGTTGATAGTTTTCTTTACCTTTAAGTACCGACGTGTGGTCTGACAGACACTTTTTAGCGGTCGATTGTTCCAGTTTGTAATGTTATCCTTAGAGTATCACTCCGCGCCTCTCTCTACTCCTAGAGTAGTCACCCAGCAGTGTTGGTGGACAGTGACAAACTCGGCGCGTGCAATTTCAGTAAGTTTCGCTTGTGGCCTGTGACTACTCGTCGGTACTTTTGCAACATTTTTTTGGATTTATTGGATTATGTGGTTTCCTCTTTTATTTTTAGTCAAATGTTACAATTGCCTGCGGGGTTCTTCGGAGATCAAACGGGTAGGCTTATTTACTACTGATAGGCACGCGTTTGACCACTATCTCACCTGATGGTAAGCGATGATGTGGTCGCAGATGGTGCACACTTGCCTAGGAAGTAACCTATTCACTCCTGACTTAAAGACTCTCCCAGGTTGTAGCTACCAGGAAATACATACTCAGGCAGGGAATTTCACTGCTTAGCTGTACGCATGATGAATATGTTCCTAAAACGTTTTTTGCCCATCATGCACTGGTGGCGCATCGCCGCACGTCTCGTGGTCCCATAAAGGAACGGGCTTGGCGATATTAAACTATGCAATACCGTCGCACACTCCTTAAAATGCAACCGATAGAAAGCTAAGCTATACTAAAATGAGAATACAAGTGACCTTGACGTTTTTTCTTTTTTATTAGAGTTTTGTATCCCACTGCTGGACAAAAGCCTCCCCCATATCATTCCAGACACTCTTTTATTGCGCCACCTAGAACCAACCTCCGCGGTGTGCGTCCAGATCATCTCGTCACCTCGGCGACGCTGTCCATCCTCTGGCACCCATTGCGTGGAGACCCTTGCCCAACGGTCACTATGCATGCGACCGGTGTGACCCGCCCAGTCCCATTTCAGCCTGGCAGCTTTTTTGGCCACGCCTATGATACCTGTTTTGGAGCGCAGTGTGATGTTCTGTACTCTATCAATTCTTTTTAAACCTAGAATACTGAACTCCATTGCCCTTTGACATACCCCAAGGCGGAACTTTTGTGACTCGGTGAGTAACTAGGTCTGGGCACCGTAGGTTAGGATTAGTCTTTAGTTTCATTTTGTTCACTTTGTAAAGCAAAAAGAAGTTCTATCCTTTGTTTGAATTTCAGCTACGCAATTCTGCGAAACAGTTATACCTCACAAATATACAGTACATTATAAAGTCTTCTATTTACAAGTCATGTCCTCTCCCTGTCTTTGGCACTAAAGGAAGTCCGTACAATTCCGGTAGGTAGGTTTGTAGTGGATCACCTATCCGTGGATCAACCTCTGCTAGTATAGCTTAACTTTCTTATTACTTACTCACGAACCCTTCCAATTTAATACATCTTTGACATTAAAATTACACTTTATTTCAAAAGAAAATTTTGTATCTAGCATACTGTGTTAATAATCATTACAGTCAGACTAATAATTTGAATTACATTTATTCAAATTAAGCAATACCAGTCCATGTTTGAACATGAACCCCTAAAACAGCCACCCGTCACCACTTCAGTTTCTAGCATACTGTGTTAATAATCAGCACATTTTTAAACATGAACCCCTTAAACGGCCACCCGTCACCACTTCGGTTTTAGCATACTGTGTTAATAATCAGCACAGTCAGACCAATAACTTGAATTACATTTATTCAAATTACGCACACTGCCAGTACATTTTTGTACATGAACCCCTAAAATGGCCACCCGTCACCACTTCCGAGTGGTTTAGCTGAGAAGAAGCACAACAAACTCCCCAGAAAACCCATTTCTTCATGATATTATATCCTATCTTTGAATTTCACTTGGCAATTCGAAACAGTTACATTTCACAAATATCCAAGAGACAGTAAATTATAAAAGTGCCTTCTATTTACAAGTCATGTCCTCTCGGCCTGCCTCTGGCACTATAGGAAGCCGGTACAATTCCGCCTTGTGTGAGTCTCAACGAAATGCGTTGCGCTGCTGACGTAATAGCATGCGGAAGATACAAGATAAAATAATGCTCTTGTATAGTTACTGTGTTTCTTTTAGTGATGGAAGTAATGTAGTAATAGGGTCCCGTTTTTACAACGGGACCCTATTACAAAGACTCCACTGTCCGTCTGACACCAGGCTGTATCTCATGAACCGTGATAGCTAGACAGTTGAAATTTTCACTGATGATGTATTTCTGTTGCCGCTATAACAACAAATAATAAAGATTTAGTAAACTTAAAAATTATAGGTGGCTCTTTTGGTTTATGGTACGGCACCCTTCGTGTGAGAGTCCGACTCACACTTGGCCGGTTTTGCAATAGGTAGTTGTAGTAGAAACTTTTTGCAGTTTTAATACTGAGGAGCTTGCTAAATAATAACAGCCAATTAAGCAACGTTTGCCGAGGTCGGTCTGTAAATAAGTGACCTTCTGAGATAAAGATTCTTCCGGGCCTCGGTAATCATGTAAGAGATAGCGCGCACGAGCAACTTTAGTCTCCGCAAGTAATCTGTCTCTCTCATCAAGTCTATGGGTTTTATGAAAAGTCACCCGGCTATCGCGTCGCTACATGAGCGCACTTTCATACAACGTATAACAGAATAAACGCAATACCTCTTAAGGGGTCATTGTACTCACCATTATGAACAACTTTTACTATCGGACGAACACCGAAATCGCAAAAAAAAACAGCTGTTCAGTACATTTTTTCAAGTTATGCGCACATAAATGTAAGGGGCAGTCAATTTTTTTTAATCGCGATTTCAGTGTGGGTCCCATATCGAACGAAGCCAATTAGATTTTCAATAAATATTGGACACGTTTTTTTACTATTGTCTCGTAAAAATAAAATTAAAACGGATGAAAATTCGCGTTTGTAGAATATTTACATAACGTCACCAGCCCCCACATAGATGCTCTTCAAGTTTGTTAATTGTATTAATTTGATAAAGCAAAAAATACGTGTCCAATATTTATTGAAAATCTAATTGACGAGAATCATATTTTTTTCTATGAAACTTAAAGTATCTAGTATTTTAGCAGCCACAAATGGCTAGGAACAACTTAAATTATTACTAATTTTATTTACATCTGACACAACACAATACTCCCCTTTACAAGCCAGTTAACACAAAACTCGTTAGCAAAACAGTGTACAATTCCATTGCAATTCAATTACTGCAGGCGACATAAATCTATCTAAACAGAATAGAAAAACTCACACGCATGGTGATGTCCGCGATCTCATCACGGCTCATAACTCGCATTGTACGAGTTGCGAAGGGCACAAGTTGAGGGGTACAAGTTTGACGACGCGACCGCGACGCGACCGCGGATTGTCAACGGGATGTATCGACGAATGTAGATTTATGAGAGTGACAGTTTTGGGGTAAGGGAATAGAAAGTGTAGTGGAGTTGTTGGTTAATTTCTTTGTTTGCGATTGATGTTTATTTTGGTTTAATTTGCATAAGTTTAATAGCTTAGGGCTAGATTTCTTGCTGAAACCTGCTAACCAATATAATCTCCAGGATTTTTCGGTAGTTAAAGTACAGTGCAGTCCTAATTCCAATTTAGTCGAAGCACGAACACAATAAGAGCAAACAGAATATCCACGATAGCAAATTAATCCCTACATCGTGAGGGAGCATAATTCTCGTTTCCCATAACCCACAATATCTCACAAACTAGTAAACTAAATCACCAAGGAAACGAAAAACCTGCTTGACAAAAGTCGAATCACAGCTTAATCACACAAAGCGACTCCACCCCACTCAGAACCCGTACCCTCCTCACGGCACATTACACCCAGCGGGTACGATTCGATAATATTCCCATTTTATTTTATTTAGCACCCATCCTTTCCCGATCGAAATATTTTCTATGGTGTTTTTCAAAGAGTTGTTGCCACATAATTTGTTGATTTAATGATGTATGATACGGGAAGTGGGTCACACTGTTGTGTACCAAAATGATGATGTACCATTTGAGGTGATGCGACTGCCACTGGTAAAGTTGTGTTCAATATTTTTGGTGGAAGTTGGGATCGTATTGAATTTTTTAAGAAGGATGAAAGATGAGAAAAACAATGAAAACTTTTTTTAAGTGACATATCGATATGCGGTGTTTACAGTAACCCGAAGACTAATATACATTGAAAAAAAATAGAGATGGATTGAACGGATGGAACTTTGTCCTACAATGGGACACAACAGGCTCATCTATACTAATATAATAAAGCTGAAGAGTTGAATTTAGAAATTTATATTTTGTATATGAAAGCCACACTCATGGGAAAGGCTATACAGAAACGGAAAAAAAACGAAATATACGCATACGAAGTTGCGGGCAAAAGCTAGTAATAATAATATATAACATTTATTTATTTAATCGTAGGAGAATCAACAGCTATAACAGATGGATAACAATTGTATATGAGACAGAGCCAATTACAGGTTCTCACGGGTAAAAACAGAAAAAGTTATAGAAAACTTAGTATCACTAAGAAGCCCAATAATATTGATAATCTTGAGGGAGGCCTCCAGTCCAGACAGTGGCCGAACTCATTTCGATTCAGACAAGTTATGATGAAGTTTAGTTAACTGATCTAGCAGTAAAACTATCTCCAAGTAAGGACAGACATGCATCAATGAACATGATAACGATATACGAAAACTTAAAACATACTCGAAATTCTGTGTTGAACTAGAGTATTCTATTTGTCGGAAATACGTTGCTCATTTGTATAAATGGTTGATACGTCTCTCCATTATTTCCATTTCGATTAGTATTTATTATTGAATACTCTCAAGAAAAGCTGATTAGTGCTTCTTCTTTTAAAATATTAAACAACAGAAACAGAAAATACGTTAATATGTTTATAGAGTATGCGGAACAGAGAGAAAAGTCCCGCATACCTCCACTGAAATTTGTGGATCTTCCTACCAGACGATTGTTGTGTCTGGTCTGCCCGATAGTTGATGTTCGAACTGTTGTAAATGTTTAAATCGCACGGAGAACTTTGCTTGCGCGATGCAGGATTTCGTAGGTAGTTCGTCGCTGACAAGATAGATGGCGTTGTGATTCTTTATATTTAATTAGTTCCTGATACAAATTTCGCTTCTTAGTTTTTTATGTGGCGGATTTGATGCCGCTACATGTTGCAAACACAAAGACACACAAGCTTTCAGCCTATTAATAATATAAAATGAAAGAAAGTATTCCTCACGGCTGAGCCAAGTAGTGGTCCTAGTGGTTCAGCATGCAGACGGCGAGCCACCCATCGTTCGCCAATAAGGACCAGGCCAGGGTTGACGCCGCGTTGTTTTCCAAGCGCGCCTCAAAATTATTTCAGCATAATTGACGGGTACGCAAGGGCCAGTGCCTGCCAGGGATGCGGAATTGTTCGAGAGAGTCACCGCGGCCCTGGAACGCAAAGGGCATTTGGAGAGACATGGGTGGGTTTTAGTCAGTTAGAGTCTGACACTTCCTTCTACTTCGCCCAAAGCGGTTGGAGACATTTGATGATTTCCCATTTAAAAAAAAAGTGGTTCGGTATAAATACTGCAACTGGATAGGGGCCTTCTGCGACTGGATAGGGGCAGCCTGCTAATTGTGGCGGGGACCATCACCGGACATTGCTCACTGAATAAGCATTTCCACACAATAGGTATAACAGACAGTCCTCTGTGCAGAGCATGCATGGAGGAGGAGGAAACGGTGTCGCACGTGCTCCTTGAGTGACAAACGATAGGGACACCGAATTCACTTACAGACACCCTGAACTCTTTAGGAGGACTGATCTGCTTCTGGAGGGAGGTTGGCTGGTTGGAATGACGGCCGCCACGGCCCACGCACAATGGTCCAACATCAGGACTAAGTGCGGAAACCATACCCCAATAGATAGATAGATCAGCGTTACCAATGAACCAAAACAATGCAAAAAAAATCTATAACAATAAAAAAGAACCCCACACACGACCTAAACAATTGCTACGCACGGCGAGCACAATTTCTAATAAATTTTATTTGTTCAACAGCTCACTGCGTGGTCACTGAGCCTTTTGTGTTGGTCACACTACATTTAACCCTAGCGCGCCAGTTTTAATTAATAACACAATAAAGTATTACCGGCCACAATTATTATGTTTGTGCTTGAATGATCTCTACAATTTAATTAGGCTAAATTGGATTTAAATGTCAGTTTTGTTTGTTTTCTGACGGGTTACTTGTTGACTTGTGAATGTGTTGTGCTATTTTGATCATTGAAATGTTTTTAATTAAATTCAATGGTTATTTGAAATCTATGTATAGGTATGTAAGTAACACCACGCACTACCCGCATGTATTTTCTCTGTCTGTGTCAAATACATCCATAGGTTATCGGTAAAAGATCGCTTTTTGCAATAAGACCGGTCTATCTTAAAGGTCCTAATGTAGATTTTTGTATGGCATACAATAAAAAGTATTTCTATTTTATTCTATACTGAGGGTACAGTCAGTAGAAGAGCTCGTGGCACACAGGTCGATCTGCGAGGTTAGGCAACGCTTGCCGAGGTTGATCTGTGGATGGGTGACCATCTTAACACACCGAGACTCCCCCGTGCCTCGGAAAGCACGTTAAGCTGTTGGTCCCGGTTATTATTTGTAGATCTTTGGAAGTCGTTACAGATAGTCAAAATCCAGAAAATCTGACACCAGTCTTGCCAAGGAGTACTGTGTTACCCAGTTAATGGGTTGTGGAGGTCTGGTAGGCAGCCGCTCCACGTAAAATACTGGTTTTCAGCTGAGTCAGATTTGACTGGAAGCTGACTCCAATATAGTTGGGACAAGGCTAGGCAGATGATGATAACTGAGGGTACGATCAAGTTAGCAAGCCATTACACTACTCAACCAAAATTAAACAACAAATTTCTTGGTTTGTCTCAAGAAAAAAGCGTTATGATTCCGTCCATTCACTACCTTTGTTACCCTTAATAAAGTTGCCGAATTTCCACCGAATAATGTAACCTTATGGACACCTAGTAGACTCAATAAACCCAGGGTATTCTCGTTTGGGTATAAAGCGTCACCTAACTCTACTAATTCCAAAAACAAATTACCTATTCTGACCCTTTAAATTTCAAAGCATTCAATACCAACAAATAACAAAACAAATATAGCGTTGACCCTCTAGATTACTGGTTCCCAACCTGTTGTTAGCGGACCACTGGTGGTCCGAAACAGCTAAAAATACAACCGACTTCCAAATAAATAAAAAAACACTACATGTTTAAAAAAAAAGTTTTAAGTCGGTGTTTTTCGTTTTTTTTTTTTTATTATTTAATATGGGTTTGCTCTTAACTGTAGTCTAGGTCATAGATACCAGAGACAAAGTCGACGATGGAGCGAGCTTACCCAGAGGAAGCCTGTTCACTCAAATTTCTTCGTAATTTTAGACCGACTTCCGAAATTAAAGTAGTTAAATACTTTGTCGTGTTTTTTTTTATTTGGAAGTCGGTTGTATTTTTTTTTTTAAGTTTTTCATTTGATTCTTTTTAGTGGTACACGACCACAGGAAAGTCACAGGAAACCAAAAACACGCAATTTCGTTTACTTCTCTACGTTTACGTTTACGTCTTGGATGATATATTTTCTATTTCCTCCAGCTATTTTTTTAAATAAAAAATAATAAAAAAATAAAAATATAATTTGATTTCAAAACCAAACTACTGAACTGATTTTGATAAAATTCTATGGGACCAATCGGAACGTATATCCTTTCATATGAAAGATGAATTTTTCAAATCGGTTCATTATTGGCGGAGTTATGAGGTAACAAACATAAAAAAAAACGAACCTTTTTTTGACGTCGCCGTCGGTTAAGAATATGGTCTACTTTGCAACTTAAAATGAACATTTATGCAAATCGATTTTAAAATGTATCATACTTTTTATCCACATTGACTAGTATGTATTTAAATCTATGGTTTTCCATGACAATGCTCGGTGCTTTTGATCTGAAAGAATGGTCATAATACAAGCTATGAACATCAAAAAGTTATTTTTTTGATACGTGCAGTTTCTATATCTTCTTGATTTCTGCTAGCAACAAATAAATCCCGGGTCAGGTCAAATAAAGATTAAGAACCACTGCTCTAGATGTCCCATAAACTATCGCTAGCCTTCCCTTTCATACTTATCAAATTTCCGTACTAAAAACCACAACTCGGCACCCGAGCCTTTGGGTAACAAAATTGTATACGGAATTAACCCAGCGGAATAAATTAAGGGCTATTGTTTGGAGCACAACTACAGAATGATTTGGTCTCGATTTAAATACGAAAGCGTCACAGAACAAAGGTAGTTCTAATCTGAAACTGGAGGTTTGTTACAAATGCCGCGTTTGAAAGTGATTTTCTAGTTGGAAGATACGGTATGTTTTGTCAGGTTAATCAAATTGTTTCTACAGCGTAAACAGGTTACTAATTGAGTCTTGTAGTAAGAAAACATTCGTTTGATAGTCATGTTCACACATGACAGGATACACGTAAAACTGATCTCTTTATAAATAAATGTAGTCTTGAATACTTATTGAATTATTATGTACTAGCTGATGCCCGCGACTTCGTTCGCGTGTATGTTGGAAAATAAGAAGCTGTCGCTAAGATTAGATAAACTAACAGTCAACATCCTGCATTACCTGACCCTTCTTAGAATTAGGAATTTGGAAATATTTATTGACTTTTTATCCGAATGTTCATTTTCATGTAGGTATAATTTTTTTTTTTAGTTTCTATGATTAGGATTTTTAACTTTATGAAATAGCTAATAGTATGTAGTAGGTGTAACAATTTTTTTTGCTGTTTACAGGGTCTACAACGGCTCTTAGCTCTAAGATTTGTAAACATCTTATTTTTATTTATTTATTTATTTAAACTTTATGTACAATAGTGGTACATGGGCGGACTTAATGCATCAAGGCATTCTCTACCAGTCAACCTTTGGGTTATAAAGACTATACTGTGGTAGGTGTACAATAAATAAATATAAGATTCAAAATTAAATTTTAACAATTCGGAAAGAATATACAGATAATATATATAATACTTATAAAATACATATATATGCTAAAATAATAAACTAATAAATATGATATGTAATAATCATACTGATTAAGAGAATTCATAGTAATGATGACGAAGAACAACTAAGAATGACAAGCTTTTAAGTAGTGTTTTCGGATTTTACGCTTAAAGGAAAATTTTGACTCCGCCTTCTTGATGTCAAGGGGTAGCATATTCCAGAGTTTAATTGTAGAAATAGCGTAGGAATTAGAAAAAAACCCGGTGCGGTGAGAAGGGATATGAAGAATGATATTTTTACCTTGTTAAACGCAATAAATGAATATGAATATGAACCTTTCAAATAGGGTTTTCTACTGAAACCTCTCATTCTGCAGTCAGATAGATTTCCAAAAAATATTGGACACGTATTTTTTTCTTTTTTCACGTAAATAAAAAAATGCAAAATACAGTGCGTTGAAAACTCGTGTGACAGTACAATTTTTACTATAGTAGGCGCCAGATAATCGTGGAATATCGGTCATTGACCCACCTACATTTATTGACATTGTTAATTTGAAAAACGGAATTAATGACACAAAACTGTCCCGAATCATCATCTCTCGTGATCCTTAACATGTTCTAATAATGAAAAACGATTCATATTTAATTGTTCAGGTACCTATGAGCAGTTATTAGGGAAAGGTCAATATACTTTATTCCACATTTATCTGGCGCCTACTATAGCGATATGACATCACCAGCCTATTTCTTAGCGATTTCAAATGGCAAAAAAAACGTGTCCAATATTTTTTGAAAACGTAACGAACGCACTAATAACAGAATTATATTTTTTCTACCTAGTAAAATACCGTATTATGAATTTGGGCCAAGTCAAGTCATCATCATGATCATTTCAGCCGAAAGACGTCCAATACTGGAAATAGGCCTCCCAAAAGTGTCGCCATATCGACCGACCCTATGCGTCTCAGAAGCTAAATTGTTTCTAGGACTTTTTAAAAACTTCATCAAAATAGAATAAAAACTCATCGACCTTACTTAACCATATAAAAACCGCTTTTCCCTTAGAACACCATATTAACCCCTAAATACCAACGAAATGCGAAAGCATGCGATTCAGGGTTGCGTAAAAGTCACGCTTAGGTCATAATGACCGCACGCGGTAGCCGACGTGTTAATCTAACCACAAGGGTCGCTTTATAATATGGCTTAGGATACTGAAACAACATTTTTGGGTAAATGTATTGTATGACATTTTCACTTATTACCTAAGCGATTTAGTTTAAATACATAGCTTGAGAGTAATTTCCGGAGGTATTAAGAACTGTCGAATTATTATCTGTTGATTGGTTGGTTTCTTAATCAAGAAGGTTCACGTAGAAGTTGAGTATTTCTCATGCTTTAGCCTGAAAACCTGTAAATTTAACCTTTTTTAATCAAAAAAAGTGTTGGGCGTCAAGGTTTATTTATAGCTTAGTACTCTTTAAATGATATTTATATGGTTCCGAATATTCTTAAGAAAGGAACCCTTGTAGGATCACTCGGGTTTCTGTCTGTTTGTCTGTCTGTTACAGCCAATTTTCTCCGAATCTACGAGA
Organism: Mamestra brassicae; assembly: GCA_905163435.1. NCBI lineage: Eukaryota > Metazoa > Arthropoda > Insecta > Lepidoptera > Noctuidae > Mamestra > Mamestra brassicae. The sequence goes on along the minus strand of LR990999.1, from coordinate 2,374,640 downwards.
CCGATTCTGTTGAAATTTAACACACTTGGGCCTTTATTGTTTCTGTTATATATTAATGACTTGCCTCGCCATATCCAACAACCTATGGTTTTGTTTGCAGACGACAGTACTGCAATAGTAAAATGCGGCATTATAAAAAATTACGCCACTGACATTAATATTACATTAAAATACATAATAAATTGGCTTAATAAAAATAATTTAATTATAAATATTAAAAAAAACAAAAGTCATGCATTTCCATCAGCGCCTAGGGCCTGTAATTAATGATGCGGAATTCAATGGACAAATAGTAGACTCGACAAATGTTACAAAATTCCTTGGCATTCTAATTGATGATAAACTGATTTGGAAACCTCATTCAGAGGAAGTTTGTAAGAGGCTAAGCAAGTCAGCGTACGTACTTTATAACCTAGCAAAAAAAGTAAACACTCGCACCGTACTGGAAGCTTATCATGGTCTGGTAGCATCAGTTTTGAGATCTGGAGTTACATTCTGGGGTAACTGCACTGAGAAGGAGAGGATATTCAAGGCTCAGAAGCGTTGCATAAGATCAATGACTGGTCTTAAAAATACCGACAGTTGTGCACCTGTGTTCAAGTCTCTAAAATTACTCACCTCTCCGTCCTTGTATATATTGGAAGTTGCATTGTTTGTTAGAACAAATTTACACCTTTTTACCCTAATGGACGATATTAGAACACGGCCGGGATCTGTTAGATCGCAATACAAAAATCTAATGTTCACAGGAAGGTACAAAACAGCGTTATTAAGAAAAAGCTTTTTATCAATGGGGCCAATCATTTATAATAAAATTGCCGCCCGCGGCTCCGCCCGCGTGATTGTCGAAAACTATCCTAAGGGAACATATTCCCGGGATAAAAAGTATCCTATGTGTTATTCCAGACTATAATCTACCTCTGTGCCAAATTTCATCAAAATCCATTCAGTAGTTTTTACGTGAAAGAGTAACAAACATCCATACATACATCCATACTTACAAACTTTCGCCTTTATAATAGTAGTAGGATACCTCATGCATATAAAGAGGAACCATTAGGCATATTTAAAAAGAGGCTAACATCCTTACTTTTGGACAAATGTTATTATTCCATACAAGATTTTTTGAATGATAAAAGATTATAATGATATATTATTTAATCATATTTTATTTCAAATTTAATGTGAAGTTGTTTTATAATGTAATACTATTATTACAACTACTATCTACTACTATTATAAAGGCGAAAGTTTGTAAGTATGGATGTATGTATGGATGTTTGTTACTCTTTCACGTAAAAACTACTGAATGGATTTTGATGAAATTTGGCACAGAGGTAGATTATAGTCTGGAATAACACATAGGATACTTTTTATCCCGGGAATATGTTCCCTTAGGATAGTTTTCGACAATCACGCGGGCGGAGCCGCGGGCGGCAACTAGTTTATAATAAAATACCTCATGCATATAAAGAGGAACCATTAGGCATATTTAAAAAGAGGCTAACATCCTTACTTTTGGACAAATGTTATTATTCCATACAAGATTTTTTGAATGATAAAAGATTATAATGATATATTATTTAATCATATTTTATTTCAAATTTAATGTGAAGTTGTTTTATAATGTAATTTAATGTAATGTTGTTATATAATGTAATGTTGTTATATTATGTAATTTAATGTAATGTTATGTAGTTTTTTTTTTGTATTTGTAAAGGAGTCAATATGATCTCAGATTGTTGTTTTTTTTGTGTTAATAATTTATGTGAATTTTTGTTATGATCCAAGGTCATTTAACTATTTTTGTTTTTTTTTTTAATTTAAATTTTTATTATGTTTGAATTTGTATAAGTTTTTCTACTTTTGCATGCCGGAAGGTAGAGTGTGTTGGAACTATCATTTATTAAACACATCGACATCTTATTTTGTATACCCACATTCTTCGCAAAATAAATGATTTCTGATTTCTGATTTCTGATGCGTTACGTAAATAAATACATTTTGGGTATGAGGGTCACTTTTGGGGGAAAAACTAGAAAAAAATAAAATAATTTAAACTGTACTGTGTGATCAAATGAAAGGTATGGTATACATAATATAGGAGGAGCTTGTGGCTAAATAATACCAGCCGCACGGGTCGATCTTCAAGGTTAAGCAACGCTTGCTGAGGTTGGTCTGTGGATGGGTGTACATCTTACCATACTGAGACTCGCTCGTGCCTCGAAAAGCACATTAAGCCTTTGGTCCCGGCTGTCATTTGTAGATCTCTGATAGTTAGAAGCCACAAAATCTGTCACCAGTCTGATTACTTACCGATTTTAGTCCATAAATGATTTTTGATTTTTTTGATTTTTTGATTTTGAGTCTTGCCAAAGAGTACCGTGCTACCCCGTTAATGGGTTGTGGAGGTCTGGTAGGCAGCTGCTCCACGTAAAAATACTGGTACTCAGCTGAATCCGGTTTAACACGAAGCTGACCCCAATATAGTTGGGAAAAGGCTAGGCAGATGATGATGATGATCATGGTGATATGATGTTCATAAAAAAGAGTATTGTATTCTATGTGTTGTATCATTCCCGTTCAAGAAACTAATCAAGTAACCTTAGGTACTTTTAACCCTCTGCCAGGGTTGCGGAATTTGTTCGAAACAGCCACCGCGGCCCTGGAACGCCCTCTGCGTTCTTAAGAAGGACCACGGATGGGTTTTAGTCAGTAAGAGTCTGACACGCCCTTCCGCTCCACCCAGAGTGGAAGAAGTCATTTGATGATTTCCCATCCTTAAAAAAATTGGTTGTCTGTAAAGTCGATTTACGGAAGATAGTTTAACGTGACAACGTAACAAAACATTGATGAAATGATCGTAACATTACAATGAGCCATTCTTTTTCGTGCGTTCATCGATTCATTAGACGTTGTCACGTCAAAAAAAGTACTTATAACCCAACATTGAAACGTTTTTTGCAAACATAATAAACTTTATGTTTCAATTACCCCAACATAATAAAGTCAATTCCCATAAAACCATAAACAAAGTCGTTATCGTAATACTAAACGGTAACCCTTTTAGTTAACCCTGCTAGTGACCGCAGGGTGAAGGTTTATCATTAAACTGTTAACTCGGGGTAACTTTACTATTGCTGAAACTGTTTAAGCTGACTTTTATTATCAATTCGTTTTAGGGGACGTTAAAATGTAACTCGTCTCTTCGTTCCTTAGTGGGGGGAAAAATATTTGGAAAGTTTGTAGTTTTAATAAGACTATTTAATGTGGGTGTCTAAGAAAGTGAAGGCCAAAAACTGGCCAAGTGCGAGTCGGACTCGCGTACAAAGGTTCCAAACGAATTTCATTTTTTGTCACATGTTATTTTAATACTACAGATTTCTTATAGGTTTTCCTGTGATATTTAGGTAAAGAATATATCTGCATTTGTTTTCAAAATTGTATGCTCAGTAGTTTCGAGAATAAGGGGGGTCGGTAATTTTTCAAAAAAAATATTTTTAAGACCCCCACAATAAGCCATTCTGAACTCGAGATAATTGTCAAAATATGGAACAGCAAACTCAATGTCATACACGCAAAAATAGTTCAAATCCCTTTGCAACTCATACATAAATTAGAACGATATACTTACCTAGCACGCATATAATTTTGTGGTTACGAGTGACTGCAAACTAATACCAAGATAATTTAATATCTGATAATTATCATCAATTCAACCTACAAATTACTAATTTCTGGAGCGGTATGCCGCGACCACAAGTAACTATTATTATCTACCGCATAATTAATCACAGATACCAGATATTCTATATCTACCTACCTAAACATATAGGTCTTGAGACTAATGTATTAGTATTTCATGGGATCTCATTATATTGTCTGAAATGTTTATTTTAATTGTCATGCCATAGACAACTGCTGAACTGTGTTCTGTTTTGTCTGTGGTGTGACCTGGGCTCATAGTGATGCGTTTTTTATTTAGTTTTGTTATAATTCTAGTTGATAAGTTTTTTTATCTTTAAGTGGTTCTGTGCGTCTTTTTCGTCAGAATAAACTGATTTTCTTTCATTTCTTTCTTTCTAAGGGATATAAAAACCGGTCAGGGCGCTGTGAAGATAAAATGTATGGCATCAAAGGAACGAAACATACTTAGCGTCGCGGGCGCGCGGACAGACATCATTATAATTTCGTCCCAGCGCCTTGACTCCCGCTACGCGGCCGGAACGCTTGGTATTCAATTCAATTAAATTTATTTTAATTCACTAATACAATTTTAAGGGGTTTATCTGTAAATGACTGCATGATTATGATCAACAATTAATGTCAATAGAATATGTTATTTTTGCACGCCGAAATTAAAGATTAAGAGAACAATTTTGTACATTTTACCAACCTTTTGTACTTTATTTATGCAAATAAATGATTTTGATTTTAATTTTTTATGTGTCCATACTGTTAGTATACATAAAAACTTAAAAACTATGTCAGTAGATAATAGTCTACACATGGCGAAAAAAAAATTTTAACTATTAAATATGGATGCGTATCCATTGCTTCTATAGAGGACTCCCTGTATGTTCAGCAACCAAGTAAGCCAAGTCTCTTACACTCATAGATATAATACCCTTAATCAAGACGACCTAGAAGTACCAAGAGTGAGAACCCTTTACGGCGGAAAATCTATACAGTATAAGGGGATTCGGCTATACAATAAATTGCCTAAAACAGTCAAAGACTGTACCAGCTTACCAATATTTAAAAAAGGCTTAAAGGTCCCCTTAAAATAGATGGAAAAATGTTAACACACCGTTTAGTACATCTAACCAAAGGTATCCGAGCGAAAAAAACCGGCCAAGTGCGAGTCGGACTCGCGCACCGAGGGTTCCGTACAAACCTGTAGGATATAAGTACTCAAAATTTAAGGTTTAACCTGGGTATTTGATATGAATTTCAGCTTGATACCTCCACGCGTTCCTGAGAAAAAGGATCTTGACAAACAGACAGACGAACAACAAAGTGATCCTATAAGGGTTCCGTTTTTTCCTTTTGAGGTACGGATCCCTAAAAATATAGATTAAAGTAATTTTATTTTGACGTAAAATAATAAATCGCAGGCACACTAGAATAAATACATCCATTATGGGTAGATACGAAGTCTTTATGTATTGGGTAGTCAACATTTTTACTGTATTTTCGCTTGGATTTTTTTTTGTAAGTATCTTATGCGTCTTTCTTATTTTTTTTTCTATTGTCCTTATTTTGGTGATCTGAATGATTTCTAAAAGATTGTCCATGTATTTTAATGCGATCTTATATATTAGACACACAAGTTTTGCAATTTATATAGACACATAAGTTTAACTTAAACTGTTTTGTATTTTATTTAGACTTAAATACAAACTTGCATGAACTGTAATTTGTTCTTTGAGAATTAAATGTCCTTAAACTGAAACTGACTGATAGAAGCAATTATAAAAGACTGCTAAAAACTACACTGGAATTTATGATACGATATCATTTGAATCCGTCGCCACCAACTCAAGTAGGTACCTAACGAAATTTGTTTACTTAATACCGTTTAATTTTTTTCTCACTGCTGGGAATAGATAGGTCTACCGTTTCTCCTTCTATACCTCTCAATCCTGTGCGATCCCAGGCCAAGTTTGACCTGTAAACGTAATCCTCAAGACAAGTGACATTCTGTCAGCGGCAGCGTGGTGAAGGCTATTGTCAAAACGTCAAAAATGTATAGAGTTGACAATAGCTGTCAAAATGTCACGTGATCCATCTCTTATATTTTAACAACAGTTTTGTCCCGAGACTTGGTTGCGCATATCCCATTTTTTCCCGTTCCTGTAGAAATTTTGGCGAAATCCTTTCTTAATGCTCCCCTACGAAGTGTAGGGAAGTTACATGCTAAATTTGAGCTTTCAACGACCAGTAGTTTTGGCTGTGCGTTGTCTGTCAGTCACTCAGTCAGCAACGAAATAAATTTAACGTACAGCAACACGCGCTATACACTCGTAAATTTATTGACGGTTCACTCAGTTACTGGGTAGTGGGGAGGGACTGGAATCTAGTGAAAATTAAAGTACCTACCTACCTCAAGTGACCTTGACGGTAAATAAAATTTGATCGATAGACAGCTCATTTCGTATCAGTTGCTTTATTTTAGTTTACATGGAGAGATTTTTACAGAATAGCACCTCAGATTACCATTCGATGAGTGTGGTGAAAAATCTTATCTCTTCGAAAGAAAAGCAGCACAGGTGTTGGATTCTACAAAATTTTAACGTGTGTGACCATCATAGTTGGCAGGTCAGTTTAGGGAAAATGCGAATAGATCTAGTTGAAGAATGTATTCGGAAAAGTAGTACGAGCAGTTTTTAGTAAACACCTAAAGTTATTTTTATAACACTGCCATCTATGCGCAGCTGTTTGAATTAACACTAGAACTATCAAACAGTTCTGTTGCGAAACCAGTATCAAAAACAAGGTGCAGATGGCGCTGTTCCAATAAAATACATTCTTCTTCGAAACATACGTTTTTTCGACTGTAATATAACTAGGTAATTTTTGTAATTGCTGTAATTTATAAGTTTTTTGTCCCAAAAAAATAAAATAAAAAGCTTGTATCGCGATCAAATACAAAAAAAAAGGAAACCTAAGAATTGAGTAGAGAAGACTTGAGAGTGATGGATTGCAGACCACTTTCCGTCAAAAAAGGATACCTGTGCTTTGTCCCAGCAGTGGAAACTTAATAGGTAGGTTGCTCGTGTTCTTCATTGCAAGAAATATTATAATTTTGAATAGTTTGTGTTTTAAGTACCTTCTTGTTAGTAAATTACAATTAAGTAGACATAATAAAACGACACCATTCACAAAAAAAATGATCTATATTTTAATATTTACACAGAAGCTTTGTATAAAATAAGTGATAACTATTTAATTAACGTACATACATTTTGTTTTACAAGTTATATAGATATTTTTTTCGCATATCGAATGAAAAGTAAAATCAAAATATTGAATTAACTAAATCAAATAATAATGTCTTCGTATATTTTTCTGTTTTGTTTTTCTTTTGTGTAATGGAAAATAAAATAAAAAAACGATCTAAGTACTTTTAGTTAAAAAAATCAGAATTTTTATTTTTATACGTAATCTGCTCTGCCCTGCAAAGATTTTTTTTTATAATTGTTTGCATGACAAATAATTCTCTGGGGACACATTTTTTTTAGTCTGTACAAAACTTTAATACTGTATATTGACGGCTTATCTAAAATATAATACGCATAATTTTTATATTTAATTGCCTAATAGAAATAAGTACAAATATTTTTTTTTATCACAATATAAATTCAGTAGGCTTCCCTCAACTATAGATTCCGAGGATAGCATTCTGAAATTATAATCTTATATATTTTTTAATTATTACTTATATCTTTCATGTTTTAATATAATAATAAATTCCCTGTACTAACATTAACCTTAAATATTTATATAATCTAAATAATGATAGTTCGATATTTTATTTATATTAAATGCAATGATCAATGAAAGTATATATGAACCTAACCATATTTTTTAATAAATTGCATTAAACATACAAAATTTTGAGTATTTTTCAGTCTAAAAATGAGCATTTAAATACACACATATAAATTGGCTTTAATAAAATAACATTAAACTAATTTATGAATATGCAAATGAGTGAGATGAATTATGAGATGTTTGCATCTAACACTTTTCTACCATTCAAATATGCTATTATAAAATTATTACAAAAAACGCTTCGAATGACAAAAAAATTACAACACTGGATTTATAACACAAAATTAAAATATATGTCATAATCTATCCAGTATGTGTATGTGTGCGTGACGCATTTGTCACTTTCTGCATTGTATCATTCCTGAACCTATTTAAAGCGTCGACTGTAGTTTGAAGGATGCCAAGTCCTAGCCTAAACTTGAAATCAACTAATCTTTGTAGGAAAGTAAAGAATCCACCTTGCTGGTTCAAAGGAGGATAGGTTACAATCTCAGGGTCGTTCCAAGGCTTCGAAGTAGCTGGCTTGTCAGTCGTCATAGAGAATGAAGTAGGCATCGTTGAAGTCGTTTCGGATTTTAAATAAGTCGTCGTTTCAGTCATCATGTTACTTACAGTACTAGTAGGAGAGTTTAAAGGACTATTTCTCTCAGTAACTGCTTCTGTATTGCTTGTAGGGAATACTTCGTAGACTTTGAAGGTTTTGGTTGTTGTTGTTTCCATGTCGTTTGACATTTCTGTTTCCGTTGTTTTCTCATTTTTGCTGTTTATTGGAATTGTTGAAACACTCTCAACTACTTCCACCCTAGCAGTCGTTGGAGCTTCAGTTGGTTTAGCATCTTTAGCAGGTTCCGATATGGCGTAAACCGTAGTAACATCTTTAGACAGCACAGTGACGTCATCATTGCTAATTGGAGCAAGATTTCTTATCGGGCCATTCATATTATAAATATCATCAATCTCGTTACTTATAAATATGTCTTTGTTCTCTTTTTCAGCTAAAAGCTCTTCTAATGAACCGGAAATACTACGCCTCTTTCTTAGCTTCCTAGGCCCATGTTCGGGTACAACTGCAGGTGTAGCTGAATCTACAAGTTCCTTGGGAACATTTCCAACTACAAACTTATTATCTTCTGACTCTGAACTGGCGTCACTGCCGCTTGGGTTTTCATCATATTTATCTTCCTGAGTTTGCTCCTCATTATTCGAACCTAAGTACATTGAAGTTGGTGAATATGTAACAGAACTGCTTGTTGTTTCGCCATAAAACTGACCTTCAAAAGGGTAAACTGGTTTGAAGTCAGATTCTGCTGCTGGCTTAACACCGTAGACTACCGAGTTTGAATTGTCATTTCCATAAGCTGAAAGGCCGGTTGGTCCGGTTTGTGGCGCAGCATAAATAGGTTCTACAGCAGGGTATGGAGTGTAATTGGGTTGCTGAGGTTTCTCATAATTATATTTCCCCTCCGTGGTATAAGCATGTCTAGTCTCGTACTGCGGGCTATAATTAATTGGTTTGGAATAAACAGCAGCGTGAGCTATTCCTGTCTTTTGTTGAGCATAATGAACTTTACCGTAATTTGGGTTAGGTTTGTAGCCAGTAGCAACTTGTCTGTACCTAATATCTTGTTCTTTCTTCACTGGATACCGGTTGATGTGAGCAGTTTGGCCAGCGTAAGGGTTCAACTTCTGTTTAGCATGAGCCGGCATTCCAGCTAGCACTGTTCCCAGCATTTCTTCCTCAGCTTGTCCATTGCCATCGTTGGCGTACTCTTCAGCATTATTTCTGTAGATATCATCGCTCTTGTCCACTTCAAAGGTTCTGCGGACAGGTGTAGCGAATGGATATAAGAAATATCCAGCGATACCCACTAAACTAGCAAGACCTAACATACCAACACCCACAGATGGCATCACTTCCCTAGACAAATAATTGTAGATCTGGGTCGTGATAGCGCCAGTTGGGGCAGCTGCAGGTTTTTTACCATTTTTATTCGATTTCGTTTTGTTGGTCGTTTTCACATCAGATACGGCCACTTCTGTGCTCGGTTTAGGCGTGGACGTCTTTCGTTTCTTAGTTTTATTCTTCTTTCTGGTCGAACTCCTCTTTGGTTTCTTGGTTGTAGTTGCTGGAGTACTTACCTCTAGTTCAATTTCTTGTTCTTTCGCTTCTGTAGGGAGTAAGGCGGATTCGTTGATGATAGAAGGCGCTAAAGTAGTGCTAGCTTTCTGTTTGTTCTTGTTCTTCTTCTTTGGCTTAGAAGTTACTGTGATTACTGGGGTTACAACAGGGGCTTTCGTATCTTTTTTCGTTGTTGGTACTTCGGTGGTTGTTGTGGTAGTTGTAGTGGTGGTCGTTGTAGTGCTAGGACGAACTGATGTGTTCTTATTCTTTTGTACATTAGACAGTACCGTGTCCTTAATCTTGTTGTAAACATTCTCACTAATAGCGGATCCACTGGCCACTAAATCAGCTTTGTTTGTACTTCCAATTATGGGACGTTTCGATACTTTGTTATTTTGAGGACGTTTTGGCTTGTTCTTCGATACTGCAGGCTTCGGTTTCTTTGTAATTTCTTCTGCCCTTGAAGATTCGGTTGTTGAATTTTCTTTGACTGAATTGCTTAATGAGATCCATGTGGAAATACCTTCATTAGACGTCGAAGATTCGCTAGGCATGTTGCTTATTTTGTTTTCTGTTTCTAATTCATCCATTGTGACAGGAACAGCAACTCCAGGATGAGCGTTTTCAAGTTCTTCTCCATTCTCGTTCCTTGTTTTTATTCTATGTTTTACTTGAGTTTTGAGTTTGGGTGGTATTCTGATATCCGCAATAACTGATGTTTCAACCGTGGTATTGGGTTTGTCAAGAAGTTGTATGGCGACCATTTCCATGGATTCTCGTATCGGAGTCTTCGATTTGACATCTCGGGAAGTGTTTTCTGGCGTGGGGGTTGCTGGTCCCGGTTTGACAGTTTCAGCATTTTTCGGGAGTTCCCTGAAATGAGATAAAAAAATAAAAATTAGCTTTATTCAATCTGGAAAGAGTCAGTGTAGCTGAAGTAAAAGAACATAACTGAAAAAAGCATGTCATTGTCGTTTAAAATTATGTATACCGCTGTGATTCGTTATAGACACACTTGAACGGGAGCTTATCAGTAGTAAAAATTAAATAAATTAGGCAATGCAAAGATTTTTGCATTACCTAATTTATGTAATTTTTACTGAACGTAAAGCATAGAATCTTCAAAAAAATCTTGTCTTGATTAAACCTGAGTATAAACTTATCATGAGTATAAAACCAACCAAGTTGATAGGAATCGTATTTTATAGACCACTATTTTTCTAAACATATTGTTTTCTTGCTTTAGAACAAATCATCGGCAAACATTCGACGGGAAGACTCCTGTTAGAGGTTTTTAAACACATCGTTTATTAGATAGGTTACCTTTTTTAATCTTAATTAAACCTTTATATTAATCTAAGCTTCATGATGATGATGATGATGTCGATTCAGCTAGCCGCATTTTTTGTATAGCGACTGCATTCCTTGTCGTCCTATGGTAGTTGAGAGCTAAACTATCTTATTTTGTATGCATGTGATTGCAATTTATGTCGATAAACTCCGTTCACAAACTGGACATAGCAAAACACCATTTACAACATGATGAATTATAGCTGTTGGATTTTCAGCTTTAAGATCATCTCGTTAATACTCATAACAATAAAAAAAATCATGTTACTGGATGTAAACACACCAACTTCTTTCTTTCGTCTTTACAAAGACATTGTAAGTTGCTTTTCATCCTTAAAAAAACAAACAAATAAGTAATGTAGTCCTTCTTTTAAAGCAGCCAACTATACTTTTTTTATTAGCAAGCCAATATGTACCAAGACATAGATTATTTTGTATGAGAAAAACGTACTTAACAAAATAACTTTACAAATTAATGATTTGTTTAATCATTACAAAAATATTGTTTCCTTGCAAGTTGAAATATTTGTTGTAGTTAAGTTAGGTGTACTTGTATCTTGCGGAAGTCGCATACGTTCCCGCGATCCCCGGCGTAGGTGGGAGATGGAACACCGGGGTGGTTTTAGTCAGTAAGAGTCTGACAGACCCATCCACCCGCCCCAGGGTGGAAGATTTCCATGAGGATTTCCCCCGACATCAAAAAAAAAAAAGGTGTACATGTATCACGTGAAAACGTACCTAAGCGAGATTCCTACATTCTCAATTCAGTGACTGGTCCTATTCCATGGGTTAACCTTCCTTCATCCATCTGATTATATTGAATAAAATTGTTGGACTGAAAAAATTATTTTGGGTGTCATTGACTGCAAAGTGCAGAACAATTATTCATGTAAAAAAAAACACTATTTACTACACCTTTTTTATTTTTTTATTACGAAGTATGTACTTGAAATATGGGACGATATAATCCTAGAGGTTTATAAATTTCACCGAAGCATAGTTGTCAAAAATAGAGATAGACTCATTTGCGAAAGATTTATACGTTTTGATGGGAAATCAGAGTTAACTGAGACGGTCGTTGGCAAGACACCCAACCAAACACCAGAGAATCTTAACATCGCGATTCAGAAAGTGACCAGAATTGGAACTAATGAAGTTCACCCTTAATCCTTTACAATTATTTATTGTCACGCGATACTTGTTGCAATAATAATAAACATTTCAAAAATAATAATTTTGCAATAATTTGTAAATTGGTTAGCCTGTTTTTTTCACCTTAATAACAATCAATTAATATATCCAATCAGGACATTTTATCTGATGTCAACCTTGTGTTTATCGCTGCAGTTTATTATTTTCAATCTAAAATATTACACAAGATAGATAAGAAAAAAAATACAAATTTTTCTTTGAAGTTTTATTGGTTTTCCGGGGAAAAAATAAATAATTTACTAACTCTAAATTATTTTTGTACAGCATTACACATAGCTAATTAATTATATATTTACAGGTTAATAAAATTATATTTCGAATTTAAAAAAAACAATGTTAAATTGGTTTGTAACACAAACTTAAGTTAAGTACTAATATAACACCCATTATGGGTCAATAACAATGACGACGAAGAAAAAGACGGGTCAATAAAGAGCAGCTTAACTACTTAAAGAATATAACTTTAGGGTGCCCTCAGACTTAGATTTAAAACATAGTAAATTATTTATTAGGAATAACACTAAAGTAAAATTGAGCAAATTCGAGCCAGCGACTACAATTATTTAAACACTAAAACCATAATAAATAGTTAGTATAGATTAAAAAGTTGTTAGTCTTTAAATTAACCTTTGAAACTTAATAAATTAAACGAATATAATAATACTGTTTTTCATCGTATTTATTGAATCTTCTTCGGTTATTATTGATACTGCCATCTATCGTATTAGAAAGGAATCTCTTGGTGTCCCGTTTCCTAATATGTTAAACAGATGGCGCAACATGTCTCGAAAATTATCATAAACCTTTGTTTTTTTTTAGATTGAAGACAAAGTCCCGTATCAACATGTAGGTCTGTATTGAGGATAAGCTAGCATGCCCAAGCTATCAGGTAGGCGCATTTTAAAAGTACATATTAACACTACTCTTTCCCACATATTTTATAAGTGAGAAATCTCAATTTATCGGAGCAAACAGTTAAACGTACTCGATCGCATTAACGTTGGTAAATGTCAATTTGGTCTAAAATTGAATAAGCACCGTCTTGTGGTAGGACAAAACGGAATACCTCTTTTTCCCATATGATTTTACATAAGCGAAGCTTCACGTTAACACAATCAAATAAGTTCAGAAACTCGCACTGGGCCCACTGATGATTGATTTTGATTGTGATGATAAATTTATCACTTGATGCAAATTATACTAAAGATAATGATGTGAACTCCTTTTTAGCGAAGCATAAATTTAAGTATCTAAGCATCAAAACAACAATAAGACGTTAAATATAAATACAGCATATAGTAATTCAGTTCCTCAATAACTCTATGTAATAGGTATCAGCCGGTCGATTTTGTAATAATCACATTTAGCTCACTGCACTTTAGTTAGAATATCAATTCGGTGAACATCTTACCGTGAAAACTAAAGTGTAGTATTGCTATTTTGAAGTGATCTTCTAAATTGTAATACAGAGTGTGATCGATGAGAATACATACTTTAACAGAACTATGAACACCTAAAGTCATTACTTGATTTATTTCTCTAAAAGAAGACAGGTAAATAGTATGCAGGATAGTTAATTTAGTCACTCATTTTGATTTATTGTATAACGTATTGTCCGGCAAAAACCATTCAACACTTGCTACCAGACTTTGCACCTGTCTGCTCGGAGGATTCTCTCTTTTCATTGGTTGACGGCTTTGTACCCTTTTATTGCATCCCCTCCATTTTTGTATCCAACCAGTCAAAACGTATTCATTTTTAATTTTATTACCTACAACAAATTGCTATCTGACCCCCTTGCCTCTTATCTGACCTTATTGAAGAGTTTTATGAATCTTCATGAGCACCATTGGTTCTTAGTCGAATTGTTTGTTATACTAAAAATACAACGACATATAATACGACATAAAATAATAATAGGTCGATGTACCTCAAAAGACATTAAACATGAAGAACACTTTCAAAATAAAATCATACATATTGTTAATTTAAAATTAAGCATTATACATTTAATTATTTAACGAAGCTTAAGTCTTCGCGTCCAAGCTTCCCGTTTCTTCCTTTTTGTTTTACGGCCATTTAGAACTATTTGACGATTTTGATCCTCTCTCAGTTTATTTGTTACATTTATCATCCATTCCTTCAACTTGAAGAACAAAGTAGGTTTGATGCCTTTATTTTCCCTACTTTGTCTACTCTCTTCAGGAACCAGTCTCCTATTATTTGGGAACGAATGCAAATGCCAAGTTTTCAAATCGTCATCCCACCGCCATTCAGGTCTGTATACATGAATGACCTTAGGAGCTTCTCTAGCATATGGTAAAAACCATGGAGCAAATAAAGCTGCGAATCCTGAACCCGCAAATAATAATCCCAGAGGAGCTAAAAGTAAAGGAAACAGACCGATGCTCAAGGGATTTATAGTTGCTAGCCAGCCTAAAGCGTCTAATGCTGGTCTGAAAAAATCTACTAACGATGAAAAGCTAAATATGTCATCATCAGAGCCCCCTGAACCACCCGGAGCTATTATAGCAGAGCTTGGTGAAGAAGCAGCTCCAAAGCCACCCGCTTCAGCAGATTCAGGTTTGATCGGACTGTTTACCGAATGATAGTTTGCTAATTCTGTACCTTCGACAGACGCACTCTCATCCTCTGGCTCCTGATTTTCCTCAGACTCGAAATAATCTTCGTCTTTAGATGAATCACCTGAGTCATCTCCTAAACCTAATCCGAAACCTCCAGGAAATAAACTCTCGCTTTCTTCCTCCTCCGATTCAATAACAACATTCTTATTTATTACATTTGTGTTTACTGCAATATTTAAATCCGGACAAGCCTCTTTAGCTTGTCCTTGAAAAGTGTTATTTAAAGTTAGATATATAGTAGGACAGTCTTCAGCGGATGGACTATATTCTTCTGGTCTTATAACTATTCTATCAGTATAAGAATTTGTTGGTTCAAAAGTGGAAACCTCATAAGTATTTCCAGGGTAGTTTTGAACATTATTGTGGTATTCATAGTTGGTTGGTCTTGTGTTATACATTGGTCGTTGAGTTGTGGTTTTTCTTGTAACTTGTGGAGTCCAGGGTTTTGGGTAGCCTAGGTTAGTAATGATCGGAGTGGGGGTTGGTATATTTGTGTGATAGTGTGGAGGCCTTGTTGGGCGTGGACGAGTGTTTATCACCTGTATGTTAGGGGAGTAAGCTTGAGTTTCATCTGAATATTGATAATGTGGACGTTGGCTATGGTACATATAATTGTCATTATGGTACTGGTCATACATGTCATTTGGAGGAGGTCGTGAGTATCTTTTAGAGTTTATTTCACTGGAACTTTCTGTACTTGAGTCATCATTTGGACGACTACTACTAAACTTTGTCGTACCTTTAACATCATTATCCAAAGTGCTAGTTTCATAAGAAAAATTTAAGTCGTTTAATTTTGTTTTGTCCCTCCATTTAGTGATCACTTTTCTAATTGCTGGTTTCTTTTTGTTGTAAGAATCTTCTTCATTTTTTAATGGTTTTGGCTTGTATTTCTTTTTTCCTCCGTGTGAATTAGTTCGTATCAACCGGCTTGTTCTATTATTTACGCTACTTGGTTCTAATTCTGTGGTACCCGTGTCAACAAAAGGGTTATTGACACTTTCTTCGTTGGAAATATTGTAAGAAACTGATTCAATACTAGATTGTATGTTATCTACATTCGTTTCATTTACAAAACTAATGACTTTAGGTGCTAACTTAAAACTATTCAAACTTAAATTACTACTATTATACCTTATTGGTGGAAGTGTTGATTTTTCATTATCTGCCTTAATTGCGGCAGAAACTGAGAACTCTTCTTGAGGTCGCGTATAAACAGACGGACAAACTATAACTACTAATAAAACTAAAGTCCACTTTGAACACACACTTTTTCGCCTCGTCATCATGTTTGTCGCGAACTTTACCTGTAAAGAAGAAAAGTAATTGTTAGTGATAATAAAAAAGCATAAAAGTATACAAACGTATCTACGGTAAAGTGGTAAAAGTGTGAAGAATAAACATGGAGATTGGGCGTTGTCACTTAAATAAAGTAACATACGAGTAGTTATAGCTAATTTTGCTGTTAGAAGTAGTTGCTAGTCTCATAGGTATCAAGAATGTCTATAGAGAAATTAAGAACAGGTCAAGAAAATCTGATGAAGGAGATTTATAATAGATAAATATATAATTATAAGTTTATTTAAACAAAAACAATCATAACTTTGTATGAAAATTTATTGTTAGGTAAATTGTGCTGCTTGCTTGCTTTTAAAGCATTTAATTAACAACCGTGATAGAAAATAATACAAAAGCTGTTTTTTATAGTTTTTATAATTAATATCAAACTATCAATTCATGACCTAGTACAAGGACACCAAACAAGTTTGTCAAAGTAAAGTCCAATGACCCAAATGCCCAACATTCCGATTTCCATTCGATATAAAAATAAACAAGCAAGTAAAAAAACCGGTGGAATACAGTATAGAACTAAAAAACGATCCGTTAGGCCATCGTTAACCTGAGGGTACCGTTAAGCCGGCCATAATATCGGTCAAGGCTATTTGTTTTGACTTATAAATTTATAATACATATTAGACTAATGATGAAAAAGGAAGAGATTATGGATTCCTGAAAGAAATCAAGTTAGATGAGACAACTGATGAGACAGAATTCTTCTCCTTCTTTTTGTGTCAATTGACTCTAATTAAATGTTGTCCGACCAGTACTGTGCAACCTTAATTCTCTATCATTGGCCTCGTTTAAATCCTGGAAGGTATAGGAAGCAAGCAACAAAGGTGGTGACACATGCCCTGTGATGTGGAGCCCCCACTGGCTCCACGTTTGGGATGGGTGGAAAATGACCCATTACGCAAGAATATTTTTATAGCGGCCAACCTGGGTTCGCAGTCGGTTAAGAGATTTCCGTATTTGCCACTCCAAAGACAGAATTTACAATAAAAATTTGTGATTCTTTTAAGTTACGTAATGTAGATAATTGGGTTAGGAAGCCAAAGGAGCTAAGCCTGTTATGTTCACGAAATCACCGCTTTGATAAAAGTGTATGGTTTGCCATATACGGGCATCATACATACCTTAAAATGAGAGAAAAAGAAGATTTACCTACTACAAAGCACAAAAGAAAGAAGAAACGACCAAAGTCCGAAGAGTTAAAGACGTTAGTCATAACATTGATCAAAATGTTAGAATTCAACTTCGAAAACCGCAAGTAATACTTTTATTTTTTTTATTAGTTTGTCATCTGTGGTTCCTTTCAATTAAATGTAAAAACAAAAAAAAAACCCATTTGTTGCGGTTTTGAATAAATTTATTCTTGTTCAGTTAGGTATCGGTTCCTTTCTTTATGACTGACTAAGAAGTGACTCATATTAATCAAACATAATACAGGTGGCAATTCTAAGAATACAACTTTCTCGAAATTATTAACTTAAATACTGACCTAGAGTAACATTAGTACCGGTTTATAAGGATAAAACTGACGGTAGATTCTACTGACAAGCTAGTACTCAAATCATGCAGTATGATCATGAAGCATGAGTTTGAGATGGACGGTATAGGAGAAATTCTGAAACCAATCATAGATTGAATAGTACTGATAAGCTAAACGCGTTGAAGCTTATCCTTATTATAATAATTAAAGTCAATGCAAATAACACAGAATCGTTAATAGACAATCATTTCTATTAAACAACAAGCCTTAGCAAACACCACAATGCGTAAAATTGTAACAAAATATATACTAATTGAAAACAACATGTCTCTTAGTTTTGGAAGGTGCAAAAAGGCGAAAGAACATTTGGCACATGCGTAAATTAAGTATGGGGGTAAATAAACTTTACTGTCGACATTGAGCTCACGCAAAAATACCGTAATTTTTACTAAATTACGGTGTATGTTACTTTTGAACATACAGTTTGTTTTTAAAATCGTCTGCATCCTCCTGAAGAATTTAAGGACTTAGGAGGTGCAATTTTTTTTTTTCTTGGGACTGCTCACACACGGTCATCCGATCCCAAACTAGGCAGAGCCTGTGCTATGACAACCAGACAACTGATAAACATACTTATATATTTCTAAATACATACATATTGTAGACAAATTACACCCAGACAGAACAAATGATCATGCTCATCACACAAAGATTTGTCCTGGGTGTTTGTTTGAAATTGCTTGTATGATGGAATTAATTTCTGGAAGTAATGAAGCTAATGGCGCTGAATAGCGAGGCTGCTTTTTATCCCTATAAAATTAGTGATGAGTATGTTTTTTGTTCTATGGCGTAGGCCTCGGAAACAAAACCGCTGGAAAAACTAAGTCTAGACAATATTATTTTGAGCAGTTACAAATTAATAAGCACGCTGTGGATCTTTGATCAGTAATCAACGATTGAATACAGATATTAATGGCAAGACTTTCTTTAATTAAGTATGCATAATAATCTCTAATTAGTTGAAAGTTGATAGTCAGAGGTAGTTTAGAAGAAAATATCAATCTTAAAGCTATGTGCGCTACTTTTAAATTGAAATGCAGTTTTCCTGCACTCTCTTGCAAACTTCATAACTACGAGTAAGTATTTATGAGATCGTATAAAATTTAATAGTTATTGGCTGCAGGTATAAAATTACTGACCATGGACGATAATTATTCTTTATTTAATTTCTAGTTTCCTTCCTAGGTTTAATCTTCTTGAAAAGATTCCTCATTTGTGTTTTTTTATACCAAATTCATTGAGATTATAATTATTAATAACTTTATTCGTCTTAATGAATCCAGGAAAGTTTAGGAAAGAAGGAAGATACTCAAAAGCGTTTAAAAATAAATCCATGAGATTTTGATGATGATGTTGTAAATTATTCCATTTAATTGCATAACTTTGAAGGCCCCAAAAATATACCGGTAACAATTCAATAAAATCAAAAAAAAGAAGAATTAATATATACTTATTTTTTATTATTTAATTTACTATTATTATTCAAATTAGCTCTCAACAGTAGCTGAAACGTCATGTTTGAAAGGGAAACATGACGTTTCAGCTACTGTTCAGCTAATTTGACAGTTGGTTAAAGGTAGATACGTCATTGAGACCGGCCGTTAGAGAAAAAGACCTTAGCAGTCCTGTTCGTAAGGTCACGGCACCTACTCTATCTCAGAATCCCAAAACCCAAAAAATGCCGAGTTCCATGGTAGAAAGAGACAACGTATAGGTCATTGACCGCGCGACCATGACCGACAAGTTCCGACGACCATACTCGACATTAATATTGACCCACTTGTACACTTTTAAAATGTTCCTTTTTTCGGTTACAGTAAACAAGATTATGTGACATTAATTATTTTTAATGCATAGAAAGCCTAAAAATGTCGTGTATTAAGATTAATAGCCGTAATTTTTGTCGTGTGTAAAGTTAAATAGCCGTAATTTTTGGTTAAATGGTGAAAAGGAGGGTAATGTCTTCGTGGTTTTTTGCAAAGTAGCTGAATTTAGGCTGTATGAATCAGATGAATTGAATTATTTAGTTATTTTTGGACTTCGTAAAGCCCATGAAGAAGAAACAAACTATTACACATTATAATAATGTGTAATATAAAAAAAATAAAAAGTAAAAATCATACATTTTAATAATGTAATTGTAATCTAATGAAACAGTAAAATTTTAATTTTTATTTTTATTTATTGGACCAATTTAATTTAATTTATTTTAATATACTTGAATAATTTTATTGTATTGGAATAATTTAATTTAATGTAATTTACTCTAATAATTCTAATTTTAATTTAATTTAGTGATTATTTTATTTTAATTTTGTAGGTATGTAAACCTAGTTATATGTGCATGCTGTGGTCTCCTATAACTGAAGGAGCACACTTGAGTGAACCACTGTATCACTGTGTTTTATTAAGATGTGTGTATCTTTTGTTGGAGATCCAAATAAATAAATAAAGTTTCGCATTCATAATATTGGTTCAAATGAGGATTGTTATTCAAATTGGGTAACCGCATCATAACTTTGTTTGTTTCAAAATCTTTATCACAAACTTAGCAGTGTTACTAACATTAAAACTGGCCAAATGCGAGTCGGACTCTTACACAAAGGGTTCCGTACGATAAACCGAAAAAAAAATACGTCCTTTGTATGGGAATCCCTTTATTTTTTTAATTTAATTTTTATTTTTTGTTCTTACAGCGGCAATAGAAATAGCCCGCTGACAGATTGACGGACGGACGGACGGACGGACGGATGGACGGACGGAGAGACGGACGGAGGGACGGAACAGCGGAGGCTTAGTAATAGGGTTCCGTTGGCTACCGTTTGTATGCGGAACCCTAAAAAATGACCGGTTAAAAATAAACTCAAAATAATAAAGGCCTTGAACGTCATTGTAACACTGACACAATTCCAATACATTAAGATTCTCAGAACTCATAAAATTCATGCTCATTTCACTTATGAATAGTATAAGTGCACACGCAAATTTTCCTTAACTTTCTACGGAAGAAGTTAAGGTGATGTCTTTTTAAGCTTATTTCCTGGTAGTATTAACCCATAATGATTGCCGGATACAGGGGGGTAACAAGCTACGTGGTACAATTTTAGAAGGAAAGGTTTGGCAATCAAGACGTACTTATAATAAATAAGTACGTCAATCGTTACGCTGGGATCGACATATTTTTTTTCAATTTGCTGGTGGTCGTAAGAATATAAAATAAAAAAGGAGCATCGCTTACTGCGTAAACTGCTTCTCGATTAAGGACAAAAGTATTATGTATTGAATGAAAGTGTGTATTGACGAAAAGATAAATAATCCGAATCCTAACTAATCTATATAAATAAAACTGAATCGCCAAATGTGTTGCTAAGCGTAAAACTCCCTGCCAGAGTTGCTGATTTTGTTCGAAAGAGTCACCGCGGCCCTGGAACGCAAAGGGCTTTAGAAGGAACACGGATGGGTTTTAGTCAGTAAGAGTCGGACGCACCCTTCCGCTCCACCCAGAGCGGAAGAAGCCATTTGGTGATTTCCCATCCCTAAAAAAAAACGCAAAACTCGAAAACGGCTAGACCAATTTCGCTAATTCTTTTTTTGTAATATTGTCAGGAGAAGGTTCTTATGAAAGAAAACTAGGAAAAAAATATACACCCGGGCAAAGCCAGGGTTGGCCACTAGTTAATTATAAATGCAAAAGTGAGTTTGTTAGATAGTTATGCTTTTGATGAATTTTAAAACAGCGATATATCGGACACGGGAAACGGATACACGGTTACTTTTTAAACATGAATCTATATTATTTAGACCAAAACCTCGGACAAAAGCTACCCACCTATCAACCTACCTATAAAAGAAGAAAGCAATATTTATTTCTGTTCTTCGAAGAGTGGATCTCCATTGAATGATTTAATAACAGAATTGAATGATTTAATTACATTTTTTTATTTATTCATTTTTTTCTCTTGACTCTAGTCTAGGTCATAGATGACACAGACAAAGTCGACGATGGAGTGAGCTTACCCAGAAGAAGCCTGTTCACTCTAATTTTGAAGAGATTAGGGTTGTATGCGTTCGGAAACACAGACGTAGGCAGATAGTTCCACTCCTTTGCTGTGCACATTATAAAAGACGTTTGGAAACGTTTAGTGCGTTATCAATATCGCCATCCTGCTAGGGAAAGAATCATAAACCCATTAATCGAGGGCCATAACCATAAAGATACATAATTCCAGTAAACTATATTTGCATCCGCAGCCTCCCACTTCCCGCTAACCTGCCATGTTGATCGTTCTTGACCGTAACATTCAACTACTTAATTGCAACTTGTAGTACGTTGACATTGAGTCTCAAGTTATAAGCGTTAATAGCGTTTGAGCGATATTTATAATTATGTCTTTCAAGAGTCAGAATTTTTCTAGTTTGAAGGACAGGGTCTTACTCTTTAGTAACATAAATTTGTTTTTTCCTACATATATTTGTTTTTTGCTGTGCCCGACAGGGTCTGTAATGATCACAATTTATTTTTTTAATTTATCACCTAAGTACACATTGTCGAATGCAAATAAAGTATTGAGAATTGAAAGTATTGAGTAACCTTCAAACCTAGCCATTTTTGCAGTAACAACACTGATAACCAAGGCATATCATATTGCGAAATAAATTATTCCTAACGTACATAGGTGTTTACTGCGAAATGTTCATAAATCAGAATATTAATACTATTTTCACGGGGTATTTCTAGAAGTGATTAGGCTGACAAAGAATTTCATAACGATTAATGAAAAAAATCGCTGCTCAACGTCCATAGAGCATTTGTTGAACAAACCATGTCGCAGAGCAATTGGACCCTTTTTCTTAAGGATGGTAAATTATCAAATGACTTGTTCCGCTCTGGGTGTGTCAGACTCTTACTGACTAAAACCCATCCGTGTTCATTCTAAAGCCCTTTGCGTTCTAGGGCCGTGGTGACTCTTTCGAACAAATTCCGCAACCCTGGCAGGCTCTGGCCCTAGCGGGCCTCGTCTCCTAAGCTGACATCTCTTTGAGGCGCGCATAGAATACAACGCGCCATCGACCCAACCCTGGTGGTGATCGGACAAGAGCGAGCCAAGAGCAATTGAACCCTGGGAATCAAATTTCATTTCCGTCGCAGTCGAAGATTCCTATAAATCAAGAATTAGCATATATTATCATTTAACATTTAAGAATCAATTTTGAAAGTTGCAAGCTGCATCAACTTCAAGTTCATCAGTCCTACTTTAAACCTGTTTGATGTAATCTATCTGGTAGATTGTACATAGTAAGTTAATAGTTATGTTTGAGCTAATGCATATCTAGATTTAGCTTCTAGGCCAACCTTTCACGTTATGCGTTTATCTGATTTCGGAAGTAGTGGCTATCACGCAGTGCCGGTTAGAGATTTAGAAAAGATGCATCAACAACATACAGTATCTTGTTTACCACTCATAGATGTTATTAACAGAAAATATCTATTGTAAAAATTTTGAATTTATTTATTTTTTTATATATATCACAGACAGATGGGAGATACCGCTTCATGAAACAAATGATTTTTAAGAAAAAACTTCCAAGAAATGACTTTACTGACAATTCAAAAACGTTCAGAGAAAAAATCAATAACGTTGACTACGTCATAAAATGGTTCATGATGATGAATACAATGGAAAAGCAGTGACGATTAAATAACCACAGATGACTTGAATGAAAACAGTTGGCTCTAGTTAATTTAAGGCTTCGAGGCTAGGTTAAGTGTTGATCGACGTTGAAGTACGCTTCTCCATCGTCGATTACACTAGGTACACAATGTCATCAGGCAACAGAGAGGTCAAAGGCGATCTATCCATACTTCCATACTAATATTATAGATGCGAAAGTGTGTCTGTCTGCCTGTTATCTCTTCACGCTTAAACTGCAGAACCGATTAAAATGAAATTCGTCACAGAGATAGATTAGCATTGTTTTTTAGATTTGAGTATTTATTATATATTGTATGTATAGTTTATGTATTCGTATTATTTATTTAAATGTTTGTATGTATTAATTAAATATCAATCGCTTTTTATTCACCATATTGCACCTACCACCATTCTCTGCATCACCCAAAGGTTGACTGGTAGAGAATGCCTATGGCATTAAGTCCGCCTCTGTACATTTGTGTGCGTAAAGTGTAAATAAATAAATAAATACATAAATAAATTAGCCCTTGGAGAAGGACGTAGACCAGGTAGGCATACCTTTTGTCACGAGAAAAGGGCTTGAAGGGGTTACTTTGTATGGGAGTCCGTCATTTTCGAAGATAAAACCATGAACATTTGTATTTCGTCATTTGATAAAAAAATATAGCTTAATACGTTGAAGCAAAAATAAAAATGGCTGCCCAAAGTAACTATTCCACGTGGACGAAGTTGCGTGCAAAAGCTAGTATGCTATATAACTATAAATACCTAATGAAAACAAAAATATATCTCGTGGGAATACAAAATCTAGAACATTCTTAAATACCGCTTCCTCACTTGCCTTGCGCCCAGCCCAGTTGAGCACGATTATTATGTTAATGATATAACTGACGCGCGTTGGCACGCGTTCCCATTTCTACTTCTACTCGTTTTTACTTCGAGAGATTGCCTGCTTTCGAAGGGTAGCATTAGGTATTGTACGGTATAGTTTTAATTATAGAGGTGATTTCTTTTATTAATAGAACTTTGAGTACGTTATTGAGTTGTGCTCTGTTATTTCCTTTTGTTTAAGTGCCTTTACTTTCTGGCTTATCACCTCCTACTACTACTACTCTACCTACTACCTCTACCTCTCCTACTTCTACTACTCTACCTACTACCTCTACCTCTCCTATTACTACTCTACCTACTACCTCTTTACTTAGAGTCATCAACTGGTAGTGTAGTGTTTTCATTCGTACATCAGTCATGTCGTTGTCGGGACACAGTGATTCGTAAATAGAATCTACAAGACACAGCAGTTTTCCTAAATTACTCACCCTACCTACATCAAAATTTTGTAGGCCCATTAATCCCTATTGCGCCGACAAAATTCTACTGTACTTAGAAAAATAAAAAAATATTAGGTTTTGCAAGATTTCTGAACCATTCCACGTGCGCCTCAAAGAAATGTCAGCATAGGAGACGGGCTCCGCTAGGGCCAGAGCCTGCCAGGGCTGCGAAATTTGTTCGAAAAAGTCACCGCGGCCCTGGAACGCAAAGGGCTTTAGAAGAAACACCGATGGGTTTTAGTCAGTAAGAGTCTGACATGCCCTTCCGCTCCACCCAGAGCGGAAGGGCATGTTCATGGCATCATTTGCTGATTTCCAATAGTTAAAATAAATCAAAATAAAGTTTCTGAACCAAATCTTGGAAATAACATTTATTCTGTTTTATCAGCAGGTTTATCGATAAAATGTAGTGAAGCCCAATGAAGTCAGTGCGCATAGCTGCATACAATCAAATGGTACAAATTCGCGTTCTCGATTCCGATCATGACTGACCGAATTTTTAACATTCTCCTTCTTTAAAAGAAAGAAATGAGTAACCGTGTCATCGATTTTGTCTAATGCATGAATTGTATTTGCATTATTGGTTACTTTTAGATAGTCACGATTATTTTTACTGTCTGCAATGTTTTGTATTGTAAGAAAGTTTTTCTAGACTAAAACAATGCAAAATGAAGTTTAAAATCTAAGTAGATATTTAATAAAAAAATAACTAACTATATACAATAGAAATAAAAATAAAATCTCCTTACTAAATTAACCCTAAAATATGGCGTCAAAAAATTCATCAGCATCGCTGTCGACGGGAAGTGTACCCAAAAGACTGGCGGCATTGCCACGTTGTATGGCAATGCTTGTTCTTAGACCAAGGTAAAAGCCAGCCCTTGGGTCACGCGAAGTGTCAACTAAGCATCTTGAGATATCTTTAAACAAGATAAGCACACTCGGCCCCAGCGACCCGAGAGTTTCAACTTAAAATATATATCAAGCAGTAACATTGAAACAATTATTAAGACACAAACGTTCACAATCGATTTTCACAAACGTGCCTACCCTTGATAGTCACTTGTTAAAATTGTGCAGTGCCCCACGTATGCCCCTCAACCTGTTTCAATACCATCATAATTCCTTTGTAAGAGGGAGCCGGAGCTATAAAAGACGAATAACACTATCTCTACTTTACTACGTTTCATGATGGCAATGACACAGAAGTCAGAATGTCATAGAAGGGCTGAATAAAGAATGGCTGAAATACAAAACCTTACCTAAAATTATGCCTGATTCTTACTAATCTTTAAAATTGAATGACATTGACTTTCCAGTATTCATCGGAACTATTCATAAAGTATAATATACAATGTTTTCTATTTATTTATTTAACAGTTTATGTACACACATTTGAAACTAAATATAAATATGACTAAAATTAATATCATAATAATACATACTACTAAAATAATAATATTATAAGATAAATAATAATATATACTTTAAATAAACAACTATTATTATAAAGGAAAGTCTGTAACTTCTATTTCAATAAAAGCACTGACTTCAATTAAAATACTTCATTTGATTAAAGAAATAATTGATCATTCTAAGAAGGATCTATCAACATGCAAAAGACATACTTACTGGAAATTTTCCAGTACACATATTTTTCAAGAAACAGTGGTGCACTTATAACTGACAGCAGCAATGCAATAACCGAGCACCACACACCTTAATAAAAGGTTTGAATCAATACACGATAATTTGTGTGCAATGCTATGCCATGGTTGGTCCATCATAGGCGGAAACACTTTCCAATTTATGTCACTTTGCGCTTCACAACGCATGAAAAGTACACAATCGGTTTCCTACTCTGTATCTACGACATTTAGTCTTTTTTTGATAAATTGAGGAGGTGTGTGTTATGTGATATCAAAGTGTTGGTTATTTTTGTATTCTGTACCATATGTTTTTTTGGTTTAATAGATCGTGACATTGTCTTATAGGTCCTCGTTTCCGTAGCCGCCCTGTATTGCATGATACTGTGATAAACCATGTATTTTTATGGTAAACGTAACCTCTTCTGTTGTGCAATCGATGGGTAATAGTGTAAAACCAAATGTATTTATAATAAACTAGCTTTTACCCGCGACTTCGTACGCACATATCCCGGTTCCCGAAGGATTTTTGGGACGAATTATACACCTAAACCGTCTTCATGAATAAACCCATCCATTGGAGAAAACCGCATGAAAATCCGTTTAGTAGTTTTTGAGTTTATCGCGAATAGAGTGACACACACGGCGAGGGACTTTGTTTTATAATATGTAGTCATCAATTGGTGAACTGGCCAGAGTTAAGACACCTAGACATAAGATATAAAAAAGAAAGGAAGACATACAAAAAACAAATTACTACCTTTCAGCGACAGGAATATACCTGTCGTCATTATAATAATGACTACGAGGAGAATGATAGAAAAAAATATGTAACATACGATAGAAGCTGTAATGATGATCATGAGAATGGTCAGCCATTTATCAATAAAAGTGTAACTAAACGAGACAATAAAAACATAAACTTCGTCACTGTCAATTAAAAGTATAACATGTTACGTAAAATAAAATTATATGAACTATGTTTTTTTTTGCATAGGTCCAACGTGTCAGCTCGTTCACTATGAAAATAACGGTAATATTGATACCATCGAACATGACCACAGAATCAACCACAAACATGACAGGAGCACCTCAAACTCATTTCCCTTTCTCAAACAGTGCGAAGAAAGCCATCCTTTGCTTGTTATGGTACAAAAACCATTCATTTAAGGCTAAGTGTGCCACTTCGCTCACGAACACAACGGGACTTTAATGGTCACAATGACTGACACACATTTGCCTTTTTATGTTTTACAATTTGATAAATTGAATTAGTTTTGTTCACGAAGTCTGTTTCACTTTTATGTTAATCATCATTATCATCTTTTCCTTAATCTCTATTATATCGTGACTTACTATTGAAGAAGATTTGAACGAAAAAAACAGTATTTGTGAGTCTTGAATTAAAGCATCTTAATCATCAAGATATTTTCTTGACTGTTCACAGAACCAACCACTAAATAGAACCTGATAGTCTCTATATCATACGCAACACCTTTAAACCAGGTTATTTAAAGAAATGGATGCTTCCCCGCAATTTCAGCAGTTTTACCTATGGCAGTATAACTGCTGAACTTGCTTGCCCATGTTTCTTTTATTTTATTTTATTTATTTTAGGAAAATTTACAGCCATTGTTTAGCTAAAGAATCGACATCTGTCAGCGTGGTCGTGGATGGTCATTTGACAAATATAATTTTTCATATAAAATTGCCAATCACCTTCATCTAAATTCTTTGTTTTATTTTGTTTTAATAAACAAAGTTCTTGTTGAAAAACCCACATGGGTATTTAACTCTAGTAACACGTGACACTACCATTTTTTTTTGTACAAAATTGTAGGTACCAAAATTCCCTTTTAAAATTCCTTCTATCTTTTAAATCCATCCAAAGGTTATCCTTAAAAGATCGCTTTTAGCGATAAGGCCGCTCAATTTTGACCCTATAGGAATGTTTTCTTCATCTATCTTTCCTGTTACTTTTATAATGTATGAGTTTTCTTTTCTATTTTTATAGTAAGACGTTTCAGGTTTTTACCACGTTTGTGTGGCTCTATTTCTCAATTATTTACTATTTTATATGTTATGGACGTTAGTAAAGAAAGCGAGATTTGTCAGCACTTTGTGAATTGGCACTAATGAACTAATAATGACAGTGTTTTATCTCATCATTTAACAATTCCACGTAAACCTACTTCTCACAAATTGACATTTAAACTTGACTGTGAAATTCTGCATTTGCTACTATAGTAGGCGCCAGATAAATGAGGAATAAAGTACATTGACCTTTCCCTAATAACTGTTCATAGGTACCTGAACAATTAAATATGAATCGTTTTTCATTATTAGACAATGTTAAGGATCACGAGAGATGATGATTCGGGACAGCTTTGTGTCATTAATTCCGTTTTTCAAATTAAAAATGTCAATAATTGTAGGTGGGTCAATGACCGTTATTCCACGATTATCTGGCGCCTACTATAGAGACTTATTAAAAAAAAATGGTACAATCGCGTGCTGAGTAGCAAGTGCATGACCGATTCTTTTATCTGTGATAATCGGCCATTTTCCGGTTTCTCGTGAGGCTACTGAGGGCCTAGCACGAATGTTTTGGCGTATAGTAACGTTAAATTATCCTTAACGTTAATGAATGTTGAATATAAAAAACTACAACCCTTAGTATTTTGGTTTAATTTTATGCGACATAAAATATCATAAAAAAACATGAATATAGTATCCAATTCAAATAAATATTATAGTAAAATTTTACTTTACGTTACAATACCTCAAAAACATTCATGCTAGGCCCTCTGACTTTTCCAAGTATTAAGGAAAACTGTGGAGTATGGATAAGCTAGAAGAGTTGTTAATTAAGGAATGTTCTAAAGGTCTAATACAAATTGCCTCACATGATGGCGACAAACAATGTCCAAACTTATCAAAATGTAGGGAAGTTATGGCTAGATTACACAGGGCGAGCTAGCGTGCGATTCAACCTGCCGTGTAGCTGCAGTTCAGTAACTCGCCTCGTATGGACGTACCTTACGAGTAACTGCCACGTGCGAGTTGGATAGTAGCTCGTATCCGAGTTACTTCAACCTTTTTGTTTTCACTCGCCTGCTCGCCAGTTACAGCCCAGCAGTTGCTAGCGGAACCTTTATTTTTTGGGTGCTGGGCCTCGCAAGAGACTGGGCAGCCTATCATCGTGTAGATAGCTAAGTCAAGCCGAGCTGCTAGCATACGTGTAGACAATCCGAATAACTGTCTACTGTCTAGTCAGCACCTTGCACTGTGTAAACTGGCCATTTGTAAGTATTTTAGACAAACAGAGACTGAGATTAGAATGGATGAAATATTTATTTTTATTTATTTATTTTTAGCCACTTGTGTCCCACTGCAGGGCAAAGGCCTCCCTTTCTTCCTTCCATTCCTCCCGGCTTTGGGCAAGTCTGGACCAATCTGGCCGATAGGCGTCAAGTTCGTCCCGCCATCTTCGCCTGGGTCTCCCGCGATGTCGTCGGGCATTTTCTGGGACCCACATTGTGGTTGCTTTAGCCCATGAACCGTTCGACATCCGGCAAACGTGGCCGGCCCAGTCCCACTTTAGTTTGGCTGCTTTTTGTGTGACGTCGGCGATTTTTGTTTTGGAACGCAGCACTGTGTTCCTAACGTGGTCCATTAATCGGACTCCCAGAATGCTGCGCTCCATTGCTCGCTGACAAACCTCAAGCTTGAACCTCTGCTGAACTGTCAAAGACCAGGTTTGAGCACCGTATGTAAGGATAGGGAGAATGCACATGTCCATCAATTTGCGCTTATGACAAATTGGAAGGCCTCCTTTCATGAGAGCCTTCATCGACCAATAGCTCTTCCAGGCGTTGTCGGTGCGGCGAGCAACTTCTTTTTCTTGTCTCGCCTGGAATGAGACTATTTGGCCGAGGTATATGTATTCTGGTACATATGCAATCTCCACGCCTTCTAAATACAGTTTTTGTTGGGCGCTGTTTGTCATGAGTTTGGTCTTTGACATGGGATGAAATAGTTCTTTTAAAATACGTGAATTTCATTTATGATAAAAAAGTAGAAGCTAAAGTTGAAGCTCAGACACCAACAGCTAGTAAATAGTTTGTAAGCAATAAGTGGATTAGTAACTCAACGAATAGACTCTTGTCTATTCGTATATTCTTTATTTACTAAACAGCGAATCAATGGACAAACTGTTGAAAATACTTTAACATTACAATAATAACTTTAAACTCTAACCAATTGAGGCTAACTATAGTAATAAAAACACCAAATCTCTCCCGGATGAACGGAGAAAGCGTTATACCTATCTATAATGAAACAAGGATAACTTGTACAAAATGAAAGTGCCCTTAAAACGCAATAATCTTTGAGCGAAAGTAGCCTTGATTCAGTGTAGGGAAACATAACACCGGCACAGAGCTAAGACTGCTTACACACAATAAGATAAAAATTCATTTTTCCAATGGAGATTTACCATTGAAATATGTTAAAGTTGTTCAATATAATAACTCGTACGCTTAGTTGACACGTCGCGTGACCCAAGGGCTGGCTTTTACCTTGGACAAAGGATAAGCATTGCCATACAACGTGGCTATGCTGCCAGCCTTTTGGGTACATTACCAGTGACCAGCGATGCGGAGAAAATGTTCGACGCCATATTTTAGATTATTTTAAGTTAGTAATTTTTTTTTTTGAATTGAAGTGAAGTAACAGGTAGTTGTACATAAATAGATAATAAATAATTAAAACAGTCGCATTGATAACCTCCTTCTTTTGGAAGTCGGTTGAAAAATATAATAAATAGTACTCATTATATGTAGTTGTACCTATATGAGAAAAACAACCACTTATCTCCGATCAATTTGTTTTTTAAAGAAACCAATTAATATGTCTAGCCTTTTTCCAAGGGTCGGATTCCAGTCGGGTAAGACTGGAATCCGACCCTCATGTAGCTGAATACCAGTTTTTAACAAGAAGTGACTGCCTTTTTGACCTCTACAACCCAATCTCTGGGTAACACGGTCTCTCTTGGCAAGACTGGTGCCAATTTTTTTTGCTTTTTAGCTCAAATTATGCCGTCAAGGAACTACAAATGACTTTCAGGACCAATGGCCCAACGTGCTTTCCGAGGCGCGGAAGAGTCATGGTAATTCATGGATGGATCATCTACGGACCAACATCAACAAGCGATGTTAGCATCGAAGATCGAAGCGTACGGCTGTTCTTATTTAGCCACGAGCTCTTTCTTTTGGCAAATATCCATAAACAAAACAAAATTTGTAATTCCAAGGCCAAACAATAACAAACTCGAAATGTAGAAACCATGTACCATTTCTTAGAAGAAGAGACAAGAGTAGGTACAAGAACAGCTAATGTTTACATCTTAAACAAAATGTTACACAGCCTTCAAAGTCTGTGAGGTACTTTCACCCGTTGTTGTATTATTCTGTTTGTATACGCTGTCAGTTACTGGTCAAGATGTCATTGTTGAAAAAGAGGTTAGTGAAATGACAAGAGTTTTGTTTTTGAAGCCAAAAGGCATCCATATATACAACATGCTTTTTTGATGTTCAAATAACATGGGATTGGAACAGGAAGATGATTTGAAGAATAATAACATAAAATAATGTAGAAATAGAAAATTAAGGAATATAGTAATGTGTTGTAGTCTTGTCAAAGGGTGTTTTTGTAAGCAGAGATACCAAAAAAACAAGTAATTTTTCTGAATTTTGTTAATGCTTTTATAATGGTCTTTCCAAACAAGACAGTTAGTATATTGGGTACATTGATCTGAGGGCCAAAACTACTATTTTTTAAATAACATTCACATGTCAGTCATAAACTGTCAAAAAAGTTATATATTTTTTTTTTATTGACAAATTGCGACTAAGATGTAAAGGTGAACGTTGCTTGAAAATTAGTATGATTGGCACTCTGAGCCCTTGATCAAACTGTTATATTGACTATTTTTCAAAAAACGATCTAAGGTGTTAAGGGAGTGACTGATAACGTGACGATTGGAAGGGGAGAACGGAAAAAGAAAACGTACATATTGCCCCGACCCCAAGCAACAAAAAACATGGACAAGAAGATGATAATGACGATGTGAATGAGTAATTTATTTGAGGGATGTTATTGTTACCAGATAAAACAATTAGCAATTGGATCATCTGTTGTTGCTGTTTACATAACAGTAAATTAAGTGACGACATTCTGTGGTATCCTGTTATATCTTGTTAGTATTTTCCATGGTCTCCTGCTGTGACGCGTCTAAGGCGATCGTTACTTTGTTGCCATTATTATGCTGTTTTCGGGCTTCATAAGAATGATTTAGGCAATAATTAATGAATGCACAAATACAAAAAAAAAACCTGTGATGTTACAATTATGGCTGTCAACAGAAACAAAACCTCTAGATTCCTTAGAATCCTTTAGGACTCATCATCATCTTTCATCCTTCTTAGACCTATTTCGAGGCACTCTTGGATGTGTGGCAATATTTTAGCAATCAAGCTTTCCTTCCCTCTCTTTTGACTTACTCGTAGTACTTAATCTCCTCTGCTTGATCTGTACTAAATTGCTCTTTTCTTGATTTGTTTTTGTAACCCCACAAATAAGGCCATTACACGATAGATACTGCTGTCAGTTCAACCACAGTCAAGCCAGTGATTAACAGATAACCTATCGTCTAATGCAGTGACTGTGATTGCATGAAATTGATTGACGAAAATCTGGATATTTAATTAGTATCGGCTTTTTAAGTGAATGGGTCTCTTTTTTATGTTTATGGAATGTTTCCTTGTCTTTTTCGAATCCCGTATATCAGCCAATAATATATTGGCGCCATATTTTGGATTATTTTAAGTTTACGGTAACGTTGACGGAATTCCATCACTCACCATCAATCATGACTTGCTGCTGATGGACGTGTGCGTGAAATTTAACATTTCTATCTACTTTTCTGCCACTGTCTGTATTGTCCCAATGCCAATCAAAAACCAAATGATCATCATATTATGATATTTATTTTTGAATGTTGCAATTCTACAAATTGCATTACTCTATGTTTTCTCCGGCACAATGTCAAGAATTTAGCAAGTGCATGCGAGTTAGCAGAGAACTTGATATTAGTGAGTACACGCACGCATGCACTGTTTGTTGCCTTTTATGATCATTGTTTGTATATCATTGGCTCCTTTGACCTGAATGAGCTGGTTCTTAAGTTTTCAGGAGCCCTGTATCAAATTCATTTGTAAATTTTTCACCCTTGTAAGGCTTCTATCATTGGCCAGCGGCAGACGTGTCGCTCATTCGATATAAATTGAATGAGCGGTTTTTTGTATTTTCAGAGGCAGTTTTATTGATGGATGCACCATTTGAATTCTGTTTTGCCGTAAATAACAGATATAAGTTGTCTGTGGGTTAAAGAGAGACATTGTTCTGGAAATAATTCTTGCTCACTTTCATAGTCCAACAACTTCAAAATTGAAACTCTCAAATTTCAAACTTTATGACAATGCTTATCAAGATCTAAAAATTAAACTTTTTAACATCTTTCCAATAATACCTTGTAGCTAAATGAATGCAACACACCTCTTTACAGCTAAGTTTACTTTAAATGCATAAAAGAAAATCCGCAGATAACAAAAAAAAATAGTGGTTAGGTGATTCTACGCAGGTCTATTAAAATATACAGTATTCTATCATTCAGCCGCGACGCGAAGTACGACGCACTTGGCCGCAAGAATGCACCAGCCCACGGGTAACAGGTTGCTAGCTCATCGGTTAGAGAATCATAACAACCTAATTACCTCATTTCACGTTCATAAGAATAAAATTTAAGAAATCATAGATAGTTATTTTTGGTGGGAAAGTCGAAAGAGACTATTCTTTATTATAAAAAATAAACGTCAAAAAATACACTAAATATGCCATAAATTCAAGAAAAGAAAAAAAGAAACGCATTCGAACAGAAATTTCAAATTCAGAACGCAATCCAACAAAAAAACGGCTGAACGCACCGCATCACAAAAAAAGAGTTAACTTACCGTTAATTAATACTTGAAACGAACTAAACGTTAACTCGCGATTACCCGTTGTGATACGCCCGGGTACCACCGTGTATACCGATAGACTGGCGGTCGAAGATGCATAACGGTATATCGTGCCACTTCCCCTACTGGGACACACGAGACACAGAGCATTCCAACAAGAACTGTGTCGACACAGGTAAACTAGATTCCGTACCCTTCGGAAGAAATTAGAAGTCCAAAAAATGCGGCCTCGATAAGGTTTAAGTATGTAAATTAATTTACTGTTTTACTAAGATGTCAACAATGTCGATGGATCTTTGAATTCTTGGGATGCTTGGTTGTTGACGCAGGTTATGGGACGAGCAGTGAGCTACTTTTGATGACAGTAGATGCCATATTGGGCTTTTGATCACGTCGGAGTCATCAGAACGAGGTCTTGTGACGTTTTTTAAAGTGAAAAGGAATCCTTTAGCCAGGAAAGATGACTGATACACAGCGATACACCTTTGATCGGTATTGATGAGTCACTAGTTACAATTAATCAAAGGTGCGACGTCATCATACACACAGACAGATTAGATCAGATACAACGAGTGGTCATCATAAAATCGACCCAAATTGGACATCATGCAAAAGACCCTGTCATGAGCATAAAGTTCTCGAGATATAAAATATAATTTAGCAGAGACTACCCCAAAACCTCCAAACTTGGACTTATGCTCGTACTAATTACAAATTATAAATGATATTTATTTTTTAAATAGGTTAAAAAAACAATTTAAACACGTCAATCTTGTTTGATAAGTTTAAACTTGATGATGCCCTGCGAGCTGACTATCCTAAGAAGAAACATCGAAACAAACGAGGTCAAAGTCCCTTTTAACGTACATAAAAGCCATACTAGTCAAATCATATGAGGACCATAAAAGTTAATATCTGAGGTGGGCTTTTGAGGAAAGCACCACATACATAGATTTGAGTGAATCCATCCAGACAGTGCAAGCATTTGTCAATTATCGCATAACTCAACTTAGAACTTCAAGGAGCCCAAAGGTTTGACGAACAATTCAAAAGTTTCTTCAAATTTTACATTGCACGCTATAAAGCAAAAGTTTCTTCAAATAGCATACTATTAAATCATCACCATGTCTATAAATATCCTGTCCGTATTACATAAGTTCCGCACTTACGTATTTGTAACTTCGGCAAGTCAAGATGGACAAATAGAATTGTATAGGTCAAGTAGAAATGCCAAACAAATTGTATGTAAGTTAAGTGAGTGCATAATCAATTATGGTGAATGTAGGTCTTCATTCTACTTTAAATTAGGTTACTTTTAATTGTTTACGTGTTCCGTCTCCAAGCCTATAATCATGATAAAACATTTCCCCTTCTTCTAGTCCACTTCCCCATCAATTTGACTGTACATCAATTTTATCTATTGCTGAATGTCCCATAGTAAATGTGGCTCATAATGTTGAATACAATGACAACTTTCAGGTTTTGCGGTACTTCTGATAGACTTTGCATGTCTATAATATGATTATGTACATTCCCGTAGATTGTAAGGATAGACGAACTTGTAAAATGAGGGACAAGATGATTGAAAGGCGTGGAAAGCAGGTGGTCGGTGTTTAGCATACGACCTACTTGAACTCATTAGTCGTAAGAACTTAGGTGTCTTCGTGTTATTTACATTTAATTAATGGTGTAATTAGTACCTATCTAGCTTTAATACGTAAACTTATCATTTGGAAAAGATCTCTTCCAACCATGACTCTGTCATCCTGCCCAATTTATCTAAGAATTTATCTCAATCTTTCACAGAATATATCCATCGACTATCCAAATATTATTGTTCAGTTGATCAGGAAATCATCATCTTCCTGCCCTTATCCCATGTTACTTGGGGTCGGCGCAACACGTTTTTCTTCCATTCTGTCCTGTCAACGCTATCACTAACTCCCTTTTCTTTCATATCACTTCCATCACCACTCCTACTTTCTTTGGCCTCCCGCTCCGTGTCCTCCGTTACGTGCATTTGATCCCTCCTCTTCACATGACCATACCAAGATAGAAGACCGGTTCCCTTTGAACTTTTCTTTTAGTTTTTTTTTTATATTTTCTGTTGATCAGGAAATATAATGTGAAAATAATCTCATTGCGCTTTGACGATTGCCGATAATGACGACCGACGAACTTCAAGTTTTTAAAAACCAAACTGTAAACAATGCAACATAGGTGTGCAAGTTACACATTCCTGTTGACACAGTCTAATAAATTTTGTATCAAGACACTGCTCCATATTCTCACGATAACACCTATCTATTCAAACCCTACAACAAACAGCAACAGCACTAAAAATTTCACTAGATTTCACAATTTTTAAATTTCGATGATAACGCTCCCCCTATTTTTTAAATTTCGGTGATAACGCTCCCATTGTTTTTTTTAATTTTCGGTGATAACGCTCCCTAACGCTCCCCCTGTTTTGCAAATAATAACGTAAACTGTAGAACACACACGTTGCCTTCATTTACATTATTTTACTATCTTATGCTCGAGAAACAATCTGTTGTTATTTTTTATTTTATTCCTAACCACCTATATTGTCCCACTGCTGGGCTAAGGTCTCCCCATTGCGTTTCAACGCTCTTTGTGTTAAAATTAAATAAATGAACATTAAATTACAGCCACTACTTTGTACTTGTGTACTTACTTGGAAAAATCATAAGCTTGAGTAAAAACTTACGTGATGGTATACTTTTTCTAGGAGGAGCTCGTGGCTAAAGAATATCAGCCGCACGGGTCGATCAAGGTTAAGCAACGCTTGCCAAGGTTGGTCTGTGGATGGGTGACCATCTTAACATATCGGGTTTCCTCCGTGCCTCGGAAAGCACGTTAAGCCGTTGGTCCCGGCTATCATTTGTAGATCTTTGGCAGTCGTTACGGATTGTCAGAAGCCAGTAAATCTGACTCCAGTCTCGCCAAGAACTACGGTGTTACCCAGTTATTGGGTTGTGGAGGTCTGGTAGGCAGCCGCTCCACGTAAAATACTGGTATTCAGCTGAATCCGGTTTGACTGGAAGCCGACCCCAATATAATTGGGAAAAGGCTAGGCAGATGATGTATGGTATACTTTTTCTACTATAGTAGGCGCCAGATAATCGTGGAATAACGGTCATTGACCCACCTACAATTATTGACATTTTTAATTTGAAAAACGGAATTAATGACACAAAGCTGTCCCGAATCATCATCTCTCGAGATCCTTAACATTGTCTAATAATGAAAAACAATTCATATTTAATTGTTCAGGTACCTATGAACAGTTATTAGGGAAAGGTCAATGTACTTTATTCCACATTTATCTGGCGCCTACTATACCACTTTTAAGTTTAAAATAATAAAAATACCCCGATCGAATTTCAATCGAGGAGACCAATCTAAATGGATCAAGTGACCAAGTACCTAGGAGATAATATAGTGCACATGCACAGATGTACTCTGTGCTCCTTTACTCTAATAGTCCGCTGGAACGGTATCCGACACAATTGGGGCGGGATCAGACGCAGAACCAACGGCTGTACGTGCTTTCCGAGGCACGGAGGTGTTACCTGAGATATTCCTAATGGAAACACCCTATTATGCGGCCTGGGAATAGAACCTAGTACACTACGCTCGTGAAAATAATGTAAACATGACAATGTTAGTTTCATAATGTTTACAGTATTTTTCGCGAGAAGTTAAAATTTGTCGTGATTTCACAAAAAGAAATATATATCAAGAAAACATTCAGGCGTGAAGTCAGACGAAAATAAACTTTAAAACAGAAAATACCGATTACTGACATCTGGCAGTGAAATGCTTAAGTAACGAGTCCAAGTTGGGTACAGCGCCATCTATTGAGAAGTCAAAGTATCAAGTTTTTCTAAGTACTACTCCATACGAGCTAGTACGTATATTCACTTACAGATGGCGCTATCATCTGAATTTTACAAAGTACTTTGTAAACTCAATTGTATTATAATATGAGACAATAAAATAATTATAGTTACCAATTATTGAACAATATTCTAAAAAAAAAATCAGCAATTATGCCAAGCCTTGTAAATCAGTACCTATGCAGCCTTTTCCTAACTATTTTGAGGTCGGCTTCCAGTCAAACTGGATTCAGCTGAATACTAGTATTTTACGTGGAGTAGCTGCCTCCCAGACCTCCTTCTTAACCCAGTAACTGGGTAACACGGTACCTACTTCTTGGCAAGACTGGTGTCAAATTTTCTAGCTTCTGTCAATCCGTATAGCGACTGCCAAAGATCTGCAATGACAGCTGGGACCAACAGCTTGATGTGTTTTCCGAGGCACGGGGGAATTTCGGTATGTTAAAATGGTCACCTATCCACAGACCGACATCGGCAAGCGTTGCTTAACCTTGAAGATCGACCCGTGCGGCTGTTATTCTTTAGCCACCAGTTCTATAAATCAGTACCTAGATGACTATTATCAACCAGAACCGGCGGCATTTTTGTCTCAATTTCACATTCCCGGTTTTTTCACACAATTAGGTGCATTGAACAATCGGTAGTCGTT
Organism: Mamestra brassicae; assembly: GCA_905163435.1. Classification (NCBI taxonomy): domain Eukaryota; kingdom Metazoa; phylum Arthropoda; class Insecta; order Lepidoptera; family Noctuidae; genus Mamestra; species Mamestra brassicae. The sequence goes on along the minus strand of LR990999.1, from coordinate 2,335,544 downwards.
GTTTTAAAACGAAAAGAATTGCAGTGGTCTAGGTCATACTGCACAATAAGGCCACCGGAATCCTGTGAACTCATTTAATTTTTTCAGTCAATATCCTCCTTAAACCTTTTACCATCATCATCCTTGCCTTCCCTTTTCAACACAATGATAGTCTTTCAAACCACATGCTCGTCACAACAAGATTATCTCTTATTAGAGCGACAGTATTGGACGTGTCTACAGAATCGTGAGAGATAGCATCTGTTGGCAGTACTAACTTGTAACTATTTACTTACAAAGGTTTGTAGAGTTGTGGTAGTCAAACTTTGTTTATAGTTATGTGAATCTATTGATCTATCTTTTTTTTTCGAAGGTTATAAAAAGGTTGATAGATTGTTTGAGGAATTATTTGAAAGAAAGGGGAAATAATGATAGCATATCGGTTGACTAGGGAAAAGATGAAAGAAGAAAATTGTTGTGTTTGTCACTTCAGATAAGAGCAAGAAAGCAAGCAAGAAATTAATGATGATGTGGATTTTAGTAGTGACCTTATAAGTACCTAGTTTAAAACATATTTCTACTCATTTTATACACTGACAGGGATCATGCCAATCCGCGACTAAAATCTGTGTTCAGTTTTTTCTTCCACTCGACTCTTCCTCGTCTCAACCTCATTCAATCAAATGGACAACCACAGGGTGACATAAGGCTTCTGAATTCGACAGTTTTCAAACGGTAATTTGACAAAAATTTTAACTTATGGATCAGTCAATCTAAGGAAAACTCTATTTGAGGTTGAGTCGAGTGCCGATCGAGGCCATATCGTAGAATAAGGCCATTTCATGATGTCCCCGTGGTTAGTTTAGTTAATTTTGAGAGAACTAGGGAGCAATCCGGCTCGGATACATTAGGTTCGAACGGGATGACGGGAGCTAGAATGAGCGAGCACTTTATGAAATAGGCATATGTAATCTCCTATTTCATAAAGTGCTCAAGAAGAAGCTCTTAAGATCGTCCAAGTGGATCGACTGGCGCGTTATTATGGGACCGATAATGCTCGGGACGAGCATGTCTTAGGAGGGGGCAGTGTTACGCGCCAGAATTAATGTCGGGTACATTAAGTTACTACTAGCGCCATCTAGTATCGAGTAGCAAAACTAGTAGGGTCAAGTACCTTCTAGACTTTTCTTTGCCAGAACATTCTACACTTCTCGATATCTGGTCAGTCGGCAGCGGTAGTTACGAGTACATTCCAGATGTTTCGAGAATAGAAGTTTCTAGAAACTAACTGTCCTATATAAGGAGTGCGTAGTCCGCGACAGGGTCAATATGGAATTTGCGATACAAGCGAATACTTCGGAAGCGATCTTCAAGTGCGAATAAAGTGATCAGTGGTGAACTTGTGTTTAATAATTAGTGAGTTTAAAAGTTGTAATTAGTGTTTTTAAATTAAAGTGTCTTTTTGGTTATTCAATCGGCTGTTTTTATTGTCACGAACCCCAAGCTCGTAACAATATCATCTAGTAGTGGATAGCCTACATTAAATAGAAAAAAAAATTGCTGCACTTATTTAAGTACTTATCCAACTACGAGAATTCTTTTACTGATACCAAGCTACACTATAGTTGAGTGCTATAGTTTTATCCTGGATAAAGCACGGTTACTAAGACTTCCTCAGGAGCAAAAACCGCGGAAAACAACAAGTAAAAGATACCACACTAACTTGCGAGCCTCCGAGCAATATCTCCGAGATCTAATGTTGACAACCGCTGAAGTATAGACAGACGAAATCGATCAACTAGTTGGAAACGTGAGTTAGAAAAGTGAATTCTCAGAGGTAGGTTAACTTTGCTGAGGATAATTCGTTTGGGCTGTGATGTAATACGTGTACCTACTATTACTTCGTAATGTAATTTCACGTCATGTTTTGCTCGATAGAAACGCACTTCCAGTTAAAGTAGCTTTCAGTGAATTGAAATTCCTAAACCTAAAGTATCACAAAAGCCAAAACTTTTCGCACACTTATTCATTTTCTGGTATGGCCCAAAAACTTTTTATACTTATCAAAAACAGGCGTTGATGATCTGATCATGTTTGCATGAGTCGTCAAACACAGAAAGGTTTGGAAGGAAAAGGCAAAGGCCTTTGGCTAGCAGTGCGGCACAATTTAACTACTAAAATAAATATTTATACTTTTTCAAGTTTAGTAAAAAAATGCTATTTTTTTGCTTTAAAAGGCTCGCCTACTATTCTGTGGGACTTATATATAGGTAGCAAAATGTGGCACACCTCTGCCTTAATCATAGAGGAACAGAAAAAAAAACTTTTTTTTCCAATTCTGTGAATGCAATTAGCAAAATAGGTACCTACCTAGTTAAAAAGTTATGGAACGACTCATAAAAACTTTTCTTGTAGATTCGAGTACAACGGTACCGGTGCCTGCCCACGGAGTGCCTGCCTTTCAGTTCAAAAGCCACAATGTATTTTGTAAGTTTTTGATTGTCATCAAACTATTCTTTGCTGACTGTGACGACGTGACGATGACGACCAACACGTTTCTGATCTTTGAGCCTAAACGCGTGACGTTTCATATTTATAGAAGTCAAGTCTAAGTACATGCCAACTACAGTGAGAGTGCTGCCTACACCGCTGGCATTTGTAATGAGCTGCAAAATATAAGCATTTGCTTTCTCTTTCACGAGTGCAAGGACATCGTTTGTTTCTTTTGGCCTGTCTTTAATTACCTAAGTTCTATGGTTCTTGATAGCTGAAACCTGGGATTTTTTAAGTCAAGAGTTAATGACTTGCTTCTTAGCAAGCATGTTCAATAGTCGACCACATCATTACTTTCTATCAGGTGAAATGGATTCAATGATCAGGATTAAATGAGGCTTACAGCAAATGATTGGACGCTGGTTTGACTTTTGACATATATTATAGAGGACAACTGCAACTGAATAGTTGCGAAGTCCACCTACGCAGATATAGAGTGAGATATATGAAAGAAAACCGGTCAAGTGTGAGTGGAACTCTCACACGAAGAGTTACGTACTATAAACAAAAAAAACACGTTTCTTTCACGAGACTCCCTTTAATTTTGAAGTAAATTATTTTTTTATTATTTTTTGTTATAGCGGCAACAGAAATACATCATCTGTGAAAATTTTGTCACGGTTCATAAGATACAGCCTGGTGACAGACAGACAGACATACGAATAGTGGAGTCTTAGGGTAGTAGGTAGAATATTAGAGTAATAGGGTTCCGCTTTAACCTTTGGGTAGGTACAGAACCCTAAACATAGTAACAATATTTGAGTGTATTTCAAAACTGATCTGAGTGTTATAACAAGGTGGAAGTAACATTACTAACATACAATACGGAACCATGAGTCAAAGGTGAGGACAAGAATGCCAATAAGTATGAAAATAATACGTTCACGGAATATTTTTTATTTCGTGCCATCTTCATAAAGTTTATAGTCCAAACACGTAATGAAAGCTTTCGTTGGAAATATGTGGAGTTACATTTGTGTGTTTTTAACTTTATATTGTAGCGATGAAATCTTTGTGTCTATCGTTTTCTTGCGATATAATTCTCAGTCTATGTTAAAAAGGTTACGATTTTAATCTGCGTTTTTTTAACATGACTTAAATATTATATTTCACATGCGTGCAGCATTCGGTTTCTTTTTAGTTCATGAACTTATTAAACGCAAAGGGCTTTAGAAGGAACACGAATGGGTTTTAGTCAGTAAGAGTCTGACACGCCCTTCCGCTCCACCCAGAGCAGAAGAAGTCATTTGATGATTTCCCATACTTAAAAAAAAAAAAAACCTGGTTCAGCGTGGTGAATCACGACCCACTTCCTGCCATAGAGAGGAGACCTGTGTCTCAAAAGTTGAAACATTATAAGCTGATTATGCTAAGTATATTTATGTTACAAATCAATGTCATCTTTCTTCTTTAAATTACCTATATCAGTATTTTTCTTTGTTTCTTCTGCTAGTTCTATTTAAGTAGTTTCCTATCACTGCAACCACTTTCTTCTAGTACCAATCAACAAGTTTGCGTCAACACCAAATTATAAAGATCTTCGAGCAAAAACAGTCTATGGGCCTTTTTGTCTTGTACTTCAAAGGACTGGCTTGGAAAGATACTCGTCATAGAAACGACCTTCGTTTTTTGAAAAAGTAACCGATTGCTCTTGCCTCTTTAGTGAGATTAGAGAAACTCGGGTAAAAAACTTGGTAGGCGGTGTTGGTGGTCCAAATGTTGCATCATTTGATATGTACTTTGTTGTAAGAGGTCCCAAATCTATCAGTGTTGATTGAATCGATAGTCAGGTTCATATGGATGAATAAGCAAATACAGCAATGGGATGGGATGGCAATAATAGGAACAACGTTTTTAACACCACACGAGAATCTTAAGATGAAGCTATTTTGTATCGACTTTAACCAAGATTATGCTTAAGATTTGGAAAGAAGAAAAGCGAGTCGTGACAGCTGGAAGGTATGGAGGGAGGCCGTTACCGAGCAATGGTATAATAAAATTGAGCATCACAAAATTTTCAACTTGCGCCTTCCAATGTAGGTTCATGCTCGTACTCTTAATTGCAAGCTTTAGTGAGCAATCAGAGCAAAACTGTCTAATCAGCTCAATTCTTACAAATCATTGCAGTTGCATAATCCGTTGCTTCGTCAGTGTTCTTTATATTAACAGTGGGTATCTATGTGACGTGAAATCATTAAAAGTAAGAATAAGTTATATGAATCTTCTTTTGATTTTCACTGGCGTTGTCATAGCACATTAACGTCGTGAACCTTGAATTTTTTATAAAAAATATTTTAATCTTTACCTACATATGTACAAGCCTTGTTAGTAAAAACTTCAGTAGAAGTAAGGTAATCTATACCAACATTATGTATAAGCATTGTTAGGAAAAACTTCAGTAAGGCCCAAGTGAAAAAAAAGTTTTTAGGGCACCATTACAGCACTCACCACTAGAAACCACCAATTATGACAAACCGACAGAAGATTGCCTTTTCTTTGGAAAAGAGGTCTCACTCCACTAATTTATGTTTAAAACCGCAGATGAGTTGTACTAGCACTAACTCAGTTATTTGAAGAACAGCCTATTAGTCTCAGAGAAACTATTAAAGTAATTTTACCCTTTTCAAAGAAATAAGAGTCTGACTGGATCCCCTTAAATATGTGGGGCCGTGTATCGCAAGACCTAACATAGTCAGACAAGGTTACGACAAGCTGAAGAGAAGATAACTAGACGCTTTGTATATTTAAAGCGTAATCGGAAGGAAAAGAAAATCAAAAGAGGCCGTTGCCCGGAATCAGGACAATTCAGGGTGATAAAAAATGGCTTCACAACCAAAAGAAAAGCCTAGGGGAACGACTAGTAACGTTATCATTATTACATAGATGAAGCATTGGGCAAAAAAAATAACAGAGAAAATACCTGAACCAACAATAAAATAGCAAATAACAATAAAACTAGGTAATAGACTTTTTAAGTACATTATGATATATTGTTATGAAACTATTACGCGAATCTTCACACCAAAAATAAACTGGTTTCAAATCAATTTGCGCGTATGAAATAATAAACACGTTTATTATTTAACTTTTGATTAATCACGCAAAATATACGGAACGACACAATGCGGCCGAAGTCACGGTTAAAACAAGTTAAATGGTAATTAATCAAACTTGTTTCCAATAAGTGAACGGTTGTTATAATATTGCGTATAGTTTAACATGCATAAGCACACAAATATTTATGGCAAATAAAAAAATATAGACAGTGTACAAAGCATTTTTTCCAGGTATTAGTTATCAAACCTACACACGATTTATGTTTACCCCAACTCTCAAAAAAAAACAACTGTTTCCCTACATATTTTCGAGTTAAGCGAGCAAAAAGGTACTAAACAGTAGATTTTGTTTTTGTCATCTCGTCATATAAATTTTTTTTTTTACAAGAAAACATCGTGAGAAAATCGTCACATAGCTCTCACCTAGGCACCTCGATAAAACTACAAAGACAGTCGTTATATCCAAATTGCTTCAGCAGTTTGCTATAAAATTACATCAACAATGCTTACAAACATAAAATCACACTTTGAATTCACGGGTTCTGTCGACTTTATGGATTTCGTAAACTTTCTTTGGCTACCGATTCAATGGCTTAAAAGATATATCCTACCTAAACCTAACTAATATTGTAAATGCGGAAGATAGTTTTTTTGTTTGTTACCTCTTCATGTCTTAACGGCTGAACGGATTTAGATGAAAAATGTCACACGGATAGACCCTGTCCTTAATTAGGATATAGGCCTTTTTATTCAGTACCCTTGGGATAATCCCGACTTTCACGTGGGTGAAATTTTGAGAGACTTTCTATAACGGTAAATTTTCTGGACAACTTAAATATCCCTGGTATGGACAACTTTTTGCAGTAATAATAAAAGTAAAATAAACTCACCTGCCAAAAACATTTGTCCAGTGCAGTGCCTACCTTTGCTCGTTTAATCTATTTTTTCAATCATTTGTATCACTTTCCTTTGTTCCATAACACTGTTTCTCTTTCCATCAGCATAAGTACTTACTTCTTTATTACGATTCATAATTTCATCGTCATTTCTTATAACCTTTTTAAAGGTTACACCGTGCAATATTACTTCTACCGTTGCTAATCCAATTGTCTCGTCTACATCTTCACAATTTTCATCGGAACAAAAGCTATTAGAGATTTTCAACCGCAAATTACAATTTTGTAAAGCAAATAATAGGTTTTAATGCAAGTATCAATTACGTTGTCTTGATTGTAATGTTATCTTTTCATTGTGATGATACTCAATTACTTAACAAGCTTATTCTTGGCTTTGATGACTTAATAATCTTGAGAACTGACGGTCTTTGACTTCTTCGGTAGGATTTCTATTGGATATATTATTTGCTTTCTCTAATAAATCAGCAGGTTAAATTTTCTTGATGTACTGCAAGTGTGTTGCAAACAATGAGAGATGCCAATAAAGATAAACGATTTTCCTTTCTTCGATCTATTCGATAAATCTTTGATTACCTGCGCTGCGAATTGGTGCAAGTAATGGCTGAAAGTGCAACTCTCTTGTTAATGCAGTCCGTCACAACTGGATACAATTGTTAAGACAGATTTCCAATTCAATGACAGATTCCCATAACACTTTCTAGGATACAACTTTATTACAGTCATCAAAATTTTATACGGCATCAACTTGAAAGTCAATGAACCATTGCTTGTCCAAATATTGTGTTCTCTTTTTTATCCTCACTTTCGATTTTAACGCGTTCGTCCTCTTCTATATTAATATTTCCGTCCGCAACTTCCTCAAGCGCTCTTGATCCGCGGTTTCTTGTAGATTTAATCTTGTTTCACATCCCTTCATACCAGTTTGTGCCAATCTTGATACGGTTTATCCGCCATCATAAAGTTTCTAGTTTCTTATAGTTTTTGCTTCGTCAACGGAATCTGCAATAAAAGTATTGTTTGTTATTAGTAACAGTTTAATGTTTGTTACAGCTAGGCAGGTTTCACTTTCTTTGATTATGATGTTTACGTCATTTGTATAGATTGCGTGAATGGATAATGGTGTTGAGAACAAATCGATGTCTAGCAAAGTTGAAAATGAGTGTGACTAATATTATTGGAAACTATGGATGCACAGTTGGACATTAAAGAAACAACTTATAGTCGGTACTGGGCAGGGTTCTAGTAAAAGTTCAAAAGGTCAAGTATTTGAACCTGCAATGACCTCAAGATCGCTATGTCAGCAACTCAGTAGGAGGGCAAATATCGCTTGATGACTTCTTTAGGCAAGATTTTAATCATTGAACGTTACTTTAATCTCCTTTAACTTTACATCAATACCTATGATTTAAATTTAATAAGAACTGCATAGTCATTCTAGAAACACTTTCATTATATACCAATAAGTGTTTACTGTTAAATAACATGGGCAAAATTAATTTAGCTTATGGTTATAGAAATATGTTTAAGCTTCAATCAGCTGAAAATTCACTTTGTTAAAATCTACTTTAAGACTAAAATCTTCCCAAAAGTGTAAGCTAGCTAGGCTCACATTCAAATATTTATCTGCTTTCATTCTTAGAAAGTAAGCATGTCGTCAAATATCACGTAGCATAGTTAAATAGGCTTGCCATATGAATTACAAGTAACTAACTTTAAATATTAGTAAGCTAACAGAATTTATTACTGGTTCATTCTTAGGCTAATTAGCAGAAAAGCTGGATTTCTCTTGGGTGCCATTGGAACTGGCTTTGAAGCTCATGTTCAATGTCTGGAGTAGAAATTATAGTGACGACAAGTGGAACTGAATGAATGTGCGTTTAATTGGGTTCTCATGCAGCTTAACGCAGACAAACATGTAGGTTTTAATCTAGTAAGATAATTATTTCTTCTCATGACGCTTTTAAAAACATAAATAGTTCCAAATTCAAAGTAACCCAAAATAAAACAAAACCTAACTTTAAATCCATGAAATCAGACTGATTTTTCTTATAACAACTGCTGTACCTTCTCTCAGTTGCGTTACTTGCTAGAATCGCAATCAACTATACATAATAATATTTCTCATATAAATCAACATACAAACAATGCCATACTATGTTTGTATTTTTAAATCTGCACTTTCCGTTATATACCATTTTCTTTAAGATGAATGTGGGAACCATAATTACTTGGAACATAATGAAGCATTTACGTTGTTCGAAAACTAACATGCTGTAGAAATTGCTTTGTGAAATTAAACTCTACTAAAATTAAAATAAGCAAACAATTGGCATGGCTATCATAGTTTCTAGTAGAACTGGTTTAAGAGTAAATCGTGTGATATAATGACTTTAATTTGTCCCTCAAGAGTGATGGATTGTCGTGTACTGCGAATTAGTGCAGAACGTACCAAAATTTAAAAAATTGGGAGGCCCTAAACATTTTAACAGTTGAATCGACTTGGACTTTGGATTCCACCAATTGAAGCCGAAGCTGAAACCTGAACCCCATGAAGCTTATGCTTTTATAGGGGCTGCAATGGTGTTATGCTAAGTCAGTCACGAATATGTTACAATACTGTTACAAACAGAGATGTTTTATTAAGATATCCTATTTATAATACTCAATCAATGCGATGGTGATTACGATGAAATTTTCATACAGGGATAGATTTGACCTTAGAGACGGATATAGGCTACTTTTATGCGGGCAAAAGCTAGTCATCTATAAAGAGTAAGAAGTACCCGTTGCAGCAATAATTGCCAATAACAGTTCGAATGTATGTGACGTTTAATCAGAATCAAACTTAAAGATTTAGGCAGTTGAGCTGTTTACAAGCCGGAACACTGTCTGTTATTTAAATGTCATAATTATCCGTCCTTATAGTTTAAGTATGATGTTTCAAATTCTCAAAATCGTTCACCTGCTTGACAGACTTCGAAATCAGACTCTCGTTACTCTCATCACTCTCATCATTAACATTGACTTATATTCTTTTACATATTATTATCCTTATTTTTATAAACGCACGAGTAACTAGAAATTCAGGTCAAATGTAATCATGTTCAAAGTTTCATACTGAGTTATCTTTAGTCACGAATTTTGGTACCTACGATGATTTTCCAGAAGTATCGCGTAATTCGTGACTTGGAGTAAAAGTGATTTGCTGATTCGCGCATGACCTTCACCCGTGATGAGGCTAGCTTATAGTCTGGGGGGAAGCCTGGCCTTTGAACTTTTGGATCTAGGGAAACTAGGGGTTTGTCTATAGAAATTGCATGACCAATATTGAAAAAAAACATTGTACAAAACAGTTTTGCTAGTCCGATGTGAGGATGGGCAATAAAATTCAAATCAACAACACTTTGGAAGAAATATGTCTGTGATTGAAGCAGCGACATGTGTGGCTAAATAATAAAGTATACGACAATACTTTGAGTCCAGATAAAGCGTATCTTATGGCTGAACTGGAATAGAAAGATCAACGCATCAGATCACTTTTTCCCATCGGAAAACACGAATTTCCACACACGCGGCGCCTATGTTGCCCTCATCCAATTTGTAGATACACCTTTAAAATTATAATTGCTCATACATCAATTATAATTAATTTTCAATCTCTTCTATAACCTTTAATCTTTTCAACGAAGAGTTCTATGTTAAATTGTGCATCACAATTACAGCCAGCTGATGTCGGGTGACTTGCCATCTCGTTAGGCTAACGAGGTATATCGTTTTCTGGTAAGCGATCGTCGTAATCATCTGTAATCTTGTTCGTAAAGGTATCCGTGTATTGAATTTCTTTGTAATTACCGGTATTTGTAAGAAGATACCGTCATTTACGTTGTAAACACTTTGTGCTTGCTTGTAGTTACCTTAAAATTAATGTGGCTAACAAAGTAACAACAACTTACTTTATTTTTGTAACGCAATTTTTTCCGGGGGCACGACCAATATGTTTGATTTCATTAATGCTAAAAATTATTAAACACTGCCTTTGAGTGGACATTGAGTCGTCCTTATTTTATAATTGTTGTGTATTTATTTATTTAGGAATTTGTTTTTCTGGGAGTTTATTTATTTTGTGTGCAAAATAGACTATTACTTCCAGAAATAAATATCTATATATTTCAAAGCACAGACTATAAAATCCATCAATTTTTTCACTTTTTATCTCCGTTAGGCAGGCACACTGACAGTAAGTATTTACATTTTACTGTACTGGTTTTATGAGAATAGGTCATGTTCCCAAGCAGGGTTATCGATTGTATGTGCATCATGATGGGTTATTGTTACTGTGGGAAATTTTAAATTAACGGGTTTTTGTTCAGACTCAAAGTATTGGTTTAGGATCGTAGTTGTTTATTTTTTTCAATGAAGATCTATGGAGATATCGGCTAATTGGATAGGTGGCGCTATTCTTAGTGTTTACTTTTCACTTTCAAGCTTATTAGAATAGTTTGTTATGTAGTGGTGATAGGCGTTAATTAGAAAAGTAACGGTTTACACTTTTCACTTAGTTCACACAGATATTTCAATACTATAGAATTTGTATTACATGGTGATTTTGACTAAATAAATAATTTGTCAAAATGTAACTGATTTTTATTTGCGTTTTCAAGGTTTTGTCCCATTGTATCCTACATATTCGCAAATACTTTCACCCACAGTTTTGAAGATTTTTGACGCTATAATATTTTCAGGTTTACTTAATATTTAGTTATGAGTTCTTGCTTTCAGAAGATAGTATTAAAAAAAAAATTGCCGTTCTTTGAAAAATATATTGGAATACTTACTTCTTTTACAACTGCCAAACGACCTCTCTTAAAGATTTTCCATGAATTAAAAGTCATCCTACTAATATTATAAACGCTAAAGTTTGTAAGGATGGATGGATGGATGAATGTTTGTTACTCTTTCACGTAAAAACTACTGAATGGATTTTGATGAAATTTGGCACAGTGGTAGATTATAGTCTGGAACACACATATACACACACATAGGATACTTTTTATACCGGGGAAATGTTCCCTTGGGATAATTTTCGACAATAACGCGGGCGGAGCCGCGGGCGGGAACTAGTATAGATTATAAATGTTTAGAAAATAATCAGAAATACTCACTCAATGAATTTGGTTTTTTTTTAGATACGTATTATTATTTAGGATTAAACTTATCTTTCTGTCAGGAAAATACAACATTGCATTTTCGCGAAACCGCGGGCGCAATTAAATAGCAATAAAGTACTGTGGCAATATGAAAATAACTCGATTTGACAGTTGCGTGACCAGAACAATACAAATACGACATTTCTTTTAAATTCCAAGATCAGTTAGATGGGACTGATCAAATAAATTGCGCAACTTAATTACCGTTTGATGTTAATTTGTTGTTCAAAGAAAAAACGTGGCAGTTCATTATCTTCACACGCATATTCCGCAATACATACTAATATGTATGATAATATATTACGTTGTATGCTGTAGTGCTAACATTGATAAAAGCCTTGGCTGCACGCTCAATCTTATTTGCACCATCAAACATGTGCGTTAAGATGGCAAAATGGTATACCGCACAAATGGCTTGCACAAAACGCTGTATTGCTGACATTGCTCTTATAAGCCTTGGCTGCACGCTCAATCTTATTTGCACCAATCCTTGTTTGCGCCATCAAACATATGCGTTAAGATGGCAAAATGGTATACCGCACAAATGGCTTGTACAAACCGCTGTATGCTGTAGTGTTGACATTGCTTTTATAAACCTTGGCTGCACGCTCAATCTTATTTGCACCAATTCTTGTTTGCACCATCAAACATGTGCGTTAAGATGGCAAAATGGTATACCGCACAAATGGCTTGCACAAACCGCTGTATGCTATAGTGCTGACATTGCTTTTATAAGCCTTGGCTGCATGCTCAATCTTATTTGCACCAATTCTTGTTTGCACCATCAAACATGTGCGTTAAGATGGCAAAACGGTATACCGCACAAATGGCTTGCACAAACCGCTAGTATGTACAAAATTGACTTGCACAATTAAGCATGTACGTGCAGACGGTACAATACAAATGCGCAAACTTTTTGCGCATGCAAGTCGCTATCGTGTGGACGCCATACAGTGTTTGTGCCAATTCTTGCACAAACTGATTGTGCATGCAAGATTGAGCGTGTAGCCGAACCCATATTGATATTTTGTTTACTCAAAAGTGATTATGCAAACGAGGATTATCTTCCAATCATTTTCTTATTGTAAAATTGTTTTGTGCTCATGCTTAAACAAACAAACATCTAGAATTTAGTACAATCAAAGTTCACTAGTCCAATCAATTCAATTTCAGATATCAATACCAAACTTTTTTGTGTTGGTTTACCTTACACTGGGTTTCTGAATTTGATAACTTATATTTAAGACGTGTCCAGACATTTTATGCCAAATTTTAACTGGTTTTTAGGCGGATGTAGAGTTTGACAACTTCTGAACCTAAAATTCTTAATGCAGAAACCTGGTGTTATTCTTTGAAGAAACCGCTAATTAAATGTTTGCGCAATCTTTTATTTTCAGCGATACCGATAGAATTGTAGGTAATGCCAGCAGGTCACATGTGGGCACACATTCCCATACTCTCTCTGCACAGTCGCATCTATCACAAACATCTTAAAGATTAACTCTCAAACACCTCAAGCTCCAGGCTATCGATTTGTATTGCGCTATAAACATAAATTATTTATTCTGAGTCAAGTGCAGTGGCCCACTTGCTGGCCCATGCTGGCCACTTTCTAGGGACAATACCCCAGCGGCAATTGGATGCAGTTTTATCTTTGCAGAGTTATTTAAATAGTTTTTGCAAGTTCAGTTTTGTCTTGAAAAACACTGGAAGGAAGTCCATTGTCGAAAAATCGAAGATTTGTATGTGAAAAACTTGTGGCGTATTCATGATAAAGATAGTATTTATATGATTGGACCAAAATTTAATAGAAACGTAAGAAATGTATATATAATGTTTATTTCTATGAAATTATGTACGTCTGTTCATAATTTCATAGAAATAAACATTAAGGACTGGCTCTTAGGGATCAAACTCGCCTACAAAGTTTTAAAACTATAGAGGTATACTTCGGGGACAGTGCGCTAATAAATTTATTTTGTTATCTAAGTAGGTATCTAAACAGTAAACAACTTGTTCAAAACAGTAAACAACCTAAAGGCATCCAGTGACAAGCACCATAGATTTAAAAGTCGATTTTCACTCTAAAATAGGGTCTGAATACCATCAGCCCATTTATTCATGCAAAATCGTGATCAAATCGAGCACAGTACTGCTACCGAGTCGTGACTGACGATGGTCGGTGTCAACTCGATACGATACGGTTCAGACTGTATATTGACGTGCAAAAACATGAAACAGATGTAAAATATAGGGAAATTGAACAACGCTTTGTTCCTAAAGACATCTTAAAACATTGAGAAGGTATACGGCTCAAAGGACCAGATACGTGATAGAAATTATGGTAGGCGCCAAATAAATTTTGCAGGAGCGGTCTTTGACTCAGCTACTTTAATTGACATTCTTAGTTTCAAAAACGGAAGTAAAGACATGAAGCTGTCTTGAATCGAAGTCTACCGTGTTCCCTTACATTTTCCAGTTTTGAAAACCGATTTTTTTTCCGATTCCTACGAAGATATATTAGGGAAATATGTATATGATCAATGTACTTTATTGATTTTTATTTTTATTTTTTGTAACTACGGGAAGATTAATATTATTAACTAAAAAGTTACTGTTAAAGTTGATAGACAAACCGACTCCTATGTCACGTGATATTAATTGGTAAGTCTTAGTGACTTATCAATTAATGTCAATTAATATCACCATAATTATGTATATGTATATACTGTAATAAAATAAATAATTCTGCCAGTTTCATAATCTTGCAACTACAACTTTATTGCTAATTCCATTACACATCAAAATTAATAATATTTCACTGTCACAATAAAATTGACCCATCTATCATAAATCACTTTTCACTTAACATCTCTAGCATCAAACTGTTACATAGACCGGGAGCCAAGTATTATCCGAAGCCATTACGTCGCTCCTCATAAGAAAAAGCAATTTCACACAATATAATGACCAGTTTTCCAATAATTAATTCTCATACAAAATCTGCATATCACTGAAGCTCGCTTGAACGTGGTTTCACATCAGATATATGTTTCTTATTTTAATCAGAAGATTGAACTCGATATATGCGTTTCTGAGGCGTAAAGCCGTGGATAGATTGATTGAATTGATAAGTTGTTGACTTAAAAGTGGTACAGATGGTCTGATTTCGTGTATAATTTATTTAAAACAAGTTATGCCCGTGGCTTTGCTCCAGTCACCTCCCATCAACCGTTACCCTACTCTACCTACCCTACCCTATCCTATCTACCTACACTACATGTCTACCCTACCTATTTTTTTTTTGTTTTTAAACCTTCCCTGTAATCTGGCGAACAAAACAAATAAATAATTAGCCAAATCGGTCAAGCTGTTCTCAAGTTATAGCGTGACCAGGAGAAATAGGGGTTTATTTTTATATAAATACTAGTGGCCCGCCCCGGTTTCGCCCGGATGTAATTAATTTTTCAAAATTTTCTTTCGTAAGAACCTTCTCCTGTCGATAACAAACACAACAAAAAAGATTTAAGAACAATTGGTCCAGCCGTTCACGCGTGATGCCGTGACCAAGGGAAATAGGGATTTTTTTTTTTATTTATAGATAGATAAGATACACAGAAAATAATTTAACCATCAACATATTAACATATCACTTTTGTATTTCCAAAACTCTTACAAGTTTTTCTTCTTCATGTTTGCAGGTTATATATAATTATAAAAGTGATAATTATATATACTAGCTTTTGCCCGCGACTTCGTACGTGCATATCCCGTTTTTTCCCGTTCCCGTATAGCCTTCGTAGAATGTTCTAAATCCGACTGGTAGTTCCAGAGATTAGCGCGTTCAAACAAACAAAGTCTTTAGCTTTATTATATGGTTTAACCGGTAAGTGTCCAGGTCGTCTTTCCATTAACCTTAGCCATTCCCTTGACAAGGCAACTTGACTTAATGGAATTTTATAAATCCGTCCTCAATGTGAGTGCAGTGCCCACCTGCTTTTCCCGCTCTTTTGGGGAGTTTAAGAATGCCACCGATGCTTCAATTTAAGAAGCCTCCTACTGGGCCTCAACAATCTAAAGAATTAACCATTTACTTAAAAAGCCTTTGTTACCAGTTAATTAGCTCACTAATTGTTATTTTTATTTTTTTTACTATTGATAGGCACGCGTTTGACCACTATCTCTCCTGATGTTAAGCGATGATGTGGTTGAAGATGGAGCACGCTTTCCTAGAAGAACCCTTTTCAATAACGTATATACCTTTAACCAACTGTCAAATTAGCTACCTTAACGTTATGTTTGCCTTTGTAATGTGACGTTTCAGCTACTGTTGGTAGCTAATTTGAATAATTAAAACCGGCCGTTAAAGACTCCCAGGTTGTAGCTGTCAGGAAACACAGACTCTGAAGGGGGGGCTGGAGGGGATTAGTAGGTTCTATGGTTTTCTAATTCCAGAATCAACTTTAAAGAGCGCACTTGTAGCTGTCAATTATTGACTGACTGGCTGCAAGAAGGTACTACTATGGTTTGGTACCAAAGAATGCTCATGCGCAGCTAACAAGACAGTCCCAGCCATGTCATTTTAATTGGCACATTCACGCGTCCGATTACGAAGATAGCCGAGTTTCAATGACTTCTCTTTAGGATAATGTTTTATTTCAAACTAAAAGGTACCTGTTTTTTTGAAAGTGTATAAAAAAAAGAAAAACGGTCAGTTCTAAACTTAACCTCAGATAAAGGAAAAGTATATGTTTTAATACGTTGGCATTTTAAAGGTTGAATGTCTAGAACTTACGCATATATAAGGCTACGTTGTCATCCTTTTCTTGGACACATTTATAGTGTCCATCTATTATATAACGGGCTTTTCCAACACAGCTAAACTATTTAAGCGATTAAACGTTTCCTTAACTAATAAATTGACCGTCGGAAAACATGCCCGTATTATACTGGGGAAGTGCGTTGTAACGTGTAGTGTTATACTCTTAGTAAAATGGGGCATATAGCATTTAAATTGCCATTATTAATTTATTGAACTGAACGGTAAATGTACTAGGTACTTAAAAATTCACACCTATAGTAGGCGCCAGATAAATGTGGAATAAAGTATATTGACCTTTCCCTAATAACTGTTCATAGGTACCTGAACAATTAAATATGAATCGTTTTTCATTATTAGACAATGTTAAGGATCACGAGAGATGATGATTCGGGATAGCTTTGTGTCATTAATTCCGTTTTTCAAATTAAAAATGTCAATAATTGTAGGTGGGTCAATGACCGTTATTCCACGATTATCTGGCGCCTACTATAGACCAAAAATGTAAAGGTATAGTTATTTTTCTGTATATGTAAATATGCTGCCAGTTCATGTCAGGTAGGTACTCGTTACTTTTAAATTAGTCTATGGTTCAAGTGCACTTTTTTCCTACTGCAGTTTCAAATACTGCACCGTTACACACAACACAAACTTTTTTTACTATCAATGCATGTATCTGAAACGTCAATCTCTCCAACGATTTTGGAAAGCGACAGTGGTCTTTTTGCCCAGAAAAAAACAAGAGTTTTTAGTGCGGAAATATTATTATTTCTATCAAAATTCCCTATCCATACGACTGGTGGAGTTGACGGTCGTTCTATGCGACTGCTCGCTTGATTTTTATCATATAATGACTGCAATTGAGATTCTAATTGTTCTGCCACACTTAAACGACACGGTTTACATCGGTAGGTAGGTAGATGATACTATTTTGTTTGGAAAATTGATTTTTCTTAGAGAGTTTTGTGTTGAAGAAAATTTTGACGTAAGTATTATTTTGGAGCCAATAAGACTTTTTCATGGTATTTGTTTGTTGTTTTGTTTGTAGTTTACAAACAAAAGAACATAGATATATATTGTTCGTTATTTTTTTTTTCAGGTTGGGGAATTGTTTTTTCTTGGTGATGTATTGTTTTGGAACGAACATGATTATTAACAAGTATTTTTTTTTATTTTTTTTTCTGGAAACCTTCCCCTATTAGAAAAAGGAGTGAGTTTATGTCAATGTATGTTATTTGATTTTGAAGAAATATTTGATTGCTCATTTTAAAAATGTTTTGGTTTGCTCTGTAGTTCAGATATAATTAATCGAGAAAAATTGAGTTATTGATTCCACAAGATTATAAAAATTTTGCTATCCGTAATATAATATAATAAAAGATTATAAAAAATATAATATAAGATTATACTAACTAAATAAATAGCAACTGTTCTTCAACTAGGTTCTAGAGAGAAATCTATCAAGTCCGACAAGGCATTGCAGATTGCAATTTTTATAACACCGATAACAGTAGATAATAAAATAGCCCGCTCAAATTCATAAACCAGTTAAATTAGTACGTAAATAAAATAATAAATGGAAACGCCAAAAAGATAGATTACTCAAAAGAAATTGAGTTGCGAAAAGTGTACGTCACTTATATTTTATAGAAATAAACCCTCACAAACTCGCAAATTTTACCGAAATCACTTACCCACTAATTAACCATACGATAAAATAAAGCCAAAATAATTCGAAAAGAAAAATACTCACACGAAAAGCTCAAAAAAAAATCCAGAACTTTAAACTTTTTGAAATAGGAATTCCAACATTTAAAAAAGACACACTCAAAATTATAGAAAAAAAAACAATTGAAGCTCACGTCATCACATCACTACGAGCAATAGCGCAATGATTCTCTGCACAGTCAACAAACCACTGCTTGTATTCATTTTACTTTACACACAAGAATACACTTTAAAGCTTTCGTCTTTAAGTTTAATTTTAAATGACTTTCACCACCAACTTGCACCTTATGGTTAAGTACACTGCCATGCAAACAGTAACTTTAGTACTTAAAGTTTAGGGTTTGTTTTTGGGTGGAGTTTAAGCTGGATTAAAAGGTAAAAGTAATAACATTGATTATTGTTGTTCAGTGACATTAGGAATTTTATATCTAAAGGCTTCTTTGATATAATCATGCTGTATGAGATTAAACAAACAATTTTGACGTATTATTAGCATGGGACAGCTTAAGGGTTGCCACTTGTCAAAATTTTTACCGATTTTCTGCAGTTCAGAGGCCTTTGGAAAGCGTCGTGGATTTAAGGTGACTTTCTTTGACGATTTGAAGCGTCCGGTTGAATATATACCTACTATTAACATAAGTATAAAATGTGTCGTTTCAGCAAACATTTAGATTCAAATCTGATTAAAAATAAGATAAAAAAAATACACGAAAAGAAGGTTGGGTAAGTAACAAAAAAATTCCCAAGGATATATATTTTTCAAAGATGGCAACCCTAAGTTTAATCAGTATGGGAACCACAGAAAAAATACTTCATTAAAGAGAAAAGTTTTTTTAACAGTCAACTGAAGAAAATTGGTAATCGTACCTATGTAACTTGGTCATGGATAGTTTACATTATAATATTGTTGTTATGCTACAGGGGAACCGTCAGTCATGATAATGAGGTGATATTCATCATCTCCCTTTTCTCGACTATATTGGGGTCGGCTTCCAGTCAAACCGGATTCAGCTGAATACCACTATTTTACGTGGAGCGGCTACCTACCAGACCCCCACAATCCATTAACTGGGTAACACGGTAGTTCTTGGCAAGACTGGTGTCAGATTTTCTAGTTTCAGACAATCTGTACGACTGCCAAAATTACTTTATTTGTGAAAAAATGTAAGTACAAATATTTCTTTCAATAAATATTACTACTATTACTATTACTACTATTACAGTCAAAACTAACGGCTTAATGTGCTTTCCGAGGCACGGGAGAGTCATGGTATGTTAAGATGATCACCCATCCACAGACCAACCTCGGCAAGTGTTGCTTAACCTTGAAGATCGACCTGTGCGGCTGTTATTATTTAGCCACGAGCTCTTATTCGGTAACTACCTTTGTTTTAAGGATGGGAAATCGTCAATTGTCTTCTTCCGCTCTGGGCGGAGCGGTAGGGATTGTCAGACTCTTACTGACTGAAACCCATCTGTGTTCCTCCTAATGCTCCGCAATCCTGGCTGGCTACCTACCTACTCGAAGATTTTTTTTTTTTAATTTGAGTTGGCTTTGTTCTTGACTCTAGTCTAGGTTAGAGATGACAGAGATTAGGTCGACGATGGAGCGAGCTTACCCAGAAGAAGCCTTCTAATTTTGAAGAGATTAGGGTTGAATGCCTTTGCGGTGCGCATTATAAAAAATGTTTGGAAACGTTTAGTGCGAATTGATGGAATAGTAACAAGGTAGGAATGGTAACTTGCAGTGCGTCTAGATGTCCGATGGTAGAAGGGGGCCGGTGGTATGAGGAAAGCATCGCTTCACTCTATTTAGGATGTTCAGCTATTTGGCCGCAGTTAGTCCTTGGTGGACCTTTCAATGCCCATTTCCTGACTGAATTGAACCATAAAATGACAAGTGAACTAAACATTTCTTTCATAATCAGATTAACACAGAAATAGTATTGAATCTGTTGATCCAAGGGTGCCTTAATCAACATAAACTAGGACAAAAAAATGATTACCGCGTCGGATTAGTTACAAGGGCTACTGCAGAGTGCAGAGCATGGCCTAATATTTTATGTTCGATTTCTGGATTTAGTAAAGTGTCATTTGATTTTTTCATCTAGAATTTCTCTGTACTATCTTGGTCCGGATTTGTGTCAAGTTAATTGCAATCGGAGGCCTCCCTCCTCTTGAGGGAGGCCTATGTCCATCAGTGGACGTCTTTCTGCTGATGATGATGATGATCGCAAGAGGCCCCCTATGTCATGGCAATAATATATAACTGACAAAATGTGGGTTTGCTATAGGTACAATTCTGCCTTTTGTTTGTGGATGAGAAATCATCATGACTCCTCCCGCTCTGGGAGGAGCGGAGGGGAGTGTCAAACTCTTGCTGACTGAAACCCACCCGTGTTCCTTTAAATGCCCTTTGCTTTCCAGGGCAGCGATGACTCTTTCGAACAATTCCGCAACCTTGGGAACAGTTCTGCCTAATCTTGCTGTATGTTATTTTCATTTTCATGAGTTCTTATTTTCTCTTTTTACCTAGAACAGGTTATTCTGATACAAATTCCAATCGCGATTAATTTGTATTCTTATATGAGTTATAAATCTATGAGAAACTAATCATGAATGTACTTACTTGGTACGTATTGCACGTTTTATTTGGGCATTTTACTTTCTTTGCAACTATATGAATGCGTCGCATGATTTCTCGGCGATATCTCTAACAATTTACTCAGTACCACTGATTTAAATAAAAAATTAAATTCATTAAAACTTTTAAATTAAATAATACTGAATTTTATTGATGCTATTGCGTGTCTTTTGCGCAAAAAAATGCAATTTGCGCCATCTACTGATAAATATTAGAACTCATTTAGAACTTGCAAGAGTTCTCTGTCATTAAGTTTCAAAATGCTTCGCTAGATGGCGATGTCCCCAAGTACGCTTATAAAAACAAGTATTAATAAATTATACTTGAGCCGTATTTTGTATGTTATTCTATACATCATACAAAAACATTGATTTTACTTAAAAATATAATCCTAATATTTCGGTACATCATTAAAAATCTATCTAATATATCTGCTGTTATCATAGTACCTACTTATATCTGAGTAAAGAATATTAACAAAATTATATTTACTCGGGTCGCAACTACGTTTTCCTACAACATTAACAAATTAAATAAGAAAATATGTAACGAAATAATAACATTATCTAACAGTAGGCTAATGTAACCAGTATAACTTGGCTTTCCATTTACTGAATTACTGACATTAATTTCATAAGGATTTTCCTGTGTGGAGGTCTTATTGAGTGGGTGCTCTTAAAATTTTCTTAGGTAGGTATGTCTATGTAGGTGCTGTTCAGCCCCTTTCACATTAAGCTTAATTATAAAACTTGAGAAGGAAAGTAATTAAATTATTAGTAACATAATCATATTTTTTTATTCGCTAATGAAGAAGAAACATTTCGTATAAATGTTAATTGTTGATTATGGCAATGGTTGTTTGTAAAGAAGTTTGGCCGACTGAGTTTTTTTTTAGGAAATAAATATGGCTTGAGAAAATGAAAATCT
This sequence comes from Mamestra brassicae, assembly GCA_905163435.1. Taxonomy (NCBI): domain Eukaryota; kingdom Metazoa; phylum Arthropoda; class Insecta; order Lepidoptera; family Noctuidae; genus Mamestra; species Mamestra brassicae. The sequence continues at coordinate 2,313,714 of LR990999.1, read as the reverse complement.
GTCATCAAATTAACGTTTAAAAGGCAGTAGAATCACTCGATTTTGCGATTGGTTTGGTGATCGCGATTTGTTTTAAGTATACTGCTAACAAATCATCTTTGCCTCTCTGAAGTTAGGTGTTTGTGACGACCGCGCAGGTGCAATCGCGTAAAAAAGTGTTAGCGCGTAAAAATATTTTTGTTTTATTTTCGCATGCGCGGTGTTATGATCGGTTCTAAAATAGACGCGCGCTGCGTAGTGTGACGAACTTTAGAGTGGCAAAGTTATTTGACGCTTAGTATAGTAGGTAACTAATCAATATTATTATTATTATAGTCGGGGAGACGTCGCTGCCGTTTTACCTGACTGCCCTATAAGGATGATGTTTATCGAAAGAATATCTATGTCTATTTCTTTGGGTCACGCTGTAGCCTAAACGGCTGGATAGATTTGAACAAAAGCTGAAGAGTTTGTTTGCTTGTTTGAACGCGCTAATCTCTGGAAATACCAGTCGGATTTGAATTATTCTTTTTGTATATGATAACCACATTCATGAGGAAGGTAAGGCACATAAATCATACTATCTGTTATAAATAATTATATATTCAATGTAAACAAAACGCCACCAACTGCATCTGATTGCTTGAAAAGTGACCTTTTAGGACTGTTTACGGTTTTGCAATTTTTGTTACATATAAAATCTTTTTAGATACATTAGGAACTAATGTGAAATCTGGCAGCTGGTCATGATGCCAGAGGAGCATGATGCCAAATGACATAACAAGACCACATAGCACCATTTTCCTAAGTACCTATACAAGGTGGAGACGACGATAAATCAGAGCACTGGCGATTATAGTTCATACTAATATGATGTTTTTTATCACAGATTTGATATCACTAACTGCAACAAACTGCTTGGAATATTTCGTCAGAATAGTAGTCAGTATTTATGTTATTAGAAAACTTTCTAATAACATAAAATGGCATAAAATGTCACTGTAATTCAAAATAAATAAATAAGTATACTAATAGTGTGAATTGTAGTTGAAACATTTAAATTGCTTGTCTTTCCACTTTTTAATATTTATGTAAGAATAATTTGCAATGTGTAATACCTAATGAATTATGATTATGACTTATATGACTTGAAATTGAATTTGTATGTATCTATAATTTGGAATATTTTAATAATTTATCGAGACTAATATGACTAATTGTGTTTTAAATTCAGATTTGTATTTTATTATTGTATGCCTTAACGGCGGGACATAGCTGACCTTATTTAAATTTAAGACCTGTATTTATGATGCATACCTATAGTCCACAATAAAGAGGATTTTGATTTTGATTTTGATTTTTGATTTGAATTACATTGACAGGATTTATAATAGTTTCAAAATATTCTTATGAACCAGCATTGCCAGTGTTTTCATGTATTGTCGTATCGTTGTAGTATCAATTTCTTTACAGATTAATTTAAATCAATACCCATTCGTATCACTTTACCGACCCCCATTTCAATTACAATCGTCCCTTCATATTATGATACCTTGATTGACATCAATGGTCCTCATGGCCAATATTACCGGTACCAATACCGGTACCGATACTGAGACCGGTACCGGTTATTGTGTAGTTTGCATGTGGTATGGCGACGATTTTACGGCAGACGACATTTTTCAATTAATAAAATTGATTATCCTGGCATGAATCCGGGAAATTGATTAAGTTTTTCGTCATAATGGAAAGTTTTATTTGTTACTTTGATTGGATAAAATTGTACTTTTTATGTTGAATAATCGTTAAAGAATTAAATTATTGGCTCTTTGATGTTACTTGGGGATTAATTAATCTATATGATTGACCAGGCTGCTTCATTTTTCTGAATTATTACTGCCCTTTCCATTTGAATTCATACAATCTTTCCATTAATTTACAAAATTGCTTAACTAATGTTGTAACAAAAATAAATAGTTATACTATTTGACTTTCCATTTTTATAACGAGATTTTAATAACGAGGCTTAGGATGCGTTTCCACCAGAGATGTGGGAGGATGCGTAGCGAGGGATGTGTTTATTAAAAATCAATAGAATCACTTCATGACCTAGCCTCGCTCTTTGCAGCTCCGGTGGAAACGGCATAGCGGCCCAAGGTGTTTGTGCGAGGGTGGGTGGGAGGGATGTATGCGAAGAATGTGTGCGAGAGATGTGTGCGAGGGATGTGTGCCAGGAATATTTGCGAAAGATGTGTGCTAGGAATGGACGCAAGCGAGAAACTAAAAAGAGTTCGCTACACATTGGTCATCTGCGCACCATTTCACAGCGTCGCTATGCATCCTTGTGTCACTCAGCTACCTTGCACATATCTGGTGGAAACGCTCAAATCGTTTCACAGCTTCGTTACGCATCCTCACGACACTCATTTTCCTCGCACATCACTGGTGGAAACGCGGGTGCGTTTCCACCAGACGAAAAACAGTTTTTTGTGCCAGCACAAACTTATCAGAAAATAGGTATTTGGACCTTCGTTTTCACGCTAAAAACTGCCTAAAAAGATTCCTGAAAGATAGTAAACAAACACAAAGTACTTACAAGTACTTTATCACTAGTTGCGGATGAGTGAACAAGTAACTTTCTTACTGACCGACCCGCTTCAATGGCGTGACGTTATCAATTCACTCCTCTCTTGTTTTCTACGGTGAATAAAAAATATTCAAGTAAGGGCGGGGTTGCATGGACGGGGCGATATTATTTAAATTACCAGTTCAGCTTTGAGTGGCTTCGCAAGAGCTGCCTCCTCTTAAATATAAAAGTAACTATATGCATTTTTCCCGTAGTTTACTATAGCAGTGGTTCCCAACCTTTATTTGACCCAGGACCACTTTGATTTATTTGTTGTTAGCAGGGACCAGAAATCAAGAAGAAAATTAAACTGTAGGTACTTATCTTTAAAACAAAACTTATAAGTACCCTAAACAATATATATAATTAAAACTTGTACCATTAAAACTACCTACATATATAATCAAAGGTAAAGAACATTGTCATAGAAAACCCAATATATGTTTAAAACACATTGATTTTATGTTTGTCATTAATGGAAACGTAAAATCAGTTTGCATGACATTTTTGATTGATAAAGATTGAAATATTAAACCTTTCGCGGACCGTATTTTAGTCTTTGCGGACCACCAGTGGTCCGCGGACCACAGGTTGGGAACCACGGTACTATAGGAACCGTGATTTTTTGAGGATAGAAAGTATTCTTTAGCTATATAGTTCACCAAAGCATGGCTCCAGATCAGTTACTAAAAAAAATACCTCGAAAAAATGTATAGTTTAGGTCGCTTAGCATCGTTATTCGTATAAATCTGTAAGAATTGTTCAATACTCTCTTATTGCATAGAATCTTCCTACGGGGTAAATGCCAGTGAGTCACTATCAGTCAGGATCTGGACACAATCATCTAAAAAGAAAACACTCCACTTAATTTCTAATTTATTTTCTTTTATCGATTTCAATACAACCGTATGTACAACGCCTTACAAAGCATCTGTACCTACATGGACTGAAGGGGAAAAGGGGTAAAAACCTCATCGTGAAATACGGACAGTAGACAACGACTGATGTATTCCCATTGTCTTTATAATTAATAACCCTTTTTTATTCACCAAATTGTAGGGAAATACCTAAAGGCTTTGTCTATTTTCAGGAGGCGACGCGAAGGCTAGAAGTGGGGACTTTATGATTTAATAATTTCTAATGGGACCTTTAAGGTTTCACTTAAAGCATTCGCCTGTAATGTAACGTTGCAGAGTCGAGCATTACATCAATGTTTAAAATCAAATCTGAAATGTTACATTATAGGCGAATGCTCGTCAAGTCAGGGAGGCAGAGTATTGTTATGATTGTAATGGTGAAATTCAAATTTGAAATTTACAGGCGAACGCCTTTATATTAGTAGAAAGTTCTAATTATAAAATAGAGTTATTGCCTCATTATTTCCTTATTAACATGCAATTAGGCTTTAATAAATAAAAGGATTAACTTCAGTATCTCTCTGCCTTCAACTTATTTATTTTTATTATTTACTGGAAGACGTAGCGTTGGAAGGATTCCGACAAGGTGGACCGATGACCTGATGAGGGTGACCTGTTGTGACGACACTTGGTGGAGGCCTATGTCCAGCAGTGAGCGTCTTTCAGCTGATGATGATGATGAACCATCCAAAATGTATAGTGGGTCTCCTGCATGGCACACAATGTCACGCCATCCAGGGTAATCGCGCTTCCAACCGTTGCCTACTAATTGTTCTAATTGAGTGTACTAATTGAGCGGCTGCCTACCAGACCTCCACAACCCATTAACTGGGTAACACGGTAGTTCTTGGCCAGACTAGAGTCCGAGACCAACGGCTTAACGTGCTTTCCGAGGCACGGAGGAAACCCGATATGTTAAGATGGTCACCCACCCACAGACCAACCTTGGCAAGCGTTGCTTAGCCATGATCGACCCGTGCGGCTGATATTCTTTAGCCACGAGCGATAATATCAATAGGTTTCTGCTCAATATTATAACTACTCGTACCTTTTTTTTTTTTTTTTTTTTAAGGATGGTAAATCATCAAATGACTTCTTCCGCTCTGGGTGGAGCGGAAGGGCGTGTCAGACTCTTACTGACTAAAACCCATCCGTGTTCCTTCTAAAGCCCTTTGCGTTCGAACAGATTCCGCAACCCTGGAACAGATTCCGCAACCCTGGTACTCGTACCTACGATTACAATAAAATAATGGTAGTTCCAAGATGATTTCAACAATACACACATCAAACATCCATCCGCATCCATTCAAAGAATACGAACACACTCATTATCATACAAAAATCTCCTCCAGCCTTAATTCCGGAGCAAACCATAATATTACATGGAATCGTACTCTGAAAAATTTTCATAAACGTAAATTGATTCCGTAATACGAAGCGACGTGACTTGCCAAGCGAAATTCGACCTTGGAACTGTCAATTTTAAGTTCTAATTTGACAGATTGAAGCGTCATTATAGACACATGGATGAGCACGAGTGATTTATGAGTTTCGTCAAAGGGAAAGCGACCCTGTTTCGAGAGTCGTAAGGTGGATATTTTGTGTGGTGGGTTTTGTAAAGGAAATGCTCCCGGGTCCCGAACAAGTTCTCTGTATTCACTCTCGAATAATCGATAGCTGACGTCTGGCCTCCCCCCGCACAGGTAGTCACCCCTCTCTCATCTTTGGTTAAGGGTGTGTTTCGCTGCGACGGATTATATTTTCGACATGTCTGCGACCTAGATAATATTTTAAAGATTCTGTAGTAAGCTGCTATTGTTGTTTTGTCAGATCAATTTCTTGCAGAGGAAATCTGAGTTGGTTTCGTTGTGTGTAGTGGATGACCGAGTAGGTACTGTGGGAAAGGGGTATGATGATTGAATTGTGTACCATATTGGATATTTAAATTAACCATCCAGATTTCGGTCATTACTTGACACATATAGGGACAAACGGTATCTATCTAAAAATTTTCCTCATGCCACTTAAACCTATAAATAATTATTATAAAAAGGTTTTACCCATTTGTCGCTTACAAATCATGTTACACAACATTTTCTTTAGCCTTTGCTCTGTAAAAATGGAGCTCAGCGTTTTTCATTTTAATCACTCAGCTAATCTGAGAACCACAAAAGTATAGTTAGCAGAGCGATTCTGTAAACATATCATCGTGTAAACTACGGCGAAGTGAACATGAAGTGAGCGGCCATTCTTTTACTATTGTGCTTGCTAAATAGTCATTCTACTTGATACAGTTGACAGAACGACTGTACTGACAGTTTTACCTTGAGCTGGACTAACGGAATATGGTATATCAATAAAAAACAGAGCCCAGCTTATACTGTAATAGTTACCACTCATAACGACATTGTACGCCTACCCGCCGCCGCACGTACCCCACTTTTTCAATCTCTTAGTTTTGTCAGTCGCTCGTCTACAAAAGCGCACCAGTAAAACTCTCCCCTAAGCTAGACACAGACGAGCGTCTAACAAGCTCTCACATGAATGAACTGCCGTTTCTGCGTGCTGCACTCAGTAATTGGGCATTGTGTCGCTTCTGCATTGTTCTGCGACAAACTTTGTTCAGATGTCGTTATTGAATCGTTTCAATAGTTTGTTAGTTTGATTCTGAAGTTGGGTTGTTAGTATTTAAATTAGCATACGGCAGCGTAAGGATTTGTACTGTGTTTCTGTCTGTTGGTCTATACAGGCTGGGTAGTTTGTTGCTAGCGATGATTCTCTAATTCAAAAACTAGAGTTGAGTTTTCTTAGTAATGTCGATTTTTCTTAAGCTTGTTTTACACGTACCACAACCACACCACACCGTCGCTGTGGTTACGTGTGAATAGTGTCGCTGCGGCTTCTTGCGGTTGCGTTGTGATACCTACAAATTGTAGATGTGTTTGATATGATGAAGATATGATGATGATATGAAGATGTGACCGGTCGCTAGCTCGCGGTGTCGCTGGTGGTTGTGTTGTGGTTGCGACGCGGCTGCGATGTGGTCGGCAACACACACGCGGTCGAAAGAGACGGCAAAATGTGGTCCGTGTGTATTTAACAATTCATTTTTATACAAATTTGTCGCGCTCACGTGTTGTTGTTGCGGTGTGGTAGTGGTACATGTGAAACAAGCCTTAATATTGTCAACTTAGGTATGGCTTTTTTGTCCATCACTTGTTACTATATGTCCCGCGCCTATGGCTAGTCTCGGTTGAGATTGGCCGCCCTGGCCGAAATCGGTCAGGAGGACTATATTAAAGAGAAAAGGATGGAAAAATCCAAAATTAAGGTTAGCCTGCGAGGCCTGCTTGCACAAACCAGAGTTATATTTAAACTCCGAGTTAGTTACTGATACGAAGTTAAATAACAAATATTTCATACAACATTGCTTCGAGTTATCAATTTAGTGCAAGCGAGCCTGAACAAGGAAACCGGCGCTATTATCAAGGTGTAAATAAAACTGGCAACTCAATATAATGACAAAATAAAATCCACGACAAAAATAAAAAGATGCCGCGCAATCTTCGATCGCAAAACAGTCGCCATTATGGCACCAAAAATGCTCCTTATACTGTTAATAAATCCCATTTTAGTTTTAAAACACCGACTGTATCTAACCGATTCCCTTATCGGGAGTTCGAATTTTGTTACGGACGCAAGGGAAAAAGTGATTCATTATTATTTTCCTTATGTGGCGTGGAATACCGGAGGAGTGCGATTTCGCACCTCGGGTCGCACGACAAGAAACGCGCGACTGCGCAAACAATTGAGACAGATCTGCGAAAATACTTTTTCGCTTTTAATGGATATTTAAGGGCAATATTTTAGCGAGGGTTTAATAAAATGGTGACTATTTTTAGACGTGCATGGAATTCGGGAATTTGGATTTTACTGTGAAGGAAGAATGATGGTTGATCTAAGGTGAAGTGTGCTTAATGTTGAGGTTTTTTATATAAAAAAAAAAAACAAAATTAAATACAGTTTTCCTATATGTTCGAAAGTCTGAATGTTTTGAAATTTGTTTATTAATCACAGCTCAACGGCTGATCGAATTTACCATGGCTTGCGACAGAGGATGCTTTTTGGCCCATTAGGAGTTGCGTTTCGACGGGTCATTTTTTGGATTTAACAAGCGAGAAGCTACTAATAAAAGCTAGAAAACAAATAACACCGAACTTTTTCCATCGTACATTCGAGGACAATAAAATATTTCAATTTCCAAACACATTATCGATCCAAACAGCTCCATAAAAACAGCACAAAATCCATAAACAAAAGACGTGACACTCATAATGACGTCACGACCAGCCGGCGCAATACAAGGTGATGATAATATGGAAAATAAAAAGTAGGTACCTACTGGAAATAAGGATACAGGGTGGTATAAAACTCGTTCATTGCAAATAGGCCGTAAAGAGAGCCGGATGCGACGTACGACTGTCGATTAGTTAGTCGGAAAGCGCGTTTGTGGCATTTTATAGATATTAGTGTGTTTCCTCAGAGAGGTTCGGTGTCATGGTAGGCAGACGAATGAAATATAAGAATTTGTCAGCATAATTAGTAAGCAGTGCAGCGTGCAGCCCCTGGACAAGTTGTACGCAGAAAGCTATCAATGTTCTTCGAGTTCAGGCTGCCACGCTTCTGCAGTGTGTCGGAAATATTTGCTGATGCGCACACTGATGGCTTCACAGCACTGATGGCTTCATCGGACCAGTGCCGCGTCGCTGCTGCCGAGGGTCCAGGGCAGCTCGAACAGTCTCCTGAATGTCGTTGCGGGGAAATTTGATTGCCCGCTTATTCGTTATTTGTCCAACCTGCATGTTTACAAACATAGTTATTAAGGTTACTAACAAATTATCGAATTTCCGAAATAAAATGGTTATTATTATTATTATATTATAATCAAAAAGTTAAATGGTTTTGGTTACTCAGATTCCACATGTAAAATAATTTGCCGTGCCTGAACGCGACTGCTTATCTGAATTTCATAACCCAGTAACTGGTTAACACAATACTCCTTAGGCATAAGATTGGTGTCAGATTTTTTGGTTTCTTACTACATTAACGACAGTTAAAGACATACAAATTAAAGCCGGGACTTAAAGCTCATCGAGCTTTCGAGACAAATAGGAGTCTAGGTATGTATTCGTATCTAATGAATGTCATCCACCCTCAGACTAACCGAGGCAAGCGTTGCTACACCTTGGAGATCTCCCCATGAAGCTGGTATTACTTACTTCCTCAATACAGGGTTTTTCAAAAGCGCGTGGGTATATTTAAATATGGTGTTCTGTAACTGCTGTAGAGAAAAGAATCAATTTCGAAATAAAATATATTAACTTTTGAAGTGATAACTTCTTATGGGAGGGTAAACCGCTTCGTAACGTAACGCGTTACGGCGCCAGTCTGTCTGGCTTCCTTTTCTTTCACGAATACGGCAGCGGTAGGCAGGCTCTTCCTCTCCCACTCTAACCCACATTGCTAGTCGTATTTCGGACAAACGCTTCCTATATTAAATAGTTCAACTTAGATTAGTTTAAGTTATCACTTCTGGCGGGCGTCCCGAGACGAACATGTTATTTATTGACTAAAAAGTTCAAAAAAAAAATATGTGTCATGCAGCCTAACGTAGTCGGTGGCATCGAATCTGTGATTGAACTAAAATAAACAGCACTAACTGCCTCAGACAGCTTGAAAAGTGATTCTTTTTAAATTCTAGTCGTTTTGCGCGGTCGGTATTATTTTTAAGTAAAAGAAAAATGTTTTTATATTGTTACCTAATTGTAAGTATAGCAGATACAGAATACGTTTCAAAATCATACAATTTTCTCCTTATCCATTTCCTACGAAAAAAACAAAAGCAAAAACTCCTTGTCTTCGTGATTCTTGATGACGAGCAGGTATCTAAAAATGTCGCATCTGCAACGTAGACTATTCCACCTAATCTATGACAGACCTCCCCTAGGCTCTAGGCTATATCCCCAGGCAGTGCTCGAATAAGAAAGGGTAGTTTTACAACTCGCGAGGGATAACTTTACGTGTTAGGGGGTAGAATTTCCACCCCTTTATTTTGGGGTTCTCTGCTATCATGGCCACTGAAAGTCGCCAGTTTTAATACGAAATATACCTTTTCCGTTTCAATAGGTATGTTAAGTATACATATAAATTCTAAATGGGGATCTTTCGTTGATTTTAGAAATTGGGGAATGGGATCTTTGTATTTGTTTTGTTAGAAGTAGTGACTTTAATAATTGTTATTTCTAAAGGAGGTGAGAACAATTATAACGCTTTTCCTTCCTGTGGAAATTGAATGTAATTGGAAAATTGTGATTTGATTTTTATTGCACAACCATTTTGTGTAGTGGGTCGGTTAAACGAAGTTATTGAAGCTGGTTTTAGAGATATGGCGGTCGTGGTTTGATCAGTAAATTGTAGTAATTAGTAAAGACTTGACTAACGAAAAATTTGGTTTTTGTAGAGTGAAATGTTTCATACAGTATAACAGTAGTATTTCAGTCAAATCCGTTTCGTGCACGGTCGATGAAACCGCTTAAGGTGATTGCGTAGTGGAAGCCTACAGAATTCAAATTTTCTTGTGTTTTTTGCAATTTGCAGGTCAATGTCTGGTTGTAACTTGATCACAGTATGATCCGCGACAATAACAAGTAAGTATGTTTACATAAAAATATTCATAAGAATAATCAATACATCGCTCTAACTTTGGTGATGCATATTAGTTATATTTCCGAAATCTAGTTAATATGCTTCAAATCTAAGTTGATAATGATGAGTAAATATATTTATAATAATGTTAATACATACTTGTTATTGTCGCGGATCATATTTTGATCAAGTTACAACCTGACACTGACCTGAAAATTGCAAAAACCACAAGAAAAGTTGAATTTCGGAGACTGCCACTACGGATCCCCCTTAACATCAGAGATTTTTAATGTGTTTTAGCGAATGTTTATACCTGGTTTCTTGTAAGTCTACATGAAAATCACACTAGTTAGATAACTTTTACTTAAAGAATAAAAATGTCGATTGACAGCAGAGCTTTTGTTCAGAAAACATTTCAAAAAGCTGTTTTTAATCTGTAGTTAAAAATTATCAGACTATATTGAATAATGAGCTCTTAAACTAACAAACATAATTATCTAGCGTTGAATTGCAATATTGTATTTAATCATATAATTATCGTTAATTGAATATATTGAAAAAACACTACAAAGTTTCAAATACATAACTTTAATTTTGGAAGTCAATGTTTTTGATTGTTTCTTCGTATTTATCACCGACTTCCGAAATTAAAGTTATTTTATACTTTGTAGTGTTTTTTTTTATTTGGAAGTCGGTTGTATTTTTTTTATTTTACACCTTTAGTGGTACAAACCTACACCCACACCTAAAAATACCACTGGAAAGCAAAACACGCAATTTCGTTTACTTGGGTGATATATTTTCTATTTCCTCCAGCTATTTTGATTTAAAAACCAAACTGCTGAACCGATTTTGATAAAATTTCTATGGAACCAATCGGAACGATATATGTACGTTCCGATTGGTTCCTTTCACATGAAAGAATTGTTTTTATTAAAACGTTTTATAAATGACGGAGTAATGAGGTAACAAACATTAAAAAAAATTGAGAACCTCCTCCTTTTTTTGAAGTCAGATAAAAGTAGTGTCTGCCACGTTTATGAGACATTTGCGAGTTTAAGACAAAAAAAACGTCAAATAACAGACTTGAACTTTATCTACATTTAATGCAGTTTAATTAAAAACGCAGAATTTCACTCCCTACCTCTTGAAAAACGAACTACCATAATCATAATAATTAATAATTCATAATCATTTATTTAGATTAATAATTCATAATCATTTATTTAATTTAATAATTCATAATCATTTATTTAATTTAATAATTCATAATCATTTATTTAATCACACGACTGCATCAGTTAAGATCTTCTAAACACACACAGTAAAGCAGTACAGCGCTTCAGCTCAGTAATAATACGGATTTATGTCAGCAACATAGCACAAGAACTTGTGAGATTAATATTTATTGATTTTTTAGTAAGATAGGACTATGATAATGGAAAAGGGGCTTCGCGTTGTAGTATTTACCCAGCATAGTTAAATATATACATTCATATACGTTGCTTTGAAAGGTAGGCTTCATTTAAATAAAGAGGAATATAGTACAGCAATTCCATAAAAGTAAGGCAATCATGATAGATTACCACGTTTTCTAGATGTTTGCCAATTTAGGAGAGACAAGACGTTGTTTTAATACAATCCCAAATCGGTTTATTCAAAAAATCACACACATTTTCACACCCAAGTACCATAATCACACGACTGCACCAGACAAGATCTTCTTAAACACACAGTAAAGCAGTACAGCGCTTCAGCTCAGTAATCATACGGATTGATGTCAGCAATTTAGCACAAGTCAGTGCTGAGATTAAATGTACACTCTTAAGGAAAAGTGCTACAGTCAGGCTTTTTTTATTTAGTTTAAAATCGTGATTCACGATGTAAAGTCTGGAGTTAATCTACTTAGATTAAACGCAGTTTGTGTTGTTTTAGGAGGAGGGAATTGGAGGAACTGGTTCGGAATAGGTGTCCTTAGTATAGAACAGGTATTCTGTTTGGTCTTGTAAGTCAAAGTTAATTCATTTATTTCAACTAGACCATTACAAGGCACTTCTGAACGTCAAATTTACAGTTTAAAATTAACATATAAGTGACTCTAGTTGTCTATTCGCAAATAGTAAATTCTTGGAGGAGAACGGGCAAGAAACTCGATAGTTACTCTTTTCAAATATAAGTTTTACAATATTTTATATACATAGGTACATTGATCAATTGATTATATTATGTGAGCACAATGCACCCAACTTTACACTAATATACAGCACACACTTATATACTAATAGGTACAATAAAGCAATACCAGCAGAGATAAAATTAAGTTTGCTAGCAAGGGAGATGGTACTCACATATTTACAATATAATTTACAACAATGGATCAGTGTGAATTAAATTACATATAAAAAAAACAGAAAGTACACCAGTATATATGTAGTAAATAAATCAACAAGTTTGACTTTTTCTACTACACCCTCGATCGTCCTATGGAGCAGGACCAGCATGTTTCCAAGCATTCTTATCTTTAAAGTAATCATCTAGTTTGTAATATGTATTGCTTTAATACTAGCAGCAACTAGATCCTATCCTTAAAGTGATCGTGATAAAATAACAGAAATAATTTACAATTGATTTCCAAAGCAACCAGGTTAAGTTTTATGCAGAATTATGTACAAGAGTTTAATATTTTTTATTTAGCCATTGCTGCCTCAATGCTAAGCAAAATGCCTTTCCAAAATCCTTCCAGATATTCTTCTCCTATGCGTATCGAACCAGCCCGCATGGTACGCGTCCAAATCATCTTAAAACATCTTGCTGGACCTCAACCTTCAAGTTTTAGGAATCCACTGTGTGGAGACTTTTGCCCAGCGGACAATCAGAATAATAATAATATCTATACTAACATAATTAAGCTGAAGAGTTTGTTTGAACGCGCTTATCTCTGGAACTGCCAGTTAGATTTGGAAAATTCTTTTTGTATATGATAGCCACATTTATGAGGAATGCTATAGGCTATACGGAAACGGGAAATTCTTACGGGAACGTGAAAAAACCCGTTTATGCCCGTACGAAGTCGCGGGCAAAAGCTAGTAATATATCTTCATCTACAATCCGTTTAAAATTACTGAAAACTTAAGCTTTTATAGGAAGTGTAAACAATCACACCAGAGGCTCTAGGCTAGTGACATTTTGCCAGCGGTAACTTGGCGAAGGCGAATGTCAAAACGTGTAAAATATATGGAATTGACAAACTATATCGAAATGTCACGTCAATATTTTGGCACATCGACAATCGCCAAAGCACGTTGAATAAAGCCACAGAACGGATTTCATGATAATCTGGAATAAAATGCTGTTATATTCTCATGTCCCAAGCTGACTTAATTTGCTTACTTAACTTATCCCACATACATAGCCCAGGTACATAATGTACAAATAGGCCAACATATCGGTCGGGGTGTAATTTAATTTGAATCCATCGTACAAAGTTTAACAACCCACAAAATTAGATTTTAATTGCATTATAATTGAAATAACTTTGTCCCTGATTCGTATTTGGGATGTATTTTTACTGGAAGAGACAATCTTTGCGATAATCTTTAGCCAAGTTAAGATATTGTTGTCCTTCACTTACATGATAAAAACGTAAAAGACAGAAAGATAAGCCACATAAAGTGGTTTTAAATTCCAGGTTCTAAGTTCCGGATTCAAAATTTATTTTTTGCCAAGGAATAATTGCAATTCAACGCGGCAATGCTGCCAGTGTTCTGGGCATTTTTGCCATTGACAGCGTTGTGGATGATTTTTTTTATGCCCAATGATTTATTTTGTTTTTGACGGCACGGTTGGCGCAGTGGTTGAGTGATTGCTGCGCTGCGTGTCGCGGGTTCGATTCCCGCACGGAACAAATATTTGTATGGCCTACAGATAGTTGTTCCGGGTCTGACTGTTTGTGTATGGGAATATTATATGTTTGTAAACGCACCCACAATACAGGAAAAATCCTAGTGTGGGGCAACGTTTTTAATAAAAATAAAAAATATTAAAAAAAAAATACGCGTTTGTAAATAATTTCGCAAATTAACTGGACTTTATTTGAATATATGTATATTCTTAGCATGAAATGTATTTCTTTTAGAGGGACTTAAACTTTTCATGTCTTCATTCCATTACATCGATTTATTTATTTCAACTTTATGTACGAGTCAACCTTTGGGTACACTGCAATTTTGCTTCGAATTCGAACAAAAACTAGACAGGCGGTCAATACGCTCAGTTTTCAGTTTTCCGTGAAATATATTATTATGGATATCAAGTTACAGATCATAATTGAACTGCCATTCCATTCAGATAGTAGTGACATTTCACCGCGTCGATTGGCGTTTAATTAAACACGAATCACGTACACGATTGATTTTTGGCCAATCAGCACTTCGCGATAATTAAAAATGGCACAATACAAGTGCGTATCGATTGATTAAAATGGAGTGGCGGGTTCATTATAAAATGGATGCATGGGATGTGCTACTGTTTTGATCTTATCTGAAATAGTAATATTTTATTCCTAACATTTCTGTTCGTTAAATATGTTTGAATACTACTGCTAAGAAATAGAGATTCGAGTGAACAGTTTCCCTCCTTCGGTGTGATATCCTTTAAGTTATTGATACCTTTTTTTTTTTTTTTAAGGATGGAAATCATCAAATGACTTCTTCCGCTCTGGGTGGAGCGGAAGGGCGTGTCAGACTCTTACTGACTAAAATACATCCGTGTTCCTTCTAAAGCCCTTTGCGTTCCAGGGCCGCGGTGACTCTTTCGAACAGATTCCGCAACCAAGTTATTGATACCTAAGGGCTGGTTTTTCAGTTGTCAGATATTTTTTAACTAATGAAAAGGTATCTATTTGGCATATTTTCTGAACCAAATATCATTTTCATTCCTGAGGTAAAATACACTTCTCATCAAAAAAATCGAAACACTTTCGTTTTTATTGTTTTTGTCCTAATTTTTTACAAAAGAGAATTAATTCCATGAAAAAAAAACATTATTGTGTAGCTGGCAGTTTGGTCATTACAGTAAGAAAAAAAAAATCAAAATTCGAAATTAGAATTTCATTTGTTTATCCTATAAATGAAATTAATCACTGTTTTGAGACAAATGTGTATTTAGGGTTGGAGTACGTTTCTCGTTTAAAAACTAAAATTAGCGCTTGTCTTTAAACTTTTTGTTTCTTATTTCATTTACTGTGACTTTGGGACGTCTGAAAAAACTTTTTTTTCTAAAACATATGGATACTTCGCCCGCAGAAGCCGCCCAAGTGGTGGCATTGCTGGATTCTGGACTTAGTCAGCGTGTTGTGGCTGCAAGATTGCATCTAAGCTTATCATCTGTTCATAGAGTCTACAAACGCTATCGGAAGACTGGTTCGTTCACGCGCCGTTCAGGATCTGGCAGGAATCGGGCCACTTCTGAGCGAGATGATCGATTTATTGTAACAACCTCTTTACGAAATCGACGCCTTAACGCTTTTCAACTGCAGCAGCAGCTTCGCGTTGTATGAAGAGTAGCTGTAAGTGACTCTACAATAAGAAGAAGGTTGAAGGAACGCGGATTGGCACCGCATAAGCCAGCGAATGGGCCGAAATTAACTGCAGACCATCGAAGAGCGCGCCTTAACTTTGCACGCGAGCACCTAACTTGGTCATACCTTCAGTGGAGCAAAGTACTGTTTTCTGATGAGTGTAAAATTATGCTGTATGGTAACGACGGAAGGAACAAGGTCTACAGAAGAGATGGAGAACGCTTTGCACAATGCTGCATTGAAGAAAAGGTCAGCTATGGTGGCGGTTCGTGGACGGTTTGGGGAGGAATCAGCGCTGACGGTAAGACAGAACTAGCCTTTGTATCTGGGCCACGGCTGCCTGCACTAAACTCTCATCGGTACATCGAACAGTGTCTTGAACCTCATGTGATGCCCTATGCACATTTTATTGGCAACGACTTCATATTCATGCACGACAATGCTAGAGCTCACACCGCGGGCGTCGTACGAGATTATCTTACCGAAGTCGGTATCTCCATTATGGTATGGCCAGCAAGAAGCCCGGACATGAATCACATTGAACATCTATGGGATGAATTAAAGAGACGAATTCGAGCAAGAGATCCAGCCCCAGAAACACTTAGCCAGCTGCAAAATGCAATCCAAGAGGAATGGGATAATATACCACAACATGTGATCGTGACTCTCATCCGATCGATGAAGAACCGTATGGAAGCAGTAATAAGAGCTCGCGGAGGGAATACAAGTTATTAAATAAACGTTTCTTACATTTTTTTTCATTTACGCGTGTTGTTTTACCCATTTCCTTCATATTCCATACAGGGTAAAAATTACTCATTATACAAAATACGAAACCTATGAAGACTTAATTTGAATTTAGAACATTAACATTAGGATTTAAAAACCTCATACTACTCACTATTAAATGACATTTTACATTTATTCCTAAATATACAAATTTTTCTGATAATCCTTATCAAATCATAAACTGCGAGGTGTTTCGATTTTTTTGATGAGAAGTGTATATCTAACTGTTTAAAAATTCGGCCCTAAAGATTTAAAACTAGCGCAGCTTCCAGAGACACCGGATTCTAAACGATTGCAGACAGACACACCAATAATCCTATAAGCGTACCGTTTTTCCATACGAACGCGATGTTTGGAACCCTAAAAGTATACTACATAAAATAATGAGTATCTCAAAGGATACAATTTGCAAGACCGCTTTCTACTACACATGTTCTTTCCGACCTGTCACTTCCAGACACTGTAATATCCGCGACATCAATAACAGGTAGCAGAGAAGGGTTTAGTCTGAAGTTGTGACCGTCGTCTGATCGACGAATTAATAGCTTCTATCTAAATCAATACTGTGCCCTATCTGGGTATCTGGATAGTTTAGATCTAAATTGTGTATGTAGTATTGTTTGCTTTGTTAAGACATGAATTTAGAAATCAATTTCTTTTGTCTCAATCTCAGTTAGAGTTCGGGTTGTCGTTTTCCACTTTTACAAAAAAATATTCCAATTGTGAATAAAGAATACAGTGATCATGGAAATCTCTTAAATTAACTCTAAAGGTTGGCTACTTAGATTACCAAAAACTTTTGGAAACGTATTTTTCCTTGTCACGTTAATTTATCCTTGTATTTTTTATTGATTTCTCTCGTTTTCCATATTTTTTGTAAATCTGACTGACCGATCAAGAAAATACCCTATAATGATTGTTAAAGCAATCAAATTAGAATGGTTCCCGGTGATATCATAATTTTAGCTGCTACTCGCATCCAGCCACCTCCAGTTTACCTTGTATTATATGATGTAGCGCCAACTTTGTGCCTTATACCTCCAGCTAAATTGTTAATTCATCTGCCTTAGGCGTCCGTAACACGCTCATGCAAACGTCAATCAATTCCAAAAGTCATGATTGACGAATGATTGATGGTGAGTGATGTAATTCAATCGACATAACCGTAAACTTAAAATAATCTTAAATATGGCGACGATATATTATTGGCTGATACACGGGATCCGGAAAAGGACAAGGACCCATAAACATATACTAAACTGATCCATTGACTTAAAAGTCGTCCACCAATCAAATATTCAGATTTTCGTCAGTCAATTTCATGCAACCACAGTCACTGCATTAGACGATAGGTTATTCTTGATTTGATAGGCCAGCCTTGACTATGGTTAAACTGTCAGAAAAACATTGTACCTAGATCGGGCAACGCGATACATTACCTTCAGAATTCTATTTTTGCAACTGTAATGTTATACTTGTCATACCATAGTCTTTATCCAGATTATTTACCGTGTAATGGGCGCCTTACACTAACTGAGCTAAATTAATAATAATAATAATAATAATAATATACTAAGGAGTTACTCCTCATTGATATGGCCATTAGCCAACAGGTTCGGCGTTTCCGAAAGGATCTGTCGACATGTTGGATAGACTATAAGAAGGCCTATGACTCGGTGCCTCATACATGGCTCATGAGGGTGCTAGAATTGTATAAAATTGATACAATGCTACGCACCTTCCTGATGTCGTGTATGGGGCAATGGAGGACAGTTCTTCGCTATCCAGGATGTAAAAATATCCAGAGGAACAGCGAACCGGTAAGGATCGAGCGGGGTATATTCCAGGGCGATAGTTTGAGTCCGCTTTGGTTTTGCCTAGCCTTGAACCCTCTAAGCACACTGCTGGAGAATTCAAGGCTGGGCTATCGGTTGAAGAGAGGAGGTCAGGTTATATCTCACCTCCTTTACATGGATGATTTGAAACTCTTTGCCCCCAGTAATCTGCAACTGATGGAGCTACTGAAGGTAACTGAAACTTTCAGTAGTGCCATCAGGATGGAGTTTGGTGTGGACAAATGTGCGGTCATGCATGTAAAGCGTGGGGAGATTATGGAATCCGTGGGAACTCAACTCTCGGATTCCATAAACCTCAGTTCCCTCTCTTCAACTGAAACTTACAAGTATTTGGGTATGTCGGAAGCGTTAGGTATCAATGTTACTGACATGAAGCAATCGTTGAGGGAGCGCTTCTTTGGCCGCCTGAAGAAGGTATTCAATAGCCTTCTATCGGGCGGAAACAAGGTACGCGCCTTCAACGGTTGGGTCATGCCGGTATTGATGCACTCTTTCGGCGTACTCAAATGGACTCAAACGGAACTTGACGCCCTGGATAGGCGGGTCCGTACACTGCTTACTGCATATCGAATGCATCACCCACGGTCGTCGGTAATGAGACTGTATATCCCGCGAAAGTGTGGAGGTCGAGGCTTCTTAAATGCTAAGACTCTCCACAATCGCGAGATATGCAGTCTCAGGGAATATTTCCTAGCTGTCGACGTGGGTATGCATCGAGATGTAGTGACGGTGGACAAGGGACTCACCCCGCTCTCTTTGGCAAATGAGAACTGGCGCAAACCTGCGGTGCTAGACACTAACGATCGCAGGGCAGTATGGCAAAGTAAGGAACTTCACGGACGCTTTTTCCGGGCCCTACATGGGCTCGACGTAGATCAATTAGCGTCCGTAGCCTGGTTGCGTTTCGGTGATCTCTTTGGAGAAACCGAAGGTTTTGTATGTGCAATTATGGACGAAGTTATCATGACGAATAACTACCGAAGATTTATTGTGAAGGACGGCACGGTTGACATATGTCGGGCATGTCACCGTCCGGGAGAATCGATTCGCCACATTGTCTCTGGTTGTTCTCGTCTAGCTAACGGAGAATACTTGCATAGGCACAACCTTGTAGCCAGGATTATCCATCAGCAACTTGCTCTGAAATACTCTCTTGTGGAATCGGAGGTGCCGTACTACAGGTATGCGCCCGACCCAGTTCTCGATAATGGCAATATCACATTGTACTGGGATCGGTCCATCATCACTGACAGGACTATTGTTGCCAATAAGCCTGATATAGTGGTGGTGGACCGAATCGAGAGGCGTGCAATGATTGTAGACATAACCGTTCCGCATGACGAGAACCTCGTGAAAGCCGAGAAAGATAAGCAAATCAAATATATTGACTTGGCTCGCGAGGTTGTCGACATGTGGGATGTGGACTCAGCAATCATTGTACCGATAGTTGTGTCAGCCAATGGCTTAATAGCCACGAGCCTCGACCAGCACCTCAGGAGGCTCTCGTTAGGCAGCTGGATCAAGGGCCTGATTCAGAAAGCGGTACTTCTGGACACGGCTCGTATTGTTAGGAGGTTCCTCTCTCTTGAGCCCTGACCGCCGGTAGCTTGGACCCTGTTCCCGATACCGGTGGGCTACTATTTTTATATTTTTAAATGTTTTTGCTTAGTTTTGTTTTTTTTTAAAAATATTTAAAAATGTAAGAAATAAGTTTAAAAAAATGAATATACGGAATAATAATAAAAACAGAATGAAACCTTCAGTAGTGCCATCAGGATGGAATTTGGTGTGGACAAATGTGCAGTCATGCATGTAAAGAAAGGGGAGATTATGGAATCTGAGGGAATTCAACTCTCGGATTCCATACAGGTTAGATCCCTCAGCTCAACCGAATCCTACAAGTATTTGGGTATGTCGGAGGCGTTGGGCATTAACGGTACTGACATGAAGCAATCGCTGAGGGAGCGCTTCTTTGGCCGCCTGAAAAAGGTTTTAAACAGCCTTTTGTCGGGTGGAAATAAGGTGCGCGCCTTCAACGGTTGGGTCATGCCGGTATTAATGTACACTTTCGGCATACTCAAATGGACTCAAACCGAACTCGATGCCCTGGATAGGAGGGTCCGCACACTGCTGACCGCAAACCGGATGCATCACCCACGATCGTCGGTGATGAGACTGTACATCCCACGGAAGTGTGGAGGTCGAGGCTTTTTAAATGCTAAGACTCTCCACAACCGTGAGATGTGCAGTCTCAGAGAATATTTTCTCAAAGCCGATGTGGGTATGCACCGAGATGTGGTCGCAGTGGACAAGGGACTCACTCCGTTGTCCATGGCTAAAGAGAACTGGCGCAAACCTGTGATACTTACTACAGATGACCGCAAGGAGGTATGGAAAGGCAAGGAGCTTCACGGGCGCTTCTATCGGGCTCTTTATGGGTCCGATGTAGATTTCTCGGCGTCCGTGGCCTGGCTACGTTTCGGTGATCTCTTCGGGGAAACCGAAGGTTTTGTCTGTGCAATTATGGACGAAGTTATCTTGACGAACAACTACCGGAAGCATATTATGAAGGACGGGACGGTTGACGTGTGTCGGGCATGCCACCGTCCGGGTGAGTCCATCAGACATATTATCTCTGGTTGTTCTCGTCTTGCTAACGGCGAGTACTTGCACAGGCATAACCAAGTGGCCAGGATTATCCACCAGCAACTTGCTTTAAAATACAAACTTGTAGATTCCGAAGTACCGTATTACAAGTATGTGCCCGACCCAGTTCTCGAAAATGACCATGTCACGTTGTACTGGGATCGGTCTATCATCACTGATAGGACTATTGTTGCCAATAAGCCTGACATAGTGGTGATAGACCGATTAGCGCGCCGCACAATGATAATCGATGTTACCATCCCGCATGACGAGAACCTCGTGAAGGCTGAGAAAGAGAAGCAAATCAAGTATCTCGACTTAGCACACGAGGTTGTCGACATGTGGAATGTGGACTCGGCTGTCATTGTGCCGATTGTCATTACGGCCAATGGCCTGATGGCCAAAAGCTTCGACGACCATCTGTCGAAGCTGGCGTTACGCGGTTGGATAAAGGGCCTGATACAGAAGGCAGTACTCCTCGATACGGCTCGTATTGTGAGGAGGTTCCTTTCTCTGGAGCCCTAACCACCGGTAGCTTGGACCTTGCTCCCGACACCGGCGGACTACTGCTTTTTATATTTTTAAATGTTTTTTTAAGAAATATTTAAAAATATAAATTAGTATGTAAGTGAAATGAATAAAGAGAATAATAATAATATATCCTGGGACAATTCACACACGGTCATCCGATCCCAAACTAGGCAGAGCCTGTACTATGGCAACCAGACAACTGATAAACATACTTATATATTTCTAAATACATACATATTATACACAAATTACACCCAGACACAGAACAAATGATCATGCTCATCACACAAAGATTTGTCCTGGGTGGGAATCGAACCCACGACCTCCGGTTAAGCAGTCCGGGTCACTAACCACTCGACCAACAGGCCAGTCCAATTAAATCTAAACTCCAGAAAAAATCCTGAATCCTAAGGACGTGCTCAAAGATGACAAATTTTCGAAGGGTAAATGATAGTAGGAACTAGTATTGCAATTATGATTTATTGATATATTAATAAATAATTTTATTTCTGCACGAATATTATCACAAACCCATTTCCCTATCACAGCACTTCATGTTTTACCCTGGCAGCCATTTTGATAACCCAACCCGATTGACTTGAAATTGTTTTGCATAAAACCTTTAGTTTTTAATGGAATACCGCTGTTTTGTCCATTAAAACGTTTTTGATGAAACATTTTTACTGTACAGCTTTTATTTCTATGTTCGACGGGATTAAAAAGGATAGAGTCGTGGAATACAATTAGAAGAATAAATTGATGACAGACAGGGATGTGAATGTTGAATTACACACGTACCTTTACACGTACGTATGTTTACACGACTAAAGAACCTGAGATAATGTGTAAGTACTCATAGTATCCCCGTGGTGGGTTAAATATCCTCGTTTTCTTAAGAAACTTCAGTCAAAATTTGGGTCGGATTCATATTTTTGAATTGTTCCTGCAATACAACATTTATAGTCGTAAACTCCAAACAATAGCCATTTTTAAAAATGCTACGTCCATTTTTTTGTGTTAGACGTTTATGAATATAATGATAAACTGTGAATATTACCATCTTTTTGCAAACCTTCTATTTGGGCAGACAGACGGTCTATTCCGTAATTATCTCATCGTGAAAACTTAGCAGGAATGAACTTGAAATGAACTGTCATTTCACCTTGTTTATGCATTGACAGTTCTCTTCTTTTCTACTTCACAGTCTTCAAAGTGGAATGTTTACAGAATCGCACTGCTGAAAACAAAATATAATTTAGAATAACAACTAATTAAAACATACAACAAATGAAACATTAACCACACCATACGATTGTAAACTCCTTAGCATTTCCCACTGACTTAAACTCCATTACATAACGCAAATATATAAAAAATCTTCCCGACACGTCCCGGCCTCCCTCCCCTACAATAAAACCGGTATTTCAAACATGTCAGGTAATAAACTTGAAAGTCGCGTTCCATACTTTACACTTAGACTCAAAAAGATTTAGAATAGGCCTTGGGATTTAAATATTGACGGGAAGTATAATTAATTAAAGCGTGAAAAGATTGAATATTTTCACCAAATTTTGTTTTCACCAAAATGCGGCGAAGTCTAAAAGGTGAGGTTTTGAGAACTACAAATCAATTACGTCGCAGATTTTTTGACTCAATGAAAGTTTCAGTACATAAACAACAAAAGATCTAAGATGTAATATTTTAAAAGGAATTTTGTATCGAAATTACTTCATCACTTCAACCGAAAGACGTACAATGCTGGAGATAGACCTCCCCCACATGGACCGTTCCGGTGCTTCTCGCATCCAGCAGATTGTCGTGGCCTACATCAGGTCTTCGTTATACCTTGTGGGAGTGGTCTTTCGGTACGATTCCGAAACCTTTCAGTCCCATTAACCATTTCTTCGATGACTGAAACTTAAACTTTGCCGAAGGTCTAGCTCATTTTGAGTTCCACCACTTAAAGAGTTTGTAGCGTTTATGTAAATAATCAAAATCACAACGAAGTTCTTTCAGATAAAAAGTAAATGTTTTACTTGTACAAACGCCAGCACATCAAGCTACCCGAAACTTTCAAATTTTCCCAATTAACCTTGAACATAATGCATTGGAGATAAAATTGAAAATCTTTTAAAGAAATTTATTGCAGCTTTATGTTCTAGCGTCTGTACTTCCACAACTATCACTATTTCGGTGTAACAATAATAAAAAAATATATTCCACTCTACTCTACTTATGTCTCTTTCTAAGAAAACCTCCAACCCCTCTATCCGTTGCTTATTCTGCAACCTTTCGCATAACTTTTACCTGGAATGTGGCAATATTTCTACGGCGAGCGAAATGTAATTAATCAAAAAGTTTGCAGGATCCCCGCGCTGTCAGGAATGAGGTGACGTTCGCGCCTCCCAAATACTTTTTCGATTGTTAAAGGAAGGTGTGTTTATTATTATATATTTTGTGTTGGTAATGTAAGGAAAAGAAGTCGTGTTTGTAAGAATTTAGGAAATGGTGCTGTTTAATTTCATTGTAATTGTTTTTTGAAATTAGATTTTTAAGGGGAAATTGGTTTGCCGGTTATGTCTAAGATTGCGAAATAAACGAAACTGGTAAACCTGAGCTTTTGAGCCCAGGGTTATATGTTTGACACTATATCATCATCATCATCATACCTCCTCCTCCTCCTCCCCCAAAGAGGGGGTTTGCCATAATTGCCACGCTTGACAGGTGGGTTGGCGATCACAGGTATAGCTGTTACAGTGTACAGAGATTTCTGCTGTCCGTTCTCTGGTTAGCTCCTTAGTCGCCTCTTACGACACTCACGGGAAGTGATGGGATGGTGCTATTATTTTACGTCCGATACCATACAGTAAAGTGCCACTTTATGAGACTGATCAATCTCTTACATTTAGCTGCTAATAGAAGAACTCTTTGTTTTAGCCATATGATCGTAAGACGCGTCTTCAGACATTACAAACTGACCCACCTAAGACCTACTACAGCACTTCATTTATCTTTCTAAGCCATTACAGATTTGCAAGTTGCAACCCACATCACAGGGTATTAATTAAGCCATACATTATGTGTGTTATGTACCCGTGACATTAATATTAAGTCCTCTGTCCCACACACAATGCTGCACGCTCAACAATTGATCAATGTTGACACAGAACGATTTACCTTCAAAATAAAGACGCAAAATCCCCGAAAAAGGGTCCAAAGGGAAAATAACAATAATACACCAAGCGGTCAATTGTTTACCCACCCTACGGAACCCTAAATTAATATCACTTCCGTCAACACGTGACGTGTAGGGTAAAAACGACAATTAGGTACGAACGGACGAGAATCGGAGCTTTCACCCTAAGGTTGGAAGAAAAATATTTTCTCGAATAATGGCAACCCTTTTGTTAAGGAGCGTGTCGGGTTTTATATTTAGGGAAGATATAATGTGGAAATAAATATGCTGTGGGGCTAAAAATAAGGTGCCCCTTCTTTTTCTAGATTTGTTGCGGAGTTTCCTTATTACTAAATTCTGCGGACATGCAAGTTTTTTTTTTTGTGAAACTAACTTTTTTAAAATATCATCAGTGGCAAAGAGCTTTGTCTTGTCAGCAATTCTTATAGTTATTGAAAAACGCAAAGAATCCAGCCATACTAATAACCACTGAACTGATTTGATGAGTTTTATTAGAGAGATAGTTTGAAACTTGGAAAAGCATATTATAGGGTATTTTACAGAATAAAAAAATTAGTCCTTCAGATAGATTTCCAAAAAAAATATTGGACACGTATTTTTTTCTTTTTTCACATAAACAAAAAATGAAGACGACACAGTGCCTTGAAAACACGCGTGACGTCACTTCGCTGGTTAAATTTATACCACCATAGTGACGTCAGGTAGGTATTGTCTAAATTTTTTGTTTACGTGAATAAAGTAAAAATGAAAATCTATCCGACGGACTATTTACATTTTTTCATGACCGATGTTCACGCAGACAAATAAATTGTTTTTGCAACTAACACAGACGTTCACTTCTTATTCCCCACAGAAAATAACATTTTGGTTTTCTAGCTACTCCTAAAAAACCCCTAAATTTTAAACCACTCGGCACAAAATATTCAAAACACACCTTCATATATGGAATCCTCGAGATTTTTGTTACAGTATACCTTCTTCACGCTTCAGCCTCGAGGGACAAGTAGAATTCTGTGTGTACCTGAATTCAAACGTCTATGTTATCCCTAGAGGTAAGTTGATGTGTATAGTGTTACATTTTGAATTGGCACTCGTACCTTTTTTCCTTGTTGCAGGTACAATGCAGATATGGTGGGGAAAAAAGTGAATACTGAGCCACGGAAATGGAAATTTTGCTGTCTTGCTCTTGCCTATGAAATATGAAAGGGATAAAAGGTAATTGGTCTTCGACAAATTGTCTAAAGTGAGCTGCCATGATTGGTGGAATGAGTTTTCAATAGGCAAACATAACTTGACTTGCGTTCAAGTTATGACGTGTCGATAATGTGTCCAGGAATGGCGGTTGGGTAATTTAAATCTTGCAGTGTTTCTTCGGTTACATTGTGCCAGTTATGTTAAGTAATATTTTATTGTGCTGCTACTGTGGCCTTTAATGCAAATGATAATTACAGAAAGTATACTTAGTAGCAAGTTCAACGCTTCAGCCAGAAAAAAATGTGCGTTCAAAGAGAAAGTTTCACCAGAAAAAAATAGTACATTGGTAACGCAGTAGTGCCATTGATAATGCTGATATTTGTTTGTCTATCGTGAATTTCTGACACAAAAATACAAAACGGCCATTTTGTTTGAGTGCAAAAGCAAAAACAAAAGGCGGCATTCCTTCAACAGTCTCTCTTCAGCCTGAAGTTATTTTAAGATAATTGCAAATGCGAACAATATTTAATTCAAAACTTGTCCCCAAAAACATCATCTAATTCACGTGGAGTTCCGAAGAATGACAGGCGGGGGCTGAGGAAGAGAGGGGAGGGGAGGTGGAAAATTTTAAACTTGTCAAAATTACACAAGTTCGCGCAAGCTGTGGCGAGAGATTATTACGGGAAGGTGAGAAACGATGTCACTGCGATGACGTAAGATTTTGGTAAAAAGTGGTATATTTTTAGAGTTTCGTACCCAAGGGATAAAGCCTGGTGACAGACGGACAGCGGATTCTTAGTAATAGGGTCCCGTATTACTAAGAATCCGCTGTCCGTCTGTCACCAGGCTTTATCTCAGGAACCGTGATAGTTAGACACTTGAAATTTTCACAGATTATGTATTTTAGTTTACTAAAAAACAGAATAAAATAAATATTTAAGGGGCTCCCATACAGCAGACATGATTTGTTTGCCGTTTTTATAGATAAAGGTACGGAACCCTTCGTGCGCGAGTCCGACTCGTACTTGGCCCGTTTTTTTTGTTTTTTTTATTTCCTTTGGTTTTTTTCTCTTGTTTGTTCTGATAGGCAATACAGAAATGATACCATGTTTCTTTAAAAAATGTACATCTAAAATCCTATTTGTTTCCTATAGTTGAATATATTTTTAACTCTTCAGTAGCCTGAAGACCTCAATCTTCGTCACCGTCACGTTATGGTCACGTTTTCTTACCGTCAAACTTAGGGTTTGACACGTATTTACTCCAAATATTCAATTCAGAAACTGGTTCTCTGTATGTTGTGTGTGTTCAAAATAGTAAGATGATTCATTTAACTGATTTCTTAAATCTTCATACCTTCTCCCTGTTAGGCCTCTTTTAATGAACCGAAATAAGACCTCTTTTTGAGAACGAAAAAGTTTTACATCTGCTAAGCTTTTGTCATAGTTTTATTGGGTCTTTGTTAATTTTATTCTGACATTAAATTTATAGAATTGTAGAATAATTAGCTGCCACCCGCGGCTCAGCCCGCGTGAATTTCAAAAATTATCCAAAAAAAATAGATATTCCCGAAATAAAAAGTAGCTTGTGTTATTCCAGGCTATGCACTATATGTGTGCCAAATTTCATTCAAATTTATTCAGCCGTTTTTGCCTGATTGTTGCACAAACAACAAGTTTTCACATTTATAATATTAGTAGGATTTATTAGAATTACTAGCTGCTATCCGCAACTCCAATCGCGTGTCATCATTTCTCTTCTATAAATTTTACAAATTATAATCAAAATCTGTTCAGTAGTTATTGGGTGAACGAGTAATAAATATGTATCCTCACAAACTTTCGCATTTATAATATGTGTAGTAAAGTAGAACTGGTAGTATAACCAATTCTAACCAAATCTTCCAGAATACTTCCTCAAGGCTCGTCACAATATCTAATGCGGATCCTGAACTCGGCGTAACTTTTCACACGACACCTGCGGATGAATTTTAATTTCTTCCCTTGTTTTCAGCCTCCCGTACCTTTCAGGTGACTGAAAATCAAAGCAATAAGTTTGTTATTATTATTATTGACAGGCTCGCAATCTCACCTTATCTGGGAGCTCGTGGCTAAATTATAATAGCCGCACGGGTCGATCTTCAAGGTTAAGCAACACTTGACGAGGTTGGTCTGTGGATGGGTGACCATCTTAACATACTGAGACTCCTCCGTGCCTCGGAAAGCACGTTAAGCCATTGGTCATTTGTAGATCTTGGGCAGTCGTTACGGATAGTCAGAAGCCAGCTATTCTGACACTAGTCTTGCCAAGGAGTACCGTGTTACTCAGTTAATGGGTTGTGGAGGTCTGGTAGGCAGGCGCTCCACGTAAAATACTGGTATTCAGCTGAATCCGGTTTGACTGGAAGCCGACCCCAATATAGTTGGGAAAAGGCTAGGCAGATGAAGATGCAATCTCACCTTATCGAAAGTTATGTGGTCGACGAGTATAACGCCTTCCTAGAAGTAATTGAACAGCTACAGCTAGCAAGAAACACAAACTCCGGTAGAGAATCCCACTCTTAGTTGTAGTGTCACCACGTCGAGATCCTGTGCGTCTCGTTTCCAGCAGAACGACCTTCACCACATCCACCTTGTGGATCGAATACAACGCTGCGTCTTCGGTACGCGGTTGCCGCTTCCATAACCTTTCGAACCTATCGAGCTGTATCATAGGTTCGATAAAAGCATGCCTATTTTCTTTCATTACTGCTTTTCACTTCAAAATGGTAAAAGATTATAAAGAGAAAACCATTTTTTATATTTAAGGATATCTGGGAAAGCATCAAATGTCTCCTTTCGCTCTGGGCGAAGTGGAAGGGAGTGACTCTTACTGACTAACCCCCCTGCGTGTTCCTCCAAGTGCCCTTTGCTTTCCAAGGCCGCGGTGACTCTTTCGAACAAATTCCGCAACAAGAGACAACCCTAGAACCTAATAACCGAAGACTGCCATAAGAAGAGTTGTATCCCGTGTTTGATCAACTTAATTTTGTCTTCAAAAAACTTGGCATTTTCAAGTCAACTGATTTCAGATTTTCTTAGAGGGAATATTTTTAGGTTTATGACCTCTTTGCGCTAAAATGTGGGTGGGTGGAGAGAGCGAGCCTTGACGTATTATTTAGGTATTATTTTTGTAACGAAAATATGAATATTTCGTGCCTAGTTTTCTCCGAAAAGGTCTTGGTAGAAAATAAATAATTATATTCATAACGTTATGAAGAAAAGCCCTTGTTTTCAGTTCATTGCCTGACAGTTGTGCGCGTGTAGTTTCAAAATAAAGAGGAAATGAGCGAAAATGTTACATTTTACAGCTTTTTTTGTCTGTGGTATAATAGACCGAAAGTACATATGATTAGGATAAACTTATTTTATTGGGTTTAGAAATACAAGAACAAATCCATGTAAAACAGCCAACAGTAAGCGTTTTATCACTTTACTTTTAAACCATAGACTTCTTCTACCTGTTTCTCAAGTATACTCCTTGTATTCGTGGAATAGGAACACAGGTGTGTGATGTAACTCAACTCAACAAGAAATTAAATTATTTTTAGTTCCGTACCCAAAGGGTAACCAACGGAACCCTATTACTAAGCCTCCGCTGTCCGTCCGTCCGTCTGTCGGTCTTTCTGTCAGCGGGCTGTATCTCAAGAACCATAATAGGTAAACAGTTGAAATTTTCAGTGTGTAGTATGTGTATATTTCTGTTTATGACATTAGAGGGGGCTCCGACACAAAAAACTTGTTGCTTTTTCGGTTTATGGTACGGAATCCTTCGTGTGAGGGTCCGACTCGCACTTGGCCGGTTTTTGTTGGCTTTAATCCGTTTTTTTTAAATCACTTCAATAGTAAGACAGAATGGTATATCACACTGCTTAAGCCAAGAATATTTATGATTTTATTATAGGCAACAGGTTTATAATATTTTCCTTGCCGATATCAATATAAAATATTTGACATCGCGATATTAAATATTATTATATTTACCCAAAGAGAAAATACACAAATATTTCCTTCGAAAACAAATTCATGAGGGGATTTATATTAAGCGACGTTTAAATTA
This sequence comes from Mamestra brassicae, assembly GCA_905163435.1. Classification (NCBI taxonomy): domain Eukaryota; kingdom Metazoa; phylum Arthropoda; class Insecta; order Lepidoptera; family Noctuidae; genus Mamestra; species Mamestra brassicae. Next base: position 2,283,599 of record LR990999.1, on the reverse strand, counting down.
GGAGGGTAGGAATAAAACATTGCGTTTAGAATGAGGTAGAAGTGGCCGGGCTTTTTCCAAAAAAATGGCGCGTAAAATGAGTCACGTCGTTGTAAAATAATCATTTCATCAAAAATACAACATGTAACAATGTGATTTTTTAAACTATAACCTTATTAACCTTTCCTTAACTAACCAACTGTTTGAATAGTTACTAAGTTTAGTTTTTGTGAGACTTGTTGTGTCTTTAATTTTCTTTTTACTTGTATCACACATTATTTAAATAATACATTAAATTTTCATCACTTAAGTGAGCTTTCAGACCGTATTTTTAGCTTGAAGAATTATTTGGATAAGAACAAACAAATTAAAATCAATCACCGAGGCACCTTTTGAAAACATACATATTATGTACTTTTTTGAAAATTCCTTGAATCATCATCATTTGCTGTATGTACCTCCTCCAAACGTCCCCACATAAACCGATCCTGTTGTAGTACTACTACGGAATAGTCAGTCTAAAATCTCATCGTTAATATTAGTTGAAGTGAACCAATAGTTGACTGTCAATACACTCAATCAAGTGTACTGTCAGTTCACTTCGAGCTCACTCCACCTAAGTTTCCATATTGAGATGTTTAGAGTATAGACCGGTGTTCATTTATGTCTTTATAGAGGTATACAAAACAGGGAGTAAAGTCCCGCAAACCCCCATTGAAAAGGGAGGATCCTCCGACCAGACGGTTGTTGTGTCCGGTGGGCAACTGCCCGATAGTTGATATTCGGACTGTTGCATATGTTTGAATTGCACGGAGAACTTTGCGAGATGCAGTTAGTTTGCAGTTGGTGATATAGATGGCGTTGCGGGTTTTTTTGTTGCGATGTAGATTTTGCCACTTTGGCTTTTTGGAGACTTCATAAAAATGCCAACTCTAAATGTTCCTAGTTCTTACATTCGGATGTAATAAATCGGTGTCTTGGTTTCGTAAATTTTTAAGGAGGCCTATTATAAATCATTCGTTTTTCATAACATTTTTACGTCTATTTTTTTGTTAGGCTTAGTTAAGTTTCTTATGCTAAAAGAACTTTTCGTGAAATTTTTCTTTTTACTGAGGTTTTTTTTTGTTAAGATTTGCTTTGTTTGCGTTGAAAGAGGACGTATTGTGTTTCTGTCTAGATTTAATATTGTTGTATTAGATTCTTTGTAAAGGCTGAGATTTTCTCTATACGAGAGTAGAGTAAGTATTATAGTTGAGTCATTTCGGACTGTGAATAGAGCAGTTTTTGTTCGCTAGTTTTGTTGACCGTTGTCACGGTGACATTAATGAAAATGGAGAAGTTCCTATGAGTCAATTGTGTATTCAAATTTTGATTTGTAGTTTAATTTAAAACGGTGGTACCTAGAATCACATACTTTCTGCGATTTAATGAAATACTGATTATTTGTTTAAAACAAAATATTTGTTTCTTTTCATGCCGTGATTAGCAATTGTATTAAATAAAATTCATTTATTTCAGACTACATGGCATACGAAAGAAAAAATTAAAAACATGAATATTATTCATTCTAAATTAAATAAAATAAAATTCTAATTAAAAATTGTTAGCAGGAATAAATATCTACCTTGTAAAGCGAAGTGATGACAGGTAAAATAAGGCGGTGGCATTAAACTATGGCATTAGACAGAACACTGTAATATTTCAATATGAAATTTCATATTTCTCAAACTCAACCTGACAAATGAGGCAGTTCATATTTATGGAGCATTCGCATCGCAATCGCGTTCTGTGAAACACTACTCAAATTCCCTTAATTTTGACAAGTCTTTGACAATAATGGTCACTTGGACCTTAAAGTACGAGAATGGGCCATCTGGTGAAGCCAACGGGATTTCGTAGGATGTGAGACAAAGAGGACTGACTGGTCGATGTGGCGACACTTGAAGGAGGCCTACGTCCAGCTCTCTGGCAGCGTCTGTGTTCCCTTCCACATATAACCCGTCTGCCTTCAAAGCAAGAGTGAACAAGCATTTTCTGGGCACGCTCGCTCCATCATAGACCTCATCCGTCGCTTTCCATCAGGCGTAATCGACGTCAACAGCAAGACCATTCCTCAATCCTACTAATATTATAAACGCGAAAGTTTGTAAGTATGGATGGATGGATGTATATTTGTTACTCTTTCACGTAAAAACTACTGAATGGATTTTGATGAAATATGGCACAGTGGTAGATTATAGTCTGGAATAACACATAGGATACTTTTTATCCCGGGAATATGTTCCCTTCGGATAATTTTCGACAATCACGCGGGCGGAGCCGCTAGCCAGTTTGAAAAAATACCCTAACGAAAAAAGAATCATCCAAATCGGTTGACAATTGCCGAAAATATCGATGAACAAACATTTTTCCTGGGATCCCAGCATCAGATCCTGACCTTCCATCGTCAGCTCAGCAAGATGAGATGTTGATTACCAGACACAATTAACTGATTTGCTTTAGAAAGTATATGAAAAACATTGTATGTGCTTTTAAAATTTGAGGGTTGAGGGAGATCTTATCATCAGATTCTGACTTGGTGCCAATGGGACCACCTCACGAGTATAGGATTACGAAAAAAAAAATAATCATCAAAATCAATTCATAATTGACGGAATGATCGCATAAGAAACATACAAAAAAAAAAACATATGGTACTATCTCCTTTTGGAATTCGCTTAAAAAGTCGGCTGAAATGATGATAAAGATGATTTAGTTTTTATGAATAAACATTTTATACAGAGCTGGTCAAACTGTCCATGTCTGAGCTGGCCATGTTACAGTCCAGAACTATACCTACTAACCACAAAAAAAAGGTCAAGGTCCCCTGTACCACCAAACAACAAGCAACTTGAAACATTAATTTTATCACTACAACAATAAATAAGGGTTGTACCCAGATTGATTGCGTTTTGAACAATTTATGAAGATAGAATGCTCGATACGGGTGACGACGATCCATCAGGGATAGTGTTGCTACCTTGAATAATAAAATTTTTGTTGGGGAGTGTTTTTTTTTTTGTCTATTTTTGGACGTGAATGTAGGTCAATGTGAGGCGTTGAATAAGAAAATTTTACGATTAATGTACTGAATAAGTTTTGTACTGGAAGTTATTATGCTACCTACTACATAATCCTGAATAAAAAGCAACCGCTTCAACATAAATTATATTATATAAAACATTTACTTGGGACTATAATCTTTCCTTTATATAAGGTTCCATTAAAATAGATCGACAAACTTTTTGAAATCATTCAGACCACTAAGAAAGTAATAATACGAAGAACGCATTAAATATAAACAAGAAAAAACCTTAGCTAACTAAAATACACTAGAAATGTTGGTTAACACATCCATGACTTTGTTATGTCATAATTCTGAACACGTTACGTACATACCTACCCATAATGGATGTGTTTATTCTAGTGTACCGAAAAATTTATTATTTTGGCTCGAAATAAAACTTTAATCAGTGTTTTTTTTTTGCTTGGATATCTTTGGTTAGACGTACTGAACGCTGTGTTAAAATTGTTCAACTTGTTTTAAGCTTTGAACGCCAGAACATAAACGCATTGGCATGCCCCCGACGCCAAGCCACAAATTCTTTTTGACACATATTTGTGACGTTTGGCGTACTGGGCAAGCGCTTGCTTGTTATGTATAAGTGACAATGGCGTTCAAAAGGTTAATGCGACTTTATATGTGCTATGGTACTAAACCATGACACAATGGTGACACAGAATGCAGCGAGAAAAATGTTCTTTGGAAAGCTTTATCAAAAACAAAATGGAAACTTTTTTTTTCGAATTTATCCGCGCGCCAAATGATCCCAGTACCATTATTACAAGTAAATAACAGAACAGACTAAATTAAATAACAATAAAGTTAAAACAAATCAATAAAATGAAATCCAATCTTTATCAGTAAGATTGTACAAACAAAGCCCAGCAGCGTTGTTTGTTTCAAAAGATAAAGTACTGGGACACCGGATAATCCCAGTCGATCTAAAGTTTCTAAACCAAAGGGATTCGAGCAAACAAAACAAGCCATATCGAATATCATTCGATGTTTTACGGATAAAATATTCGAATTAGAATATTGGTTTACACGATCATGTAGTTTGTTTTTGTTTTGTAAAGTAAGGAAAATTGACGATACATACAAAATACAAAAACTTTTCCTCTTTGTAACTCCTAAAGGTATTTTTATTTTTTTCTTTTGAGCTCACTTTACTTATTCAAACGTTTATCAATGTCATGTTTCTAGATCCACTGGTGTTAACTAATTATTTTTAGTTTTTCAAGTGCATGTCCGACTCGCGCATCAAGGGTTTGCAATGCCACATTTTTCGATACTAACTACACGGTAAAACCAATTCAACACTGGCGTTGACCTAAAATCATGAAAATTCGCAAGAAACATGGTCTCGAAGCCCTTCGTATGCACGTTCGTCTCACACTTAACCGACTTTTGTGAAACTAGAAATACAAAAACACCCACGTATGTTATAAAACATCCGGGTTAGTATACCCACACTCAATACAATTGCGCAAGGGCTCGTTGGAGGCCTACCATCGAGTGTGATCCAAGATCAAGTAGTTTGTTTTTGTAAGGAAAGGAAAATTGACGTGTAAACAGTTATGCTCATAGTGCCAACTCTAATCATTTTAAGCAATGTTCGAATTCGCAATCTATCAAATGAATGGAAATTGAGACTTTTTTGACAGATTCCGACTGCGATTATTGCTTAATAATTTGTAGAATTGACCCTCAGGTAAGTCTTTGGTTAAGTGAACATGTCGTTAATTCAACAGCATTATCTTCCGTTCGTTTCAGCTACTTATACATAACGTATTGTATTGTGTGTCTCTGAAGTACGTGTCTGTCGGAGAAGCATGACAAGAAAATGTACGTGGGAGAAATTAGTAGGTATAAAAAACATTTTGATAAGCTAACTAATTTACAAATTAGTCTTTTTTTTAAATTTAGAAATGGCATAGATCAACCTACCAGTGGTTGATCTATACCATTTCCTAACGACTTATTTATTCCATTTTATCTCCGTCGTCTTCTGCTTGGCAAAGATCTCTCTCGTTTATTTATTTTATTTACCAACGACTCATTTACAAATTAACATTTGAAACAATATTTTCGAGAGGATCATCTATGTACACAAGTCACTTACAGGCATGCACATTATTATTAGAGTAGGTCTAATTTAATTATTGTAAATGAACAACATTGAAAAACAAACAAAAAAAAATATTAAAAAATTGAACCACTACTCGTTCTAATTTCTACTATTCAATTTAGTGCCTTTTTCGGAAAAGCTGCCAAAAATCTTTACACCGGCATTTCTTAGCCTTGTCTCGCTGTTGGCTTCCTACATCCACAATGTGACGATCCTAATTCATCAAACTTCATGCAACTTTTAAGTCTTTGGGGGTCTCGCTCAGTCCCTTGTCAGCCTCAAAAGTCAAAACGTTTATTTCAATAAGGCCATTAAACGGCACTTTTGAACGTCAGCATTTACAGTTCAGTAAAATAATAATATCTCTACTGTCCATTCGGAAAGGTAGATTCTTATGGAGAAGAACGGACAAGAAACTCCATAGTTACTCTTTTCAAATAATGATTTTACAAAATTTGGTAAGTATACAAAAATTATTTTAATATTATGTGAGGACGATGCACCCAGAGTATGCTACTTATAAGAACAAAGTATTACCAGCAGAGGTAAACTTAATCATTTTGTAAAGAAATTTAGGTAAATGGTACTTACATATTTACAAATTTGCAACCTCCAACTGTCGACCATAATAATAATAATCACCATTTTTTTCTGAAAAGTTCAATTATTCCCTAATTCCGCATAAAGCCACATTTCTTAGTAGGCTACTACGTAAAATATTTTCCATCATCCTTCTTTCTTCCGGATAATGCAAGTTCTAGCTAGGTCGTGTATGTGCCCGTCGATCCGTTATTGAATCCCATACAATGGTAGGCTTGGGCTTTGTACTACTTCTAGCGAGTTTTGTAGTCAGTTGGTACTGTCTCTTATTATGAGGAACGAGATTATAGTGATAGACGTGTTGATATATATATACATAATTATACACCCAATTAAACATATCTAATAATTTAATGTAATATTGAATTCCTTGAATTGCTACTTAGCCCTCTTCCTCTCACCATATTTTGCTGTACCATATTGATCTTTTACTTTGTTATACCATTTATATAATACGTATGGAATGCAATAAAGAATTGAGTATTGAGTATATAACACAAAACAATTAAGAAAATGAAATGAAGATCTCAAGAGAAAGCACAAAGTTACTGGTTGTTTATTTCAATATTTATGTCTGACAGACTTGCGACAGGAGAGTCTAATTATGTTATGTCGGTGGTCTGTTAAAGGTTGGTTCATTCTCATGATATCTACATAAGAAAATTCTAAATATTCTCGACGTGTGGATAGTTTGAGCTCTCTTAAAGGATTGTGTCGTGAACCAATAATTCTGAGACCTCGGCGTCGACCCGTGCGGCGGCTATTATTTAGTCAATGAGCTAGCATCAGCTAGCAAAACGAAAAATTAGCTATGAGATTCCGCAAGTGACGTTTTTGTTTATCCAAAACAAAAATCGGATATTTTGAAACAAATCAACCGAAGAAGACATATGTTCCTTCTGTGTGAACTTCGTGTGTGTGTGTGTGTGTGATAACAAAAAATATGGTAAATATATCGCAAAAATATCGCAAAATCATCACCATTCTAATAACCTCTCTCCTTTAATAGGATTTTGATATTGTGACCATGGACAGCAAGGGTCGCATTGAATTAGGTTCCTCCTTTCACGAAGGCTTTGCCGAGGTAACTATATTTAGCTTTTGCCTGCATTTACGAAGTGGAAGAGGTTTTAGAGAATATTGCCCGATGCGATAAGGTTTCCGTATTCGGGCCTCGCTATTGTATGGAGGTGCAGTAGTTAGGCTTTCATTGTGAAATGGATGGGTGATTCTGAGCTGTATCAGGTAGATGCCTTTCTGAGAGGATCTCATGTCATAATGCAGTGTAAACAAAAGGGTAGGGTACGCTGTAGGGGGTGGAACATGGACAAGTCGTTGTTGGAGGTATTGCTTTTATAAAGACACAGTTAACTAGAAGATTGATGATAAGCTAAGCGTGAGTGCTTCGTCAGAAAGAAGGAATTTGCTTTAGAAGCTATGTGTTGGTGGAGATTTCTCATTGGCAATAACGATACATACCTACATACGAAAAATTATTCCCTTTGGAACTCCTATGGGTATTTTTTAAATCTTTCTTTTGAGCTCACTTATGTCATGTTTCTAGATCCAGTGGTGTTATTTATTTTTGGTCTATATTTAATTCCTATCAAGTGCGTGTCCGACTCGCGCATCAAGGGTTTGCAATGCCACATTTTTCGCTACACGGTCAAACCAATTGGCCACTGCCGTTAACCTAGAATCATAAAAATTTGCAAGAAACATGATCTCGAAGCCCTTCGTCTAGCCTTCGACTCATACTTGACCGATTTTTGTGAAACTAGAAATACAAAAACACCCACGTTATACCGGGTATAATCTACCCACACTCAATACAATTGCGTACAAGCTCGTTGGAGGCCTACCATCGAGTGGGATCCAATAAGGATTCCGGTCTAGACGGTCTAATAAAACTAGGCTTACGGGGACTTTGTTTACCGCGCTAACTCGGTTTGTGAGAAGCAGGGACGGTGCTTCGCAAGGCATTATTCTGTGTAAAATGAATTTTCGTAATTTTGTTAGACAAAAATTGTGATTGAGTGTGATGATGAAAGATGTGAGATGTGGAGTAACTATTGATGTTGGGTATAAGTAGCAGCTGAAATTTCAGGCAATAGTTTAAGATGTTGGGGTAAAAATAAAATTAATGATAAATCCGTACCATGTTTATTTAATTAGCCTTTTATGGTCTACTGCTGAGCAGCGGTAACTATGCATGCGGCCATGTCTTATCAAAATAGATCTATTTAGTACATCTATATATACCTATATCTACGAGTATAAGACATAAAATAAATCTGTAACTGTCTGTGCGTTTGCGCGCGCTAATCTCAAAAACCCCTGAACGGATTTGGATTGGAAATAACGTGGATTAACATATAGGCTAGAAAATTTTTACTTTTAGTAGGGGTCTAAATATTTTTAGTTTCAGTAAATTTAGTGTTTATTGTGTCTTAAATTTTGTAGTCTACGCAGAAGAAGCTGCAGGCAGAAGCTAGTTAATACATAAAGAGATGTGTTTTTGAAAAAAAAATGTTAGATGAGGTGGTAAAGTTTGAGAGAGGCATATGTCCAGCAACGAACTGTGTCGACTGTGTATGAGTAGAAGACAGTTTTAGGCATGTCAACGCAAAAGTCACATAATCCCTTTGCCACTCCGGGGTTTAAGCATCACTGTTATTCTTTAATCACCGCTCAACGCGTCAACACCACCCACACCTACCTCCCCAAAAATCGTTCTAATCAAATTTTAATACTATCTCTGCGTCTAAAACAAAGGGATTCTATCGAAATTTATCTTCTAGCCTAAACAATCGCTGTATAAATCCTGTAATCTATTTGTAGGCGCCTGCCGCGCGAGGCTTAGGTGGAGCGAATGAGAGAAGGGAAGGCTTAATTGAAACTTAGTCGCGGATAGGGTAGACACGTCGGTTTAATACACGAACTCGTCCGCGAAATCATTCGAAGAAAATATCAGGAATTTTGGAATAAGTGGATACCCCTATGGATGTACTTGTCCGAAATAAAGATTATTTTATTTTATTTTTATTTTATTTGCTTTTCCAACCAAAATTCATCAGAAGTTATCATGATAGTGCCAATTCTTCACACATTCCTAACCACTGCAACTCCTGAAAGCCAAAATCAACAGTGGCGACCACCAGAAAAAACGCCGAGTCATTGAAGTTCGACACGTCCCGGAGAAACGATTGAACTGTCTTGGATCCCGCAACGAAATTAATCAAAAAAGCAAAGCGAAAGAGTAGGAAAAATATAATTTCCACTTCCCTCCATTCAAGCAGGAAACATAATTGAGCTAGGCAAATAGGCACCAAACCCGACTCATCATATTGAGACCTTCCTCAAGGAAGAGTTTTGGCCGAAGGGTGTCGTGTATCGCCGATTCCGTGGAATGCTACGTGACACCACGCAGCGCAACACGACGCCGTCACTTCGTGTACAATAGTGTAATAATATTTTTGTAGTTTTGATAAATATGTAGTATAGTCTATAAGGTATTTATGTTATGGGTCTTTGTTACCTGAAATAAATGATATATTATTATTGTTATTATTATAATACAGGACGAATAGTTTAAAAATTTTCATGACGCCATCGTGAGCCATCATGATGACGTTGTGGTTCGTAATACGACCCTAGTAACAATATAAACCTTGGAATAACTCTTCTTTTTCTTCGTCACACTCTTGGCAGAGTGATCATCACATCAGGGGTGGTGGCAAGCTTCACAATACTTCGCCATTCTTCTCGTACTGTAGCTCTTTTTGTACATTCGCAGAGTGGACTGAATTCGAATAACTACCGAATCGATTTAATTAACCATGTTTTATGAAGATTCCTTACCATTTTGTAGTTATTCTAGTTCTGCATTAATTCTAGTAATATATTAAACTTTCTTGCAAGAATCTAAAATCCTCAAGCCTTTGATCCAGCTGCCTAACGACAGCCTCCTCAGGTGTTGGTCGAGGTTCGTGGCTATTAAGCCGTTGGCTGACATTATTTATATAAATGTTTTTATTATTATTACTATTTATTTACTCTCTTGTAAAAATGTCTCCTTCTAAAAAACTTAAATTAACTCTTAGGTATATTTTAGTTAGCCTGAACGGTCCCACTCCTGGGGAAAAATGTCTCCCCCATTCCGTCCACAATGAGCTTGATAATTTTAAATAGGTACTCATGTAACATTCTCCAAAATTAGTTCTGCTTACTATTATTACCACTTTCACTTATTTGTCCCAAATACTACCGATGCGTGGCAACCCCACCGCTAAGGGAGTGGTTGTGTCGACAAGTTATTTCGGGAATTAACGTACTTACACCCCTGTGTAATGCTGGTCCCGGTTTTTGAGGACCCCTGAGCACTTTGCTCTCACTGAGTTTCTAATAAAATTGTCTTGATCGATTAATGTGGAGAGGAGTGCCGTATGCTTGAAAGTAATTTGTAAATGGCATCAGATTTTTAAAAAATCACGTGGGTACATTTTTTCCCAAGTAGCGGTATATTCTGATTCCCTTGTCGGATATGTACACTAAACAAATTAGTTTGGGGTGCTTTTGCTAGCTATCTGAACACTATCATTCAAAATCAAAAGTCATTTATTAAAACTAGGCTGAAAATCAGTAAAAAGAATGACAAAATTTACATGAACTCAGACCCCCAAATTCAAATGGCCCCGTCCGACACTTTCTAGTGTTTTAAGCTCGGAAGATATTTATGACAGCATAGATCCATAAAATCCTACTGCGATACTATTTCATCAGAAAAATGGGTAGAGCTATTCTTGGGTATGACCTGAGAATGAAGAATAAAGGAAACATAGTTTGGAAAATCTTACTACTATATATTATACGAGTAAATACGAAAGTTTATATGGATGAATGGATGGTATGTTTGTAACTCAATCACGCCAGAATGGCTGAACGGATCTAGATGAAATTTGGCACAACGATAGATTTTAGTCTGGAGTAGCACGTACACTTTTTATCCCGGGAGTTTGTTCCCTTGGAATAATTTCCGACGTACACGCGGGTGAAGCCGCTGGCAGAAGTAGAATTGAATATTTTAAAGGACTTTTTTTTTAGAAGACCTTAGTTGTATTTGAAAAGAACCACTAAACCAAAATGTTTTAAATCCAGCCGATAACCAAAATGGCGACTTCAAATCCGCAGGCAGTCTCTCCCATTTGGCCACAGTTATCCAAACCCAATTATGATCGTTGTCGATCACAACCGGGTCCAACAAGTCGACCAACTTGTTGGCCGGCAGATCTTCGAAACTCAGTTCCGAATTCAGTCAACAAATACCTATTTGCTGACGCTTTGCGAAGTTTGTCATTTTGTACATGAGAGATGGTGGGCTCCACTTGTACCTTTTGCTATACTACTTTATATTTTCGTTGCTATATATTTACGGAATGGAACTCGTAGGTATTGCATTTTATTGCAATGGAATATTCAACAGTGTGCTGTTGGTTAAACAATTAGTAAACATGACTTTATGAAAAAAACACTTTGTTGAGATCAAATCCCAGTGCTTCTTGTCTAAAAATATAGTAATACCTACCTTATCTAATAAGTTTTCTTATATATTTTCTTACTCTTCAGCTGTTTTTTTCTGATTAATTTCAATAATCCAACACAGTTTTGTTTTTAAACGTTGCCCCACACTTGGAATTTCTCCTGTTTCGTGGGTGCGTTTACAAACGTATACACTCACATACAGAAACATCCAGACCAAGAACAACTATCAGTAGGCCATACAAATATTTGTCCCGTGCGGGAATCGACACGCAGCGGGCATCAGCCAATCGCTCAACCACTGCGCTAACCGTGCCGACGAAGTTGAATCTTTTCTCCGAGATCCGCCAAGCTTCATTGCTTTGGAACTATTCTGGTAGTCGCCAGTATTGATTCTGGCTTTCAGATTGGCTCCTGGCTTTCAGAATGGCTGGAACAGGAGTGTTCTATTCTTCATTCTCGGGCCATACCAATACCCAAGAATAGCTTTACCCATTTTTCACTCCAAAAACTCCTAATTTTGCCGCAAACCCCTCAAACCCTATAGAATTTTCGTCCAACTCAATTCTTACCTAATAAAGCAATTTAACACCACTGTAACCAATCCATAACAATAAGTTCTCAGCGAAAATTAGCCGATTTGTACTAATGACATCGTTTAGCCAATCGCGGCGGTCGGCTAATACCTGTCGATAGCCGATGGGGATGTTAAGCGACGATTACCTTTTGTTTATGGGGTTGAAGCGGCTTTTTTGGAGACTTTTTGGGCTGATAAGAGTGGGGTGATAGTGGGGGGACGGTCTTGGGAAATGTTGAAGTGGGGAAAATTTTTGAGGTCCTGTGGATCAACTTAAAAAATGATTGCACATAGGTACTTAACCATTGGTAAAATTAGGAGATATAATAATTATTGAAATTAATTATTATCTCTTTTTTAGGGTTCCGTACCCAAAGGGTAAAAACGGGACCCTATTACTAAGACTCTCATGAACCGTGATAGCTAGACAGTTGAAATTTTCATAGATGATGTATTTCTATTTTATTACAACAAGTAATAAAATTAAATAAAAATAGAAGGGGATATGAGAAATATGTTTTTTTCGACTTACCTTTTTGGCCAGTTTATTTTTAAAGGTTATTATGAGTTAGCTGTGAGTCTTATACCAACCATATTGAAGTTGGCTTCAAGTCAAACCGGATGCAGCTGAGCACCATTATTTAATACTAGCCTTTTCCCATTCCCGTAGGAATTTCCCGTTCGCGTATAGCCTTCCTCATGAATGTGGCTATCATTTATACAAAAATAATTTTCTAAATCCGACTGATAGTTCCAGAGTTTAGCTCGTTCAAACAAACAAACAAACTCTGCAGCTTGCTTATATTAGTATAGTATAGATGGCGTTCTTTATGGTGTCGGACGTAAAAGAATAGCACCATCCCATCACTTCCCGTGGGTGTCGTAAGAGTCGACTAAGAGACTCACCAGAGGATCGGCAGCAGCATTCTCTGTGCATTGCAACAACTACACCGCGATCGTCCAACCCGCCTGCCAAACGTGGCGATTATGGCAACCCCCCCCCCCTTGGGGGTAGGCCTATGTCCAACAGTGAACGTCTTTCGGCTGATATGATGATGACCACCTACTACTAGCTGGGACCAACAGTTTAACAGAACATGAAATCGCAAAAAAAACTGCTTCTCACTGTACAATTTGTTAAGTTATGCGCACATAAATGTATGGGACGCTTTTTATTCGCGATTGCCGGTTTTGTCCTATTGTAGAAGTTGTGCAAAATAATGAGTACAATAAACTCTTTTCACGCTGTGCATTTATATAAATTTTGCTGAAAAAAGTATATTTTTCTCCAATGCTAAAAACTATTCCAAAGTACCAGGCTGACAGGTAAACCAAGAGGTCGCAATAAGAGCCCACCAGCGGGAGTACATCGTAGCAACCGGAGGGCGTAGCGAAGGCGCACAAACTCTATTAATTATATTAGGCGCTGTCACGGGCGCGCAGTTTGTGCAACTCTACGTACGTCACGGCTCTACAGTTATGAGGTGGGTAGCGGTTCAGTGTAGCATCTAATTTACTCTACCTACAAGGATGTACTGGGATGGGAAGGCACGAGATAGGTATCGACGTACAATAAGGTCTGTTTTTTTAAGGTTTCGTACCTAAAAAGGAAAAACGGAACCCTTATAGGATCACTTCCTTGCCTGTCTGTCAGTCAGTCACGACTCTTTTCGCAGGGATGCGTGGAGGTATCATATTGAAATTAAAATCAAATAAGATATATTAGTTTTTTCAAGATATATATTAAGAAATACGTAGGTCTATTGTCACTTAGAGCTGTAAAAAATCAAGGTTCTAAGGCATAATTTTTAAATCAAAACCTAGCGGGCTAGATTCATATAATTTGGAAAAGGTCTAACAGCACAAGTATAGGAAAAATTCTGAAGTATCTTTCATTTTTTTTTTTTTGGATTACTAACTTACCTATAGATATAGGTAAGTTAGAAATCCAAAAAAAAAAAAACTAACCTAACCTACAGTCAAAAATTTACCGTGACGAACATCGATGTATGGGAGACCATTGTGTCAACCTCTAAGTTAAGTTTGTCCTTCAATCAATATCGTAATATAAAAATATATTCTAATAATATATTTTAATATTTATATATATTATATATATATACTATTTTTTTTAATATATATTTTATTTTATTTTTTACTTGGGAAAATGACCGAATTTCATGCGGGTGATTCGCGCTTGTTTCTGTAATAATAAAAAATGGCTATTGCTGAGCAAACATCATTATTCGAAGTTTTCGTTAGGTAAGTTAAATATTTCATTACTGGTGCTTTGTGCAAAACACAATCTTTTGTCCAACTTCTTACAATAACCAGGAAATCCAAATTCAATCAAATACTTCCTGTACTTTAAAATGTTCGATTAAGAACAATTTTCACAATAGATTTCCTTTGCACAAAGAAAGATTCCATTAATTATTATTGGGTACATTTATTCAAAACCCTTTCTATTGGCATCAAACCAATGGGAACCTATTATGATATTGAAACATCAAAGGTTCATGAAACGTTTTCATCACTTCCATTATAAATTATTATTAAGGGCTTGTTTCATTGGCTAGCGTAATTGAGTGAGATCAAGATTTTTCTCAATTTTAACGGTTATTTTTGTCTTCTAAGTTTCTACACAAGTGATATTCTGTCATTGGTAATATAGTCAATTTTGTCAAAACGTCAAAAATATAATTATGGGATTGACAAACGCTGACAATGTGTCCCGAATCTTAGAAATATATTTTTATTTACATAGATATTTACAACTGTTTCAATAAATACTTAACTAACTCGAAATACAAATACAAAGTCCTAACTAAATTAACCCTAAAATATAGCGTCAAAAAATTAATGCGCATTGCTGTCGACTGGAAGTGTACCCAAAAGACTGGCGGCATTGCCATGTTGTATGGCAATGCTTATTCTTAGAAATTAATGAACCAATTTTTATGTAGATTAATGCGCATATGCGAGATACCAGGGTCTGAAGTGTTACTTAGAAACTGTCACTAAAAAGGAAAAAATAAATTTAATATTCTATGGAAAACTTAAAATCGCCATCCATTTTTTTAAAATTACAATGCAAAAATCGTAAAAAATAATTTTAAACATATTTTTAAGACAAAGAAACTGCCATTTTGTATTCAAGAAAACTCAATAAACAATTGCCTAAGAAAACGGGCCTTAAACCTGAATATTTCAAATCAATTTTAAAGCGTACCGTTCACAGAACGCCAATACTTATTTAATTAAAAGCTTGTTCATTGTTTCGCCCCCAAAACTGATAGGAAACTTCTTGTTTAATTACTAAACGTTTTAAATAACTCAAAGTCATCTAGCGATGTCGATAAACAGTGAAATTGAACATTCTTTCTTTTTCTTAGATCTTTAAGGGGAAGTTTAAGAGGTGCCTGCCTATAAAAGTTACGTTACAGGATGCTTTCTGATTGGACATTACATTTTGACGTTTGCTGTAAAAACTGGCAGGGTATTTTTTAGGGTTCCGTACCCAAAGGGTAAAACGGGATCCTATTACTAAGACTTCGCTGTCCGTCTGTCTGTTCTCATGCTGAGAACAGACGTGGGTAAAGAGATCACGAGGTGAGGTGGCAATCCATTTAATCAAGATTTCACGTGATCAAGCAGTGAACTGTTATTCCATCTTGATCATATGTATTGACAGCTCACCTCGTGATCACTTCACCCAAGCCTTCACTTCGACATGTTTACAGAATCGACCGGCGGAATCGCACTGCTGTTCAATGTTCGCTCTTGATTTGAAAACTGAGGTAGGTAAAACCGACGAGTGTAGAGGACCCAAAATTTTCAAATTAAAATAATATTTAAGACTAAAAAATACTTGCTGGGTACCATTGTAATCTGGGCTAACAACGAACCGAATTATCAGTCTAGGTACCAACTTTGTTTCAAGAAAAATACGCAAAAAATACGAAGATTATGTTACACCAAGTTTCGGGCATACTTTCATTGTGCATACAGCTAAGGAGTGATGCTCCCGGGCACAGTCTGGGTTTTCTAATAGTTGCTACCTCCTGGGGTTATAGTAACAGTAAATAGGTTAATAAGTACTAGACCAGCGTGCTCTATCGTCGACCATAAATCGTCGCTTACCATCAGACGAGATAGTAAGTGGTCTAATACGTTGCGGATTTTGTTGAAAGAGTCACCGCGGACCTGGAACGCAAAGGGCTTTAAAAGGAACACGGATGAGTTTTAGTCAGTAAGAGTCTGACACGCCTTTCCGCTCCACCCAGAGCGGAAGCAGTCATTTGATAATTTTCCATCCATAAAAAAAAGTGGTCTAATACATTGCGGATTTTGTTCGAAAGAGTCACTGACGACCTGGAACGCAAAGGGCTTTAGAAGGAACACGAATGAGTTTTAGTCAGTAAGAGTCTGACACGCCCTTCCGCTACACCCACAGCGGAAGAAGTCATTTGATGATTTCCCATCCATGAAAAAACAAATTGGTCTAATAGAAAAAAAATATTAAATACATTAAGTTTATTTATTATGTCAATGTCAGATACGCTGACAACTTTTGATCCATATTATTTCAATCATACACACATACAAAAGATTCCAATCACTCCATTCAAATATCAAATAATCTTCAGGCAAATCGAACAAAACCTTCAATCCTGCTGCCTCTTTAAAGCTAGAAATGCGTGAAGACACGGAGGTGGCACATGGGAGTATATCGCGCGACACTCAAGACACAAATGTCGACCAAGTGATTTCCGATCCAGCCCACAAGGAACACATGGATGTAAAATTGACTGGAATAGGTTTTTTCCTGACTTAAATATTGAAGTGAAACTTTTATTACATCGTCTCAATTTTTTTGGTCTGTGTATCGCATGTCGCGTGACGGTCAGCCGCGGAGTAGGGATGAAGTGAAAGGCGCTCGTCAGAGCAGCCGAGGCCAATATGGCGGCGTCTATAGTTCCATCAGCTGACCGTGTAGTGTATAGAATATTACTCATTTGTGCCAGTGCTCCACGCTAATTTGTTTGTTTTTGTCAGTGTTTTTTTTATACCCTTAAAGGAATATTAATCCGAAAATTTTTAGTTAAATATCTATAATGTGAAAAAAAGTTTCACTTTTACCGTGGTTTCATAAAACCACACAATCCTTTTTTTTTATTTTTATCTTTTTTTGACTTATGGCCTCTTACACCTACGATTAAGTTCCCGTTAATTTACGTGGCATATGATTCCATACAAATTATGTTACATTTTCGAAATTATTCGGTGATTAGTAGCTATTTGGAGGTCGTGAAACAGGCCCTTAATATCGTAAAAATGGTGAGCCTTTCCTAAAATGTAGGCTCTGTTGGTAACCTGATAAATAATTCATTACACTGATTTCAAATTGCAACTAGCATCATCTTTATGGGTCATTTCTTAACCATGAGTTGGTTCGGTAAATATTTTAGTTAAAATAAAAGCTTCTCGACTACTGGATTCGACCAACAAGCTTTCTTCTTAGATCCTCATTTTAGTTTAATGTTCAAAATGTATTCATAACAGTTTCATGATGATTCTTTTTACAACCTTATCGCCGAACCTTAGCTAATACAACGATCATTACTCAGAACCTTTAGCTGAGACAGCCAAAGGAATACCTTATAACGCCATTATCACGTAAACACGACAAGCAAGCGCGAGCTTTGAACGCCAAACGTCACAAATTGTGACAAAAAGTACGGAAAATTTGTGGCTCTGGCGTTCTAAAAGGTTAAGGGTTTTTTCCTGGATATTCCGATAAGAATTAAATGAGACATAATAATAAACATTTATTTCGGAAGAGATTCCATATTTGTTAGTAGCAATATAAACTTATAAACTAATATCAAGTAAACATTTATTCTAAGCTGCGTGATCCTCATTTTGTATTTATCTCAAAATAGAAGTATCAAAATAAAAATGGATAATCTTTTCTTAAAAACATGACCCCACTACAACGTCTTTGTCTCATCCAGCATCCATACTTCCATAAAGCACTTTTGTCTCCCACTGCGGTTCACTCCGCTCACTTCGCTCGATCGAGCGCTTATTCGCGATTACGCTCGTCCTACGGCTCAGCAGGTGATCGTTCGAAAAAATACGCCATGATAAGCCTCGTTTAGAATCTCTTGTGGTAAGCAATTCCGGAGATTCGGAGAGATAAAGACATGAAGGAATAGTGAGGATTGGGGAAGTGATAAATATACTATTTATTGATACTTGAGAGGTTTAGGCATTTTTGGGAGTATACAGTCTTCAAGTAGGATTCTCAAATGCAAGGTTCTAGACAACGTGTTCTATCGAGAAATCTAAAATATTTGGGATTGAAAAAATGCACTATCGAAATGTCACGTGGTGGCCAAGGGTCTGATGATGGAGCCGGAAGGTGGCCACTACAACTCCTCAATAGAATAATATAACCTCATCGCGTAACTGCTAGTTGGATTTTTCTTGACTTGTATGTTTAGCCAAATTGTAGCTTTCTTCTGTTCACTACACTACACCAAATTTTTCGATCATCGTATAAGGATAAAATCGCTTTTGAGTTGTGCGGAAATGTATTTATTTATCACATAAGGGATAGGACAAATATGTCATGGAATTGTCCTGCTAAAAAGTACTTAATAAAATATGAGCAACTATATTTTTCTAAACAATATTAAGGATGTGCCTCAAGCATTTAGAAAAATGTTATAGTTGTATGTGTACCTAAGTTTTATTTAGTAGATACTTTTTAGTTCAGTAAAAGCTTGATTTTTACTCACATTTTTATTTAAATAGCCTAGCGTAGGCGTTCACGTGTACCGAAATCCACCCAAAAAGGCCCAACAAAATATTTAAAACCACAAAAGAAAAGCACGAATTTACATATTAAATTATTCAAACAAAAAACTCTACTGAAGTGTACTCGGATCAAACCCATCTGTCCGAATTCCGCAGCTGAGCATTGAAACAAAATATCATAGGGATGGGCTCGAACCGGTTAAATTAACCGAGACAGTACGAATTTATCCGAATTAGACGCACTTCGGATACGCTGAGGCTCGTGCACTTGACTACTGAATACGATTTAGGTTAAGGATTCCTACAGGCGAAGCATTGTATGGGATTGCCATATTTATTTTATAATTCAGGGGTTTGGACCGTAACCCGCTACTCGAGTAAAATGACTGGATAAACGTGGGGTAAGCCTTTGCCCAGCGGTGGGACAGCAACGGCTAGAGAAAAAAAAATGTGAGTGTTAAAATAGTCCGTGTTTGATGTGGACAAGAAAGATATCAGAGAGCTTAATGCGAGTTTTTTTACGTTCTCGATCACGTTAACGTAAACGTTCGCTTATGTCAAATTGGACGGAAAAAAAGAAGGTTTTCCGTTAGGGTAACCAGTCGGCGCCTATTCAGTTTCAATACAAAGTGACGTTTACGCTAACGCGAACGAGAACGTTAATAACAGCTAATCCACAGTTTGGTTTCATAACTAAGAAGGAAGCAGTTATAAGCACTTTTTTTTTCATAGTACTCTGCTTTAAAATGACATGTTTCATCTTTCAACTAAGCCATTGCAGGGAAGGTAGGTAAAGTATAGAAGAATAAAAAAATATCTGCACTTACAAAGCCTCGCGTACAGCGGCCCTAAACGAAAAATACCGCTTTCATCCGGTGAAAACCGCTTCGGAAAGCGGTGCGGTTCATAAAAAGGACTATATCCAATTTGTAGGATCCGACTAAGCGTGGCCGGACACTGTGGTACATTTAAATTAGAGAACGGAGATTTGCTTTACGAAATACTGAAAATATTCAGGGATTTTAGATTCCTTCCTTTGATGATCGCCGGAATTAATTTAAAAATCTGTAAGTTGATTTTCGTCCATTTACTTTAAATACCTTTTCTTTTTAAGAGGATTTTACTGTGTTGCCGGTAAAAGAGGTATTTTTTTTTAAAGATTGTACTAAAAGTCTTTAACATATGTAATTATCTACTTTGAGTTTTTGATGGCACACACGTTCTGGAAAAGAAATTCCTATAAATCTGGGAAATAGTGACGGGCAGGAGTTTTGGGGGAATGTCTTTACGTACTGAGCTGATTTCAGCCTAATCTTAATAAATAACTTTTGATTTAATTATTACATAATCCTAAATATTTACCCAACTTTTTGCATTCCAAAACACGACTAGAAAGGGACAGAAAACCCCAGAATTTCAATGAAAGCATTCTCCCCTATCAAGACATTACAAGCATCAACACTTTGACCAGATTCCATTAGAATACCCCATCTCGACCCCCATATTCCTTTATTAAGAAATCCCGTAAGCAAATAGGTGTTACCGGATGCAAATGACGCGACAATGCAATAATCTATCGTTACGAGTGGGACTCGGAAAGTTCGGATACGCACTCGGGTGTGTAACAGCTGCGGTTTGGTTCTGTTCGGATATTTTATTGGACATCATTATAAGTTTGCGTCTGGATATTGGTAGTTGGTGTGAAATGAAATGTTGCCTGTTGCACTGGTTAATTTGATGTCAACAAATTATCTAAAAGTTTGCTGTTTTGTGTAACGACTTCCGCAAACAGCCAATGCGACAACACAACGACTACCATATTTTGAAGACATTCATTATTCAACGGACAGATACATTACTTATATTAAGCCAACAATTTCTGTCAGTGGAAACTTTAAGTGAGGCACCTAAAAGCTAGATCATTTTCCGACATAGAATAATAAACAAACTTTTTTATTTTTCAGACATCTGAAAACATTCAGCCCAAAAATTTTTGAACGAGACTAAAAAGTATTCTTCTAAAAAGTGTAGAACGAGAACCAGGCACTTCCACCAAACTGATTGTGTATCTGCTCCTAACATAACACTATATTTAAACCAACAATGAAATATTTAAAAAAAAATCTACATTTTTCAAAATAGAAATGAAAACGCGGCGTTTTCTTCTCCCACTGCGTACAAATAAGTCATTTCTAATTGGATGGAACGCATATTTGCATATAGATTGCACGGGGTCTGAGCGACGACACTTGAGGATTCCATCTTTTGCAGACAAGTAGCCTAGCAGGGGTAAGCAACCCTAGTGCATTCCTGTGCTTGGTTTTTAAGCAATTTTCTGAAGTAATTCTACAGATTGGACTGGGGTCTTGTTTAAACCTGTGTTGTTATTTAAATTTTGTTGCACAATGTCTCTACAGAAATTATACCTTTGTGTGATTTACGTATACAATGCAAGGAACGGGTATTCGTAGTTGCAGACGAATAGTCGCTATATCAACTTACCCATAAATTAATGACATTATAATTAACTTTAAAATACTTAAATGTTTAACGTAAGTATGAAACTTTTACGATTGTCACCTTTTTGTTTTATTATACGTTTGTAGTACCAGAGGGCTTAGCACGAATGTTTTGGCATATAGTAACGTTACAGCATCATTTACGTAAGTGAATTTTGAATATAAAAAACTACAACCCCATAGTATTTTGGTTTAATTTTGTGCGACACACACTATTTGTACCATACTAAAATATGAATACAGTATCCAATACAAATAAACATTATGTGTGGAACGAGTATTATAATTATAGTAAAATTTTCCGTTACGTCACTATACGTCAAAAACATTCGTGCTAGGCACTCTGATTTACTGTCGTCAAAAAAAATAATTGTTCTTATATATCCAGTTTTAACTTCCATGTTAATAAAATACTTAGGCACTGGTATTCAGGTGCATCCGGACCCTAACAAGATTGACCCTTTTCCCAACTATGTTGAGTTCAACTTCTAGACCGCAGATGAAAACACACTTTTAATACACAAAGTTAAACGTTTATATCAAATTTTCATACTAATACCTACAAGCATAAATCAGCGAGGAAACTAGATTCAGCCTAGATTTAAAGATTGGCCGTTCGCTAAAAGTTAGTGACTCCAACTTCATAAAAACTGTTCGAAAACCAATATCCAAAGTCATGTCTCTTGAAGAGACATCTTTGACGCAAAGAGATCATTTTATTAAAAACCCCGTGAATACTATGAGAAACTTTCGGCAAATTAAAAAAGTTCGCCCTCTGATTAGACCTATTCATTATTAAATGAAACCGAACTAATCTGAAAAAAATCTCGTTACGGCGCCGAGAGTTTACGAAAGTTGTCGAAGTTGCCCGAAGTTGCGCCCCTTTGATAGGCCGCAACTATTGGTAGCGGATAAGTTTGCCATAGGAAGGATGTTTGGTGCAAGGCAAAGGGCTCTTAAGGGGATCTTTATGGATAGTTGAAAAAACTCTCAATTTCGGCAAGTGACCGTTTATTATTAAGTACTGATAGACCACAATCTCACCTGATGGAAAGGGATGATGTGGTCGACGATTGCGCACGCTTGTTTTTTTTTTTTAAGGATGGGAAATCATCAAATGACTGAAGGGCGTGTCAGACTCTTACTGACTAAAACCCATCCGTGTTCCTTCTACAGCCCTTTGCGTTCCAGGGCCGCGGTGACTCTTTCGAACAAATACCGCAACCCCCACGCTTGCCTAGAAGTAACCTATTCACTCTTGACTTAAAGACAGAAGGTTGTAGCTATCAGGAAACACAGATTCCGGAAGAGAGTGCGCTTGCTTGCTCACTACGTTCATTAGCAGAGCGCGCCGTGCATACTGTAGCGTATAGCCTATTTTGCCGCTCTACGCGAAGACTGTACAGTTTTTACATGACCAAAAGTCTCTGGTAGTTTAAGCAAAAACACAGCCTGGTTGAATCCATGGTCCGGAGCGAGGAGGCTTGGGAAGCGGTCACCTCCTTCTGCGAAGCAGTAATGCTAGCAAAGGAGGAGGCGGGCCGCGCGAGGGAAAGGCAAGGCCTTCGCCCCAACCGCCGCAACAGGAGAAGACGCTCGGGCGTCGGGAGTCGCAGGGCGATCCCCGGCCACCGTAGGCGCGGGCCTGCGGACGGCGAGCATTGGGTGGCTCGCTGTCCGATCACCACCAGGCCCGGGTCGATGGCGCGTTGTGTTTCACGCGCGCCTCAAAGAGATGTCAGCATAGAAGACGGGGCCCGCTAGGGCCAGAGCCTGCCAGGGTTGCGGAATTAGTTCGAAAGAGTCACCGCGGCCCTGGAGCGCAAAGGGCTTTGGAAGGAGCATGGATGGGTTTTAGTCAGTATGAGTCTGACACGCCCTTCCGCTCCACCCAGAGCGGAAGAAGTCATTTGATGATTTCCCATACTTAAAAAAAAAAAAAAGTTGAAGCAAAAAAGACCTTTAATCATCTGCCCAGCCTTTTCCCAAGTATATTGGGTTCGGCCTCCAGTCAAACCGGATTCGGCTGAATACTAGTATTTTACGTGGAGCGGCTGCCTACCAGACCCCCACAATCCATTAACTGGGTAACACGGTACTCCATGGAGAGACGGGTGTCAGATTTTGTGGCTTCTGACTATCCGTAACGACTACCAAAGATCGACAAATGACAGCCCTTAAAAAAGTCCTTTAATATAGAAGAAAAGTCAGGTTCTTACAGCTTTCATATTATAACCTAAGTAAGTGTAAGTGAGTAAGTTTGGACGACACGGTTGGTGCAGTGGTTGAGCGATTGACTGCTGCGCTGCGTGTCGCGGGTTCGATCCCCGCACGGAACAAATATTTGTATGACCTACAGGTAGTTGTTCCGGGTCTGGCTGTTTGTGTATGTGAGTTTATATGTTTGTAAACGCACCCACGATACAGGAGAAATAGAGTGGGGCAACGTTTTTAAAAAGAAAAGAAAGAAAGAAAGTATGCCATTCCTTCCAACGACACCTTTTCTAAATGTGAAATTTTGAGGCAAAAATCGAAAGCCTCTTTACCCTTACACCACACACCATAAAAGAGATCAAAGCACAACGTTCACGACATCATTAAATGACTACCATACGACCATCAAATCAAATTTACCGTCGCTCCCAACCTTAACACAATCCAATAAGGATCAATTTCCTGTACTTTACCACTTCAACTACTTTGTCAAAGTAACATGCGTGATTTCCTATAAGCATTATGGAATGATTATACAATTGGCCCTGTTTGTGGAATTGTCGTCTTTGTGTGTTTGGGATAAAGGCGAGATTGGTATACAGGTGTCATTGTTAATTATTGCTTTAAGCTCAGATCTGCTTTGATGTTGAACAAAGAAAGGTATTAGTGCTGAATATTGGTTGTGTACATGTTTGTTAATCAATTTGTATTAATTATATTATGGCATTGCGTTTGATTGGTTATCGGTGTGCCTTCACTTCAGATAGAATATCAAAGGCATCGTTTCTGAATATCGTGTTATGTATTTGGATTTGTGGTAGGTAGGTACTTCATAGTTACATGGATAAGAGGCGACTTGATTCCGATTAAGGCTTGTTTTACATCTCAGCGATGCCTTTTTCAGTGTACTTAGCAGTATGTCACACAATATATACCTTGACAATTTAATTCTACTCATAAACCAAGATCCTGAAATTAGTTACAACACACATAACACGTAATAAAATAACTTAATTATGTAGATTTTTTAAAGTCAAGTTGATTCTGCTAACAACCTTGGTAAGTATAATATTAACTAGTTATATCAATTTTGATCTAATTCACACCATTTAAATTTGACTGCAAATCTACTTAATTGGAGCCCCACTATGAGGTACCAATGTCCGTCTCTCACCCATATTGGAACCATGATGGTTTTATGACGACATAGAAGGACCCCTGACAGCGTAAGACGGATTCTATCATTTTCCGAAGGATAGTGAAGGAAATCCTTAATTTAATTTTACATAGTTATGTTTGAAAAAATCGTCTGTACAACTTAAATGTCGTTGAATTAAAAAAAAACGTATGCGTCTCGGGACCCCCGATATAAGTGATAACTTAAACTAATCTAAGTTGAACTATTTCATATGGGAAGCGTTTGTCCAAAATACGACTAGCGCTGTGGGTTACAGTGAGAGGAGAAGAGCCTGCCTACCGCTGCTGTATGCGTGAGAGAAAGGGAAGCCAGACAGACTGGCGCCGTAACGCGTTACGTTACGAAGCGGTTTACCCTCCCATAAGAAGTTATCACTTCAAAAATAATCATGATCCACCATCTTGCTCGCTGTGCCCCAAAACATGCAGCCGAAGTGACTTATATGCTGCTACCGACGATGTCCTGAAAGTGGCAATGTTTTGAGCCATCCATAAACAACTGTCGTGCAAGCGACACGTAGAGCCCGACCCTTGCTCGAGCCAGCCCGCGCCGCTGAGCCTGTAGTCTGAAATTCGTCCCCTAATAATAATTCTAGTTCGATCCAGTCCGTCCCTAGCTGTTCTCCCCCAGCGACGCCCTAAGCCGAGGCCCGTACCCCACAGGGGGTGCCCTTAGCGTGTAATCGCTTAGTTTGTAAGTTTTTTATAAGTCCTGTCTGGAGGCTTTAATATTATATTAAGGCTACCACAGGCAAGCCCGGTTAAGCAGTCGACAACCTCATAGGTTGAACTGCGAGACGCCACACACCAATTTGCCATTACATAGCATATAAATATAAACTTGCAAAAGCGGCCATTGACCCACATACATTTTTTGACATTCTTAATTCCAAAATCGGAAAAAAGACATAAAACTGTCCTGAATCGACATCTATCGAGATCCTTTATTTATTTTATTTATTTATTTATTTATTTATAATTTATTTTTCGCGTACCTATGAAGAGATATAAGGGAAAGTTCAATGTCCTTCATTGCAAATTTATCTGGCTCCAACCATAATACTATAAGGTCCCATTAGAATAGATGGACAAATTTTAACACTGCGTTCAGTACGTCTAACCAAAGAAAAAAAAAACTGATTAAAGTGATTTTATTTTGACCTGAAATAATAAATTGCCATCATTTTATGTGTATTTTCGTTAGCTTGTTTTTGTTCTATTATGAGTATCTAATGAGTATTTTATATACCATTGTCCTTATTTTGGTGATCTGAATGATTTCGAAAAAAATGTCTATCTATCCTTATAAATGACCCCGCATGGCTGGAAGCCTGCTCTATTTTTAACCATGAAACACCAAAACATCACACACTCTACTTTATACCCCGAGCCTCCTTACCACAGATAACCTTGTTACAGTACAACATAATATTGTTAGCAACACATGTCTAATGTCTGGACCCTTCTCAGTCTGTTAACGTCCTTATGTGAGCTGAGGACTGAGAGATGAGGGCCTGGTTTTATCAAAGATTTAAGAGATAATCATGTGTGGGAGTGGATGTTAACTGTTGTAAATGTTATGTCCAAAGTTATTATCTAATATCACGCCTAAAACTCGAATTAGAGGGCTGAAGCAATTCAAATGTTATATGTTACTGAAGGATTGCGTGGAATAAACCGAAAACCAGATATTGATAAACATATTGGTTTAATTACCATTAATAATCATAGAAGCAGTGTTGCTCATCATCATCATATCATCATACCAGCCGAAAGACGTCCACTGCTGGACATAGGCTAATCGCAGGGCGGTTGGCGATCGCAATGTAGCTGTTGTCATGCACAGAACCACAGAGAATGCTGCTGCCCATTCTCTGGTCCCTTAGTCGCCTCTTACGACACACACGGGAAGTGATGGGATGGTGCTGTTCTTTTACGTCCAATACCATACAGAACCAGCAGTGTTGCTAAATGACTAGGGTCGCGTGCTATTACTAACAGTTACTTCAGTGTCCGCGAAAGGGTGAATAAGAAAAAGTCTACCTGACCGATTTCTGGTCATGGTGGCAAATCTTAGCGGGGATTAGACATCAATACGGTTTTTTTTTTTATTGCAGAAATGTGCGCGCAAAACGCTGATGCGAAGGGTGAGGGGCAGTCCCAACAGATACCTGAGTGTAATAGCAGACTACATCCATAGTCCTATTAGGAGGCATTGGATTGGGCTGCACATATTGTAGGCTGATTTGCGTTTTTATCTCCTATTTATTGTATGTGTGAATTACTAACACAGCTTTAAGTTACCTTGATGTACTACTAATACTCTGTGGAATGAAAAGTCCGAAATAATTTTTTTGAATTGAATTGAAAACAAAGGCACCCTCTCTCTTCCCTCCCTCCCACAGGACTGGAGAGAGATCCGGCGCAGCAAGGCAGTAGAAGAATCGTTCAACCGTTGTGATCAATGAACGTTCTGTCTGTGTTTGTGAAGCGACTTGCTCTCACCTTTCGTTATACTTCAAATTACATTAAATCCCACACACAAAAGCAAAACGCTTACTACGAGTTCACTAACAAAATGAGCTAATTACTATTATAAATATCTGATTCTGCTTATGCTACAAAATATTGCTGGTGTTCGTAGACTGAATTTTTGGCTAAATAGGTAGGCTGCGCCGACGTTCTTTGTCGAGGGTCACCAGTATGGAGGTATGCGGAACAGAGAGTAAAGTCCCGCACACCTATACTGTAGTGGGAGGATCCTCCAGCCAGGCGGTTGTTGTGTCTGGTGGGCAACTGCCCGATAGTTGATATTCGGACTGTTGTATATATGTTCAAATCGCATGGAGAACTTTGCTTGTACGATGCAGGATTTCGATGATAGTCCGTCGCTGCCGGGATAGATGGCGTTGCGGTCATTTTTGCTGCCGTACAAATATCGCTTCTTTTTTTTTTATGTGGCATATAACTGTCATTTTGCATTATTGCCGCATCATAATCCTGTATGGACAAGTGGAATTCCTTTCGGCTTGTCTATCTCCTACATCATTGGGGCCCCTAGACCCTCAGGATATTCAAAGCACCAACTAGATCTCCAGCAAATAGACAGTGCTTTCCATGATACCAAAACCTAGTTTACTACTAACTCCTTATCTACATTTCCATGATCCTACTCTCAAACTCATCGTAACTTCGTGCCAACTATCAGTTTATTGCGAGTTTTCTTCGGGATCAGGCGTTAATGACGCTCAAACAAGTGTTAACGAGCGTCCTCCGTATTCACGTCACGTTTCCGTGACGCAACAGGAACAGCTTGGGACATGTTACAAAAATGTTGGAAAGACAGGTGTAATAAGGAAAGTTTGGTATCTGGTTTAGTTAAAGTAGACTTGTATATTATTGAGTGGACTGGTGAAGTTAATTTTAGTCGACAAAATTATTGAATGTGGTTTTAAACGAGACAAAACCATACTGTAATGTTGGGTGCATTGTGCTTACATAATATAATCAATTTATCAATGTATGTATACAAAATATTGTAAAACTTATGTTTGAAAAGAGTAACTATGGAGTTTCTTGTCCGTTCTTCTTCATGTGAATCTACTTTTTGCGAATGGACAACTAGAGTCACTTATATTTTAATTTCAAACTGTAAATTTGACGTTCAAAAGTGCCTTTTAATGGTCTAGTTGAAATAAATGTATTGACTTTGACTATGACTTATGATAAATATTTGACAAACCTGCGATCTAACCTCTAAAACCCAGTTACTGGGTAACACAATGCCCCTTGGTAAGATTGGTGCCACATTTTCTGGCATCTGACTACCCATTACGACAGTCAACGATGACTTAATTATAGCCGGGATCAACGGTTTAACGTGCGTTCGCAGTCACGGAGAAAAATCGGTCACCCATCCACAGATCGACCTCGGTGAGCGTTGCTTAACCTCGAAGTTTCACCCGTGCGGCTGAAGCTTGATTCGAACCCTTTATATCTTTTCTATACAGCATCAAATCCTACAACTGCCAACTTACAGAACAGTCTATCTGGCAAAGTTTCCCAGGAAAATCGATTAAATCTACCTACATAACATTATGTAAGTGCTCATCCTATATAACAAAAGTTTTATCGAACGGAGAGGGTTTACAGTTTACCTACCTATATAACTGTTTCAAATAATCACTTTGATGAACTGTGCTGCGTTTGAACGTTGGTTCTCGGGGAGATGGGAGAGTAGTAGACAGTCCTATTTTTTTAGTACCTAGTGATTGTGATTCCGGAATCCTCACAACCTTTGTTGTTCAATAGGTATGTTGCCTGGGTTAAAAAAATATGATTATATTTAGTCCGTCAGTTAGATTTTCGAAAAATATACGAAGATAAAACGCATCAAAGATAAGGTGTGGGGGCTTGTAACGCCACTTTCCAGTAAAAAGTGTACTGGTAAGTGACGTGACACGAGTTTTCATCGCGCTGTATCGTCTTCAGTTTTTGTTTACGTGACAAAAGGAAATATTTTTTGGAAATCTATCTGACGGATTAATTAGATTTTTTTAGGTCAAATACCCTATTGCAGCGTTTCCCATTTGGTAGGGCGCGAACCGGTACCGGGCCATCAAAATAAAATACCGGGTCGCAGTATTCCCCCTTTTAAAAATATCGCTAAATAGGCGATACCAGAATATTAGTTTAACATTTAAACATTTTTTTAAAATGTGTATTATTTTACTTCATGAAACCAGCGGGGGCAGTGTGTAAATTACCGGGCCATGGCAGAACAATGTTTGGGAAATACGGCCTTATTTACGAGGTTTTACATACCACTGTCATGGTTTACGTAGATATTTAGTTAAGTTGAAAGTAAAAGACTGTGACCCACGTTACAAATACTTAGATATCCATACTTACAAATACTTAGATATCCATACTTACAAATACTTAGATATCCATACTTACAAATACTTAGATATCCATACTTACAAATACTTAGATATCCATACTTACAAATACTTAGATATCCATACTTACAAATACTTAGATATAAATGCGAAAATAACTGTGTCTTTCGGTCTATTTTATTTGTTTTTAGGGTTCCGAACATTCGTTAAAAAAGGAACCCTTATAGAATTACTCGTATGTCTGTCTGTCACAGTTAATTTTCTCCGAATCCATTGAACCGATTCTGTTGAAATTTGGTACACTTATGAACTCTCGTGACCCAAACACGGACCGTGTTATGTATCTAAATAAATTTTGAGTATCGGGGTCACTTTTGGGGGACAAACTAGTACTGTACTATGTGACATATCTGATAAAAGGGCACAAAGATATAATTTTTTGTTTAAATATAAAAAATAGTAGCACACCAGTATCGGGAACAGGGTCCAAGCTTCTGGTGGTCTGGGCTCCTAAAAGAGGAACCTCTTAACTAAGCGCGCCGTATCCAGGAGTACTGCTGTCTGGGTCAAGCCCTTGATCCAGCTGCCCAACGAGAGCCTCTTTAGATGTTGGTCGAGGCTCTTGGCAATTATGCCATTGGCCGTCACAACTATCGGCACAATGACTGCTGTGTTCACATCCCGCATGTCGACAACCTCGCGACCCAAGTCAAGATACTGCGTTTGTTTATCTTTCTCAGTCTTCACTAGGTTCTCGTCATGAGGGACTGCTATATTAACATTATTATTATTATTCAACAATATCTCTTAAAGTTTCAGCAGCTGAAAAGTAAAAACGAAGCATCCGTCTTAAACTTTTCAAAAATGTTTCTACTATCCTGCTTGCTGTACCTACTCGTACAAGTAACTTTCCCATCTAAACGGTACCCAGTCTATTTCGGGTGCTCTATCTAGTGTACTCAGGGCTATTGGGTACTCCGCACAAAGCTCCGCGTCACCTTCACGCCTGCACCACAGGGTAGGCAGAGTGATCGCTTTGTGATACTAAATTGAGATCGGGACTAACTACTTTGTGCTAAATTGTAGTTAGGACTTTGTCAGTTCATAATGGGATGGTTACATCACATCTTGTCTGTGTATCACAAAGGGATGGGCGGGCAGTGGTGTTTATAGTAGACTTGTATTATACCCATGTTTAGTTGTTATAAATCTCAGGGGCCTTACTATAATTAAAAACTGTAATATGATAATATTTTATGGTACTCTATAAGGTCTGCCTGTGGGCCAAAGTAGCCTGAAATAAAGAGGTTATTATTATCTTTTATGTCTTTGACAATCTCGGGACCCTGGGGTCTCGCGATCCTTTGGTAGGCGTACGAGGGGCCGAAGCCAAGTCGTAGAGGCCCCGTTAGACATTTCAAATGGAATGGGGCACAAACTGACGATTCTCCCTGTATGCACTATGAAAGTATACATTATCGTGACGTTTTTAACCATCATGATTCCGGTGTGGGAGGGACCAATCTCTCACAAAGCAATAATTATGTAAGTATTTACTTATATTAGTTCGAGGCACTTTTATGGAAGAGAAAATAAATAATTATTTATTAGGGAATCATGATGACACGTGTTACGGTCATCAGTCAGTTCAAGTCAGTCAATATCCAGGCTTTAATTTGTTAGGGTTTCACAAATCTCTGACTCAATCTGGGCAAACATATCGTCACATTATCTTCAGTTTCACTAATGGCCAGCAACTATCTACAAAACCTGCGTTTTCTCTTAAAGGATCAATCAATCAATGAAAACATAAAGATGGAAATCAACACATTTTAAAAGTCAAAAATATAAATGAAGACAGTCAACCAAAACGCGCAGCGTCACCAATTTCTAGTGTTTTAGCTTGGAAGAAGAAATGGCGTAGCAAACTCCAAGCCAATCACTTTGCAGGTCGAAATACAGTCCGTTTCTCTGCCAACACTCAAAAAGCAAACACTAACGAACTGAAAAAGCCTTTTCTTTTACAGACTTGCAAAGCTAATAAAATACCCTTTTTTGGACGGGAAATCATCAAATGACTTCTCCGGCTCGAGAGAGTCCAACTCTTACCCGTGTTCCTTCAAAATGCCCTACGCGTCTTTCTTTAGAACAATTCCACAACAATAAAATGCCCTAAAATTTCCAATTAAAAGTGTCAACATTAACACATTATAAATTTGGCCAAAACAACTACGTATATTTTAACCATACACAAATCTTTAGGGCCAACATGGCGCACCAATTAGGTCGCCACAAAGATAAACCCCAATCGTACGGGATTGGCAAACTGTAGCGGACAAGTACTAACAACCACTAGTGATGTTGTTCGCGGGATTGATGTTCCGGTTTTAGTTTGTTATGAAAACTAGCGAAATGTAGTATGTGCAATTCGACAGTGTGAATAGAAAATTTAAAACTGGTAGAAATTATGATTGGAGGAGGACAAGGAGCTCGTGTTAAATAATAACAGCGCACGGGTTGATCCTGAAGGCTGTGCAACACTGGGCAAAGTTGGTTTATAGATGGGAGATCATACACTACATACTGAGACTTGGGAAGCTCGTTAAGCCGTTGGAAGCCGACCCCAATAATTATAGTTGGGAAGAGGCTAGGCAGCTTGAGTAATTACATATCGACAGCGAAGTGCCAATAACTCCTAACTGCTGAAATCAACGATTTACACAAACTGAAAGAAAATAAAAAATCTTAAGAAGTTGAAAATTAATTAATATATTTAACTAGTTAATAACCATTTAATGCAGTTGCGACATAAAAGTACACTTGGGAAAAGCGCCAGTAAATTAAAAACTGTAAAAAATATATCTCTTGAGTGTCTATTAGGAAGTATTGGCACTTCACCGTCGATTTGTTTTATCGAATTGATATTATGTTTTGTAAATTTACAAGCAAAGCTCTCTTTTATTACTTAGTTTTAATAACGTGACATTACTTGAATACACACAAGCCAAAATCAACTTGATTATAAAAATACCCAAATATAAACCCGTGCGTTTACATCCGCCATACCCGGACCCCATCCGACCACGGCACAATCAAAGCACAATACTTAATACCCCGGAATGTCCCTCACTGCCCATCCCTACTTCTAAGCCAACCTAACGATTTGCCTGATTCTCTGCTTGTTTAGGACTTAATTTAATTGATAGGTACCCGTGATTGGATGATTTTGGGCACGAGATTGAAGCCCTTACCTGCTCTCATTATGTATGTATTCGGTATGTCGGATTACATGGTTCTGTAAAGGCATGATATTCTTATTTGTTTTTGGTATGAAGAAGCGGGAATGAATTTTAAGTGATAATTAAAATAGCGGACGTTATGGGTCGCCGTGGGGGAGCGCTTTTTCCAAGAAATAACATATCGGAATGGAATATAATTTGTAACAATAACTTACCTAAGTATAACTTTACAAGTGTGATGTAAAATTAAATGAAGACTGTTGTTAAACGGCTAAACAATAGTTAATTCGAAGTACATATAGAAGCTGTATCAGTACATAAATCTTCCAATTTTTACCGCTAAGAAGTATTAATCTTTTGAGGAGCCAGAAATTGGTTTTATTTTTTCAACGAATTCTCCCATCTATCGCCAATTAATGAGACATCTATAGAATGAATGAAAATAGTTATATTGTTGCTGGGGAGTTTGTTGCGCCACTTCTTCTTCCCAGCTACAACACTAGGAAGTGGTGACGGGCGGGCGTTTTGGGGGACTCTCTTTATGTAGAACTTTGACGTTCAAAAAGTACTCAGCCTAATTTGAATAAATGACTTTTGAATTTTTTGAATTCATTCAGTCAATCCAATTAATCAAACAACAAATCAAAGTTTTTATTTAAAAAAAGCCACTTTCGACAAGGCACTTTTGGATTGTCAAGGTCGTTCAGTCAAAAACATGAAGCAAATTTGCACATTCCAAAGCGTATTCATTTTAATACAAGAATGCTTATTTTGTCATGAGCTTTAATACAATATGTGTATCATATCAACGTATGATTTTAAAATTGTCTAAAACGATCACTAACTCCTTTTTTCGTCCCCACCTGTCATAAACCTCTCCACCACGAAAACACAAAATGCAAATCCACATATTCAATAATACACAAACATATCAATGACTAGCCGTGACGTAGCAAGCGCCCTTGTTTAGGGTTCCGCATCGCCCGTGGCTAATTGAATGCCGATGACGTGAGCTGTGATGAGGCGTGACGCGCTAAAAGGGTTCCGTATTGCGCTAGCTGGTGCTGTGGTATAGTTGGGGTGTATTTTTATTATGTGTTTGCACTGCCTGTGTGTATTTTGGTATCGTAAAAAAGAATAAGTCTTCACTATTTTGTCACTAGGATTCGTTGGGAAAAAGTTTTTTTTTAAATTCATAGGAATACATTTCAGAAATAAACACAGGAGGAGTCAATACATTGAGTTTTAAACATGATTCCACTTCTAAATTCAGATACGCAAAATATGTTTCCAAAAAATCATTAAAAGTCTATTTATATAAAAACAAAGTCGGGTTAGTTACACCATTTATAACTCAAGTACAGCTGGCTCGATTTTGAAGATTTTCGTTTATTGGATTTGTCTTTGCCTCGAATAGCAGAATATCTATTAAAACATTGGAAAAATTAAAGAATGTACAAATATGTACAATAAGCATTTTCGAATACAACGCCATTTCTAATACATGACAAAAACAAAACACGGCAAAAAAATATTCTGAGGCGGTACGAAGTTTGCCGGGACCTTTGTTTTAAACAAACATCAATGAGTAGGCATCCCAAATCTAGAAAATCTAGAACACCAGAAATATACTTGGAACAATATAAAAAAGAACCTTTCACTGTTTAATTTTGTTAGAAGCTACTAAAATCAATTAAAATTATGTACAAGTTACACGAATTATTTAAATATTTTAAAACCTTTGTTCAGGTACTGTATTTTCACTACGAATTCCCTAGAGGAGCGGTAGAACCATCTTATAAAGGAGTTAATGAAGATTGAGTGAGGTAGTGAAAGACATTTTCGAAATGTATTTTGTAAAATAGCTTTTGTTTTAAATATAGTACTGAGTTATTAATACTAATAGAGTACCGTGTTACCCAGTTAATGGGTTGTGGAGGTCTGGTAGGCAGCCGCTCAAAGTAAAATACTGGTATTCAGCTGAATCCGGTTTGACTGGAAGCCGACCCCAATATAATTGGGAAAAGGCTAGGCAGATGATAGTACTAGACAAACCATCGTATAGGGTACCTTGAAAAGAAGTACCTCTGAATTACCATTCTGTGATGGTTGCGTATAAAATTAGTGTTACTCTTTGGTTGCAATGACTTATTAGAAGATATTATATTTTTTATTTTGACTGTCATTCACAGGACAGAATGGAAGAAAAAAACGTGTTGCGCCAACCCCAAGTAACATGGGATAAGGGCAGGAAGATGATGATTCTGTTTCGTTTTTCGCTTTTTTTAGCTGTCAAAAAGGTTTGATTTCAAATCAAATTACCAACTATAATCCTTTTATCGTAATGAGCTTTGGTTTTATTTAATTTCCTGTAACCACTTCCATCACCTTCAATTAGTTTATTTTTGTTTTCGCGATTGCTTTTAGGGGTACATAGATTAAAAATCCATTTGCCAATAAATGTTAGCTTGACAACTGAAAATCGACGTTACTATTCAACTGAGAAGATCTGTTAGCCTGACAACTGAAAAGTCGGCCTTACCATTTTTGAGATAAAGTAAATACATATGAACAAACACACAAACTAGCTCCGATACTTATATGGTAGATCATAACACAGTAGGAATTGGTGTATTAAGGTTTCGTTCACTCTTGAATAAATTGGAATTATGCGTAGAAATAGCACATTTTCATTCCGTTGTATCATCATCGGTCTATAAAGGCCGATTGGCACATATCAGTGAAGTCACAGTTTCGGCACAGTATCGCCATCGCGCTACCGTAATAATTATTCTTTCATACAATCTGTATGTACGTGTCTACACGTGTCAGTGAAGACACAGTGCTCTAAGTGACAGTGCGGGCACCGCAGGCAATTGCGGACGTAAACGGCTGCGACAATTTTTTTTACCGGATCAAAGACGCCGCTACATCAAAACAAAATGAAGAACGAGCAATTGATCGGATTAGTTCGTAAAAATAATCTGATCAATTGTTATTCATATATCCATGTTCTGTTTGATTAACTTACGATCAAGTTAATGTTATCAGTTTACCCACATTTGTTTTTTCTTTGCTGTTTTTCTTTGTTATTACGTACATCTGTGCGCTCTAATTATAAATCTTAGTTTAAGATATTGTTTCTCAGTAAGTGAATTATATATGCAATTCTTTATGAGAAATTAAGTTATTCTTAAACCTTAAAATACTATTTTGTATGATTTGTAAATATTCAAAATATTTCCTTTCTTTAATTCTTTATTGTACACATAACAGCTTATATTAATTCACAGTGATTTAAATAGTTCATGTACGAAGGCGAGCTTGACTCAAAAATTAGTTTTCTACCAGGAAACCTTTAAGTGATAGAGAGAGATCACAATAGAGGGTAGGATCCAGTGCACAAATTTTACAATGCTACATTCTTAATCATACATAAATATACCTACATACGTCCTTTTGTCTTTTGTTAATTGTTTGTTTAAAGTTATGAATTCTCCTTCTGTTTCTCTTAATTGCCATAATTCATACACCCATTTTCTCTTTTTAGCTTGATGCTGTTTTTCTTCCTTTAAAGCTATCATTGCTAGTTCCGTATTATTGAACAGAGCCGTAGCAATAATCACAATTACCTCAGTGCGTCGCTCAAGTTTTGCCGTAGATAATGAGTACTAACATGTGTGAATTGAAGCACTGACACATCAGTTTATTTATTTATTACTTTACGCACACAAATGTACAGAGGCGGACTTAATGCCATAGGCATTCTCTATCAGTCATCAATATAGCACTGATACGGACCTGTGCAGACGCGTTGCCGGAACTGTGACTTCACTAATAAGTGTGAATCGGCCTTAAGGCGTACGACCATATGCCAAAGGAGTTGAAATTACCTACCGGAGACTGTACTTTCTGATAGCTACCCTTGACCCTGATGCAAATGCCATCGTTAAACACATCTCTGCTTAAAAACAAGGTAAAATTATCGTCAAACGCAAGCCAATCAATTATATAAAAATGCTATTTACACACAAAAGAATCTTGTTTTTACTAGCCTCATTTGTGTCCCAATTGCTGGGCAAAAGCCTCCCCTTTTTCCTTCCAAACCTCTATATCTTGAGTAATTTTTGGCCAAGTTTGACATGCAAACGTGATCAAATCGTCACACCAAAAATAAAATAAATCCACGGAACCACCAAACTTCAAATTCAAATCGACATTATCCTGCAATTTTTCACCGTCGCATGGCTAACGTGATTATGCACAGCGTGTCCATATGTCAGGGTGGGGTGGACACCCTACTTCGACCCCATCGTTGTGCGGTTATCGTTGCCTTTCCGATGCATTGAGCAATTCCAATAGCTTTTTATACCATGCTTTGAAATGTGAAATGTTGGCTTTTTAATTTTTTTGGAACTGAAGTTTCAGTGAGCAGGGTTCTTTTATAACTTTTTATGGTTTTTTTAGGGTTGTGAGGAAGAAGGAGTGCTGTGTTCAGATGAAGTTTGCTATAGTGAATCTATAAAGCGATAGATTTCGATAAAGTTACTTTTATGTTGGTGGCAAGGCCAGATTTCAATTACAGCCTGCAGATTACCACAATAATGAAGATTTTGAGTTTGAGTTTATATAACTATTACATCAAGAGGAAGTGCTTGAAATAGGATTACGATTTTCCAACCGGACCGACATTTGAATGAAGCAAGTTAATGTAAAGCTTGTAAAAATGGGACAATCATTATGAAAAAACCGGCCAAGTGCGAGTCGGACTCGCGCATGTAGGGTTCCGTACCATTATCTATAAAAATGGCTAAAAAATCACATCTGTTGTATGGGAGCCCCCTTAAATATTAATTTTATTCTGTTTTTTTGTATTTGTTGTTATAGCGGGAACAGAAATACATAATCTGTGAAAATTTCAACTGTCTAACTGTCACGGTTCATGAGATACAGACTGGTGACAGACGGACAGCAAAGTCTTAGTAATAGGGTCCCGTTTTACCCTTTGGGTACGGAACCCTAAAAAACTACGAAAAAAAGTTACGCTTTTTAAAGCATTTTGTCAGACATTTTACACGTCCAGCCTCTGGACAAGGTTTACGCAGAAAGCCATAAATGTTCTTTGAGTTCAATACAACAATGCGTTCAGGATACTGCTGAGCTGCCACGCTTGCGCTGCTGCAGAGGGTCCGTGCGCAAACAGTCTCCTGAATGTCATTGCGGGAAATTTGATTACCCGCTTGTTTCTCCAACCTGCATGTATTATTATTATTTTATTTACTTTATTTAGATGCTATATGTAGATATATGTAAGAATATAACTATATTAGATGGATTCAAATGAACCGCCACTCGTCCATTGAAAGGTTCATTAGAAAACCAGCGTCAGACAGCATCAGTCTGTGTGACATATCGCTGAAATGGACCTTTTTAGTGCAGCCGTGAGACACACATTTAGTTCTTAACATACCTACATTTCTTTTTTTAATTTTATTTCTATGTACCGTGCGTGTTTCATGTAAGTGCTAAATAAATATTATTCTTTCTTATTCTTTTCTTTCTTTCATGTTACTACAAATTATGGAATACCTGAAATAAAATGATTATTATTATGAAAAACAATGTTTTCCTGCCAAGTGTTTGTGTGGATGTCTATCAAAACCAATACTCGTAATAAAATTAAAACCATGCTTATAGTATTATGACATTAATATAACTGTATACGACTCATCCAATCCAAATCCGTTCCAACCTATCAGGAAACACCCTGCTCTCGAACAGAAAAATACACAAAATTCTAAAAAAAGCATATAATAGAAAATTCAGGTGATAGAGGAAGACAAACAGACATTCATTTCCGGCGCCACCTAGCGGCGGGGGGCGTCAACTACACAAAGTACGCCACTTCCGGTTAATCTTCTGAAAGCAAGTCGCTCTTCAACATTTTCTGTTTTTTTGTTAAAAACGTGTTTTTGACTTGAATTTAGGGATGTTTGGAAGCTTTGCGACATTTTTGTAAAGAGGGATGTTTTCTATAAGGATGGGATATCTGTGTTTACTTTTATGTTTTTCTTTGGGAAGTAAAATAGTTTTTATGTGGAAGTGACAAGGTGGCTTAGGTCGCTTTCGAAGTTTTAAATGTACGGTTGTTTGATAGTGTGGGTCATAGAACTATTTCCCATACGCGTTAACTTGGCCTCTAACCCGAATGACGTTTTGACTTTTTAATTTAAAATTAATAATTTGATTACGATGAAAATAATATGAACGCAATAATATGAATGTTAACCGCATTACTGCTATCGTTGTATGTCATATTTTTTTTTACATATACATTTATATTGTTTTCATCGAAATCGAATTGTTCAATTTAAATTGAAACGTCAAAACGTCGTCTTTTGAAATGTCTCAAGCCAGGTGCCAAGTTAACTCTTAAATGTAGCCTAAGTCTATATATTGAATGGTTTGCTAATAAAGACCAATCACTGGCTAAAATAAAACAAATAATTTATATATTAGTGGAAATGTGATCAAAACAATAATATTCTTAAGTTGAATAATACTATTCACTTGCTGATATGTTGTCATAGTGACAAATTACTATATTTTGACACTAATAAGTTTGTTAGTGGTTTTAAATTAACTCAGGGAGCTTAATCTCTGTCCGGTAAATGTAGACATATGATTGCTATGTTGATAGCATATAATATTAACGAGGTTATAGCTAATATAACAAATATTAGGTTAAGTGACGAGCCTGTGTTGTCTAGTTGCACTAACAACATTGGGACTTATTATTCTGATTCCTTGTGTTGTACGAAGGAGGACCCACCTATAATATCAACATTTTTGGAGGCCTCTACTAATCAGATCGAGTATTCTCTTCCTGATGGAACCCATACAGGCATTTTAGACTCCTCAATTGTAGCTGTGGAGATTACTCCGGATAACTCTTTAAACTGAACTGCAAGACAACAGAAGTTACCCCTTTTAATAACCAATTATTATTAGTGAATAATAACAAGGTATCTTCTGGCGATTTAGTTCATGGTAAAAATCCTAAGGGAGGGCAACACACTTTAAAATTATTTAATCAAAATATTCAAGGTTGCGCTTCCAAATTACTTGAAGTAGAAATATTTTTAGAAAAAACCAGGTTTGATGTAGTTTGCTTAACTGAACATTGGTTAAAAGATTACCAAGTAGAATCCATTACTTTTGAAAATTATTGTGTAGTTAGCCATTTCAGCCGACAATGTATGATACATGGAGGATCATTAATTTTAATTAAAAGTTATATTAAGTCTAAAGAAAGAAAAGACATTGTTAAACTATCGGTTGAACACACCATTGAATTGTCCTGTGTTGAGCTAGATAAGCATGTTGTAGTATGTGTCTACAGACCTCCAAGTTACCAGAGTCTATCTGTGTTTGATTCTGTAATGGAAGATGTGTTAAAAAAAGTTAGTACTAGCAATAAATCAATAATTATATGTGGCGACTTTAACATTAACTTACTAGAGACAAACTCAAATAGTATCAGATTATTGAGTCTATTTAAATAATTTAATTTGTTAAATGTTTTTATTGAACCTACCCGAGTTACAGCTACTTCTGCGACTTGCATAGACAACATATTTTGTAATTGTGATTACTTACATAAAGAAATTGTAAATAAGCTGCCCTCTGATCACAGTGGACAATCAATAACGTTTTGCACCTACATTCCTTTACAAAAAATTCAAATTAAATTTAGACCGATAACAGATAAAAATTTAGAAAAACTTAATAATACTTTATCCAGTAAACTATGTGTCCAAAGTTTTAATAACATAGATGACCCAAATGAGTTCTACGCCGAGTTTTTTTCATTACTAAACACTGAATTTAATGACATTTTTCCAATTAAGTCTAAAAGTATTTACACTAAGTTTATATTTAGTGATTGGGCAACTCCAGGCATTCGCATAAGTAGGGAAAAGCTATACGAACTATATGGCCTAAAGCAACATGTGAATAATATAAGCTTTCATAAGTATGTTGCGAAATACTCAAAAACATTTAAAAATATATGCAATACAGCTAAAGCTCTGTTTATTAGGAATAAAATAAAATCATCAGATGACAAAATAAAAACTACCTGGAAAATAATAAATACTGAAACTGGTAGTAAGTAAAAGCGTGAAACTGAACTTAATTTAAATACTGTACATGGCCCCATAAACTCAGATGCAGAGGTAGCTCAGGAATTTGAAAACTTCTTTGCTGATATTCCTCGTAAAACGACAGAGGCTCTTAACTCGTCACCCGCGCTCTCTGCTGCCTTACTTCGGAAGAACGTCAAGGTATGTCCATCAGAGTTCAAGTTTCAACATACAAACCCCCAGGCCATTATAAAAGCTTTTAAAGATCTTAAAATTAAATCAACAGAAGATCTTTGGGGAATGTCTGTAAAAGTCTGTAGATCTATAATTGAAACTATTGCTCCCTACTTAGCTCTCATATTTAACTCTAGTGTGGATCAAGGAGTATTTCCTGATCTCATGAAACACAGTAAAGTCGTTCCACTGTTTAAATCGGGTGATAGTCATGAACCCAACAATTATAGGCCGGTGTCAATCCTGCCGGTTCTCAGTAAGGTGTTCGAAAAGTTAATGCTTAATCAGATGTTACTTCACTTTAATAAAAATTCCATCTTTCATGAACAACAGTACGGTTTCACCAAAGGGCGTTGTACAACTGACGCCGGTGTCACCCTAATAAAGAACATCTTTAACGCCTGGGAAGATTCAAAGGACGCCATTGGAATCTTTTGCGACCTCTCGAAGGCGTTCGATTGTGTTAACCATGAGACGCTTTTGTTGAAACTCGAGCATTATGGGATTAGGAATACATCCCTTGATTTGATTAGATCATACTTGAAAGACAGACAGGTTAAAGTCCAGGTAAACGGTGTAAACTCACTAGGGTCTGAAATGACAATGGGCGTTCCGCAAGGT
This sequence comes from Mamestra brassicae, assembly GCA_905163435.1. NCBI lineage: Eukaryota > Metazoa > Arthropoda > Insecta > Lepidoptera > Noctuidae > Mamestra > Mamestra brassicae. Next base: position 2,241,780 of record LR990999.1, on the reverse strand, counting down.
TCAATATTGGGTCCATTCCTCTTTTTAGTATATATAAACGATTTGCCCGAATTGCTTCAAAATCAACCAAAGATGGTATTATTTGCTGATGACACATCATTGATATTTAGGATAGACCGACGGTTACAAAGTCTTGATGATGTCAATAACTCTATTCATCAGGTCCAACTTTGGTTTACGGCAAACAACTTAGTACTAAATGAAAAAAAGACCAAATGCATTAAATTTACTTTACCAAATGTTAGAAGCACCGAATGTGACATCGTATTGAATGGACAAAAACTGGAATTTATTGATCAGGCGGTTTTCCTGGGAATCACTTTAGACGAGAAATTGCAATGGGGACCTCACATAACATCTCTTGCGGGGCGGCTAAGCTCAGCCGCTTATGCTGTTAGAAAGATAAGACAGTTGACAGATGTAGAAACCGCGCGCTTGGTCTATTTTAGTTACTTTCACAGCATTATGTCGTACGGTATTTTGCTGTGGGGTCGTGCTGCTGACATTGAATCTGTATTTATTTTGCAAAAGCGTGCTGTTAGAGCCATTTATAATCTTCGTCGCCGCGATTCTCTTAGGGAAATTTTTAAAAAGATTAATATTATGACAGTACCTTGTCAATTCATTTATGAGAATATTATGTATGTAAGAAAAAATCGACATCTCTTTAACAAAATTAGTGATAGACATCATATTAATACTAGAAATAAAAATAATTTAGATCAAACATTTTATAGATTAGCCAAAGTACGAACATCTTTCATGGGGTACTGTGTTAAATGTTACAACAAAATACCTTGTGACATATTAGAACTAAATGAAAGAAAATTTAAAACTTACATTAAAACCACACTATTTGTAAACAAGCATATTACAAACTAGATGATTATATTAAAGATAAGAATGCTTGGAAACATGCTGGTCCTGCTCCATAGGACAATCGAGGGTATAGTAGAAAAAGTCAAACTTGTTTTATTTACTGGTGTACTTTCAGGTTTTTAATATGTAATTTAACTCACACACTGATCCATTGTTTTTAATTATATTGTAAATATGTGAGTACCATGTCCCTTACTAGCAAACTTAATTTTATCTCTGCTGTATAAGTGTGTGCTGTATATTAGTGTAATGTTGGATGCATTGTGCTCACATAATATAATCAATTGATCAATGTACCTATGTATACAAAATATTGTAAAACGTATATTTGAAAAGAGTAACTATGGAGTTTCTTGTCCGTTCTTCTCCATAAGAATCTACTTTTTGCGAATGGACAACTAGAGTCACTTATATTTTAATTTTAAACTGTAAATTTGACGTTCAAAAGTGCCTTTTAATGGTCTAGTTGAAATAAATGAATTGACTTTGACTTTGACTTTGAATGAAAATAATCACTGCGCATCATTTCAGCCAAAGCAATGAAGATCTATTTCTATTTATTTATTTTGGATATAGGTCTCCCCCAAGCTTCGGAACATCGAACGGTCCTATGCGCCTCGCATTCAGCCGATTCCCGCCGACCTTCCAATGCTTCGTCTTCCGGTACGCGGTCGCCACTCAAGAACCTTGAAGGATCCGTTCTGCGAGCAATGTGCCCTGCCCGTTGCTACTTACCTAAGTTTGGCGATCGAAGTTAGTTTCACTAGAATTGGATACAAAAACAAAATGAACACTTCATTGTTTTATTAGTCTACTCAAGGGTTGCCTGCAAACGATTACTTTTACCGATACGATCGCCTATAAGTATAATCTAAGGGATTTGATAACCCTGGCGCTTATATAAAGCGCCCTGGTGCTTATATAAAGGTGCGCTGTGGCGAAAATGTATGGCGTCTGTCCATGCGCCCGCAACTCGAAGTATATTTCGTTCTTTTGACGTCCTTTATTATTCTTTATTGTAATTGTGTACAATCTATTCAGTCAGCGATGAACTACCAACGAAATCCTGCATCGCGCAAGCAAAGTTCTTCGTGCGATTTGAACATATACAACCGTCCGAATATCAACTATCGGCCAGTTGCCCATCAGACACAAAAACCGTCTGGTCGGAGGATCCTCCTATTTCAGTGGAGGTGTGCGGGACTTTACTCTCTGTTATACACAAAACTTAAGTCTCAAGCGCTTCCACATAATTTCTCATTTCAATTTCAGGTTCTCAGATACACCTACACGACTCTCAAGCTTTGCTGTTCAAATATTCCTCGCTCACCGTCAAAACACAATACAGGGCCGTCTGCCTTCAAGAGCCATACATCTATACTTATCTATACTTTATATATACTGTAAAAACCGTTTATTATGATTCCGGTTGTATTGAACAACCGCTTGCAGTAAATACAGTGCTAAGTTTAGTTTTCACAAAATTCTTTATAAAAAGTTCGGATATATTGACTTCGCTTATGGACAGGTTATTATTTTTAAGGAATTATATTCTGGTCGATTCTGTAAACATGTCAAAGTGAAGGCTTGGGTGAAGTGATCACGGAACATCTTGATTTTATGGATTGATCCTCGTGATCACTTCAAGCCCAAAGCCCCAAGCCTTCACTTTGATATGCTTACAGAATCGACCGGCTGGTTTTCGTGATCATTACCACCCCTTACCTTACACAGACATGTTGTGCAATTAGAATAGTTTCTCTTTATTACACTAAATTTCAAACAAAAATAGGAAGTTCCGTAGTTTACTTAAGACTATGCTTTGTATGACGCGTTTTTCACTTACCTTCAATGTAAGCGGATTTTACTATACTAATATAGTAAATATTATGACTCCGGTTATATTGACCAACCGCTTACTATGCAGTAAGCGGTTGACACTTCGCGTGACCCAAGGGCCACCCCTCCAAGCCAACCAATCAAGCCAAGCCAGCCCTCTGATAAACATTGCCATACAACGTGGCAATGCCGCCAGTCTTTTGGGCTCACTTCCAGTCGATAGTTAGGAGTTTTAAATTTTAATTTTAAGTGTATATAGTTAAATTAGTATTTAAAATATGAAATTCTCTGTTAAGGTTAAATAAATAAATAAACCAATATAATAAAGTTGAAGAGTTTGTTTGTTTGAATGCGCTAATCTCTAGAAGTACTAGTCGGATTTTGAAAGAGATACGGCTTGCTACCACCTCGTCACCACCCTTCAACTTTTCAGCAAATACTTGATCATACCCTGCAGCTAAACCAGTTTTCTTCCTAATGCGTCAAAAGCCGTAAAGTAGAAACACAATAGTTATAAATTAGACTGATTAAATGACCATCTGGATTTGATTGTTTTACCTCAGTCTCAAGCTCCCAAACATAATTTCTCATTACCATTACACCTTCTCAGATATACCTACACGACTCTTAAATATACCTCACCCGCCGTCAAGACACAATATGGGGCTGTCTGCTTTCAAGAGCCCTACGGCATTATTATGTACTAACTCAAAACATATTGGTTGTTAAGTACACCTGCACACAATATTGCCACTTCAGTTTGAATAAACAAGTTCAGAGAAAAAATAATGAAGCTTATTTTGTAGACAGAATTTATTTTGGATATATTAAGGAGTGAAGAGTTTTAATATAGGCGGAGATAATTTTCTTAGAAAGTTTTTTGAAGTTATTTTTGCTTGGTATTTTTAATGGAAATTTGAGCGATTGTTTTGCTTAATCTACACAATTTTATATTGCTAGGTAGATATTAAATAATTCTGTTGTTTTCTTTTCTGAAAGTTAGACTCATTTCAAAGTAGTAAGCCTAACAGTTCAGATAATTGTTCCAATTTCCTTAAACCATATTAGGGAATATGCATGTTTTTTTATTATCTAAACAGTTTATCTAGAAGTATACAAAAATATAATACTAACAGTGAAAAAAGAATCGGAATTGACCGAGAACACAAACGAGATATAACTATATCAAACAAATATATCTGTCCCTCTCGCGAAAACGCTGTTTTCTATGGCAGCTGTATAGGCGACATAGTATTTGACGTCACAGTTTGTATCGGACTTCTCTTTCTAATAGACAACGTTGAAGCTTTATAATTTCATCACTGAAGGTATTTTGAAGATTCTTTCATAATTGTTTACTAGAGATAATAAGTATTTTATTTTGCAAATAAAAAAATGCATGCATATTCCCTATTTACTAGAATCTGTGGTTACTTCTAGGCAAGCGTACTCCATCCTCGACCACATCATCGCTCTTCATCAGGTGAGATTGTGATCATACGCGAGCATATCAATAATAAAGAAATCCTGATGAAGTTGTCAAATACTATTAATAAAAATAATCTATAATTATTCGTCCGTTTTAATGTAATTCGTTGAACACGAAAGACGATGTATGGAACTAAAACGTGTTCGCTCTCAATGAGCCTCATCAGAAGGCTTGAAGTCACCCAAAGGGCAATGGAGAGGGCAATGCTCGGAGTTTCCTTGCGTGATCGAATCAGGAATGATGATATCCGCAAGAGAATCAAGGTTACCAACATAGCCCGAAGGATCGCCAAACTGAAGTGGCAGTGGGCAGGGCACATTGCTCGCAGAACAGATCGCCGAAAGTTCTGGAGTGGCGACCGCGTACCGTAAGCCAAGGTTGACCGATGACCTGGTGAGGATCGCGCTCGTATACGAGACGCATAGGAGCGGTTGTTGTGGCGACACTTGGGAGGCCTATGTCCAGCAGTGGAAGTGTTTAGGCTGATATGATGATGATGAAGAGAAATCTCTTTCCTTTGCTGCTACATAGAATCATAAATACATTGTTATAAACCTTCATATGTGTTTACTTTTAAATTATTCAATATGCAAAATAATACGTAGTAACTTAATATCTTCTTTCATGTCCCTTTATACGATTGTTTATTGCAATATACAGTACGAGAAGCATTTTGCGGGCACATAAAACATAAATGGTGTTTTCTTTTTATCAATACAGACCCGGCTGTCGTTCCAGACTCATAAAATGGACTGAGAACACGGATGTAGAAGAACTTATCGCGAAGCGGCTTGAAAAACTCAGGGTTGTGTTTAAAGTTCTACAGTGCGTCTTCGTGATTGGATCCCATGAGAAAGTAATGAGTAATAACTTGTACAACTATTTTTTTAACAGTAGCGATTTTACTATGATCAGTTTGATAAATTAAATGTTATGTTATTCAACTGTCTGGTGGACTACAGCAGTGAAACATGAACAGTAATAAAAAGAACATTTTAAACTTATAAATTTCAAACTAAAACCTCCTGTAACTGTTCATCTATAGAATCTGTTGACCATGCAAAATATTTGGGCGTAGTGTTAGATAAACACCTAAACTTTAAGGCACATATAAACCTGCTCACTACAAGAGTCCGTAAACTAATATATATTTTTAAAAACCTCCGACATGTAGCAAATTTAATTACTATACGAACCGTCTATTATGCCTTATGCTCCTCTATTGTTACATATTGTATTTCTTGTTGGGGTGGTGCGGCTAAAACGACTCTGAAGCCCCTGGAAATAGCCCATAGAGCTGTTTTAAAAGTTGCTACTTTTCGTCCTATTTTATATCCTACCAGCGAGTTGTACAAAGATTGGAAAATTCTTAACGTAAGACAACACTATATCTTACAAGCCGTCTTACTACAACATCGCAAAACCCCATTCAAAAAAATCACAAAACGACGAAAAGATCTAGTATGCACAGTACCACAAACACGATCATCCTACATTAAAAGAATCTGCTACTATCAAAGCCCGAATTTATACAATAAAATAAATAAACACTGTCCAATCTACGGTATGACGTTCCATAAATGCAAAAAAGCAATTTACTCATTTCTACAAAATATAACCTACGATGAGACGGAAAAATTTCTAATTGCATAAATAAAAAAACAGCAAAATCATAACATCACTCTCACAGAAGCAAACCCACATTCACACGCACAGACGCGCCAGCTTACCTTTACAGACACACAAACACACACACGAACACACACACGCACACACACACACACGCGAACACACACACACAAACACACACGCGAACACACACACACTCACATAACTTCACTAACGTACAGAAATTGTTTTTATTGAACTTCTTGAAAATGTTTTTTTTTTTTTTTTCTCCTTTTGTCTAATGTATTTTATTATTATTTTTTTATTTTTTTACCTTCAGTTACACTACGTCACTAATAATAATGAAATTGTAGTCGAAGACTAGTGTTGCCACATACTGTGTACAATTTTATTGTAATACCCAATGGGGACTGGCACTGTACTCCCTTATACAGGTTATTCTGTAACCTAGCTGGGAATGCAGCACTTCACCACCATTTCAATTGTAATTTTAGTACACTTAACAATTTGTCAACCCTATAAACTACTATGTACTACAATGCTGTTATTATGAATAAACAATTTATTATTATTTCGTTTATTCATTTTTTTTTTCTTATTTATACATTTTTAAATATTTCTTAAAAATACAAAAATAAAAAACATTTAAAAATATAAAAATAGTAGCCCACCGGTATCGGGAACAGGGTCCAAGCTACCGGCGGTCAGGGCTCAAGAGAGAGGAACCTCCTAACAAACGAGCCGTGTCCAGAAGTACCGCTTTCTGAATCAGGCCCTTGATCCAGCTGCCCAACGAGAGCCTCCTGAGGTGCTGATCGAGGCTCGTGGCTATTAAGCCATTGGCTGACACAACTATCGGTACAATGATTGCTGAGTCCACATCCCACATGTCGACAACCTCGCGAGCCAAGTCAATATATTTGATTTGCTTATCTTTCTCGGCTTTCACGAGGTTCTCGTCATGCGGAACGGTTATGTCTACAATCATTGCACGCCTCTCGATTCGGTCCACCACCACTATATCAGGCTTATTGGCAACAATAGTCCTGTCAGTGATGATGGACCGATCCCAGTACAATGTGATATTGCCATTATCGAGAACTGGGTCGGGCGCATACCTGTAGTACGGCACCTCCGATTCCACAAGAGAGTATTTCAGAGCAAGTTGCTGATGGATAATCCTGGCTACAAGGTTGTGCCTATGCAAGTATTCTCCGTTAGCTAGACGAGAACAACCAGAGACAATGTGGCGAATCGATTCTCCCGGACGGTGACATGCCCGACATATGTCAACCGTGCCGTCCTTCACAATAAATCTCCGGTAGTTATTCGTCATGATAACTTCGTCCATAATTGCACAGACAAAACCTTCGGTTTCTCCAAAGAGATCACCGAATCGCAACCAGGCTACGGACGCTAATTGATCTACGTCGGACCCATGTAGGGCCCGGAAATAGCGTCCGTGACTCTGCCATACAGCCCTGCGATCGTTAGTGTCTAGCACCGCAGGTTTGCGCCAGTTCTCATTTGCCAAAGAGAGCGGGGTGAGTCCCTTGTCCACCGCCACTACATCTCGATGCATACCCACGTCGACAGCTAGGAAATATTCCCTGAGACTGCATATCTCGCGATTGTGGAGAGTCTTAGCATTTAAGAAGCCTCGACCTCCACACTTTCGCGGGATATACAGTCTCATTACCGACGACCGTGGGTGATGCATTCGATATGCAGTAAGCAGTGTACGGACCCGCCTATCCAGGGCGTCAAGTTCCGTTTGAGTCCATTTGAGTACGCCGAAAGAGTGCATCAATACCGGCATGACCCAACCGTTGAAGGCGCGCACCTTGTTTCCGCCTGATAGAAGGCTATTGAATACCTTCTTCAGGCGGCCAAAGAAGCGCTCCTTCAACGATTGCTTCATGTCAGTAACATTGATACCTAACGCTTCCGACATACCCAAATACTTGTAAGTTTCAGTTGAAGAGAGGGATCTGAGGTTTATGGAATCCGAGAGTTGAGTTCCCACGGATTCCATAATCTCCCCACGCTTTACATGCATGACCGCACATTTGTCCACACCAAACTCCATCCTGATGGCACTACTGAAAGTTTCAGTTACCTTCAGTAGCTCCATCAGTTGCAGATTACTGGAGGCAAAGAGTTTCAAATCATCCATGTAAAGGAGGTGAGATAAAACCTGACCACCTCTCTTCAACCGATAGCCCAGCCCTGAATTCTCCAGCAGTGTGCTTAGAGGGTTCAAGGCTAGGCAAAACCAAAGCGGACTCAAACTATCGCCCTGAAATATACCCCGCTCGATCTTTACCGGTTCGCTGTTCCTCTGGATATTATTATTTTATTATTATTATCTCCTTTATTTATTTTATATACATACAAATTACATTTTTAAATATTAAAATACAATGATATAAAAATATAAAAAATAGTAGCCCACCAGTATCGGGAACAGGGTCCAAGCTACCGGTGGTTAGGGCCCCTGAGAGAGGAACCTCCTCACTATGCGCGCCGTGTCCAGGAGTACTGCTTTCTGGATCAAGCCCTTGATCCAGCTGCCCAACGAGAGCCTCTTTAGATGTTGGTCGAGGCTCTTGGCAATTATGCCATTGGCCGTCACGACTATCGGCACAATGACTGCTGTGTTCACATCCCACATGTCGACAACCTCGCGAGCCAAGTCAAGATACTTCGTTTGTTTATCTTTCTCAGTCTTCACGAGGTTCTCGTCATGAGGGACTGCTATATCAACAATCATTGCGCGACGCTCTAGTCGATCTATCACCACTATGTCAGGCTTATTGGCAACAATAGTCCTGTCAGTGATGATAGACCGATCCCAATACAACGTGCAGTTGCCATTTTCGAGAACTGGGTCGGGCACATACCTATAGTACGGTACTTCCGTATCCACAAGATTGTATTTAAGAGCAAGTTGCTGGTGGATAATCCTGGCTACAAGGTTGTGTCTGTGCAAATAGTCTCCGTTAGCTAGACTAGGACAACCGGAAATAATGTGGCGGATGGATTCCCCGGGCCGGTGACATGCCCGACATATGCCAACGGTACCATCCTTAACAATGTATTTCCGGTAGTTGTTCGTCATCATAACTTCGTCCATAATCGCACAGACAAAACCTTCGGTTTCCCCGAAGAGGTCACCAAAACGCAGCCAGGCTACGGACGCTAAAAAGTCTACATCGGGCCCATGTAGGACCCGGTAAAAGCGTCCGTGAAGCTCCTTGCTCTGCCATACCTTCCTGCGGTCATTAGTATCTAATACCACAGGTTTGCGCCAGTTCTCGTTAGCCAAGAAGAGCGCAGTGAGGCCTTTGTCCACTGCTACCACATCCCAATGCATACCCACGTCGGCCTCTAGGAAGAACTCCCTAAGGCTGCATATCTCGCGGTTGTGCAGGGTCTTAGCATTTAAGAAGCCACGACCTCCGCACTTCCGCGGGATATACAGCCTCATCACCGATGACCGTGGGTGATGCATCCGATTTGCGGTAAGCAGCGAGCGTACCCTCCTATCCAGGGCGTCAAGTTCCGTCTGAGTCCATTTGAGTATGCCGAAGGAGTACATCAATACCGGCATGACCCAACCGTTAAAGGCGCGCACCGTGTTTCCGCCTGATAAAAGACTATTTAGTACTTTGTTCAGGCGGCCAAAGAAGCGCTCCTTCAACGATTGTTTCATGTCATTAGCATTGATGCCCAACGCTTCCGACATACCCAAATACTTGTAAGTTTCGGTTGAGCTGAGGGATCTAAGGTGTATGGAATCCGAGAGTTGGGTTCCCACGGATTCCATAATCTCCCCTCGCTTCACATGCATGACCGCACATTTGTCCACACCAAATTCCATACTGATGGCGCTACTGAAGGTTTCTGTTACCTTCAGTAGCTCCATCAGTTGCAAGTTGTTGGGGGCAAAAAGTTTCAAGTCATCCATGTAAAGGAGGTGTGATATGACCTGACCACCTCTTCTCAACCGATAGCCTTGGCCCGAACCTTCCAGCAATGTGCTCAGAGGGTTGAGGGCCAGACAAAACCACAGTGGACTCAGGCTGTCACCCTGAAATATACCACGCTCGATCCTTATCGGGTCGCCGTTCACCTGGATCTGTCGACATCCTGGATAGCGGAGGACCGTCCTCCACTGCCCCATACAAGACATCAGGAAGGTGCGTAGAACTGCATCAACTTTATACAGCTCCAGCACCCTCATGAGCCATGTATGTGGCACTGAGTCGTAGGCCTTCTTATAATCTATCCAACATGTCGACAGATCCTTTCGGGAACGACGCACTTGTTGGCTAATGGCAATATCCATGAGGAGCAGCTCCTTAGTACCGCGGGACCCGTTCCTACATCCATTCTGAGAGGCAGACATGATTGAATTACTTTCAATATGATGGTTAATCTTTGCTCTCAAAATGGATGTAAGAACTTTATAGATCGTCGGTAAACACGTGATTGGTCTATAATTTTTGGGCTCCGCAGTACTACCTGATTTATGGAGCAGGTGGGTTATTCCTGTAGTTAGGAACTGGGGCAGCGACCCTGACTCTAAGGCAGACTGGAATTGAGACGCCAAGCGAGCGTGCGATCCTGTAAACCATTTGATCCAAAAATTGTGCAGTCCGTCCGGCCCTGGAGATTTCCAGTTAGGCAACGGACGGACTGCACGAGCTACATCTTGGGGGCTGATGGTAGTTGCCCCCATTTCTAGTATTGGATCGCACGCGCGCTCAACCTCCCGAATCCAGTCACCCTCGGTGTGACCGACAGGCACCGACCAGATGTTGCGCCAGAATGAACACATGACATCATCATCCGGTAGGCGCGTATCAGTCACACCTTGGTCCGGTCGCTCCCAAGCCCTATAAACCCACCTCTCATTGCTTTGGAATGTGCGATTCTGAGTGTATCGCTCCACTCGCCGCTTGTACCGACGTATACGGTTTGCCCATGCATAGATTTTCTGCTTCAGGAAGTCAATACGCTCTGTGACGCGGGTCAGATAATCCCGAGGACTAGTATCAGTCCCCGAGAACGCCCGCCTCACAAAGCGCATCACTCTACGGCGAGTGTTGCCCTCCCTGAAGCAGATAAGTTTGCCGATGAGTGCTCTAGCTTCACCGATACGACGCTCGATCCTGCACTGCCAAGCTGGTACAGCTGGTCGTGTAGCTCTGTCACTGTTGAGAAATTTGACATGAGCTACACGACATGCCGCTGCAGCCGCACAGTACAAGATCGAGTGGGTATCGGCGAGGTCTTCGCTGCTATCAAAACAATTTGTTAGCTGCGAATCTAGAGCACACACCAGCGCCCTATTTTTATTATGCATGGGCAAACGAGGTAGACGGGGTCTAAGCTCAGGCGGTGTGGAGCGATACTCTCGGAAAGCATCCTCCAAAGCGCTCCTCAATCGCTCATTGCATTGGGTACTCACGGATATAGCCCCATCATCATCATCTTCACCGACGTTGTTGGATCGCGGTGAAATACTAGATTGTATTTGCACCGCGGCCGGTGGCGAAGCAGGTGAGACGCGGCCACTCCGTGACTCCAGACGCAGTCTATCAAGTACGGCGTCATCTAACATACGGTTACGCAGGATGACCCGCACCTGATCCGATAGTCGTTGGGCTGATACGTTAACAGCTGGCTCAAGCACCTGAAACAGAGAGAGCATCCGACCACGGTACGCAGTCAAGTTAGTTCCCCCCTCTGTAGCCCCATAGTATGAGCGCATGACGTTTTCATTGATCGTTTGCGTCCATCGCATGCGCTGCACACTTCCACCGATAGCGGGGACCCTGTCAGAGGCCGGTGGGCCTCGAGGTCCTAAGCTGGTCGGAGGTCGGCCTCGTCCGCGCCGACGCGCAGGTGGTGGTGTCGTCGGCGGCGAGAAGTATTCGTCGCTCGAGCTCGACGCAACTGCAGCGACCGGAATCTCTGGACTCACTCATTTTATATCACTGAGACTCATTTCTTCAGACTCATTTATTTTATATAAAGATTACGTAAGGGGTCATGAATTATAATAGTCTTTCGCTGTTATATTTCACACCTTATAATGTTGGAATGTAAGTAAGCAGTACCTATTGTTTCTTAGTTATTATTGTGCGGTTTTGTTTGTCATTGTTCAGAGGAATAAAGCGATACACGTAAAACTGATCTCTTTATAAATAATTGTAATCTTAAACATTTATTAAATTATTATTTGTGTTATATTAATTTGACATTTTCTCCGAATTTTCATTTCCATGTATAAATTAATTTTTATTTTTAGTTTATATGATTAGGATTTTTAACTTTATGAAATAGCTAATAGTAGTAGTGGTAACAATAATTTTACTGTGCCCTTACAGGGTCTACAACGGCTCTTAGCTCTAAGCTTTGTAAACATCTTGTTTTTACCATGTCGAACGCAATAAATATGAATATGAATGATTTCAGTAATGCTATGAAGTGAAAATAATTCAAGACGTTAATAAAATTACAAGATGATTTTAAGACTCTGAGATATCTTTATATATATAATTCTTCTGTGCATGTTTATGTGACTGAACTCCTCTTAAACGACTGGACCGATTTCGATGTTTTTTTTTTGTGTGTGTTCCAATGGATTCGAGAATGGTTTAGATTCACAATTGGATTTGGTAGGTCCAATAATCGCTGCAATCGATTTATATAATTTTTCGTCATACACAAAGCAAACGTTCGGATAGGATAACGTCTGTCGGGACCGCTAGTTCATGTATATGCGACTGTCTAAGATATAACGTTATCAGGGAACGTTTGTACACTGACAGCCCTAAATCTATCTCCTTTCGTTCAATCCATCCAAAAGATGGCCGGAAGAGATTGCCTTTGCGCGAAAAGACCGCCCATTGTATCTACACTTTTTTATGTTTGATTATCCTGTTCTTATTATGAGGTGTACAGTAAAGTATATAATAAATAAATAATACATGAACAGGATAGATATTACCTACTACAAATTCATGAAACTTATTGGATAGATAATATTCGCCTAGTAGTTGTTTTACATTTGTGTCGTTTTGCTTCCTTTTCCCTCGGTTTTGCTTTCAAGAACCGCAAATTTTCCGGGATTAAATGTAGTCAGTAAAAGGACCTGGTTCAGAGATAACCACCTACAAATCTCCCTGCCGAGCCTTTTCGCAACCATGTTAAGGTCAACCAAATTACAGGTTACGGAACGACTGCCTTATCGATCTTCATAACCCAGTAACTGACATAACCAGTGATCGGATAATCGGGCGCTAATATACCTAAACTTCACTTTTTATTCCGACGAAAGTATCCATACGGACATGCTTTTCAGAATACCAGATCCCGGAATCGTTCGAAATTCCTGAGATTGCTAAAAATGCCCGCATACAAAATATAGTTAGAACTCGTTGCGAACTCTCATTGTATTTTTTTTTAAATTCTTTTGAATTAAAAGTTACAATGACAGTTTTTTCATTAAGTTTGTCTTAGTTGTTTTTACAAAATTGTTCAATCCCGGGAACCCGGGATTACTTATTTATTCAGAAAGGAATGTGCATATTATTCTTTAACGGGAAGAAGTTTAGGTATGTAAGCGCTGATTATCCGATCACTGGTCATAACTAAGTACATTTGCACTTCTAAAGGTTTTGTTTCCATTATATTTTTTAGCTTCAGTGTTTCCAGTGACGTAAAACAATGGTCTGATGACCAATTTTAAAACGCCCACTTTTCATAGGGCCAAACAGTTTGTGTTTTGATATAAAAATTGATGTCTTTTTGTTTTTACGTTCCAAGGCATAAGATGAACAATCTTTAGTTATGATTTAAAGAGGTTGAAAGCTAACAAAATTACCTTTCAAATGATATACCACAATCCATAGTTCATTGCATAGAAATTGAAAATAATTGTTTTAAGCAACACTCGGTGAAGTGTTTCCAGTTTATTGCTCGCAAGTGTAGATTATACGATACTCCTTGGTAGTAGTGTCAAATTTATTAGCTTCTTACTACCCGTAACGGCTGCATGAATCTAAAAGTGGCCAGGACCTACGGATTTAAGTGCAGTACAGAGAAATTTCAGTACGTAACTATGGTCACCCGTGCATGACCGGTTTCGGCCAGCGTTGTAGAATGTAGATCGACGCCTGTTGTTATTTACAAATAAACACTTTTATACAACAACCTTATTGGGAATTATGTATTTGAGCCGTTTGGGGTTGAAACACTAGGGCCATGGAGTCCGAGTGCTCATCGAGTTTTTCGTAAAATCAGCAAGCAGTTAGTCGACTCTTCACGTGATCGGGGGGCTGGCTTTTTCTTTGGCAAACGCATCATCATTGCCATTCAACGTGACAATGCGGCCAGTGTTCTGGGCACTTTTCGCGTTGACAGCGATGTGGACGAATTTTTCGATGCCCTATGTGTTCTTCTCCTCCCCCATTTTACTCCGCTTGGACTTTTATAGATATTTCCTATTAGCTTGTATAGTATATGTATATACTATCTATTAATGAGTTTTTATATATTTTTAAATAATTTTTATTACTAAAAATATTTCTAGAAGTAAAGCGTTTTGTCGCATTGTCGGGCCTCGCCTTTCTTTGGAAGCCTAAATTGGTCCGGCAAAATGTCACAAATCTGGAGCCACCCATATTTGTGACATTTTGCCGGACTAAACGGCCTGGCAATTGTCCCGGGGCTTGCACCGTCCACATTATCTCGTGACATGTACCATACATATTTCACACCTTTAAAGTAAAACCGTTACTAAACGAAAATTTTCATGAATTGAGGTATCAATGCCATCTATCTAAAAACAGTGACTATTTTCTAATATTGGCTCCCCTATAAAATTTCATAATATCGTTTAGTGACGGTTTTAATTTAAAGGTGCGATTTCACTGTGACTACCAATATTTCGGAAGATCGGGGTGAATCGCAACGATATTGTATGTCGTGACTTTTGTTCGCGTGACAGATATCGTCCACATCAACAGCCTTTAGCCGTAAGTAGGGGTAAAAGGTAAAATAAAACGACAGATGGAGTGCCACAAACGTGTTTACTGACAAACCGAGGATCTTGTCCGTAAGTATATTATGTACAGCGAGCTAAGCATTCTGCTCATTGGGTGGCCTACGTTCAACAATATCGAGACAGAAATAGGCTATTTTGTTCCTTAATTGAACTTACAAACGTTACCAGGGAAATGTGAATATGATTTACGACTCTATTCCGGTTACAGAAGGGATATTATTGGGGCTTGGTTGGAGAGAAGACCCAGGGTGAAACAGAAATAACGCATATACAAGGTGGAGAAGACGATACGACAATAAATCAAAACACTGGCAATACTAGTTCATACGAATGTTTTGTCTTTTAATCAAAGATTTGATGTCACTAACTGCAACAGACTGCTTGGAACAATTTGTCAGAATAGTAGTCACTATCCTTGAATAGTTTGAGTTTTTTGACGTTTAATGCAAATGGGATGTTGATTTTTAATTAATTTCGGTGAGAGGATTTTATAATAGTTTCAAAATATACCTATAAACCAGTATTGCCAGTGTTTTCATTTATTGTTGTCGATGTCTCCACATTGTATAAGCGGTATCATTGTAACATTATGAACAACTTTTAGTACGGGACTAATCCTGAAATCGCGAAAAATATCACCTGCCCTATAGATAATAGGATATGTTTTTTTAACTCGACAAAATGTACCTACTGAACAGTTGATTTTTTTGTGCGATTTCAGGATTGCTTCCATAGGAAAAGTTGTTTAAAATTAATGTAGGTATTACTGTTGGTGAAATAATTAGTGTTGTAAAGAGAAAATATATTGACGTTAACAGTCGATCAAGCTCATCAAATTAACAAGTATGAATATTATGTTAAATAATGTTTTTAAAATTATTTTACTTTGGACTTCTACACAAAATCAGTTCTATTTATCACATTGTATGAGTTTGTAAAATATTGAAAATAATATTTGGGCTTTTGTTAAGATGAAAATGATAAATATGAATACATTTAATTGGTAACTCACGTCCATCATATTAATGTTAAGAAATTCACTATCATGGACTATCTTTCAATGAAATATAGATGGGCCCTAAATGATATATTTGTACAATAAATGACACAGTCAATTCATTTGTTCTGAATCTGGGTGTAATTTATCTATAATATGTATGTATTTAGAAATATAGAAGTATGTTTATCAGTTGTCTGGTTGCTATAGCACAGGCTCTGCCTAGTTTGGGATCGGATGACCGTGTGTGAGTTGTCCCAGGATATTATTATATTATATTATTATTATTTTCAAAGAAACTGTATCATCAGAAAAGTTAGAAAAAAATCTCGATATTGTTTGACAGTAGGCCACCGCAAGTTAGTTTAATGACATTTATACAAATCACATAGTTAAGACCAATAGATAGATTGTATAATTCGGTACAGTTAGAATTAATTACAACGACTTCCGACAATTCATCAAAAACAAAAGCACAGTTCAAAATTTCCGGCAGAAAAATGTGACGACTTTGGAAAAAAAATCGTGTTAAATACGACTATGGAAATCAGAACCGAAGTCGATTTTTCCATCCGGAAATTTTAGTTCATGAGACATTTATCTCAGTAAATAATTTACAAACTTGTACAATTTCGTATTCCAAAACAATTTTGATATAATTGCTGAAGGTTTCTTCGTATACGTCGAAATAAAATCTTGTTCCTATTTGATTACTTCGCGATACTTATTTCAGCATAAATTCTATCTCACTCATGTTAAGGACTGTTGCCATTCTTACAACTTCCACCTTATAAGAAATAAAAATGTTTTAAGTATAAACAAAAAAAAGTTTGACAGAATTAAGCAAAAAACTAAAAGTAAAATTAAACACGAAAAGCATCACAAAATTTTGTTACTCGCCTTATTTAACCTTAACTAAAAAAACAAACTTAACTCTTTAAAAAAAAGAAACAACAACATGTATTCTAAAAATAATCACATTGACCCAAGTATCCCAAACTACGATTACTAAACAACACCTTAATTTTGGAAATCGAAATATTTTCGAATGTACTACGATTAAAATTAATTATTGGCAAAAGAAAAATTTAAAATTTTTACTAAAAGAAAACCTTACATTAAATCACTTGAATCTCGCTTTGGGAACATTATTAATAACACATCCCTGTTCATATTCCAATTATGGGATTTCCCATAGTAATCGACTCGGATCACTTAATATTCGAATCACGGACTCGAATAACGTCATCATACCGAACTGACAGAAAAACTCTCTCGATTTTCCTTCTGGTACTTGAAAAAAACCATTGTAAAAGCCACTCTGCCACTATCATGACAGTGATATGAAATGTCATGCCAATGCCATGAAATTTCAGGTCAATGCCATGAAATGTCAAGTCAATGCCATGAAATTTCAAGTCAATGCCATGAAATGTCAAGTCAGTGCCATGAAATTTCAAGTCAATGCCATGAAATGTCAAGTCAGCGCCATGAAATGTCAAGTCAATGCCATGAAATGTCAAGTCAATGCCATGAAAAGGCATATCAAGAAAAGTGTAACAAAGTGCTCAAAACTCATCACTCATTTTTGCCTATTAATTAATGTTTTTTTCTAATGGACTTACCGATCTACCAGAAAAGTTCAATGTCTCATAGAATATTCCTTAATAAATAAAGTATTTTCAGGTTTTTAGATCCGTGTCAACAAGCATGGGAAATTCCAATTAATTTAAAACAATGTTAGTGCAGTGATGTTTATTTCGTACTTTACAAACCTACATTTTCAATACAAGTCACATCATTTCTCAATTAGACTTAATCGTCATTCAATGAAAACTGACAATTACTTATAAACTAAAATTACTCTTTCCATGTACTAAAAATAACTGAAAATCTGAGATGTACCATCCCATCAGTTTGAATTGAAATACCCGACTAATTAATATATACTTTTTAGAAATTAGAAACTACAGATTTGTATGCATGTTACATTACAACATTCAAAAAAGTATTATTACTGCAGTTCCTCACTTTACCTGATCCGAGTTTGAGTTCCGAGTTCTATCCGAATTTGAAATCCTACTGAATTCGGTCGGACGGAATTCGGATCTATGCGTAGCCCATATTACGAGTCATGCTCACTTTGGGTTGTCATTTCTCGTATTC
This sequence comes from Mamestra brassicae, assembly GCA_905163435.1. Classification (NCBI taxonomy): domain Eukaryota; kingdom Metazoa; phylum Arthropoda; class Insecta; order Lepidoptera; family Noctuidae; genus Mamestra; species Mamestra brassicae. The sequence continues at coordinate 2,223,702 of LR990999.1, read as the reverse complement.
GGATTAAATGCAGCAAGGACTTACAGTCGCAGAAAATAAAAAAATAACAAAGATAGTATCAAAATCATCGACATACGACTAGTCTTAAAACATCACTTCGTTAAGAAGAAAAATCTTGAATCATTTCATTACCTATTTTATAAGAATATTAATCAAGGAATAAAATTAAGGATCGTTGACGAAGATACTAAAATAAACGTTGATATTATTCCCATATTGTTGATACCATTCTTAAGGATACCATTCTTAAGCCTCAGATAAATGTCATACTAATAGCGACAGCGATTCCAAAGTTATTGACAAACGCTATTTCCAATAGAATGTCTTTGACTGGGCTTTCATATGTTTCAAGGGAACTTAAAAATACATTTCCAGGTTGATATCGTATAGAAAACTATTTGATAGTTAAATGCAATAAATACGTTATATTTAAAACATAATACTTGAAGAAAATGCGCGTTTAGTTATCTGCTTTGGACGCGTGCGGATATGTTAAAACAGAAGTGCGCAATGAAATAAAATTAGTTCAAGGATTTATTTTACACGAGTGCGTTTTAATGTTGCTCGACTATATTAAGGGGATAAAAAATCTGATATTTTGAACCACTTAGTTCACCAAATAAACGTACAACAAATCCCATAACCTAATTTTATTTCAATTAAAAAAGTGTACGTGTCGATATCAGAAACTTTTAACGTGCTTTCAGTGGTTTTTAAGTTCAATATGTATACAAGATTATTATGCAGTTTAAGTTCATACAAAGTAAGACTGAACATTACCAGTATTTAAGGTAGCGATCACAATTTATTTATTCATTCTAAGAAAAAAAATCACAAATGTTGATATGGTCACAATGATACTTACTTAATTGGTTTAGAATTACAAAATTACATTTCAAAGAAAAGAGGAGGTTTTTACCACCTTTTTTTTTGTTTTAAAATTTAGGTAATCACAAATACTTAGTTTTTAATCGCTCAAATAAAGTCAAAATGTTCGAACAAAAATTGGCTAGTTGAAAAAGGCACAAATTTGGACATGACAATAAAGGAACTTGGTTAGATATGATCAATTTGTGTCTATCTATAATAAACTATTATATATCGGGATAAAAAAATATCTGCTTTAATTATATTATGTGTAGCGTGCTTCTTACTATTTAAATTACAATGAAAAAGATCCAAACTGTTACCTTTAGCATAAACTCATCCAATTTCTCACATTTGGCTTTCAAAATAATCTTTTCATGTTTAAAGTACATTATCAAGATATAAGGTACTATCAATTACATTCTTGTGTGACATTATAAGAAAGTATGTACATTTTTTTAATATTTTTTACAATGATAAACTACACCAATATAAGCCTAGGCACTTACGGCAAATATGTTTTGGCATATTCATTAATTCATATAATTTTACCACAAAACACATACTTTCACTTAGATATAGTTACATGTTGATTTATCCTGTACAATAGCTATGAACTAAAAGGAACGGTTCCCACATTTTTAGTTAGAACAAAAACGTGATTCTTATAAGCTATTGTTAATCATACTACACCGACTTATTACTAATTTAGACATAGACAAATGTACCTGGCACGTTGCTCGATCTTCGACGTTTGAAAAATAAAAGAAATAATATAATATTATGTCCAAACTAAGGATCAATGCTACAAATTATTTATATAAAATTTCCGGAAAGAAAAATCACACTGATTTCCATAGTCGTATTTAATTTTACGTTTGACGGAAAGTTCGTAAATAATTTTAGGAATTTTCAATCCGGATTTTTTTTTACTTTTTTCCAAACGCCAACCACGACCATCGTTCGCTATTTCAATTTCTTTAGAATTCCCTCCACGAATTGACTCGAGAATTCTTCGTATAAAATTAGATTTTTTTAAATTCAAACTTTGAAGCGAGTGGATCTGATTAAGTAGAACGTGAAACGTGATAAAAGTGAGGGATAAAAACTCGTCTATTTTTCTTTTTTATTGTCACAAGGGATTGAAATTTGGTTCATTGCGAAGCACAATCACTATGCTAAGATTTTTACTTACATATTGACTTGATGTCACAGCACGCTTTGATAAACACATATACGTGTCACATACGATCGGTTCTACGTTTAAATCGATTGGAAATTCGATTTTCCGAAGTCGTTTTTTTTCCAATGAATTTAAAGTATTGAGCGTATGTAGTCTCTCACTAAAAGAAAGTGTTTATTGGTCTTAATTAAGTGTGCCCTGGGCACGAAACAATCGAGCTCTGACTCGATATGTCAAACTCGAGGTAACCTCAAACGCACAGATTATTAAAACTAAAAAAAAAACAAAATAAATTCTAAAGTACAAGTAAATTAAAACTAAAAAAATGTACTTCCGCCTTGCACCTTCGAATGATGGCAATTTCGATTTTGGATATTGACTGAAAAAATATTCGGGAATATAATGATTGGAGAACCTACCTACTGCTTGGTTCAAGAACCGAACCGATACGGTTCGCAAAAAAATCTTATTACAACTAAGATTCTTATTCGTTCTAGCTTAGCTCAAGCTTTTGTTAGGGATAAGTACACTAGACTAGGTCGCAGAGTACTATTATAATTCGCATTGCGCAATCCATACAAAAATGGCCGTTGACTAAACGAATATGGCAAAAGACGAAACAAAAATAATTGAATGACTAGTTCAATAGGATTCTATGCCAAAGAAAAACCTATCGACTGCTTGAATTAAAAATGTTGCGATGATTTTTTTGTTTAGTATATTCGACCATTATTGTATGCATGGTAAAGTTTGGGAAATACCATTATTTAGAGTAGAATATTGAGTGATGGCATTCATGATCTAGGAGACCGTAATGACAGTTGCTCTCTTTTCAGCAAACGAGTGTCACATAACATTGTCTCACTCTATCATTTGAAATAACACAATATATTGCCAAACCCGAAATAATTCATCCATACTTTAAGAGTTTTAATCCTAGTTTATTTAACAGTCAATATCCAAAAACACTATTTCCATTATATTTTTTTGAAAACCAGACGTGATGTGCTGTTAAATGATTATACCAACATAATATTTGCTAATAGTTTTCAGATGCACCTGGTTCAAATAGGGATTTATTAAACCTATTTGATGTACTATTATTTTACTTGAGTTTATTTGATGATTGGAGCTCCATTGAGGTAAACATGCTGAAGTTTTGTAGACGGTAAAGATAAAAAGCATGCGTAAACATGTCGAATCATATGTCTAATAGTTCAAAAAAGCATGAAAATTAAACCTTACAATCCAGAAACCTCAAGATTGACATATAACAATACAGAAAATAAAATAATTGACATACCACAAGAAACTCCAACCATCAAACACAAAATCAAAACATATGACAACACTAGTCTCGGTACTAAAAAAATCGCGTCTGGTCCCAAAAAAAATCCGTTACCACAACCAGTCGTAGATGGCTCTTGCCACCACGTATTGTAAGTAAGTAGAGGCTATAAAGAAGCTATGAAGGATTAGGAATCTAAGGTTGTCTTGTCTGACAACTCTAGCTAGGTGGGGACCGCTGCCTTTGGTGGGGAATCGGCCTGTGCGGTAGAATTCTTCTAACATTTGGTCCTTTTCGACGAACCTGTCGTATAGCCACTGGGTCATGCCTTCGGTGTCTACTGGTACCTGTTGAAAAATTTAAATTAGTTACATTGCCTGAATATCATCACCATAGTCTTTCCCAGCTATCGGCTCCCAGTCTAACTGAATGTGGTTGTATATCAGCAGTGATCACGTGGTGAGCTGTCAATCCATATAATCAAGATCACGTCTATCTTGATTGTATGGATTGACAGCTCACCACGTGATCACTTCACCCAAGCCTTCACTTCGACATGTTTACAAAATCGACCGGCAGTTTTGTCCACGGAACGCCTTGCAGTATGTGCTCCACAACTTAGTTGCTGGGTAAGTATTTGACTAAAAAAATCTAATAAGTCCGTCAGATAAATTTCCAAAAAATATTGGACACGTAATTTTTTATTGTCACAAATAAAAAATGCAGACGATAAAATGCGTTGAAAACTCGTCTGACGTCACTTACCAGAACACTTTTTACTGGAAAGTGACGTTACAAGCCCCCACTCCTTATCTTTGATGCGTTTTGTCTTCGTATTTTTTATTGATTTGAAAAAATAAATATACCAGTACAATATTTTTTACGGTCTAAACATAATTATATTTTTTTAACCCAGACTACATCCCTATTGCTAAACAACTGGTATATATATTTTTTGTAATTTTATAAAAAGTGCCAATTACTTTATTGGGCGGCGTTTTGAGGGACTGTCTTTGTGTTAAATTTGACGTTCAAAAAGTGCTGGCTCACAGGCTAATTTGAATAAATGACTTTTGATTTTGATTGATTGTCATGTTGACCATACATTCTTTACCACCTTACTTATTCGATCACATTTTAAGGAGAGTGTAAACATTTTTGGCTTTAAAATTAATGGCGTTTGTGTGTGTGTGTTGTTTTTAAGTTTTTTAGCCTTTTGTTCAGCGCAGGTCATTCACAAGCTAACATAATGAAGATTTTCTAATGACCTTTTCAGGGTAATCAAAAAGGGTCCTTTCAAAGGCCTAAGTAATAGCACATTTCGGAGACGCCCCAAAAGGCTTTCTATGCTAATTTTTAAAATAGTTCGTCGTCGAATTTAGGGTGAAGCAGACCGTGATGATTAATTCGAAAGAAAAAAGGTTTTATCGCTTGGTTTTTAACTTTGAAATAGTTCTAAATAATGTAAAGATTGCAGTAAAATTATAGAGGTTTATTTAAGCAGTTTTGTTTCTAAACATAGAGAAAATATGACTTAATATTTGTAGTCTTTATTTCTCTGTAGGGCTATATTCAACACTAGCGGACGTCACGCGGTTTCACCCGCGTAGTTCCCGTTTCCGTGGGAGTACGGGGATTAAATATAGCCTATGTTACTCGCTGATAATATAACTATCCATTGCTGAAGAATTTTTCAAATCGGTCCAGTAGTTTTTAAGTTTATTCGTTACATACAAAAATACAAATCTTTCCCTTTATAATCTTAATTTTCTTAATATATAAATTTCTTGTGTACGTGTGTATGTCACTGAACTCCTCCTAAACGGCTGGACCGATGTTGATGAAATTTTTTGTGTGTTCCAGTAGATTCGAGAATGGTTTAGATTCACAATTGGATCCGGTAGATGGCGCTGTAATCGATTTTTATAATTTTTCGTCATACACAAAGCAAACGTTCGAACAGGACAACGTCTGTTTGGACTGCTCGTATTAGTATAGATATACATAGAAGTAGGTCACCTGCAACTTTGTTTAAAATCCAAATATTCAACAAGAATACGATGAAAAAATAATTGACCATTATTTCATCCTCTAGTGCGGCAGTAATCAAACGCAAGCCCATCAACTACTAAAACGATTAAAAGTGTATCTACTTACATCACTACTCGGGTAAAGTCTATAATGCAGATGGGTAGCACAAGGAGGCCGGATCCCGCAAACCACGTCCACCAGATGCAGGGGGATCCGATCAGGATAGGCGATGGTGACATCCAGGACCCAGTCGATGCTGTCTCCTACTGTGGACTCCACGATCAATTTGGCGTTCTTCTGGTTGAAGTTGTCATCTGTGAAATTGAAAGAGTAGGTATTTCATAGTTAGTAAAAGCACATCTAGAAAAATATACTGTGATTGTGTGATGGACTACTCGTACGTCAAAATGCTGTAATGGTTGTATGGCGTTACTACACTAAGCCAATTCATGAAAAACCTCACTACAATACTAGATGACCTAAATAAAGCCGAAGGAGTAGAGCTACTAAGCTTGAAGATGTTTGCAATTTTGTACCTAGGACAAATTAGGTCTGTATACCTTCGAAAAAAAAAAAACAAAGGAATCCGACTTGGCTGGGCAGTGTTTGGGAAGCTACTTTCTATCTACCTACCTACCTACATTCTAGCTACCTTCTAGTCCTAAATACTGTACTGCCCCATGACGATATTGAACCAGTGCGTGTGGCTCAAAGTCAACCACAGGGCAATGAAGAGGTGTATGCTCAAAGTTTTCCAGCGCGATCAAACCAGAACTAAGGAGATCCGCAGGAAAACCAAGGCAGCCGGGCCCAAAAAGAAAATTAGCCAACGTAAGTGAAGAGCGGCGCAAATTGCACGTAGAATGAATGGCCGATGAGGCCGAGAGGTGCTAGAGTAGCGACTGCGTACCGGAAGGCCCAGCGAGCGTAGGCCCCTCACAAGGTGGACAGATGACCTGGAGGAGGTCGTAGGAATCCGCTGGTCGTGGAAAGCACAGAACTGGTCGAAGTGGCGACGCTTGGGGGACGCTCATGTCCAGCAGTGGACGTCTTTCGGCTAAAATTACGATAGTTCATGTAAATACTAGAGCTACGATAACTTCCACGGTTTCGGAATTGTTCGAAAGAGTTACCGCGGTCCTAGAACGCGAAGGGCATTTGAAAGAATACGGGTGGGTTTTCCCGCTCCCCCGAAGCGGCAGGATTTGATAACTTCCGATCCACAAAAAAGAGCTACTATAAGTTGCTCTTTATTTATCCTTCTCGCACATAATAGTACCTCTGAACTGCCTTGCTTTAGGCATGTTTACACTGCATCACCAAGCCTTGCAACATAAATTATTCAACTCAAAGTCCTACAATTATTTTTTAAGTTACAGCAGTATCTATTCAGTTCCACTCACCTTTTCTCGAGTTATCTTTCGAAGTACTAGCGCCCTGGTCCCTCTGGGGTCCGACTTCTTCCATGATGACTTTCATAGCACCCGCGCGAGGTAATGATACGTATTCCAATTTAGGCAAATTGTTCTTTTCTGCAAATCTGCAATACATAGAACCAATTTATTAATATATTCTGGAGATTGTATCTATTTGAGATGGCCCGCTTGTTAATACGAGGTTAAATAGCAAATACCCGAAACTGAATTAGTTTCGACATATTTATTCTTCAGTTAAATATTATGTGACATCTGAAAAAAATAGCGGTTTTTTCATTTTTTATTTGAGATGGGTTTGCTCTTGACTCTAGTCTAGGTCATAGATGACAGAGACAAAGTCGATGATAGAGCGAGCTTCCTCAGAAGAAGCCTGTTCACTCTTCTATTGCACTCGCCTTTACTGTGCGCATTATAAAACGTTTGGAAACGTTTAGTGTGAATTGGTGGAATAGCAACAAGGTAGGGATGGTAACTTGCAGTGCGTCTAGATGTTCGATGGTAGAAGGGGGCTGGTGGGATGAGGTCGTGGAGTTCCTGGACATTCTCCCCAAAGTACAATCTGTAGTTGACCGACACACAGGTGGCCTTGTGGTGATGAGCCTAGCTGTGAAGCTTGGCATCCCCCAGTTTTACGTCGAAAAAATGGTTTGACAACTTAAGCAAAAGAATATATTTCAAACAGCCATATTTATTCCTCAATTAAAAAAAATATCTGACCATTGACAAATCAGCCTTTATAGTTACAGAAGATTACATTTCTTACCTTTGACTGACTTCTCTCCTTTTATGCAAGAAGCCCCCCTCTGGGAACAGTACGATGAACTGCCTCGCAAGCGGAATGTAGAAATTGTGGATGTGCTGCCTCAGGTCCTCCAGAGATTGATCGCGTCTGTCCTTGCCCTGTGGACAATAAGAAGAAATTTAGGTAGGTATTAACATTACTATTAATTGAGGAGGAGCTCTAGGCTAAATAATAACAGCTGCACGGGTCGATCTTCAAGTTTAAGCAACGCTTGCCGAGGTTGATCTGTGGATGGGTGAACTTCATTCCGAGTCTCCTCCGTAGCTCAGAAAGCACGTTAAGCCGTTTATAGATCCGCCGCATTTATAGATCTTTGGCAGACGTTACGGATAGTCAGAAGTCAGAAAATCTGGCACCAGTCTTACCAAGGAGTACCGTGTTTCCCATTTAATGGGTTGTGGAGGTCTGGTAGGCAGCCGCTCCACGGAAAAATACTGGTATTCAGCTGAATCCGGTTTCACTGGAAGCCGACCCCAATAAAATTGGGAAAAGGCTAGGCAGATAATGATTAACATTCTATTATTTTATTTATTTGAAATGTTGCAAGTTTTTTCAATTTCATAAATAATGAGGTGCCGCAACCGATATCGTCCAAAAGACCGAAAAATGTTCGTTAAACTAGTCGAACCTTTTATATTTAGGTGAAAGCTGTGTACCAATTTTATAAAATTACTTATAAACGTTGCACCAGCGCTTACGCCTTTTTCAAGGCGATAAAAATCTACACTTACACAATTGCACTTGTTAAATTACTATCTGGGATTAAAATACGGACTTTAGTATAAATTGATCTCACAGGTATTATATTAATGGCAGAGTAAAGCTTTCCCTCGCTCAGACCTTATCACACAAATTCTCAAACCCTAATACTCCCACCAAGATTACTTGTCACTTTTCTACCGAAGGGTCGTAGAAAAATGACTCTCACATTTTCATCCACCGTGTATAATTAGAGATAAATCGTTTCCCGCATATTTTAATATAAATTCCTGATATGATGTGAAACTACTACAGAGCTAAGACTCAAGGGCTCGTACAGTCGCCAACACAATGCGTTAACTATTAACGTGCATTTTATACGTCATTATCGGGATTGGTCGTGGGATTAGGGCTGTCGCGGCGGAAGAAAATATGTTTTGTTTTTCCGTGTGGCATGTGTTTTTCCTTTTATAAATGAAACAGCTGATTTTTCTTTTCAACATGCTGTTTATGGTACATGATGATATCACTCAATACAAAGCGATATGTTTGTAATAACAACTTAAACGAAAGCAAACCAGCTGCATGGTAATTGCCAATTATATTTATTAATTATTGTAAATAACGAACTTAATTCCGTTACTTACATAGCCGATCAGACGCATTTTTAAACATACGAAGCAATGGATTAGGAATTTATTTCATAATCCTTCGTATGTGCTAGTCGTTTTAAGTTAATTTCTTTTAAAAACATACATAATATTTTAGTTTACTCAAATAAATTATAATAAAGAAAAAAATATTTTAATGTACTAATACAGCAACTAAATCATCAGCACAGCCCTACCCATAGGGGCACCTCTAATGGATATTGTCGATATTGGCCCGTCGATGAGTGGGCAACTTTTCGACCACCCCTGATTGGACACAAGGGTCGGCTAACGCGATGTTTTAATTAAAGCCTGTTGTGTTTGGACCGAACATGGTCGGCTCACGATTTCTGCTCAATAGAAAATATATATTGTTTTTTGTTAGACTTTGTTAGTGATTGTACTTAGTGTTGTTTATTGTGAGTCTGCGTTTTGATAGGTTCTTTGTTAAGTATCTTGTTTTACATTGTTGTATATTTTGTTTGCTACGGTAAAATGCCATTAGGTACCGTTACATTGATAGAGATGTTTATAAAATAGTAGGCCCCAAGTTCTTGTCTAATATTTATGTTGTCAATAACAGACGCCTAATGGAAAATACCTGCATAATTTAAATGATGGCCATTAAATTATGCAGGGATTTACAGATAAATGCGTTCTTTATTTTTTTTTTATTTACCTCCGATTTCTGGAAAGAAATCAAAGACCCGTCACAAATAAAACCCGAAGCAAGTGATACGATTGGCTATTGAAAACTCACTCAACCAATCACAGTTAGATAATGTGTGTTTGACAATAATTTTGTCACAATATTTTTATGAAAATTTTAGTGACTCAGTATGACTAAGGGCTTGAAAGCTCAAGAGCCCAGCTCAACGAAACTTTTAAAAAATAAATCTTTCGCTGCAAAAATAAACTAAAACCAAGTACCAATCAAAGTTCATCGTAAGTTCAGCACACTTCACCGAACGTGCTAAACCCCTGATTCCCCAGCCAACAATATGAACCAAGGAACATCTTAGACCAAGACTCAAGTTCTTTGAAGACCGGTAAGAACGCAAATCGCTCGCTTCCCACGGGTGCAATGAACCGAACAACTGGGAACGATCCACGAGATCCGATCGGGAACCATCGGCAGGACTTTTGAAAACGCTAACGATCGTCCAATTGGGTTGCGTGTTTCCAATGTTGTCGACACTTGTTTTTCCTTGTCGACAAAACTGAGGAATTCATCGGTTTTACATCATAGCAACAACTGCTGCAGCTAGCTGGGGTCATTAAAATGCTTTAAAACTGAAACATTCATAGTTTGAGATCTGGTTTGCACATGTAATAACCAGAAGTGAACCGGTAATAACAACACATCTCGCCGTGAAAACTTAGTTAATGTGAACATGAAGTGATCTGAGCAGTCCATCGATCCAATTAAGTGGAATGTCAGTTCACTTCTAGCTCACTCCATCTAAGTTTTTACGGCGAGTTGTTTACTGAGTAGATCTGAACGAGATGTAGGTAATAGGAGAGAATAATTTAAGAAAGTAATGGATGCACATACGTCGTTAATTGTAACCACTAGGGCATCTTATATGATATCTAACACAGTCTGTTAATAAGTTTATTTTAATTCAAATGTATATACCTATCTTCTTTACTGTTTGTCTTACTCTCGACAACAATGGACATCAACAAGATCGTGAGTCTCTCAGCAGACGGAGCGTGCGTCACAGTAAGTAACGCTATCCGACACTTAACGTTTTTACAACAAATGCTTCATTTGTACTGATTCCTCTTATAGTATTGAATCCTGTTTGCTGTTGTTAAGTGAAAAATATGAACAATTGGTACTGGGGACCGAAATGGAATATGTTTGATAGCTATCTGGCACTACTAACCATATAAACTAATTTCTGTCTAGCCAAAAGTCAAAGTTTTAAGGATGGGAAATCATCAAATGACTTCTTCCACTCTGGGTGCCTGCCAGGCTTGCGGAATTTGTTCGAAAGAGTCACCGCGGCCCTGGAACGCAAAAGGCTTAAGAAGGAACACGGCTGGGTTTTAGTCAGTTAGAGTCTGACACGCCCTTCCGCTCCACCCAGAACGGAAAAAGTCGTTTGATAATTTCCCATCCTTAAAAAAAAAAGTGAGGGAAGGAAGAGTCTTGGTATGGAGTTGATAATTTCTGTGGAATACGCCATACGCCCGTTTTTAAGACCATATTCCAAGCTTAAATAGTCGTATTAAAAAAACTAGTTCCTAGAATAATTAGTGTCCCGAACACCTCTATCGTCCGGATGGAACCAATTGGTTTCGGTAAGCCACGAATTAATTTAAACTGTAATTCTATGCTTTTTACGGTTTATTTTCATTAAGTTGGTTCCCCCGGACGATAGAGGCGAGTTTATAAAGCTCCACCATACAGAATTCAGTGTATATTCCACTAAAACATAACTCCAGGCGTTGTGTTAGTTTATTAGCTGCGTTTAATCCCGCGCCGCGTGTCTTTGACTGGGGACTACTAATTAGTGGCTGAGCAAGATATTGTATTGTATGTCTGTGTGTTTGTGTACAAGGGTTTGTTCAATATTAGTGCGCAAACACTATTAGGTGCCTATTGATATTCTGCTGTACCGTGGGATTCTAAGTGCACCTATCTTTGTTTCTATTACGATAGGACAGGGATATGATGAGCAAATGTCTTCATCTTCTAATAGCCTTATCTCAAAAGAAAACGTGGCTAACTTGACAGCGCCAAAATTTTACAGAGGCCTGTTTCCGAATTGAGAATTTGGAATCAACCTTTTGAACACCAGAGCATATACCATCGGCGTGCCTCCGACGCCAAGACACAAATTCGCCGTAGTTTTTGTCACATTTTTGTGGCGTTTGGTGTTTGTGGGTTTGGCGCTTGCTTATCATGTATACAACTGGACACCCTAGTATACGTGACAATGGCGTTTAAGAGGTTAAGAATATGCTAAACAAACTTGAGTATCAAGTTTTGACACAGGCCGATTAGAGACGACCAAGACGCCTACTGCATTTCATCATTTTGACATGAAGTTTCTTTGCCTTCAGATTCTCAATAAATGTCACCAACAAGAGGTAGCCCAACTCAAAAACTCAAACTCAAAGCATTTATTTCAATTAAATCATTACAGACACTTTTGAATTGTCAAGGTCTGTCCAAAGAGATAAAGTTATTTACACGTTCCAAAGCGTAGATCTCTATGGAGAAGAACGTGCAAGAAACTCCACGGACACTCTTTTAAATCAATGTTTTTTACAATGATATGGTTATCATTGTAAAAAGCATTGACTATTCGTGTGAAAATTATACAAACATACATACATGTGAGAACGATGTAGAAAGACTTGCATGATCAAGCGTCCAAAGTAACAAAAAAAGCAACAATTCAAAGAACAAATAATTAAAGTAAACCGTGGCAGCTGAGACATGACCAGTCCTAGCTGACGGCGCTCGCTCAGCAATATGACGCCTGCGTTAGCACCATACAGCTCAACCACTTTGAAGAATGCCAAATGATCCAGCACGATGGTGTTAAAAGTCTGGCTGATGAGCCAGACTTTTAAGTGAACATGACACTCCCAACCGCCCGGGATCAAAGAAAAACCTAACTTGTACTCCAGTTTATTCCCAACCAATCTTCTCCGAACCACAAAAGCTTGAAGAACACTTACAACACATCGGCTGTAAACTAATTCAACTCGTTACCAACTTCACACCTATGTTTAGCCGTTTGAGCACAACAATTAAAAACCGGATATCAACTAAGTACGCACGGAACCCTAGGTTGAGCACCTTTTGTGCAACTTCTAATTGAACATGGCGCGATGATATGCTAATGTTACGATGAACGTTTTGTGGTGGGAACTGGAGTTTTGAGAAGATTTTTCGTTATAAGATTGCAAAAATATGCATTATACCAATTATTTTCTATGAAAGTAAGAATCAATCAATATACCTATATACAGGGTGTCCCAAAACTCAACGTCAAGCCGAAACGGGGTGACAGGATTGATCATAACCATCACGAGAAAAATCTGAAAAAAAATCTATCCCATGCAGTTTGAAAATTATGGGCATTTTAAGAAAAACCTAGAAATTTGATCAAACTGTACCATTTTTCGGTTATTGTGGTTATTATTTTTTATTTTTGTTCATTTGAACTTTAGAAACGTAATCCTAAATAACATTTCTAGAATCCCAATAAAAAATAATGACACAATTGCCTCAAGTTCCCGAGAATTGAGACTATTTGTTAAACTACGAATTTAAAATTTTCAAGATTCGTCGACTTTGACAGGCCCTCCTATAAAAAAAATGTACTAGAGTGCCTTGGCAAGTAGCATTAAAAGTTGGCGCATTTAATCAGAATTCTAAAATGGTACAATACTTGTTAGTTCCATACAATAGAAAAGAGTAAAAAAATTAAAACCTCAAGTAACCCGATTTTTGCTATCAGATTTTACTCAGTTAAAATGTTTTTAATTCGCACAAGCTCTAGGTAGGTTCTTAATTTTAAGGCAAAATGATGAGAGAGATGGATAATGGGTATGTTTGCCATGAGTGAGCGAGACAGATAGTGACGCCACGCATTGAGACGGAGATGCGTCGTTTAAACGAGTGCGAATGAAACAGATAGATGCTATGGCATCTATCTGTTTCATTCGCACTAGTTTCAGCCAAGCAAATGGCTACGCTACCAGTCCGACACCAACCAGTTAGTACGTTTCGCCCATTCGTCTACTGCGCACGTTCGTATTCGTATTAATTATTTTACTAATTTTACTAACTTTTTTTCACTTTGGTAAAAGTGGAGTCACTATCTGTCTCGCTCACTCATGGCGAACATACCCATTATCCATCTCTCTCATCATTTTGTCTTAAAATTAAGAACCTACCTAGAGCTTGTGTGAATTAAAAACATTTTAACTGAGTAAAATGAGATAGCAAAAATCGGGTTACTTGAGGTTTTAATTTTTTTACTCTTTTCTATTGTATGGAACTAACAAGTATTGTACCATTTTAGAATTCTGATTAAATGCGCCAACTTTTAATGCCACTTGCCAAGGCACTCTAGTACATTTTTTTTATAGGAGGGCCTGTCAAAGTCGACGAATCTTGAAAATTTTAAATTCGTAGTTTAACAAATAGTCTCAATTCTCGGGAACTTGAGGCAATTGTGTCATTATTTTTTATTGGGATTCTAGAAATGTTATTTAGGATTACGTTTCCAAAGTTCAAATTAACAAAAATAAAAAAGAATAACCACAATAACCGAAAAATGGTACAGTTTGATCAAATTTCTAGGTTTTTCTTAAAATGCCCATAATTTTTAAACTGCATGGGATAGATTTTTTTTCAGATTTTTCTCGTGATGGTTATGATCAATCCTGTCACCCCGTTTCGGCTTGACGTTGAGTTTTGGGACACCCTGTATATTTCTTTCGTTATTGACTGACTGAGTGACTGACATACAACGCACAGCCGAAACTCCTGGTCGTAGAAAGCTGAAATTTGGTACGTAGGTTCCTTAAGGAGTATAGAAGAGCACGAACGATTTCTCAAAATTCCAACGGAATATACAAAAACGGGAAATACGCGTAATTTTGATGGAACCTTTCTCGGGGAGTGCAGTCGCGGGGAAAAGCTAAAATTTTATAAAAGGAAAAGAACACATGGAGTCAGAGAAAATAAACCAATCAATCTGCGCAGCCTTTTTGTGACAAAGCCGGGCCAAGCAGATTTTTTTAAACGATGGGAAATCATCAAATGACTCCTTCCACTCTGGGCGGAGCGGAAAGGAATGTCAGACTCTTACTGACTGAAACTTATCCGTGTTCTTTCTATTGCCTATGCGTTCCAAGGCCGTGGTAGTCGGGACCAGCAGCTTAACGTACATGAAGAAATTACGGTATGTTAAGATTGTCACTTACCCTCGGGCCGACCACGGCAAGCGTTCCCGAGCGGCTGTGATTATTTAGTCACCAGCTCCAAGAGACAATACATGATGTTGATTGAATCTGTCACTAGGCAGTTTTTTAGTGTATACATGCCAGTATTGTGACAATAAACACTTTTTCTTTCTCTTCTTTCTGGTATTATTATAGCTAGCCTGAAATGTCCCACTGCTGGGCAAAGGCATCCCTGCACTCCTTTCATTGTTCTCGATTTTGTGCCACATCTTGTCAATTCCCAAGGAAGACATCCAAGTCGTCACGCCATCTACTTTGTGGTCTGCCGCGGCCCCGTCTCGCGATTTCAGGGCACCAATGTTGTGTTTTATGGGCCCACCGCTCGATGGGCATACGGCAGACATGTCCAGCCCAGTTCCATTTAAGTTGTATACTGCGCTGCATAGTATGTTGGCTTTCTTATAACGAATTTTAATTTAACTTATCACAAATACTATGACCTGGATTAGAACATAGGATACTTTTCGACCCAGCAGAAAAAATCAAATCCCTTGGGATAATAAAACTAATAAACATAAAAAACTGCCTTTCTATTCTCAGTAGCCACACTTACTAAAAATTAATTAATTAACCAACCAAGGTCTATTAAACACGACAACAAATTGTACATCATTAATATCCCGCACTTGTGGAAAACTAAATCCGGCCACTTATGAGTAAAGTACGCCCCACAATCCTAATAAGATTAAACAAAAAAATCATATTACACACGCGACCAAAATTACTCGGACACACTTACAGATAATCCGCTTAGGGCGAACCGTCAAGTTGAGCTTGTTAATCGTCCAAACTATTACAAGTCGGGAACGAAGAAAGTATACACAAAACTGCGTCCAGGGAAATTCGTTAAAAGAAAAAAGACTCGTTACAAACGTCCAAGGAGCAGTAACGAGGGTATCTAGTTGAAAACTTTCGCATCGTTACCGCTACTACGGGTGAGATAAGGGAAAAATCTTACTGTAACGTTTACAGTGGCGTGCCTGTTAAGTGGTCGCCTGGTGATTTTCGGTTGGACTTAAATTGTTGACATTTTTAAGTTGTAATTATGAATATGGATGCGGGTTTTCGGACTTTCTATACCTACTTGATGAAACGAACTGAATGAATAATTTTTGAAAAGGTTAATAACCTTTAATTCTGTATTAATGTGATTTTAAAACTTTCACTAAGAAAATTACTCATTGTTTCATCAAAGTTTATTTTAATGGTTTTTAAATTTAATAAACCCACCTATGAACTCTGGTTATGAGCGTTTATCAATTTCCAATGCACTTTTTTGACAAAAACAAAAAAAAAATGCAATTAATACAGTCAAAACACAATAAGTCAATTGTTTTTATTTTGCTAATTAATCAGATACACCAACAGAAACCTACCATCATTAAATTTTTAAGACTTCCCTACTTCCACCACAAATCCACCCCTCATTTGAAGAAACCTCCATTCGTTTTATCGGCCGCCAGTGTACCGCAAAACTTGCTACGTGTGCCGTCCTCATAGAAAGCAAGCCTAATTACCTTCGGCCGACTTCCCTCCTTTTCTATTTTTGTTTTAATTGCGACCATATTTTTTTCTTTCTGCAAAAATGCGACCAGCTTTCGGGCACGCGATATTGGGGTTTATTTTCATGATTATTGTTAAAAATGTACTTAATTCGGAGTTTCTTGAAACTGGGTATTAAGTTGTGTAGAAATGCTGCCTTTTATTGTATTTTTTGGAATGTTACAAGAAATTACTGGCCGTATGCTTTCATAGCAAAAATGGATTAATAGATCGTTTACCTTTCCATATGAGGTTTAAAACTGTTTCCAGAAAAAAAATATTTCGCTGTTGAAAATTTATTCAACTAATAGCGGCTGCTAACATTTTCTTGAGAATTTGTCACTTTGCTATTATCTTTTCCAGAATCCGAAGGTCTTAAAGTTTATGTATATTTTTTTTTATCTGTGGTATACGCATTTGGTGCAGTAAGTTTAAAATTATGATATGGGTCAATCACTTCCCATTGTCACTGGCTGCCACAATACAATTAATACTTACCTCAAAAAAATAAACAAAAGGTTAATTAATTCCTGTAATTAAATGGTGCGTTAACCTACACGCATTGATGTGCTAATGAGGTTACGGTCATGGCCGCTGCGTCTGCGCAGTAACACTACCACATATATTAGTAGGTAAAAATATACGCAGAAGATTCATTTAAGTTTGGGATGCGCGATATTTGTAACTTACTTCCACATTTTTTTCAGAGTCTGTTAGCCTATAATTTTCAAGATGATGATTCAAAAGTGCATTGATTAAAAACCCCTTGTGAGTGACGTAATAACGATCGCCACTAATACAATATCAACCTGACGTATCCTTGAGCATTCAGTTATTCAGCCCCGTCACCAGGATCTCTGATTGGGTGAACATCATGCAGTGAAGGAGCCTCATTGCCACAGGCACGACGAGCATCTGCCTCTTTACTAACATAATTAAAGTTCTCTATCGTTAAAAAAAATTAGTTAAAGTTTATAATTTGTATGCATGTCAGTTCTGACAGTTTGTGCAAAGACGGATAGAAAAAGTGTTTAAGTTTTTCATTGTAATTTTTATGTTTAAATGGTGTTTTTTTTTATTTGTTGATTTGAATATATTTATTATTTTGCTTGATTTTATTCGTATATTGAATTTTAGAGATTTTTGTAGTTCTACGAATTTGTGTATGTTTATCTTTTATTTACTTATGAATTTATTGATTAATTAATTTGATTTGTATTTTAATATATTTTTTTGTAATCTTATGATTTATTTATTTATTATGAACTGTAACTATTAAATGTGTAACTATATTTTAGTATTGGAGTGATTGTCAAATGTTTTGTGTTTAAGCTTGTGTAATTATAATATTGGGATTAATTGTTAACACATTTTCTTTATTTTTGCATCACGGCGGCATAAATATTGTCTCAAATTCGTATTGCGGTGAGACTTCGTCTTTTCATGCGTTTAAAAAACAAATTGGTCTTCTGCATGTCTACTCGTACTTGTACATGATGACGTAAAATGCGCACGCGCTTCGGAAGCACCGCCAGCAACTGACGCGTGCTTGAATAAATTAAATGTAATTTATTCAAACAATTATTCTGATGCAACCACCTGATAAACTTGTCGTCTACATGGAAGCTGAGCTTTTTGTACTTTTCATTTTATGAATTTCGATTTTTGTGAATTTACACGTGATTGAGAATATGTTTGTTGTGTATTCAGTTGAGATGACGATAAGTAGTACTTTAATAAGGTCCTGAATTCATGCAAGGTTATGTGCGACATTTTTTATCACACAGCGTGATAGGTATTGAAAATCACAATCACCGAAAAAACAAAATATATAAAATATTAAAAAAAAACAAATGGAGACATACTCACTAAACATTTTCATACACAAAACCACAATTTACTGTCCATATTTTAACTGTTCTGCATCTGCTCTACGTTCGTATGTCGCTCCTGGGATCTAGCAGAATACCAGTGTCAGGTATATTTGCCTAGCTCATGCTGAGTTGGACTCCCTGGTGCTACATGAGACACACACCGCACACATTTTTTTTTCTCAATTCAAATATTTTTAATGTCGGTAGGTAGTTCGGCACTTTAATCACAAATTGCCATAAATTCTGCTTTTTTTTAATGTGTTTTCGGATTAGTATTTTCGAGTATTATGATTTGTGTAATTGTGTGTTGTGTTTTCTGTTCTTGTACCAAATCAATGTTTTATCTATCTATCTATTTATCTAAATGGCGTATATTTGAAAACCAGGAATATTCGTTTTTATACCGGCTCGTGTTTGGCCACTATCTCACTTGATTGTAGACCATGACGTGGTCGACTATGGAGCACGCTTGCCTAGAAGTAACCTATTCATTAGCTTGAAAGAACCCCTGGTTATAGCTACCAGGATTAAAAAAAAATACAGACACCGGCAGGCATTCAAAGATCTTTATCAGCCCTCCTATAGACTAAACTTATAATGATTTTATTTTTTATTTAATTATGTATTAAAACTTTATGCACTTGTTAAATGAATATATAAAGCCGGACTTAATGTTTTTTTTTATGGATGGGAAATCATCAAATGACTCTTTCCGCTCTGTGCGGAGCGGAAGGGAGTGTCAGACTCTTACTGACTAAAACCATTCGTGTTCCTAATGCCCTTTGCGTTCCAGGACTGCGGTGACTCTTCAAAACAAATTACGCTACCCTGGCAGGTTTTGGCCCTAGGAAAACCCGTCAACTATGCTGACATCACACACAAAAAAAAGCCTTAAATGGTCATATTTCACCACCTGCACCCGCATAACCGCAATATGTCAAAGTACGGAACCCACAGAAATATTTCCTACACGACACACTACAACTGTTGTAGTACGGAACCACGCTCCGATGGGCAACACGTGCTGTGCGCGTGCGCCGGTGAAACTACCATTGTTCAATGAAGAGTAGTGTTGTATGGGCAGTGCTATGCTATAGCGATACGATTATTCTGATTTTATATACATAGATAGATGGAACATTCTTTTTTGTACACTACACACGTCTTTTACAAAAGCTTAACCAATTTATAATAATTAAGTAAATTGCATGGGTTGATGTTGGTATGTAGATGGGTGACCATATTAACATACCGAGACTCCTCCGTGCCTCGGAAAGAACGTTAAGCCGTTGGTCCCGGCTGTCATTTTGTAGATCTTTGGCAGTCGTTACGGATTGTCAGAAGCTAGAAAATCTGACTCCAGTCTTGCCAAGAAGTACCGTGTTACCGCTCCACGTAAAATATTGGTATTCAGCTGAATCCTGTTTGACTGGAAGCCGAGCCGACCCCAATATAGTTGGGAAAAGGCTAGGCAGATGATAAAGTATTAATAATGTTTTTAATAATCATTATTTCTGTTTGTAGTGATTAGCTTTGAAGAACAACTTGATTAAGAAATTGGTCCTTCTAGTAAAACTTTCGAGCATTTTGACGATCGATGATAAATTAAAAAGCTACTAGTTTTGTTACTCATAACAATATTCAGGGCAAATGATGTGAAGGTGGCAGTTAAACCTTTTGAACGCCATTGTCACGTATATATGACAAGCAAGCGCGTGCCCTATACGCCAAACATCACAAACATGTAACACAAAGTAAGGCAAATTTGTGACTTGGCGTAGGGGACACGCCGATGCGTTTATGCTCTGACGTTCAAAAGTTAAAAAAAAAAATCGCAAACGTTTCATGGTCGTGTAAGTCTTGTCAATTACATCTTGCATCCGCTACGTTAATATTTTGTTAAAAGTGTTATGCTAATATTTTCTGTTACTAACTCTGGAACAATGCTGGCTAAAAGAAGTTAAAACATGGCATACACACACAGTATTTCTGTTTACCTATGTACCAAAAATATATTTTATGTTAAACGTTGTGATGTAAATATTGGTTAATATACAGCTCGGCTCAAAGGACCAAATTAAAATACACGATTGAAAAATCTGCAAACCTACATTTTTACGCAAATTTTTACATAAACATTTATTTAAAACCCCTTTTAACACCACTCTTAACCGTGTAAACGCTCACGACTTTTCAATAAATAATTCCAGCGCTTGATATATTTCATCGCCTCGCGTTACAAGTAGGACATGCAGTTAAAAAATATACGCTTCGTTGGGCCGTGTTGATCGTACGAAGACATATTGCTTTCATTAATACGGCCTGTTGAAAAATGTAAGTGAATTTGCTTCTTATCGTCACGGGCTGTCGCGTTTTAGGGTTGAAGTTGAGGTGGGAAGATTAATTAGGTTGGTTTTTATTATTTATTGATTATATATTAGGTACTAATAGTACAGGACGAATATTTATAAAACAAGTAGACAATGTTATATTTTATCCCACTGTCGCGGGAACTAGTTTTGGTTATAACTAAATTAAATTAAAGTTATGTAGGGAGAAGCAGAAATGAAAGTGGTGTGGAGGTAGAGTAGAAGCATATGATGATATTTAGTCATTAAAATACGTATGTAAATTCAGCTATTCCATAGGTATTCTTATAAGCTTCTTGCGGGATATACCTAGCCTACTGCAAGAAGTCTTTAAAAATTCTCTTAAATATATAAAACAAAGTTGGGTTAGTCACTCAAGAACGCCATTTCTGATACATGACAAATTCAAAACACGGCAAAAATCTATTCTGAGGCGGTACCTATGAAGTACGCCGGGACCACTACTATTTAATAAAAGCCAAACGTAGCATGACAAATATTCTGTAACATTTATTTTGTTGTAAATTTATATGGTGTACGATTAAAAGTATTTCTATTCCATTTTATTCTTATTTAAACAAACATCTGGGTAATTATGACAAGAGGGCCTCAACTCAGCGATATCACGCGAATCGCTAACACTTGTTATATCGTGAAAAACAAATGTTGGTCTGTTTACTCTTGATAAACAATAGGCAACAAAAAAACTTTTTACAAAAAAATACAACCGACTTCCAAATTAAAAAAACTACATAGTATAAAATAACTTTAATTTCGGGAGTCGGTATTTTTTGTTGTTTTTTCGTTTTTTGACACCGACTTCCGAAATTAAAGTTATTTGGAAGTCGGTTGTATTTTTTTGTAAAGTTTTTTTTTTTTACTTTTTAGTGGTTCACATGTGCTTACCCCTTCACAGTGTACCGGCGTGATGGTATGTTATGAACTGGTGTAAACAATAGGCATACATAAGATTAAAGCATTCCCAGTCCATTTGCTATCATTTATTGAGGAGTTCCGTTGCCTATCTCCGAAGTTCTTCATCAGATCTTCACCAAATTGAAATGGGACCACTTCGAGAAAGTACTCTTTCAAAAACTACCCAAATCGTTTCAAGTGTGCCTATAAAATTTGAAGAGTTCTCTCTATTTCTCCAGGATCCCATCATCAGATCCTGACTTGATGATCATGGGACCTTGGGAAGTATACCCTTTCAAACAAAAACAAAAATACCAAATCGGTTCAGCCATCTTCGAGTAATCACAACAACAACATACATTTAAAAAAAGTTTCCGACGAATTGAGAACCTCCTCCATTTTTTGAAGTCGGTTAAAAATGAACCAAAACTAGCGGCTCACATGATTAAAAGTTGAGATTCCACCTAAAACATTTCAAACGGGAATCGAACAAAACGAGTTCCAATCTCCAATTTCGTACCACAAATATGTAGATAGGCAAAGCGAATGTAACAGAAAACTACGTATGCAGCCACTATCAATTTCTGCCTACAAAAAGAGTGGTCGAAAAAACTAATGAAAATCCTTTCATCTGGTCGGCATGGCGCAATGGTTGCGGGCAGGAAATGAAGACCGCAAACTTTGCCCCAATTTGTTGTACGGATGGGAATAGTGATGTACGTCTAGCAATGAAATATGAGACCGGGATAAACGGGATTTGGTATTTTTTGTGGGGTTTGTTTTCTAGTCGTTTGTTGTAGGTATGCTTGTGTACTGAGCAATAACAGGTACTCGTATGTCTTAAAACCGAAAATTCGGACTCATGTGGCACCTACGTACCCGTACTGGGCCCGCATGGTGAGTTACGACACGCTCCATCTCCTCTCTTGCTACGTGTAACCTTTACGTACTTACCTACATTAATGGGTCTATAACAATCTTCAATCATTTTTTTTTACACGTGCCGAGTTACGCACACGCTAGCGTGTACGCAATTGAGCAGCCATTATTTGCCATTACATACTCCAGGTACGTCCATTATTATAAAAATACAAGCCACGCGTCCAATGAGATTTCCCATTACTAGATGACGAACTTCAGTAGTTTGTTTTGAAGTTTCATCCCCGATTCAATCAATTTAGAAACAAAAATCTCATTTTGTGCTCGCGTGTGTTATACTATTATAGGAAGACTTGCACAAAATTGTATGCTTCGAAACCCAGCGGTTTGGCTGTACGTTGTCTCTCAGTGAAAGGATAAATGAATTGAAACAGAAATCAATTAATGCATATGCTATTGTACAAAACTCGTTAAAAAAATATACAAACACATTTTGTTTTAACTACGTATTCCCGCAGCGCAAAAAATATTCCCAGAATCCCGTACAAGGCACATCACTAGCAAAGGCTCGCTGTCCACAGTTCTAAGTTCCACCCTTGGAGGAAATTAACCAGAGGCCGGAATATTTTCGTGCCCGTCTTTATTTCTTCACCGTGTTTCGTGTAGTCCGTGTTATTTTGTTTTGGACACAATGATATCTTGATTACGTAAGAGATATAACGAATGTGTGGGATAGATTGTTTTCGCTCGTTTTCTGAGAGATTCTGGCTAGATTATTTGTTGTTAGCAGACAGTAGGTTTCTTTGGGGTTACATAACTTTGATGCCGTGCTAATGCCATCCAATTCCTTTTATTCGCTATGTATATCTCTTAGAGCGTAATCATGATTGTTTTAATACTTCATAGTAGCCCTACAGGGGTCTATAGTTCTCATAACCGCGACTACTGAGCGTCAGATTTTGGGTTCGATTCTTAGATCGAGCAAAATGTTATTAGGTTTTCTAATCAAGAATATTCCAGTCGTTACGGATAGTCAGAAGCCAGAAAATCTGACATCAGAGTCTTACCAAGGAGTACCCAGTTAATGGTTTCTGATGACTAATGGCAGCCGCTCCACGTAAAATACTACCAGTATTCAGCTGAATCTGGTTTGACTGGAAGCCGACCCCAATATATTTGGGAAAAGGCTAGGCCGAATCAAGAATTTTCCTAGTAGCACCCCGGAGACTAAATTTGGGTCCAGCTCAAGGCTATTAAGGCTAATAGGCTTAACCCCAACTATAAGAAATTTACAATTCGTATGGCCTGTTTTATTTTTAAGTTCCTGTTAATTTACTTGGCAGGTAATTTACGTCGCTGGTGCGGCGGGTGCGGGGGAGTGCGAACAGCATGCTGGCCACGCTCGCGGACCGTTTGGATTGCTCCATCATTGTGCACTGTTGTGGGCGACACATATGACTTGTTAATATAATAATTGTAATTTTGTAATATTATGTAATTTATAATGATGACCTAATAATGCTGCTGACATTTTAATTGTGACTAATGTGTGTATTATTTTTCTGTAATTGAGTCTTGATACTTGAAATAAATTGATTATTATTATTATTATAATTCCATAAAAATTATGTTCTATTCTCGAATTTATTCGGTGAATAGCCACTACTGCTGTTTGGAGGTTATGAAACAGGCTCTTAAAATGATTTATTCTGGAAAAAAAGACTTAACGGGTTTGGAGGCCTTTGGCCAGCAGCGGTAGAGTAGGAAATAAAATAAACTCATCCTCATATCCTTATTCTAATTTATTTGGAGTTGGCGTAACACGACTTTTTTTTACTTTTTTTTTTAAATTTTGAACTATGCATAAATCTAAACTAATATTATAAATGCGAAAGTTTAGATGTTTGGACAGATCACATCAGAACGGCTGAACGGATCTTGATGAAATGTGGCACAGAGGTACATTACAGTCTGAAATTACACATAGGATACTTTTTATTTCTGGAGTATGTTCCCTTGGCATAATTTTTGACAATCACGTAGGCGGAGCCGGGGGCGATAGCTAGTTATGTTTAGTACTAAGTAGCCGCTACCATGCCACAAAATCACTTAAAATATTTCCGCCACCCGGTAACACTATACAAGGGTGGAATCGCCCGCGTTAGCACAGGCACGCAGCAAGTGATGTGTGAACTAAACAATTAGGGACACTCGTACGGCATCAGATCGATTGTCCAGTCCGCTGACCAGGTGGGCCACTTCAATGTTCGTACCGAGCTGTCAGTATTGACTTGAGTGGTCTGTTGGTCGAGTGGTTAGTGACCCTGACTGCTAAACCGGACGGGTCCGTTCGATTCCCACCCAGGAAAAATCTTGTGTGATGAGCATGATCATTTGTTCTGTGTCTATAATATGTGTGTATTTAGAAATATATAAGTATGTTTATCAGTTGTCTGGTTGCTATAGCACAGGCTCTGCCTAGTTTGGGATCGGATGACCGTGTGTGAGTTGTCCCAAGAGATATTAGAGTACATTTCTGTCGTCAGCGAGGTTTGTAACTTTAAAAATGGCTCAATCAATACAGTTATTTCACGCTATCCGTTAACTTATAAACGTAACCGCTACGACAGTAAAATGAAATCATTACTTTCACGAGACTTCCTGAGCAATCTACGAAATTAGGCTGTTCTCGCCCCAGAAGTAAGATGGCTGCCAACTTAGAATAAATAGACAGCTACTACTTGTGTAATAATATTCAAAGCACTTGTAAAACTATAACTATGGTATGCGCTAAATAAACTTAAGGATAGCGGTCACTGACCCACCTACATTTATTGACATTCATCATTAAATAAAAACGATATTAAAGGCACAAAGTTGCCCTCAATCGACATCCATCATGATCATTTACATTTTTAAGTAATAAAAACAAAATAAATAGAACGAACAGATATTACGAAAAGCTCAATATACTTAACTAGCTTTTGGCCGTATGTAATGTGAATATTTATTTATTTATTTAAACTTTATGTACAATAGTGGTACATGGGCGGACTTAATGCATCAAGGCATTCTCTACCAGTCAACCTTTGGGTTATAAAGACTATGCTGTGGTAGGTGTACAATAAATAAAAATAAGATTCAAAATTGAATTTTAACAATTCGGAAAGAATATACAGATAATATATATAATACTAATAAAATACATATATATGCTAAAATAATAAACTAATAAATATGATATATAATAATCATACCGATTAAGAGAATTCATAGTAATCATGACGAAGAACAACTAAGAATGACAAGCTTAATGAATATCATACCATACACAAAAAGAATTTTCCGAATCCGACTGGTAGTTCCAGAGATTAGCGCGTTTAAACAAAAAACTGTTTATCATCATCATATCAGCCGAAAGACGTCCACTGCTGGACACAGGCTTCCCCCAAGTGTCACCACAACAAGCGGTCCTGTGCGTCTCGCATCCATCGGCTACCCGCGACCCTCACCAGGTCATCGGTCCACCTTGTGGGAGGCCTTCCAACGCTGCGTCTTCCGGTACGCGGTCGCCACTCCAGAACTATTCGGCCCCATCGACCATCTGTTCTGTGAGCAATGTGCACTGCCCACTGCCACTTCAGTTTGGCCATCCTTCGGGCTAAAACTGTTCAGCTAAGTTATTTATTTATTTAAACTTTATGTACAATAGTGGTACATCGGCGGACTTAATGCATCAAGTCACAAAAAATAAAGTTATATTAGGAAGTTTAGATTACTCATTTATCTGAAATTTATAATCCACATTCAATTCACTAAATGACTTTACCATTGCCTCTCAAAGCAAGACATGCCAATATAGTAATGTACCTGAACACAGACACACATACGCTCATACGGATACACAATTAGGGCTGAGCATTAACGATGCAATCGCTACGGCTATGCGATGCTATCGACAGTGTACTGGGAGCAAATAAAGCTTGGAAATTGTAGCATCGTAGCAAGTAAGTTGAAGTTTATGTTATACTCTTTTCGTTCAAGTCCATCAATAGCTTGTCAAGAAGACATTGCTCTGTGCGATTTGTTCACTTGTTTCACTATAAATGTTTGTTTTATGCTTATTATACAATAAAGTGTATCATTATTAAAGTATATCTAAAAAATAAAATCAAAGTTTATGGTTTTCTTTATCAATATTTAACATCCGAATAAAGACAACGCCAGATTTAAATAGCCTTCACTTGGAAGCACATTTGTTCTTGACAGAATACCTAACGATTTAGAAATAACGTGCATGTAGCAGTTAGAATACTTTTCATGAAAATATATTTAAGATTTTTTTTTAGAATCCATACTAATTTATAAATGTGAAAGTGTGTCTGTCTGTTACCTCTTCACGCTTAAACTGCTGAACCGATTTAGATGAAATTTGGTATAGAGATAGTTCGAGTCCCGGGAAAGGACGTAGGATAGATTTTATCCCAGAAATCACCCTTTAAGAGGGTGAAAAGGGGGGGTTAAAGTTAGTAACCCCCCCGTAAAAAAAGAATTTTCAAAATCGGTTCTGTAGATCCAGAGATTACCCCCTACATACAAACTTACAAACTTTACCTCTTTATAATATTAGTATCATCATCTGCCTTGCCTTTTCCCAACTACATATATTGGGGTCGACTTCCAGTCAAACTGGATTTTATGTGGAGCGGCCGCCTACCAGACCTCCACAACCCATTAATTGGGTAACACGGTACTCCTTGGCAAGACTGGTGTCAGATTATCTGGCTTCTGACTATCCGTAACGACTTCCAAAGATCTACGAACGACAGCCGGGGCCGACTGCTTAACGTGCTTTCCGAGGCACGGAGGAGTCTCGGTATGTTAAGATGGTCACCCATCCACAGACCAACCTCGGCAAGCGTTGCTTAACCTTGAAGATCAACCCGTGCGGCTGTTATTATGTAGCCACGAGCTCCTCCTTTATAATATTAGTATAGAAGAGGAAAAAAACACAGTTCTGTTACTGTTATTCTTACTCAAAACCGTGTAGTTTGCCAATACCAATCTCTTGCTAAATTAATTTCGAAATAAATGTTACCCCAAAATAATCATTTACTGGCACATGCCGACGGTACAGCCCACTGTCCGTCCGTCCACAATCCGTCGTGCAGTCGCCCATAGTCGCGGTGGACCGCGGCTCATATTGAAATTACGCACGTAATCCGGCACGCATTGTGGTCACATTTCGCTTATTATATTGCAAACTATGACAATTTGCCTATGTGTGTGTGTAAAGCTATGATTTTTTTTTAGTTTTTGCTAATTTTATCATAAACTGGCTGTTTGTCAAAGTGTAAAGAATATGTCGTAGCCATTACGTAGAATTTGCAATTTCATGTAGGTGGTTGACTATTTCATATAACGGTTAGTGACTTCATGAAATGGTCACCTCAAACCTAACCTGACTTCGGTCACATCGTGAAATGACCATTCTACGATATGGCTACGACACATCCATACTAATATATATTAATGTGATAGTGTGTCTGTCTGTTACCTCTTCACGCTTAAACCGCTGATCCAATTTCGATAAAATTTGGTACCTTGAAGAAAGACATAGGCTACATTTTGTCGCGAGAATAGGGCTTGAAGCAGTTAAATTGAGGATGACAGTTTGTATGGGAGTCCATCATTATTGAAGATAAAACCATGATCCTTAGTATTAAAGGCACTTGATAAAAAATAAAAATGACTGCCCAAAAGAACTATTATATACCCTGCAGACGAAGTCGCGGGCAGAAGCTTGTACACCATATTTTTCTTCCATAGCACTTGAACTGCTATTACACCCAATTCTGCGGCGAAAATTAAACTACAAAAATATATAACTGCAGCTAATAAAAAAGGTTTCAGTCAACACCTAGAAATGGATAACATATAATACACCATTAATAAAACCATTCACATTAGATACAGGGTTAAAAATTAAAAAAAAAACTTTTTGGTCACTTTAAAAAAGATGAAGCCTAACTCAAAGACTCAAAGCATTTATTTCAATTAGACCATTTACAGGCACTTTTGAATTGTCAACGGCCGCAGGTCAAAAAGATGAAGCTCTTTGCACGTTCCAAAGCGTGATGTAGATCTCTATGGAGAAGAACGTGCAAGAAACACCACGGGCACTCTTTTAAAACAATATTTTTTTACAAAGTTATGGTTACATCATTCATGTTGAAATTATACATATGGTGTTTCCTAGCTGACTATCCTGAAAAGAAACACTGGAACAAAATTAAAGATAGAGATAGGATTCAGTACAACGTTTCTTTAATCAACACTGCCTGCCAAAAAATGGGTTTCCCCATCTTCCTCAAAAAAAAATATCTAAAAACCCAACAACAAATACACAACACTTTCAAATCATTAAAAAAACTCCACCTCCATCGTAGTATAAAAAAACCCTTTAAAAAATCGCAATTAGTAATACAAAACTGTCTACCGCTTAACTGATGGTTACCAGAATGACCGCCGGGTGACTTGCACGTGAACTCATTACCAAATGAGTGTTCCGCCGAGTTGAGTCGGGGATGAATGGGACCTCCTTATCTATGCCTTTAGATATGTGGGGTGTGTGTAAGGGTAGTACTTAATTACGCGGAGAAAAGTTTACTGGATGTATTTTAAATGGGTGATTCTTTGAATTGTAAATTTTGTTTTACCTAAAGTAAATCGTAGTATGTGTGCCCATTTTGACTGTAAAATTACCTTTAACAATCGTAATTAGTAACACAAAACTGTTTGCCGCTTAAACTATGGGTACCTGCCGGTCTATTCTGTCATCATCTCACCGTATAAGTTTAGGTAAAGTGAACTGTCAGACTATACAAACAAGATGGAATGACAGTTCACTGCATACTTATAGAGGGTATGCGGAACAGAGAGAAAAGTCCCACAAACCTCCATTGAAAAGGGAGGATCATCCGACTAGACGGTTGCTGTGTCTCGGGGCAAGTGCGCGATAGTTGATGTTCGTACTGTTGTATATGTTCAAATCGCACGTAGAACTTTGCTTAGGATTTCGTTGGTAGTACGTCGCGGACAGGATAGTTGGCGTTGCGGTTCTTTTTTGTGCCGCACTAATTTCACTTCTTTGTTTTTCATGTAGCGACATTGATGCCGCTACATACCCACTCCACCTAAGTTTACACACTGAAATGTTGTCAGAATGGATCGGTAGAATGACCGCTAGGTGACTTGCATGTGAACTCATTACCAATTGAATGTAACGCCGAGTTAAGTCGGGGATGAATGGGACCTCCTTATCTATGCCTATAGATATGTGGAGTGTGTGAGAAAGGGTAGTATTAATTATGTGGAAAGAAAGTCGGTTTGGAAGGGGTTAAATATATTTTTAGGATTTGTGATTTAGTATTTATTTTAATTATATGTATTTCTATTTTGACTATTCATTAGCAACAATTTCTATACTAACACAATAACGATGAAGATTTTGTTTGTTTGTTAGTTTGAACACGCTAATCCAGAGATTAGAGATTAGAGATATATATTTATTATATATATTATAAATGTATATTATTATAAAAGAAATTTTCAAAACCGACTGGTAGTACTCTGGTACTACCAGTCGGTTTTGAAAATTTCTTTTTGTATATGATAGCCACATTCAAGAGGAAGGCTAAAGGCTATACGAGAAAGGTTAAAATAGGATAAGTGCGTACGAAGTCGCGGGCAAAAGCTTATGTAAATATAAAGTTTAAATATTTTAACATGTTTTTTTACATTATAGACGCCAAAGGTTTATCAACAAAGTATTTTGAACCTTGAACCGGCAACTACCTTATTTTCAACACAGGATCCACGTCAAAAGCAACAACCTAACACAATCCAATGAACCAGTCCAAATTACGCTAGCGGAATATGTTGACGCGGCAAAAAAACCCCGGTAGACAGTCCAAAACGGTTTGACCTCCCGGCGTTTGGCTGGAGGGAAAAAATGGGGGTCAGGTGTGTTTGGTCATGTGACAGGGAGGCATTTGGTAACAATATCGCAATTTATCAAACGAGGCACATTGTTGCGCCCCTCACGGAACTGCGCAACCTGTCTCCCTGGCCTGGTCATGCTAAATACTTTGAACAAAAGGCCCACTGAAGTCAAAGGCCAGTTTATTGTTTTTGTTGGACTTTTGCATGTTTAATGTTTGTTAGGATCAGTACATGGAACGCTGCAAAATAAACTCATGTTTTAAAAATATTCTGCCGTCCACTAAATGTGTTTTTTACCTTTTTACAGTAGGTATTTCTTCTAGACTGACAGTATCACCTTCGCGATTATTTGAAATGGTCTTACTTTTACTTTAGATGCTATATTATTTCGAAGAAATAAATGTTTATGATTGAGCATTTCAATCGGTATAGTATAGTATAGGTTTCAATTTTCGGTTCAGACAGGCGATTATTTAAAATTCTTTGAATGCAGTTCGTATTTTTTTTTGTCTTCTTTCAGGTTTTTTTTTCGATTTAATGTATTTAAGGTACTTTACTTTACAGTACACAGGGCGTCCCAAGACTTTCACCTTTCACACAAGTCATGGGACGCCCTTTATACTGTGCTTCAGAATTATAAACCGCCGAACAAGTCACAATTTACGGCTTCATTAATTGGGACGCGTTCTGTTTAATTACTACGAATAACCAAAACGTTTCCTTGTGTTTGACGTTCTTTTTCATGAGATCTCTAAAAGTAGTACTTCTGCATTTTCCTTCTTTGTGGCAGTACGTTCATCTACATACAAACATCTGTACAGGGTCGGATATTCGTAAGATTTTTTGCAAGTAATATTTTTTTTTCTCGAGTTCAGATTTATTTGGCCTGCCTCCTTTATACCTTATAAATTCATGGTAAAACGTTCCTGGTTTTTGTTTAATTTTATTGCCGCCTGCGCCTTCAAGTGATATATTTAAAGCAGAAAATCTCGTTTTATTTTTATTTTTTGTTTAAAAATTATATTCTTGCCCTGGTTTATAGAAAAACACATTGGCATGCCACAAAATAAAACCCAAGTCATGTGGTATGGTTGGGTGTTGAAAATTCATTGAACCAACAGAGCTTACACCTGATTGAAAAAGATTGTCACTATAATTTTGCGATAATTTTTATTACAGAAACTGTACCGTACAACATTTACAATTATTTTATCAAATCAATAAAACAATACTTTGCACTTTTAACAATACTTTACACAACAATAATTTGGCTGTCCTGTTGGTCGAGTGGTTAGTGACCCTGACTGCTAAACCGGAGGTCTTGGGTTCGATTCCCACCCAGGACAAATCTTTGTGTGATGAGCATGATCATTTGTTCTGTGTCTGGGTGTAATTTGTCTATAATATGTATGTATTTAGAAATATATAAGTATGTTTATCAGTTTTCTGGTTGCCATAGCACAGGCTCTGCCTAGTTTGGGATCGGATGACCGTGTGTGAGTTGTCCCAAGATATTATTATTATTAATACCAAGATAAAACGCATCAAAGATAAAGAGTGGGCACTTGTAACGTCACTTTCCAGAAAAAGTGTACTGATAAGTATTTTTTTGTTTACGTATCTAAAGAAAAAATACGTGCCCAATATTTTTTGCAAACCAATCTGACGGACTTATTATTTTTTTTAGTCAAATACCCTATTCTAATGTCGAACTTAGTAAGTATACTTAAAGGTGTTTGAGTTTCAAACATTAACGGCCGGTTTCAATAACGTATCTACCTTTAATCAACTGTCAAATTAGCTACCTACAGTAGCTGAAACGTCATGTTTACCTTTGAAAAATGACGTTGCAGCTACTGTTGGTAGCTACGTTATTAACACCGGCCGTAAGTATATAATACTTGAGTGTTTGAACTGTAAATACCTATTATCGTTTTGTCTCTAAGGATAGTTCTACACATAGGTCCCATAGACAACCTCCTAAGTGGAATCCCGGAGGATATCGGCGTAATAATATAATTGGTAGGCTGATTGGTAATTACATTGTAATAATTATTAGTACAATGATGTGTGCTGACCTATCTGTTGTGAAAGTCAACAATTAATCTAATGACGCCCATGGGATGTAATGGCTATACTCAGTCCAACACAAACGAAAAAAATCTTGCGCGATGCAGAATTTCGTTGGTAGTTTGTCGCTGACAGGATAGATGGCGTTGTGGTTCTTTTTGTTGCCGAACAAATTTCACAAATTAAAAGGGAACTGCTCATCAAAATTACCCGAATGAGGAAATACCACAAATCGATTCCATTTTTTCATACAATATGATGTAACGAAAAAGTTGCGTTATTGGCACTATTCGAATCTAGGAGTAATACAAAATACAATGTACGGCTCATTGAATTTAAAAGCAAAAAGATTACATAGGACCATTTAAGTGGCAATATGTAGTTTTTGCTTTTTCTGTCGAAATAAGCATTTAGTTTTATGTAGCTATGTATGTATTTTTTACATGTAATTGAGTGTATAGAGGTACAGAGAGTAAAGACCCGCAAACCTCCATAGAAATGGGACAACTGCCCGATAGTTGATATTCGGACTATTATATACACAACAACATATGGTCAAATCGCACGGAGAACTTTGCTTGCGCTATGCAGAATTTCGTTGGTAGTTCGTCGCTGACAGGATAGATGGCGTTGTGGTTATTTTTGTTGCCGTACAAATTTCGCTTCGTTAGTGTTTTCTTGTGGCGGCATTGATGCCGCTATAAATGCACGGACTTTAATAAGCATATAAAGATACACACCTAATTTGTAAAATCCTGTATTTGCAAAGTGCTTTCTACTGCCAAAAACAATATAATGTCCTAGCAGTCCAAATTCCTTCTTTAATACTAATCCAATGAGTAAATACAAATCATTTTCTTCTTAAAAAATAATCCTATTACGAAAAAATTAAATAGATTGGTCTATTTATTTTTTTCTTTGCTAATAGGATTTTATTTTGTCCTTTAATTTTAATTTTCTGATGATTTTAGAAATTCCTGTTGTCATTCTTCGTTCCAATCCGTCCCTGTGCCGCTAAATGCAGAACAGGTGATGTTTTTATTAAAAAAATTCGTCAGCGCCACGCTCCGATCGAAATTAACTTCAGCTTGTTTGTGCCAAACTACTTGTTTTTAACAAAAGATCCTCAGATTGCAGTCATTTCGACTTTAATTAAATGTTTCAGCAAAATATTGTGGTGCAACGTTCTGTTTACACTTTGTTTATGTACTATAGCGATGTTCTGACTGTAGTAAGTAAGTCTTATTTACTCGAAAAAGTAGATACGTTGTAGTAAAGAATACATAGAAAATTATTTTATTCTATGACTCTAGTAGAGAGAGAAGAAAAAGCTTGTGAATTCTTTCCTGGGTTACATCTTAAATATCAACTAATGATTTGATTGTCAAAAGGATTACACAAGGGTCGAAAATTTTTGACCATAGTTTTTTTATACATTTTTATAGATCACAAGCTATTTGTATACTCATATAATAAAGCTGAACAGTTTCTTTGTGTGTTTGTTTGAACGCGCTTATCTCTGGAACTACTAATCGGATTTGGAAAATTATTTTTGTATATCATAGCCACATTCATGAGGAATGCTGTAAGCTATACGGGAACGACCAAATTAAAAAAACTTTTTGGGCTAAAGTATCGCCAATCTATTATATAAAATCTTACATGAAATTAGGTGAAGTGAGTTGTCAACAGCTTTAGGAGAAATAAAGGTTCACTTCACGCTCACTTTACCTTAGTTTTCACGGTGAAGTGTTTACAGAATAGCAGTCTGACAAACTTAGAAGTTAAGTAGGTACTTAAAATATTTATTTCAAAATCGGCGGTAAATTTTACACTCAACTAGATTCGTGACAATCTAAGAAGTCGGATTTGACAGCTGAGTAGAGATGGATAGAAGATCGCTTTACCACTAACGGCCGGTTTCAATAACATACATATCTAACCAGACCTAGCGCATGAGTTTATGTGTGTGTATTTTGTGAATATATTATTATTGTGCTGTGTACGTTGGGCCATAAGATACAGGGGGATAGACAACATAATTTTGTTTCAAGCGAAAACCATTCCGTTATTATTATGTATCGTAAAATAACGTTACAAAATCAGAATTTGGTGTGGTCGAAATATACTCAGATTCCCTTCCTACCTTACCAGAATACGTTAATTAGCTACCCACAGTAGCTGAACCGTCACGTTTTCTTTCAAACATGACGTTTCAGCTACTATTGGTAGCTAACTTGACAGTTGGTTAAAGGTAGATACGTTATTGAGACCGACCGTATGTGCAAAAGAGATTTATTTATGTCTCTTTCATACTTACTAGTAAAGCAATGTTGTATCGTGCTGTCAAATCCGATTTCTTAGATTGTCACGAATTTAAGCCTGTATGTAACTATGTAGCTGAATAAGCATTTAATTACTTTTTTTTTCTACTGATAGGCATTGACCACTATCTCACTTGTTGGTAAGAAATGATGTGGTCGAAGATGGAGCACGTTTGCCTAGAAGTAACCTATTCACTCTTGACTTAAAGACTCCCAGGTTGTAGCTATCAGGAAACACAGAATCGGGCAAGGAATTCCACTCTTTAGCTATACGCACAATGAATGTGTTCCCAAAACATTTTGTGCGTGTGGGTGAGATTTCCACAGTGTAGTTTTTTTTAACCCGAAGGTTGACTGGTAGAGAACTCCTTGATGCATTAAGTCCGCCCATGTACCACTATAGTACATTAAGTTTAAATATATAAACAACTAACACACACCCATTGCCCCAATCCCCTCTCTCCTTATCCTTCAATATCAGACTATCCTTATTATATTAGTGTGTATAAAGACACGTAATATCCGTCTGTCTGGAGCGGTGCCAACGCCTTAGTTTTCCCAATTTGGTGTAACCTCGTGCGTATAGAGATGATACCTAAATCCGTAGGCTGTCTGTAACGGGGAGATATAAAGAAAACACAATTTATACATTATTAGGATGGAAAATATTTGGCTGACTACTTTTTTGTTGTTTTTTTCCCGTGTTTGTTTTAGATAAGAAATAATAACTGGATTATTTTTGTGAGACAATTCAAGGCCGAAAAACGGCTTTCAAAACGGAAGACATGTCCTTGAATCAAGCATACGAAATTTGACTTAAGACGGCCACGTACTGCACCAGCGTGACGAATAACAGCCCACTCCCCCTTATAGAGACAAGGCTGTATTCCAGTAGTGTGAATATAATAGGCTGAAAACGCAGCAGTATTTAAAATAACCATTTCACCTTCCCATAGAAACTATTCTATAAAAATGGTCGTAGCATTGTTAACCTATAGTCACGTTGCACCTGACTTCTGAAACCTTTCTGCAAAGACGACAAGACCCAGAAACATACCAAACGCTTTCAAAATTACGAACGATCCAGACCACTGTTCTCGATAGGTACTCACACAATCCACCACCACCCGTCACTCGGCTCATCAAACTTCCTCACTGCTAAACCTCACGAAAACCCATCCAATTACGATCGGATCGAACGTTAATTTAGCCGAACGTTGCTCAAACCATCCAAACACACTTCATTAGACGCAGCACAAAAGCGGAGCCGATCAAGAAAAAAAAATAACAAACAAATTAGTACCACGGTACAAATAAGAAACGAGAGACAATATTACAAAAGAAAAGAATGGAGACGAGGTTTCAATAATAAATTATCAAAGGGAGGAGGGGGCCTAGGGACGACACCTCCCGGCGTCTTCCTTATTGTCTGTACTCGACTTTGTGTCAAGGTTTAAAATAGAAGAGGTTAGAGGGCGAAAATCGCTAATATTTTCCTTGACGTGTACCGGAACACGTAGCGTTGACAGGCCTTCCACAAGGTGGATCGATGACCTCATGAGGGTCGCGGGTAGCCGATGGTTGCGAGACGCATAGGTCCGGTTGTTGTGGCGACACTTGGGGAAGCCTATGTCCAGCAGTGGACGTCTTTCCGCTGATATGATGATGATGCTGATATGATGATGATGCTGATATCTGTCACTTGCTAAACGTGACATACGATTGAAGATTAAATTTTGGTCAAGAGCTATGAAGGAACAGGGTGTACAGTGACGTGCGTCATAGAAAGGGGAAGATCTTCCGACCCAGGTGTGTCTGTTCGATCCGATGGTTGTTGAGTCACGGAGAACTCTGCTTGTGCGATGCAAGATTTGTGTAGCAATTATACGCTAGGTTGCGTTTTCACAATTTTTTTTCCATCCTTGTTTCTTAGATCCTCCTTTTTTAAGTCCAGTACACGTACATTGGTCATTTGTTATTTTTTTTAGTTGTTTTAAGTATTTTTCACCATATTGAATTTTAACTGCTGTATTTTTGTTTTCAGGGTTCCGTACCCGAAGGGTAACCAACGGAACCCTATTACTAAGCCTCCGCTGCCCGTCCATCTGTCCGCTGCCCGTCAGCGGGCTGTATCTCAAGAACAGTTATAGGTAGACAGTTGAAATTTTCACAGAGTGTGTATTTCTATTGCCGCTATAACAACAAATACTTAATAAAATTAAATCAAATAAAAAATGAATGGGGACTGGCTCCCATACAAGAAACATGTTTTTTTTGGTTTATGGTACGGAAGCCTTCGTGTGAGAGTCCGACTCGCACTTGCCCGTTTTTTCGGTGTATTCGATAAATATTTAATTCTACAGATGAACACTTGAAAAAGCTGTTCGAAACCGATTATCGCCTCAGCTTATAACTTAGAACAACTCTAAGTACGCGTTCACGTAGAACTTTTGTGATACAAAATTAGCGTTAGGAATAAAACAAAGAAATCACCGAAGGGGATTCAAACAGGGTCGTATTAATCAGCATCATGTGCGTCACTGGTTGGAAATGATTTAAAATTTGAGCACAAGTGGAAGATTGCCTAACTTTTACGATTCAAGATGAATGACGGATCTAACTTTGGAATTGTACTCGAGAATTTACTGTTGGTTTTGTCTTGTAGCGTTGTATTTCGGCTAACTTTGACAATTTCGAGATAGAAGTAGGTTCAAAGGTTCTTGGTTTACCCTTTCAGGGATTTGAGGGCGATTGGACCAAAGATGGGCAAGAAAGCTAAGTGGTACTAGGTGACGTAGTGGAGATGTAAAGCTGTAGGACTCTTTCCACAAAAGCTGTACGAGGAAAATGAGTTGTGTGTTGATGCGTAGCTGACTATGCTGTGCAAAGAAGCGGTCTTATATATGTCACCGGAAAATTGCAGACGCCGTTAGAATGTACAATATCGCGTGTAATTGTAAATTATTTTTTCTTAATAAGACGCGAATATACTGGAAACTATTGAATTTGGATGGGATTTCTTATAAACAAAACGATTTTGTCATAATACATCGAGAAATTAAAATCTAATAAAGATTTAGTAAAACTTTGCGGAGTCTGCCATTTTCCGGTGATATATTATGTCACCGGAAAGTGGCAAACTCCGTAAGATTATAAAATAACTTGAGAGATTGTAAACTCTCGATAAATTGTCAACTGAACATTTGGAATACTTTTTACGCATCAAAATTTTTTAGTCTGTAATACTTATCTCCGTGCCGGTCCGACAAATTGTGACCAATCAGCACTCTGGTCTACAATTTATCTGTTTTGGTGTGATGGCTAAATCGGAAACTTGGCCCCTCATTGGTCTTGTTGGTGTGAGCTCATATCTGAACAGACCAATGAGAACCTTCTTTCCAGGTTTACTATCACACGAAAACGGATAAATTGTAGACTTTTGCTCTGATTGGTCACCATTTCATTACCGAGAAATGAAAAGTTTAACTCAAAATAAAACTACAAAACTGATATTAAATCGCTGACAGATTTATACAGACGAATAAATCTCGTATATACTTTTGATGGTAACGAGAACTTAAAACAAACGACTGCAAAGTTTTCGATGAGCCTGGTATCGACATCGTTCGAAGTTGTGTCCCCAAGTTTATGATGAATAGACTTCCTTTACTTGAGTAACTGTTGCAAATAGTTGCTTTGTTCAGAATTGATTATCGCTTAATATAGCGGTATGTGTGGACGGGAAATTGTTAGACTTGGAAGATGTAATTTGTAGTGAAAGCTGGAGTTGTAGATACTTTTGGCTGGATTGTCTGTCATGGTTCATTGGATATAGGTAGGTCTGATAGCATAAAACTATATAAAAATCTAAAAAGTGATACTGATGGTTTCTATGTTTGTAAACAAGGTTCGAAACCGGTTAAAAAAATTCCGGCTAATACCGGTTTTTATTGCTCTAAATCGTTTAATCCGAAAAAACCTATATGTAAAGACTCCTCCAAATATCACTTTAAAAAACCGGAATAATCGAATGAAACCAGAATGAAAAGGTTTAACATCAAGTACTTAGTAACGGTTTGTAAATTTAGCCGGTATCCAAGCCTTGTTTGTAAAGGTAATAATCCGATTTTTCACTGATCGGAAGCCCACTATCGCTGTTTACTTTTCACTTCGAAAATAAGAACACGGCTTTTGTGAGATGTGCAGAATAAAGTTAGTCTATTATATATTAGTACGTTAAATTCTTTAACAACTCCACGTGGCAGGTACTTAAATAACTTCCAAAGAAGATAAGTTTAGATAGCGCATGTCTTCAAGACTTTTAAAGATATCAAGATTTCAGCGAAGACTCGTCACTCAAACTTCGTCAAAGAAATATGATAAAATCTTAAGTAAACACAGCTAGAATTATCGATTTCATAGCAGTCCAGGGAGAATTCTCTTGAAAACAAAAACAAATAATCTCAATATTCGCTGGGCATTCTCTATCATCGTCGTTATTATATTTATTTGAAAATTTTCCGCGCCTGTACGTCCGGTATGTCTGTTATTTAGCGCTAGCGTCTCGGCTCCCATTCGAGGGGGAAATATTTAATAAAAACCCGATTTTCTTTGAAACGCCCGCGATTTTAACGTGCCTGGCACAAGTTATTGTTCATAATGGCTGATGGATTTATGTGAATTATTTTTGGTGTGACGCCTGGGGAATCTATTGTGAATCTCATAAAGGTGTCTGTGTTTAGAAAAACATTTCCGTATATTTTTTTTTGTATAGATAACTTAAAGAAAGCAGGTCAAAATAAGCAGTTGGCTATTTATTGTCACATTGTTTATCTTTGACTAAGAATCCATATATTTTCATACAACAATTTTGTTTTGGAGATTTTTACCAGATTAGAATCAATGTTAAGGAAACTATTTAAGGAAAATATTAATAATATTTTCTTTTCATTTCAGCGAAAAAAATGTCCGCCTTTGTACTTTTGAAGTTTAAATAAATAAATGAGAAATATTCTTTTTGGATTTATTGGTAGGGTATCTATTAAACAGTCGAAACTCCAATAACCCTTATGACACTCTCTACCCCCAACTTCATCACTAGTTCATCATCATAATCATCATATCAGCCGAAAGACGTCCACTGCTGGACAAAGGCCTGCTCCAAAGGGGGGGATTAACCATAATCGCCACGCTTGGCAGGTGGTTTGGCGATCGCAGTGTAACTGTTGCAATGCGCAGAGAATGCTGCTGCCCATACTCTGGTGAGTCCCTGACTCACCTCTTACGACACCCACGGAATGTGATGGAATCACTAGTTCATCTCATCTAAATATTCCTACTTACACAACACAAAGCCCAAGTGTGTCCAGGGTAAGAGTAATCAATACAAAACTGTCGGTGCCTTGAAACAGTGTGGGTTCATGTATAAGAGCTATATCGCGAGGGTCATGGTCGAGGCACTAGCCGCAGGAGGGCTACATTATCTGTCATAGGGTTGTCAAAAGAGTCTTGAAGGAATTTAACTATATTTGAAAATTATTATTAGGAAAAATCCTAAGGGTAAAATTGTGATTGGCACAATATACATACGCTAGAAACGCAAGGTAAATATCTTGAAAAATCTTTGTACAAAGTCACTGTGAACAAGTAGTAAGATGAATCATGCCAGCTCCAGGCCTCAACAAGAGAAAACTTGAGGGTCCAAAATGCACTAATCAGGTTAAATAAAATAATGGATATTCACTTTACTGAGTGTTCATAAAATGTCTTAAGTACTGGTACAGTGCACTAAATTATACTTATTGAAATTACGATATCCTCAATGTAATCTAGTCATAATTTTAAATATTTAAATATGTTTGTAATATCGATACAGCGTACCGTAGGATGTTGCCATTTCACGGTCGCAAAAGCCAATCCCATATGGTACACTTTTTTTTAAGGATTGGAAATCATCAAATGACTCCTTCCGCTCTGGTAGTGTCAGACTCTTACTGATTAAAACCCATCCATGTTCCTCCAAAAGCCCTTTGCGTTCCAGGGCCGCAGTGACTCTTTCGAACAACCCTGGCTGGCTCTGACCTTAGCGGGCCCGTATATGGTACACGTGATCCCATATCATAGCCGAAGATCAACTCGATCACCAAAATTGTGCATACCCCTGTTAAAGTCGTAATTACTCACAGCAGCCATGGAATGCTTTTGATGTTGTTAAACTTACCTGGAAAGAAAAGAAAAAAATATTAAAATAATCATAAGTTAAAAACAAGCGAACGGAAAAGTAATTAAAATATAATTTCCACATGGCAATGAGCTTAAAAAGACGGTGCTATCTTGTTTGATGGTAGTTCCACTGGCCACATTCCGGCTTCATCATCAGACCAGCGTCATGCTACCATATTATTGCATTTTCAAAATTGTATAGAACTACCAAGTTTAAACTTAATTGGAAGTCAGTAAACGTGTGCTTGAAAAATTACCTACTAATTTGTAACCGGACACACATAAGAAGAAAATTCGTAATAACACCGATCTAAAATCACACATGAACAAAAACCAGAACCTAAAGCGTGGGTGTTACACGTATGTTACAAGAAAATAATTAAACAGCCAACCCAATCCGCACTCATCACTCGGACAAACCACAACAAACCACACACAGTACCTTATTAGCCACCTGTCCAAATTTCAAGACACAGGTAAGCCCCAAATTACTTTCGACAGCCCTAACAGCCCCAAGAAAGGGACAATCGAAATCTGCGGGACACTAGTGCCTTTTATCTGTAATGGGATAGACAGGAGCATCTAATGTCTGGACATGCGAGTTTAACTTAATGATTGCTTTAGTGGCCCTACCGATGGGCTTTCGATGAGGGTACTCGGATATTTTTCCCTGACCCGGCTTTTGAAGGTAAGGGTCCGTTTTAAGTGGCGTCTACTTGTGTTTTTTCCGGATTTTCATTTGTTTTTTAATGTGAGTTCTATACGAAGGGATATGCTGGATCCTTTTTGCCTAGCTTTGAAAAGTATCTTCTAAATTGCAGGCTGCATAGATTACCCATAATGATCAAGGATGGATTGAAAGAGACGTTCATAAAACACTAGCTGAATAGAAAACATTTATTCAACCCAGATACAACAAAGCAAAATAAATAATAGAAAATAATGATACAATTGTGCTGAGCGTGACCATACCTAAAGAGTTATTAACTCAACATTTACTCGTTGGACGTCCCAGCGCTGGTTTTCATTGTTTAAGTTGTTTTAACGATTAAAGACCTCAGAGCTCACATAGATTGGCGTAACGTAAATTTTCAAATTTTATAAAATGTTTCTACAGTTTTTTTTGTTATTTATTTGTTAAATGGGTTTACTCTTCTAGTCTATGTCATAGATGACTGAGACAATGGAGCGGGCTTACTCAGAAGAAGCCTGTTCACTCTAATTTTGAAGAGATTAGGGTTGTATACGTTCGGAAACACAGACGCAGGAAGAGAGATCCACTCCTTTGCTGTGGGCATTATAAAAGTCATTTGAAAACGTTTAGTACGAATTGTGGAATAGCAACAAGGTAGGGATGGTAACTTGCAATGCGTCTATATGTCCGATGGTAGAAAGGGCCGGCGGGATGTGGTCGTGGAGTTCCTGATATGAGATATGGTCGACGCTGGATAAATTTGCAATAACGGTCATTGCCCTTTCCATAATATCTCTTCGTAGGTCTGGATCATAAACTATGAATCGTTTTTCATTACTTGAAAATGTAAAGGATCACAATTGATGTCGATTCAGGACAACTTTATGTCTTTATTTCTTTTTTCTGAATAAAGTATCTCAATAAATGTAGGTGGGTCAATGACCTTTATTGCAAATTTATCTGGCGTCGACCATAGAAAGATTTCTATAAAACAGGTTGTCGTATTGTCGCGTCGTAACTGTTTAGAGACTTTATGCTTCCACCCTAAGTAATTCTAAATGTTCCACAGCCAGTACATCCCTAACAAACTTCAACATTGCGTTCTTGCTCCACAATGTCTACTGTTTCATTATTAAAATAATCCTTTTAAGCTTAAAATCCCCTTTACACGAACTGGACTATCTGTGAGAATGTTTCAAAACATTTAATACATAATGTAGCATTTAAATGTTAATAGCAACTTCGGCTTGCCTCATGTTTGAGAATGTTTAGCCTCCGGGTTCAGTAGAACAGTAAAGGCATCTGGTCCTTCAGTAC
Source organism: Mamestra brassicae (assembly GCA_905163435.1). Lineage (NCBI taxonomy): Eukaryota > Metazoa > Arthropoda > Insecta > Lepidoptera > Noctuidae > Mamestra > Mamestra brassicae. Next base: position 2,180,539 of record LR990999.1, on the reverse strand, counting down.
AAATGTGCCTGTTTCTTCTATATTTCTGTTTAATTAGCCTGTAATGTCCCACAACTGGGCAAAAGACTCCCCCTCCCTTTTTATTTATTTTACATGCAACCTCTGTGTTGCGTAAAGTTTTTGTTGTTAAGGCGGACTTGATACCTTAGGTTTTTCTGTTTCTTCAAATATATTTTTAAATGAAGTGTTACGTGTATCATAAATTTATAATATACACGAGTGAATGGCAAATGATTTTAAACAAAATATACTGGCTAAATTTCGGAATAAAAATGAATGATTTAGATTTGCGTAATTTTATCATGTATTTATTTATTTATTCAAGAATTGTTACATGGAAAAAATACACATATCTTCTACCAAACTGCTGTACAGTTTGTCGGCAGCGATCAAACGAAAGTTTTTGAAGAAAAATAGTAGATACCAAATTTAATATTACGAAGCCAAATGGTATTAAGGTGTATGCTTTACTTTGTTATTTCATAAACTGCACCGAAAACATAGATGTGAACAGCCAATTTGAATCATAAAACTCCGATCACCGTGACCAATGTGCGATCTCCAACAGCCTGTGTGAGTGGGCGCTTAAACCGGAATTCATTACACAAACAGAATTGACCCCTGACAGGTAAATTACAAACTTAATCAACCAACAAACCAAACAAAAATAACCTTTATGAAACAAAGAATAAAGACTGTAAAAACAGCAAAACACAAAGTTGTGTTGCGTAAATAGGGAACGGAATAAATAATCTTAAACTCATCTAGTAAGTCGGCGAATTTAATTTCGACGCTTTTAATAGATCCCCGTCTTTGAGAATTCGGGAATATCAGCTTTTGAAAAATTAAAGTGAATTTAGTTAAAATTGTTGTTTATATTGAGCTCATTTCGGAGACGGCTATTTTCGTTACAGCGTCAACATTTTTGTAATATTTTCTTGTTTAATTTTTTTATTGGAATACTTGTGATATTTTGTGAAGTTAACAAATTCTTGGATAAGCTTAATTTTTGTTTTTAAGGATGTTGAAATCTTACAGTGATGTCGATTTTTAACATTTCATGTATATCGGTAACATAATAAATTATTTCAATTGGTTTGGTCCTACAGTGCCAGAAACTGAAATTCTAGCGATAATTCTTAGACCGAAACGACCACTATATGAGAAACGAAATAATTCCATTAACGAAAATTTACTGACATCGGTATACTAGTAACCCCAGAATTCACTAAATCACCAGTTTTCATTACACTCCCCTACGATTTGGAGACTTACGATTTATTTATTTTCATAATATTCTAGGTATAAATCTGTGATAGGACCCTTAAGAATTGTGTAATTTTATGATACGTAAAACAAAGGTTTGTAGCGAAAAGGCTATATCTATTATTGCTCTCGAGGGCATCATGAAAAGGGACTAAGGAATTGTATCAGGTAAATTAGAATGAGAACGTCTTGATAATTGAGATTTAGAGCAAGAACAACCAGGTCAAACTATACGAAGAATTAACCATATAAAAAAAAAACAATATAATGAATGTGGCTTTCATTACAGCTACGAAGATTACACATAAAATAATAATGAAAAAATTACTACCTACCTAAATACATGTAAAACTCATCTAGCTTTGTGATACTAATCTTCGAAACGAAATCAAGGAAATGAAGTCACTTCTGTCAACAAGTTTACTAACAGAAACACAACAATTATTTATCCAAATAGTCGTAGTACGTAAGTGTTATGTTTCCAGAACAATGAATAACATCACGGGGTATTTCCCCCTTTTTTGTAACTAATTAAAACTAACGAACACCTAAAACACGAAACATTCAAAAACAAAGAAAAGTTATCGAAAGGCGTGGGTGTAGTCTATCTACTTCTAGGAAATGAAGTGACCTTTTCTTAACCAGGAACTGAAAATTCATGAAAATACGAAATTGAAAATTATCTATTCCAAAATCTGGTCCCTCCGGACCATTATTTCTCTCATACCATCTCGTGATAGGTCGTCTCTTCCAAACAATAGTATAGCTAGACAAAAGGTGTATATTAAGACACTGGTCACGTAAAACTCGTTGCGAGTGGCTCGCTGTGCACGATATTAGGGAAAGGGGCGCTTTTTTAACTTATTATTGCCCCCAAAAACCCATTTTGTCTTCGCCAGTAATAAAATAAGGCCCCTTTATGGACGAATTATGTGACGTTTATTAGACTGTTTCAGTTCAGTTAAAGCCTTGCATCCGATTAACGTGATATGAGAAGGACTTTGCGTGGTAGCAGCAACGAAAAAAGACGAACTGGAAATTCTCCGTTTGAGGGTGGAACACAAAAACACGCTATAACACGGGAGAGGGAAATGGTCGCGTTTGCAATGACCGCACACTTATTTCCTTTCAGCAAAGCGAGACTTAGTAACACGGTATGAATAAACGGTCGGAGATAAAAAATGTTGGGAAAAAGCATGTGGCGCCGTGAATAAAGTTGATAATAATTATGTGAGGAATATTGAATTAAGAGATTCATATAAAGTAGTGGTTGATAAAGGCAGAAATAGTGAAGACGTGTCTCCAAAGCTGATTAGAACTGTTGCCAGATTTCAGAAAGCTAAAAAAGATACAGATGATACAAAAGTCAAAATATTATCATATAATAATTCCGCACAAAATTTATCTCAACCAACATCCAAGAAACAGAAAATACGCCATCAAAAAACATGGCAGTGTAGGTGCGTGAAGCGATCTCGTTACGTCTCCGGAAATTAATGTTTCCTACCGATAGCTTCGCGAAATATTCACATAAATTATCTGCTCAGGTACTTTACCGAGACTGAATATGATAAACGATTAGTGAAGCAGTTTTTGTGACGCCTTAATATATGGAACGATGTGCACTTAAGTGTTACGTGAGGACCTAGATCGTGGTGAAGACCTGAATAGAAAGGCAATCGATCTTGATTGATTACTTGTTTTTTGTGAGACCTCATTTATTTCCTTTGGAAGTGGATCCGTAATTGTTTTTGCTTGGTAGGATTAACTTTCAACAAGTCTCACCTGCTCCCTTGTCAAAACGTTTTCTAATATTGATAATCGATATTATAATCCTCCATTTTGTTTAGTCATCAAAAACGTTAATGAAAAGTATAGGGCACCAGCCCTATATTCATAAATAGTCGGTAATCGCCGGCCACAATCTGACTCGGCCACAGCAAACGGCCCTGAGGGACACCGGTGTAATCGCCGCGTTTGACAGCCTCATTGGTGGTCGTGTCATATTTATTAATTAACTTGCTGTTGCCAACGACTTTGTCTGCATGCAAACATAAACCAATCAGCAGCTTTGTAATGGAAAATATTTGTTTTAAGTGTGCCTGGGTCTACATAAAAGAAACATATCGTTTAAAACATGTAGCTCATCAGTCGTTTAGACTTTCTTAGTAATGGAACTGTTTTGTATAAATGTTTTTCCAACCTTCAATTTGAAGCTAAGAAATAAATTCCCCTCAATCACCCTCTAGATGTGATAAGCCGTTCCATTCATTACCTCAAAATCTCAATTGACACAATAAATCACTTGAGATTGCAGGTCCCAAAAACCTTACTTAAGACGGCCTACCTTCAATAGGCGTACCTGAACAAACAGATAGGTGGCGGTATAAAAAGAACCATAATCCGCTTTCAAAGAAAAGCTTTTAGACGTTATCGTTCCGAATTTACATGTCAATGTATCTTTATGGACCTTACGTACACTGGCGTGAAACTCTTTCATGAAGGTCTTCATGGTATACGTTCGATGTTAAATTTATTTCATCTACTTTTATTACTTGAGAGCTGTTAAATTCAAGTCTGTAATTTTGACATAAATTTCATTCGGGTGTATTTAGTAGGGAAGTTACTAAATATTTCGGGTGTGGGAAGTGAAAACAAGCCTAAGTTTGCCCAATTTCAAACTAAATACAAACAGCTGTTATTATCTGACAGTCAAGAGAAAAGATGGTTGCCGTTTTAAGGTAGAAAATATTACAAAGCAAAGAGGATTGTCGTTTGTACAAAACATTCAACAATACCTGTTTAAGTAACACCCAAACTGTTCATATCATCAAGATTATCTGAAAACATGGTTCCAACATAATAGCGTTTCTCGGGAATCAGGCCATTAAAATATTGTAACAGTTTTGCCTGTTGTATTTCCTACAGTAACTTGATCGTAATGGCAGATACTACATGTTAAAGTTACACAAACGTTAGTACGTTATTCAACAATGTTTCCTCCCCTCGACGCGCCGTCAACAATGTAATTAGACTATTTGGCTTGAGACTGCTTTAGCCAAGCGGAACCGCGCTGAAAGCACTAATACTCAGCTCTATGTAACAACAAAGACCTCAACGATTCTAAGCGCACACAATTTAACAGAGACTCGCGCAGTACTCGCAAAATTAAACACTCAGCATCAAACACAAAGACATCACGGAAAAGAATACAATTTCTCTCTCGCTCCTCAAAACGAATTGATTTATTGATATATAAAATACGGGGAACGAATGACAGTAGACGAAATAAGAAATAATCATTGAAAAGCGAAGTTGTGAGGTCTTCGACAAAATAAGGCCTTTTACAGATATTACCGAAACGAAAAAAAAAATATCGCATCGACAAATAAGCGAGACGGTATAAAATGAATAATCGGGCATTACGAGAGCTTTCGTACATTTATTCGTCTGTTTATTCAGTTTGGCGCTGGGGCTGCCAAGTTGCCAATAAAAACATTTTCATAGCTCGCATTAAAACACTGGCGAAAGTGAACGCCCTCAAATAATCAATACAGAAACCCTCCATGGCGGGAGTCGCCGGGCGCAGGTACGCGCCGCCCGCGCCCCGCCACCGCCCCGCCGACGTCCCGCGCACGCCCCGCGCACGCCCCGCGTACTCCCGCCGGTTCCGCGGTCATAGAATAGACAGACAGACGACTGTGCAGTAGTTCGGACGTCAATATTTTATGGCGGACGATGGCGTGGGCATTACCGCACAGGTGCTAAAACGACAACTTGCTTATTATGTTCGTATGGCGACTCTGAACCGACAGTTACTTACAACTGATGTTACGTTCAGTTTTAAGTTTTATATCATGTAGCATGAGCTAAGATATACAACTAACGACTAGGGTTAGAGACTCCCTGAGGACGCACGTTCCACGTACATCTAAACCGCTTTTAGGATTAATATTTAAGCCAGACCTGTGTTGGATAATGTAGAGAAATAGATCAAGGCGTTATTGATTTTTCTTCCACTCCTGTAGAAGTTATTCATTCGCTTGTTTCTACTAAACATGCGGAAACCCGAATGGATGCAACAGTTGATAATATAATTCACGGACGAGTGTACGGCTCGCTGTTAACAGTCATAACTATAGGCAATAAAATATATTTGAATACATTCCCACACGAAGCCCTACAAGGACGAGACGGCAGTAAAACGAATAAAAGATCTTGAGATATTCCATGTTTGACCTCAGTATGGTGGGGTAACTCATGATTTCATTAGAATTCCTTCATTGGAATTAGCATTTCTGGATGCATTTTTTCATAATCCAAACGCAGAGATAGACAGTATATTATCATTTTTAGCAGATTTTTTTAACTAGCTCTGAAAGTTATGCATGTTTAATTGATGTCAACTTCTGACGCAACGTTTATTCTATGAGAGCACATCCAGCAGCCATGCTGTCTGAACCAATTGATGCGACTGAATTTAGTCCATGAAACGAAATTTCGTTTCGGTTCCAATGCGCTTAAGAGCTTTGCCGAGGTGGGTGACCTTTTTATTTACTTAAAAAAAAGTAAGTCCAGGTACTACTCCCCTTTTAGAAAATCCCTTTGAGACTTGTAACGTTCGACGGCTGTTAAATTATTTTCTCTTTAAACGAGTAATTCAAATATAGTATCAAAATAGTTAACATTATAACATAGGTAACATAGATACAACAGGTTACTCGCACAAAAATGTCGAGTACAAAATGAATGCCAAGAGAAAATCTTAAGACGATCATCTTAACAAAGGAATATAATATCAGAGTCAACCCCTAACTGGTCGCGTAGATAACATCATGAAGCCAATGAAAATAATTGGTAGTACCTCAATTTTCGCGTCCATAAATAAATCTCGTCAATAATATTTAACTAGGGCGGCTATCCGGCCATCAGTGTCGACCGTGCGCTTGGAGTGTATGGTTGTGTCAGAAAGTGCATAGATAGGAGTGCAACGTGTATCATCCACGCGATAATTTACGTATGTATTGATACCTAATTAATTATATACTTACCACATACATTTTTATGAATTTTCCATTCAATTTATTTCCGTCTTCAGATTAAGGGTACAAGGTTATTATTGAACGGAAAATTCAATTATTGTGGTTAGTTGCCTTCCTCCACCCCCGCCACAAAATATGTGGTGAATCGCGTCCAAAATTGTTGCGCGTTTCAGCGCACACGAGGTGCCGCAAAGCGTCTGTGTTGTGGTTTTGTTCTGACTATTTAGCGTTTTCAGTAGTATAAAGTATGCATTTGTTTCCCGGAGCTTTTTACGCCGGTAGGACGCGTGGGCTTGATGGATTCGCGGGCCGCGGGGCCCCCCCACCCCATGTTATGGCGACCTGTAGATACATACAGACCGGCGGGTGCTTCGATTTTCTCCCCCTCCTCCCGTTGGATGTAGCTATATTGAATCTGTCTGCATCTGTTCAATTTACGGCGGCTTTTTAATTGTATATAGACAATTTTTTTGACTGAATGCCTAATTATTGTTGCTGTGAAACGTGAATTTAGTGTAGCGGGTATGGTTTGCTTTGACACATTTACAGCTTTGATAGACTTATGTTTTGACTTTCGCATTCGTTACAAAGGCTAAGGATGTGATAGTTGCGGTCCAGTTATTTAAAATTAAGACCAGGCTAGGAAATATAAATATTTTAAACAATAACAAATACATTTATATAGGGGCATTTTGAACTACATAGATGTTGTCTCTAAGTCTGATGGGTATTATGGACATTTTGTGTTTGATTGATTCTTAATTAATATTTTATTGACTTTGTTACAGATTAAAATGACAAGAAGATCGGACGGGCATATAGCCAGATGGCTTGAAGAAGATAGAGAAGAAGATTTTATTGATGGACCAGCAGGAACTGATGATGATGTAGATCACATCGAAGAGCAACTAGACAGCACTGAAACTGAATACAGTACTGGGGCGGAGGATAACACGGATGTAGACGATCTTGACTGGGAAACTGTTTTCAATGTGATTGAGGGGAGTACCAACAATTATCATTTGGGCCTCGAGGGTACTAAGTGGATGAAAAAACCCATAGAAGCAAGAATAGTGCTACAAAGCGATTATATTCCAAACATTCAACCAGGACCTACAGATTATGCTAGATCAAGAAAAACTCAGACATCATGCTTCGATTTATTCTTCGATGAAAGCATTATTTACATGATTACAAAATATACTAATGAACGTATCATCAAGAAACAAAACAAGTACTCGAGAAAAAGAGATGCCAAATTGACTGATGAGGCAGAAATATATGCACTGCTAGGTATATTTTTCATTAGTGGATGTGCAAAAACGACCCGAGCAAACTTCTTGCAATTATTTGACGCCACAAAAGGCACTGGCATGGAAGCTGTTCACATGGCAATGAGTTCTCAAAGATACAGATTCTTAATGAAGAATCTTCGCTTCCATGACCCCTCGACTGATCGCCTAAGTGAAGATAAAATGGCACCAATCAGGGTGTTGTTTCAATTAGTGGTGAGCAATTTTCAAAAACACTATACACCCAGCCACGAACTAAATCTGGGTGACTTGATTACACCTTATAAGGGAAGATGTGCATTCCGTCAGCATATGCCCAAGAAGCCCGTAAAATTCGGAATCAAGATGTTTGCTTTGGTGGACTGCCAGTATCCATATACTTATAATTTGGAAGTCTACCTCGGTGATAATCCCGGGCCTTATGAAGTTGCTAATCGTAAGTTAGATATCATTATGCGAATGACTGATCCTATTCAAGGAGAATATCGTAATGTTACTATGAGTAACTGGTTTACGACATTGGAAGCCGCAGAGGTTTTATTTTATAAGAATATTACAATTGTGGGAGCAGTAAGACCAGACAAAAAAGAAGTGCCAAGAATATTCAGAACTATTAAAGAGAAGAGTTTGCATTCTTCACTTTTTGGATATAGCTATTTGTCCACCTTGGTGCAGTACGTTTGCAAACCAGATAAAGCTATTCTTCTGATGTCCACGAAGCATTGCGATGGCTCAATAAATAAGAATTCTGGCGATCAACTCAAACCGGAAATGCTAGTATATTATAATCGCACGAAAAAGGCCGTAGACACAGTTGAGAGCATGTGTTCAAAGGCCGATGTGACCAGGAACTCACGCAGATGGCCACTTAATGTATTTTTTCGCTTGTTGAATTTAGCTGCTATCAATGCACTATGCATATACACAATAAACAAAGGGCATGAAAGAATAGTCCGCCGTGAGTTTCTAACAGAATTGGCACTCAGCATGATAAAGCCATTGGTTGTGAAGAGAATGCATTCAGAAGTTATACCAATGATAACAAAACACAAAATGTTCGAGTTTTTAGGACTTCCTTTGCCAATGGACGCTGATTTACAGATGGATCTCAACAATAAACCGCCAACTTGTGGACGGATCGGGCCACGCGGAAGATGCCTTATTTGCGCAAGGGACTCTTTGTACAAAACTACGCGCGAAGTTTCCGTAAAGTGCTACAAATTTACTTGTTTAGGACATAGTATCTGCATATGCAATAACTGCTACCGTAGACATTCTAGGAATAACAATTAAGTAAGTTAAGTAATCAATTGATTGTGATCACAACAGGCCAAACTTATTTTATATTTGGACTGTTTAATTTTAAAAACGCATATGTTAATCGTATTAAATACTAGACTACTTCTGCAATGCTGTAAAGTCAACTCTACGGCATTGTGCGCATATTTTAAATATGTATACTCATTATAACGAATAGGCTAAGTTTTCTGGAACTTTACTTCCAAAGTGAAAAATTTCTGAAATGTCTCACTTGTTTATGTAATTTTTTTCGTGTAAACTCATATTTGCATCAACTATTATAGTGTAGTGTGGCATCTTATGCAATTTAATAATATAATAAATACGAATTTAGACCTACACAGTGTTTTAATTTACTGAACTATTAGGACAAACTCTTCTAACATTTTACTTAGCAACAAGTGTCAAAGTCAATTCAACAACGCATCGGCGTGCCCTCGACGCCAAGCCACAAATTCGCCGTACTTTATGTCACATATTTGTGACGTTTGGCGTAAAGGGCACGAACTTGCTTGTCATGAATACGTGACAATAGCGTTCAAAAGGTTAAAAGGCACTTTTGAACGTCAAATTTACAGTTTAAAATTAAATATAAGTGACTCTAGTTGTCTATTCGCAAAAGGTAGATTCTTATGGAGAAGACCGGACAAGAAACTTCATAGTTACTCTTTTCAAATATAAGTTTTACAATATTTTGTATACATAGGTACATTGATCAATTGATTATATTATGTGAGCACAATGCACCCAACATTACACTAATATACAGCACACACTTATATACTAATGGGTACAACAAAGCAATACCAGCAGAGATAAAATTAAGTTTGCTAGCAAGGGACATGGTACTCACATATTTACACTTGTAGTGTTGGAATATAATAAATAAAATACATATAGATATAATCGCGGCATTTCCAACCCATGCAATAAAGACACGTAATTGGTAGATGAATTCAAAAACAGTAGTTATGGCCTATATAAATAAGGTTGAATATAGTATTATCGGCAGAGGGAATACCGGAGTACCGTGTTTAATTAATCATCTGCGTTAGCGGAAAATCGAGCTGTTTGCGAACGAAATCGTCTAAAAAGTTTGATGGCTGACAAAGATTTTGACAACAGCTGTCTATCTGCGTTATTCGCTGTTATAAGCTCATTATACTTAGTGTCACCATTGTTTTGTGAGATTTCGTGAGAAGAGCTGGTTAAAAAGATATGCTTTCGCTCTCCGGGTTTATTTTTGTAGCATTGGCTTTGAATGAAGATGAATTGGAACCTAATGTCGTCGTCTCGTTGATACTACAGGAGAGCAGGATAAAGATATATTTAAATGTATATATGTCACCGGAAAGTTGCAGACTTCGTAAGATTGTAATAAATCTTGATTAGATTTTAATTTCTCGATACATTATAAAAAAATTATTTTGTAAACAATAAATCCCACCCAAATACAATAGTTTTCAATATATCCATGTCTTATTTAGAAAAAATAGTTAACATTTTCACGCGATATTTTACAATCTTACGGCGTTTGCCATTTTCCGGTGACATATAGAAACAATGGAATCACATATAAAAAAAACTGTCTTATTTAGAGAAAAAGATTTTATAATATATCACTGAATTAAGTCTGAAAATTCACAAGAAATATTAAACCGTGAAGTTTCACAAAACCAATTTCAGATGAAGTCTCAACCTAACAGACCATCGCTTCGATAAATTCTATCAAATTACCCAATTTAATTAATAGGAGAAACCGCGAATACCTTTGCCAATAATTTACTCTGGGGCAATTAATTCATCAGATATCTTAACTATTACGTAAAACCGCATTGTTTCTGAAGCAATTGACAACTTATCTAAGTTTGACAAAAGATAAACTTCGGATTTCAGCGCTAACTGTTTGTCGAGTTATAACAAGGATCGCCAGATTCCGATTACTCTCAAAGTAATGTTAGTTTTGAGTGATTAAGTCTGCCATAGTTTTTATGCTTCATAGTGAAATTGTTTGGCACAGTTTATTATCACTATAAACAGTGAAGATTAATAACTGCGATACGGAAGTTCGTTTGTGCATGAAGCTGGTTGATTAATGCGTTTTTGGACGATATCATAATTCCATCAACGCATGGGATGTCACTGGGTCGAATGGGATTTTCAGTTCCTGTTAATTGGTAATTACATTTTCCTTTATTTGCTAGTTTTAACCGCTTTTTTAGTATTATGTGACAAGACTATTAAAATTTGAAGCCAAGTGTAGATAAAAGGTTCTAAATAAACTGCGAAAAGAATAATTAGAAAAGTCAAAATAAATTAATAATGAATTTAAAATGTTACCAATTTTATCTTACTGGTAAAATTTTAAATTAATTATTAATTAATGTGAATTCATTATTAAACTGGAGAGTTTAATCATTATTAAACTCTCCAGTTTGGAGGATATATGTATGGCACATTTAAACCCCCAGTTTAAATAAAACACGCATAAATACCTCTTACGTATTCATCTCCTTATCTCACCATCTACAGAAACCTTATTCCGGACGAACCGTTATTTTCACGTTATCAGGGGCACTAACTAACCTTTATGCGAGTCCCTTCACTAAGTGCCTCACTCTAATTAAGATTAAAATACACTAAATTACCCCGACATTTTTAAGCCCCTGCCATAAATTAATAAAGGCTGGGCCCATAAAGTGGCCCACGTGCGAAGGCCTTAAGCCTTGGACTGGGAAGGCCATTCATTAAAACTTACAACAATGGACTCAGATACGGATATAATTCAATAAGCATCTCCACCGCCCTGCAACTTACCCAATATTTTATAACTATGTGTGGTTGAAACTACGAACGATGTGAACTTCCGATGTTATCGCAGAAAATATTTTGCTAAAGCTTCTAAAATTCTGCTCCCCATAATTTTGTATGTTTAATCCTTGTTTGTGTACTAATAACACTGATAAGATATTTTTACTAACAAAGTCGACTATAATGTCTGAAGAAAATAAATATAATAATAATAATAAATGTTTATTCACAAAAATTACAGATAGTAAGTACTTATTACATAAAACATGTGTAAATATAATATAATATTTACGACTTCTTATATTTCTAGAAATAAAACGGTCTTATTTGACTTTAAAGCTTTAATTTGCTTTTCGCCTATTTAAGTACTTTAATGTTAATGGCTCTAATCTCGTACGGTCATATACTTATGTATGGAGCATAACTCGTGTGGACAAAAAAACTCTCACTTGGTGTAAAGCCTGAAAACCCTTTCCTACAATAATGAATCTTGGTTAGAGCATAACATATTATACGGACCCTTGAATTAGTTCATATATTAGAAGGAATTATGTTAGCGATTTAGCTAAAATAGCTAGATTACGCCTAAGTAAATGTGCTAGGGTGTTAAAGATTTTCTTACTTTCAACACTGAAGAAGATTTGGATTACTATCTGGAATGGAATAATTTTGCTTTCATTAACGATGAGATTATTTTATCACTCAGATTTACTACTATATTTTACGATACGAACGTGTTACAGTAAATCTGGTAGAAGTACTTGAAATTATATTGTAATATTTACTATCACAACAAGAGAATTTGTTAGCACCTTAACTGCATGTTTTACAATACATATATCCGGTGATAATACCATTTCTTTCCATGCTAACACCATGATAATATAAACTATTATAGCAGTGATATTATGCTTATGGCCACACAATGGTGTACATTGACCATTATCGTCCACTTCAGTATTCAACGCTCCATTTGCACGAGCGAGGTCCATAAAAGAGGTTGTTCTATAATTAGGTGCTAAAAATCCTTTGTGAATAAAAGAAGTCAGACCTTCTAGAAAGTGAAAAGATTGCTGGAATGTATAGTTTGCTTTACCTGGAGCATCTTCAATTCACGTGTAAATATCAAATATACCAAAACCACTTTAAGGCAAGCGTAGACGATTCTTGACGGCATGATCACAAAATATGGTCTATAGAAGTTAATCGATAGTCTTTAGTTTTCTCTCCGGTAACTCTTTTTAACGGAGAGAACAAGAGTTGCGTCTTTTAAGTGAAAACTTCTTTAGCGGCGTTGTGCACTTTTTGGGATGGGTAAAAAATGTTAAACTCGCGTCAGGACACGTGACCTGATCGAAAATTCGTTAGACGGAGCAGACCAGAGCAGAGTAGACCACCGGCGCGGCGTAGGAGAGGAAGTAATATCCCCCTCTCTTTCTACCGCGCGGCGAAAATGTATGCCTCAATGCATGCACATGCAATTCGTGCGAAATTATTCCTTAACCATTCCAAAATATCGAAAATGCACAACGTTAATGTTCAAGTTTTCACTTCTGCCGGCACTCTCCTTTTTTTTAAACACATTGACGTTATTTAGTGTGGTTAAAGCATCTAAACTTTAATCTACACTATTATAGCCACGGGGAAAACCAGTCCAATGAAAAAAAAACTTTTCTACATTTTTCTTTCTCACCAGCAGCATTGAAAAATAGAAATTGTGCCAAATTCCACAGCAACTGTGGCACCGACGGGCTATACGTTATTATTATGTTAGATATGATCCCGGTTTCCAGCTAAAAGTTTAGAAACTACTACAGCATACCGCTGGCCAATTTGAATCGTAACTTGGTGAATTTCATTTCAGCATGTCAGAAACTTAGCCTCTGTTCATGTACGTGATGTAAAACGCATTATTCAGGTGGTCGCTCTAATAAAATTTGGAAAGTTTGAATTTTGTGTGTTCCTGAGGCAGATGTTGAAATGCCTTTTATACGTGTTCCGTGTTTTGGTTTATAGGATTACGTTGTGCGGTTTAATGGTTTGTTAGAGATGAATGCTGTTATAACGAGATACTTACATATCTCAACGAGCATTTTGACCCGAATTGTGATGGCGTCGCTTTATTTGTTTAATCAAATAGTAAATTCAAATAGCCTATACTATAACAAGATGATGTAAGTTACACAAATGGTTAGAGTCTCAATTATGTGAGTCATAACTAAGCTAACTAAATTCTGAATTTAACAATTACAGGCATAATACTCAGGACTAATAAAGACCTTAGACAACTATCCAAACCAGAAAGGGCATTTAAAACCGAATAGGTTTGCCAACATAAACACATATTCTGCTAACAAGGTCTGCGGTAACCTCACGTACTCGTCTAATCCCACACGCCGGCATTATAAATACTATTAGGTACCCCACCTCACAATCCTTGGAGATCCTTGGGGGATCCCGCTTGCAATTTCACCCGAAACTATCCCACATTAATCCCTGGCTCCGTAAAGGTTTTTATTAGGAGGCTATGACGAAACAATTGGTATAAAAGGATCCCTTTTGGCCTTTATATGTTACGGTTACGAGTACCAAAAAATAATAATAGGAAATATGGAGGTGCAATGAAATTTTGTGATGGCAAACGTTAGTGTCAAACAGTTTGTTTTTATGACAAAAAACGTAGGTGTGGCGCGTGTCTTGCCTACTTAATGGTTATGTGAACATGTGTAGAAAGAGGAAGTCTTGCGCGAATCCGGGCGCGAATTTGGGTACGTTGACTCTAGTCTCAAGTAATTGTACTCGTACAGGCTGGTTTAGTGCGCATTTACTTCAAGCTTGACAGGTAGCAATAATGTCCAAAGTTTTATCATACTTTTTTTCCGGCTTTTTGCCAAGTTTTGTAACAAAAACTAGATTTCTTTTCACATTTCTTCTTTTGGTTATAATAATATTAATTTCAAGTACATAGTTGAACATAGAAGCAAGATTTCTGATGTTAACATTTGTATTGATACAGAAAGCTCCGTTCAGCCATTTTAAATGATGTATGATCTTTTTGGTATTCCCCTAATGGAAAGTTTTTTTCTGTATTATTTCCGTTCGTTAATCCGCAGAGATGTATGTATTATTTTTTACTTTACTTGTAGGGGAATATTTTTCTGGAACAGAGACATGACTCATGCAACTTCCATTATTCAGAAATATTCTCCTTGTGACGCTACAATAAATATTAAATTTTACGACGGAGCGATAAAACGAGATCCATACATATGTATACAAGAGTATTACGTATAATGGGAAGGCACAAGTATCTAAACATCATTTTCTTAGATAAAAGCTTAAAACGAAACGTTTCTGCTCTTAATAGAAATTCTTTACATAAAAACAGCGATCGAGATATCAAAAAGGAAAAGGAATTAAGTGTAAACAAAGATGATCACGGCTCATTTCCGAGGCAGCGCTCCGCAAATAAAACATTCATGCAGTACAGTTAACTGAATCACCCAGCCCGTACACCTAAACACCGTATTATTTGGCTCACGTTCCTATTTTACTCAACTGAGTACAGGTGGAGCCACGGCACACCTCGGCAATATTTTTCCGTCAACTCCGCATTTATATGATAATGCGTACCCTAGCAGGAGGCAGCAGGAGGTTCGGTACTGATCCGGTGAGTTTCGAAAATTCCCGAACTCGTAAATCTAATTTCGGTGCCCACCTAAGTTCGAGCTCATATTTGCCGGCAATTCAGCGTCGCGTTTTGTTTGAGATTCGACCTTAACTCCGAGTTATGAGTAGTGCTGTTGATGTGTATCGATAAATTCATGATAATAGTTCGACTATCGATATTTATCGACGGCGATAGCGAGCCAATAAAATTTTATTGTAGCGATAGTGGCGCAGACGATAGCGAAAGGAAATTGACAGTTCCAAAGTCCCAGGCGAAACTGTGTTAATAACTTTGCTCAGTTGAAATGTTCCATCCAGTCTTATACGCTTTTATTTCTGCAATGTAGAAGTTCAGAACCAAGAATATTTAAGTTGTTTACGTGGATATTTTACTTAAATGCGAAACCTTTGCTTCGCATACGAATATCTGTAATAAGTGAAGTGATTTTATCTATAAAAGATTGTGTCAAAAATACGTTTGTCTGTTGTTTTCTTTTAAAAACAGAGATCATAGGAGTTTTATTTTAATTTAAAAATAATGTTATCGACATAAGGTCATCACATCCCTATTTAAGTACGGAAAGTATGTAGATCCAGAGGCGTGGAGCATTAACTTTTCTTTTTTGTTTGCCAGATATTTTGCTTTTTAAATGTACATACGTTATATTTTTATACTGTATTCCATACGGTGTAGGTGGGGAATAAGAATCAGTTATTGGTTCTCTGTTTTGGTGTACACAGCCGAGTTGGAGTAGGTGATAAAAGGTGTGGTATTTTTCAACTGTATCTATCTAAAATAAAATAAATACAACGTATAACAGAATAAACGCAATACTTAAAAAACGGCCAAGTGCGAGTCGGACTCTCACATGAAGGGTTACCATTAACCGGAAAAAAAACACCTTTCTTATATGGAGCCTTTAATTTTAATTTGTAATTAAATTTTTACTATTTGTTGTTATAGCGGCAATAAAAATACACACTCTGAAAATTTCAAATGTTTACACAACATACAGCCCGCTGACAGACAGACGGACGGACGGACAGCGGAGGCTTAGTAATAGGGGTCATTGTACTCATCTTAATGAACAACTTTTACTATGAGACCAACCCCGAAATCGCGAAAAGTATTTAAATCTTAGAAATAAATGTTTCAATGGCAGACTGCTATATTACATTTATTCTATCGTCGAATCCATTAATAGATATTTTGAACTACAAGTTGTGACAGACTAAACGCAAAAAGAAAAGAGAGAGATTCCAGGGTTGGTCCCATAATAAAAGTTGTTCGTAATTATGACTACAATGACCCCTTTTGAGGTTCTGCGTTTTATCTGTATAAAAAATAACAGCCTTTTTAATAAACAAAAAATCAGAGCAGGCATCACAAAAATTATTCTCATAATAAAAAATCCATGGAAAAATTAAGTCCAGAATATTTTCAAAGAGATGTTGCCAGTTCACCGAGCCATTTTCACAGCACGTAGAGGAGATAAAACATTTTAAAAACTAAAGAGGGTTGAATAAAGAAGTTTTCTTATTAGTTACCCGACTGAATAAGCACGGGGGGTACGGTAGGGTCAATTTTATTGAAACTTTCGCCTAACAATATAGCCAATTAGTTAAACTTAACTAACTTGATATTTATGGACGAAGTGTTAATTAAGAAGCGTAATGCTTTATTACTGCTTGAGGAGAATCGGATCTGGCGAAATTCGTTTTTTTTACGTGGAGTGTAGTTGAGTACTTGCTAACTGCTCCGTTGGTCTAGCAGTCGAAAGCGGGACTACCGAGCGTGAAGTTCTGGGTTCGATTCCCAGGTCGGGCAAAAAGAGTTATTGGGTTTTTTCAATAGGAATTTCCCAGTGACAGCCCGAAGTTTGGAAGCTGATGGTGTGACACCCCCGTGCCTCGGAAAGCACGTTAAGTCGTTGGTCCTACGCCAGATATCTCTCCGGTCGTGTCGGGTTGCCGCCCCATCGGAATATGAGAGTGATGGAAGAAGGAGTGCACCTGTGTTTGCGCACACACTTATGCACTATAATGTGTCCTGCGCTGATGGCAAGTCTCGGTTGAGATTGGCCGCTATGGCCGAAATCGATCAGGAGGACTATATAGTTGAGTGACTATTTAATCAAAAATAAGTCGGTTCATGTGAAACATTGGTGTTAAGCTGCATCCAATTTGACTGGAAACCAAGCCCAATTGTGAGAAGGCCAAGCAGATTAATATCTAAATTAATAAGAGATAGTAATCAAGAGTATTTTTAAAGATACAATAATGTAGCAATAGTATTCACAGCTCAAATAAAATAATGACTCCGATAATAAATATATAAATAAATAAAGTCTGGCTGTTCCAAAATATAAGATTTAACTATCTTATATTTTGGAACAGCCAGACTTTATTATTTATGTTTTCTCTATAAGTTATAAAATAAATAAAGCAGACGCAGTGAGTGTCACTAGAAAATGAAGGGCAGACTAAAAACAACTGAATAAACATTCATGTCTTAATTTGAGAGAGACAAACAAACGCACCCAAGCAAATATTAAGATAAGAGACGCATCAAAAATAATTAAAACACGAACAGATGTAGGGGATGCAATTAAAGCAATCATCAACACTCCCTCGGAAAATAACCCTGATTTATTTGCCAAGAGCAAACCGACCAAAAATGTCAATACTACACATTTCACTCCAGAAAAAAAGGGTACCTTTTAATTTGAAAAATTTACCGACGTAAGAAAAGCATGACTTCGGGAGGGTTCGCGATAAATTACATTAAATGCCAAATTAATTAAATACGAAAGAGGACACGCTACTGAAGCTTTGGGAGAAAAATAAATCTAATCAAAATTCATAAGTTAATAAAACTTGGTTCTAATTTCGGTGAATTAGGTAATGAGATGATGGGACTCTTTGGTGCGAAATTTGAACTTCACGGCTGTGTTCGGATTAATTTCGAGATGAAGGTTACAAAATACCACAAATATATTTATTTATTTATTTACCAACTATGGATGACTTACAGCTAAAAAAACAGAATAAAAAAATAGCATGTGAGACTGACAGCCAATTAAAAGTCATCACTTCTATAAAACAGATTGGAAAGAAAGAGTGTGAAAAACACAACACAGCTACCAAAAAAGGAAAAATAGTAAAACGTTCAACCTTAAACTAAATTCACATGTCATATTCAATACAAGAATAGAAACCCGAATAACCAAAATTTTATTTGAAAAAGCTAAGGCTCAGACACTTTCTGGCCGAGGACACACCTGTTAAGAAAGGATCAAGTACATAATAAGTACGCTATGTAACGAATACCTCTGTAAAAGTATTAAAGCACTCAGAATTCAAACAAAGGAAATCCTGGTTTCCCTAATCATCGAACATCCTTAAACAACCCACTGTATCAAACAAAGATAAGATCAGGCCAAAAAAAAATTATATCAAAAAAATAATAAATGACAGTAACACAAAAAACATTTCTCTTCGTCAGTACAGTTAATCTAACGCACATTATTTCAAAGGTTCGATGCTTTTGACAGGCCCCTTTGTGAACAGTTTTGGCCTGTAGTTATTCCCCCTTTACCTTCTGTTTATTTGGAATGATAGATTTTTTTTTCATTTACGTGTTACTGTGTTTATTTTGATCGACGTTCAAAGGATTGTCACAGACAGGTCGTATTGATTTTATATTAAGAATAGATATGTCATTACGATGAATAAAATATGTTTTCGTTTAACCTGAGCGTGTACTAATGTTTTTTGGATGTGGGCTTTCGAAATATCATGTTTGACGAGAATTAAGGCGAAAATAAATAAAATGTGTAAGCCTGGCTTAAGATTTAACTTAGTGCTTTCATCATAAAACTTTTTCCTTTTTCGTAGAATTCGTTTTTACATCACACAACTAAACCTTCACTGGGTGTTAGAATAACGAAAAATTTGAAATACAATTTTCTAAAAACGACACGTCCACATTTTTTCGGGCCATTTTAATTTTCGTTTCACGAAATTAACGAAATCCAAGGATTAGTCGAGACGAGTCGTCTGGGTTTTTAACGGAATTCTTAGGCACCACCGCAGTGCAAAAAAAAAAGTCCTTTACGAAGTTCACTATTTTGTTATATACTCTTGTAAACTATATAAGATTTATACTTTATTGCACACCGATTTTTTTTTAGTTATAGTTTTATGCTTGTATTCTCTACAAGTAAAAAAAAACCATATAAGCACATTGGTTTTAGGGTTCTCATAAAATTCCACTTTCTTTTCCAAATTATACCTCTACAAATCCATAAAGACCACCATTATCCGGCTCGAAGGACCAAATAGTTCCTTACCCTTACATGTTCTGCGCACTGAACCTTCGGAAGCAATTACGATCAGGTGGGCTATAAACGAACCTGACTTGATCCTTCCAGGAAAAATACATAAAATCGATCCTAACGACCGGTGATATCAATCACCGTACTACTTCAGCATCAAGTAATCCCGGTCTCATCAATAATGTGGAATCAGGGCCACCGGACCAATGTTGGTCGAGACCTATATTTTTTATGAGCACTTTAAATGGTGGGGTTCACGTCAATCGTGACTTGTGAGTTAATAAGTCGAATGAAGATATCGGTTTTAAAAACTGACATGAGAAATGTATGTAAAAATCAACATTACCAAATAATTGATTTCGTTATATGAATCAAAAAACTTTGCCTTCGATAGTTTAGTAGAAATAAATTGAGAAATATATTCGTATAAGGGTACTACAGCCATGTTACTTTTTGTCTACGTAACTAAATATACAGTGTACTATTGTTTGTTTTCCCAAATAAAATAAAATAAAATAAAAAATAAAGTAACTTTTATTGTAATGAAATGAGAGTGCACTATATCACATTTAAAGAAAAATAAAAAAAATTGTAGCGCATTGTAGCGGCATCAATGCCGCCACATGAAAAACTAAGAAGCAAAATTTGTACGCCAACAAAAAAAACCGCAACGCCAACGAAATCCTGCATCGCGCAAGCAAAGTTTTCCGCGTAATTTGAACATATAAAACAGCCCGAATATCAACTATCGGGCAGTTGCCCACCAGACACCACAACCGTCGTCGGATGATCCTCCGTTTTCAATGGAGGTTTGCGGGACTTTACTCTCTGTTCCACATACCCCAAATAAAAACAAAATACTAGCCATTGCCCGCGACTTGGCTCGCCTTCAAGAAGCCCATGAGTCCCATGACCGTCTATAGGCCCAACTATCTCTGTATCAAAATAAATCAAAACCGGTTCCGGCGTTTTAGGCGTGAAAGCGTAACAATCACACCAATAAATTCACTTTCGCATTTATAATTTATTTGTTAGGATATACCTACGAGTACATCTAAATTTTGACGTTTTATAGGCACCCTCATCTTGTAACCTCTCATAAGATATCAGGGACTCATCTTCACAGCACATCTTAATCCAAAGCAACATTAACCATTACAGGCCAGGGCAGTCAGATATCAATTTCAACAAATGAGACATTTATATAATACGATTATAGATACATGTTACTTTATATCCTGATGCCCACAGAAACGTCCTAATGACACATAAAAAACTTTATTTAAATTTTCAAAGGTTATCAATTCATAATGCCTTATCCTATAATCAGAAATCAATTTAAATATCTGCAAGTAAAAATCCAAGAGTTCACCTACATATCCCATCTAATCCGAATCTAGGTCCTCAGCAAAATGAACCATTACAGGCCAGGGCGGGTCAGCCATAAAATTTGACAAATGAGACATTTATAGCAAGAGAGCCGGCCGCCTACTAATCGAATTCCGATCAGAGCTGTTTATGAAAAAGAAAGACTTTCCAAGCTGTATTCTTGAAAGCATTCAACCAGATGGTTTTCATCTAGTGCTAGTTAAAATGGCTTTGGTTTACTAGGGCGAACTTAAGTCATGTTTTTTTTCCAATGTTTTTTTTCTGCCTGACAACATTGCTGAAATGAACCTTTTTGGAACAGACGAAGTAATAGAGCAACAAACTCCCCAGCAACACATCTGTCTGTTAAGTATTAAATATAGATAAATGGGTATTCACCTATAGATGGAAAAATAAAATACATTTAGAAAATTAGTTGTGACAGACGGACAGACAGACATACGGTTCGGAACCCTAAAAACACACAAAAAAATATCGTAGCACTGTCAAAAGCCGAATAGAACTAGTGAATTTTTATGTCTCAAAAGTATTAGAATTCATCACTCGTGTATAAATATCATAAATAGACTTATTTTTACAAAAAAGAATTACATACTTAAACATCAAACAAATGAGAGCTCGTATTGAAAATAAAGTATAGAAAAATAATGCTCTTATGAAAATAATCCTTCGTAGCAACAGCCGTAGACGTGAGCGTAGCGAGGAGCTACGAAGCTACGGCGTAGCATTTATTAGAATGATTTTGTATTTATTTATGTTGTGTTTAGGGTTGTGTAGTCTGTATTACTCAGTTATTTTCCCCGTATAGTACCCAGTAGTTTTGTCACCTCCCATCCCCAAACACCCCACACCAAACACATCCCAATAAACAAAAGCTTGTGATCCCATTATTCAAAATTCAAAAGATACTTCCGCGTATTTTTTTGTCAAATATACTCTTCTAAAGTTACAATTGTATCAATGAAATCCTTTTATATACTCTTAGCAACATAATGATAATATTTACACATATTTTTGCATTTAGTCAAATCAATAATTTAATACATAAATTATAATTCATCCCAACAACATTCATTCTTCACTGCGCGCAATCTGACACGCACTTGGCAAGTTTTTTTCTATGAATTCTGTCTAATAAGGTCATGCTCTGTGTGTGACCTTTATAAAGAACGTTGATCGTATTACTTTGATCAAAATCCGATATAGACTTCTCCACACTGAATGGTTTAAAGAAATTTATGAATGTTTCTGTCGATTCGAGCCTAAATATTTATACATCTAATGTTATTGAACTTATTTATGTTTTATGGAAATATTACAAAGCCTTGGTTCCCATAGCGTATAAAGCAAAATCTGACAATACATGTTTTAATACGTGGTTACAAACGGACAAACTGCTTTTAAAGTCTCTTTTATTTTCTACTAGTAGCCTGCCCCGGCTTCGCCCGGATGTATATTTTTTTTTTAAGTTTCTTTCATAAGGACCTTTTCCTGACAATAACAAGCACAAAAAAAAGAATTTGCGAAATTGGTCCAGCCGTGACCAAGGGAAATTCATATTTATATAGATTGTAGGGCCACGAGAATCTATTACATACGCAACCAATTTTAAACGAATCGTCATTTAGAAAATAAAATTCGCAACGTGTTTCGATTTATCGGGGTATGGTAAGCGGACTTAGTCCTGATGTTGGACTATTGGATGTGTCGCAAGGTATATAAGTATGTATTGATGTTAAAAAACCTTGAGATTTATCAAGTACTACCTATTACCCGTTACTTTGTCCGCGTGGAATAGTTACTTTGGGCAGCCATTTTTATTTTTCAAAAACGCTTGAACATATGTTTGTTTATTTTTATCAAGTTTCTTAAATACAAAGGTATATCATCATATCTTCAATAAAGACGGGCTCCCATACAAACTTCAATCCACTTTCACCCCTATAAAAGATGATTTCTGGGGTAAACACCATCCTATGTCCTTTCCCGGGATTAAAACTATCTCGATACCAAAATTTCAGCTAAATCAGTTCAGCGGTTTAAGCGTGAAGAGATAGCAGACAGACAGACACACTCTGGCATTTATAATATGAGTATGGATTTGCTAGTAAGAAATAATTCGTAAATGTGTAATATGACGAGCATTTTTATTATTTTTCTGTCTAATAAGGTCATGCCCTTTGTGTGACCTTTGTAAAGAGCGTTGATCGTATTACGTTGATTATAATCTGATATACACTACTCCAAACTCAATTGCTAAACGAAATTGATGAATGTGTGAGTGAGCTTAAATATTTACAAAGTTTTTGTGATTAGATCTATTTCTATATGATGGAAACACTAGCATTTTTTAACAGCTTTGCCCAACCCTTTGGTATTCTTGACTATCTGGATGCAGCTGAGTACCTTTTATATTGAGCACCCACCTTTACAACCCAGTAACTGGGTAACAGGATACCTATACATTGGCAAGACTGGTGACAACAACACATACACGCATTTAAACTGCCATTCACGATAAAAATGGATGGTAAAATATTGGCTACTTTAGTGAAGATCTAAGATAAAGTCTAGTTCATTTAATAAACAACTACCAATGTACCGACGGACGTAGATTAAACACCAAAATCGTGCATATCCCTGTAAAAAGCTAAATGTAACTCACAGTTATCCGATGTTTTTGATGCTGTTAAACTTACCTGGAAAGAAGAGAAAAACCAATAATTAAATAAAATATTTTAAGTAAGTTGAGAGTTTTTTATTTAAGTGTATTTATAGTAATAGTAAGTTGTACATAAATAGGTAATAATTTATTACATTTTTGTAATTATATCATATGACTTAAAAAATTGATTGTCTGTGAAGTCGGTTTACGGACGATAGTTTCACGTGACAACGTCATAACAAAACATTGATGAAATGATCGTAACGTTATAATGAGCGTAACGTTGCAATGAGTCATCCTTTTTCGTGCAGCCGGCGTTCATCGATTTATTAGACGTCATCACGTCAAAAAATATCCTTTACAGTTTGATAGTCATCTTGAAAAAATTGTATTTCTTAGAGATATGTCTTAGGTTTATTGTGTGTATACTGAAATTCTATATGAATCTGGTTAAGATTTAGTATTGTATTTGATATAGTTATGTAAGAACATTATTGAATTTACTGAAAGATAAATATTGGGTCTTGTTTTTGTTTGTGACATGTAAGCTAAACTAATATAATATACGTTATTACTTTTAAAATAATGTTCGATTGGAAAATGTTTCAGAGAATAGCTGTTATAAAATGTTTCTAAGTATGTCTACAAATAAACATATTCCACTGAATTTGTTTATTTGTTCTCCTTCAGAAACATGTCTTACTTGTATTGTATCATTTAAAGGTTAAATTTCAAGAACGAAAATGATCTCCAAATAAATGTGATAAAATGTCAAACATACGTAAGTTTCATTATTCATTATTTGTTGAATAAATTTTCAACACCCAATCACATCACTCGCATTGCGTTACATTTGCGATTCAATCAAAAAATCTCTCCAGAAAAGTCCCAATTTTGACAAAAAAACCCTTTGTAATCATTCCCGCACATACACTCAATCAAGAATTTTATTCAAACTACGTGCATTAATCACGTTCTACGCAACAATAAAGATACCTATCTTCGCGCGTAGTAGATCTACGACGTAGCTCGTAGCTCGCGTGCTACGGCGCGCATGTGCTACGCTGCTACGAAGGCGGATGCTACGCTTAACAATGCAATATGTGCAAACTATGTATGTATGTATGTGTATGTTAGTTATTTGCTCAGCTTGAAATTGTTTTTAATTAGCTTAAGAGCAGGGAAATTGAGATTTTAATATGAAAATGTAAGTATGGGTTGTTGGTTGGCTGTAAAATTCATGTTAAAATAACTTGTGTTGAGTCTCCTTTGTTTTTTTTTGAGTCGCCTTTGTTAATGATCCCCTCAAACCACTATGATCTAAGCACGTAAGGACTAGGGTCTTCCTCAAATAGGTACCTAAAAAACCGAGCTTTCCCCACGGAACATAATTAACTAAAACTTCTAAAATATACGAACTCTTTTAAAGATTTAGAATTTCGATTGCATTGTACCAGAGTCATCATCATTTCAGCTGAAAGACGTCCACTGCTGGACATAAGCCTCTCTCAAGTGTCGCCGCATCGACCAGGTATGTGCGTCTCGCATTCAGCGGACTCATACGACCCTCAATACCAAACTGATTGAGGAATTCAATTGAATACAGCCATCAATCAATACCCAGCTTTTACACCGTCCACAAACTATATAAAATACACAGTTTGTATGTACGTATGTATATATGTCCGAGCAAATAGCAACGGAACCTTTGACCGTACTGTGACCTGCCAACGTTGATTGCGTCAACAAACCTTCGTATCTAGTCACTGTGACTCAGTCAGTCAGACACACAACCAAACCTTATTACGTACGTATAAAGATGAAATTCCTATGACAAACTAAGTTTTCAAGTGGCGTGCTAAAGCAGTTTTGAGAATTGATTTTGAATTTTCTGTTTTGGGGTATAGGGTTGATTTTTGAGTGTGGTACATATTTATCTGTTGAATACGTAACTGCCCCGAAGGCAATGGATATTGCCATGCCCGTTTTTTATACGATTCTAGTATTGGAAACTGTGAATGATGAATTTCTATTGGTATGTGTATTTTTTTCGTAAAGTTCTGATGGAAAAATATATTGGCTCATACATATGGATTCGAGGATCCGAAAGTTAAAGCTCTATTATTATGAAAACGAGGATTTTATTTATGAACTACCAACAAAGATCGTATTTGGACGATAAAAATAGAAAGTGGAAACTTTAGAAAGCGATAAAGTCTTATTTTCCTGTACACAAAATATTTCGAATTTATTAGAATAGTGATAGCATCTACATTTTCTTTCTTTTTCACTCAAATGTTTTTTTCTTCTACAAGCATTATTCCATAGTTTTTAATATCAGGTTCCATTTGATTTTAACTGCCCATTTTTTTATTTTTTTTGAGATGAGTTGCTCTTGACTCTAGTCTAGGTCATAGATAACAGAGACAAAGTCGACGATGGAGCGAGCTTACCCAGAAGAAGCCTCTAATTTTGAAGAGATTAGGTTTGTATGCGTTCGGAAACACCAGACGCAGGAAGTTCATTTGTTCTAAAACCTTTAAAAGACAATTCAATAAAAACATAACAAGGACACACGACATCTCACAAAAACAAATTCTATGCTAAAACTACATCTATATCCCTGAGATCCTTCCTTCCTGTCAAAACTTAAACACTTAAATATTAAAATAAATAAATAAAAATAAATAAACCAAAAAACTCAAACACTTAAGATATTACAATATATGGATGTTTTATTTAACTTAAAAGTTTACCCTTCGTTTAACACCCTCCCATCCAAAATATCAGCCACCAATATCTAAACGGAGCCAAAAATAAAGCAATGCTCACGAGCGCCGGAAACGTTTTCAGTAACAACTTCCGGTTCGGCTATTTTTGTGGCGGCCATCGTAGAGGTTTATTTTACGAAGGTTAACTTATGAAAATGCGGTTATATTTAGTCACCAGCCAATTCTCCGAAGGTCGAAACAGGTTAAGATGGTTTTGATATAGACGGTGAACAACCAAGAACTTCCAACTGACATTTTTACTCAAACTGTTTTTTTTACTGATTCTGATTAAAAATGCCATATTAAAAAAAATATGTTAAATACATATATTTGTTTGTTGTTCCGTATGGTGTCGGACGTAAAAGAATAGCACCATTCCATCACTACCCGTAGGTGTCGTAAGAGGCGACTAAAGGTTTAAAAGACCAGAGAATGGGCAGCAGCATTCTCTGTGTATTGCAACAGCTACACTGCGATCGCCAACCCGCCTGCTAAGCGCGGCGAAAAAAACAGCGGTCTCGAATTTGTTGTTTTGTTATCATATCAGAAATGCAATTCTCGTATTTGTATGGGGCGATCGTATTGTATCGGAAGACGCAGCGTTGGAAAGCCTCCCTCAAGGTAGATCGATGACCTGGTGAGGGTCGCGGGTAGCCGACGGATGCGAGACGCACAGGACTGATTGTTGTGGCCACATTATGGCAAGGCCTATATCCAGCTGTGGATGTCTTTCGGCTGATATGATGATGAAATATTTTTGTGTTAATCATTTCTACACTCGAACAAAATAAAATCTTATGTTATTTGTGCCTTGTGTAAACTTTTGACAATTTGAGTTAAGTGGTATTTGGCAGTTAACCCTCGATTTTCTAAGATCTAACTAAGCTCTAACCTTAATATGAAATCGGAAACTTTAAAATACGATCATATTATGTAAAATTTTGCGAGCACGATTCGCTCTTAACAGGATTCTTTTTACGATTTAAAATAGAAAATTAATTTTTAAATTTGATTCCGCACAGCATTGAATAATCTGGCTTTTATTTACGAACCAACAGTGGTTTCATAAAATCGACTCAAATCTCGTTAAACCACTAATGAACAGAAAAATCCGTCATTTGTACTCTATACTAGTAGCATAAGTGCGAAAGTTTGGATGTTTAGATGTTTGTTACTCAATCACGTCAGAACGGCTGAACGGATCTTGATGAAATTTGGCACAGAGGTAGACATTAGTCTGGATACTGGAGTATGTTCCCTTCGAATAATTTTCGACATTCACGCGGGCAGAGCCGCGGGCAACAGCCAGTAAAAAAAATATGAAAAAACCAACAGCATTCTTCAAAGGAAATTGCATATAAACCCTAACTAACTTTCGCAAGTTCCATTAAATTACCATCTTCCCTTTTCATGTACGTTCCCTTTGAGCTTTCGTTCAACAAAATACCTGGAACAAGACTCCTAGTTTCTCTGCTCTCCTAGTTTTACGTAAAAAGCCTGTGAGGCGCCCTAGCAATAACGTTCAAAGGCATATTAATTTTAACGGTCGCCCGGCTAGACCAGGAGCTAGCAATAAATATAAAACATCATCGTCTATGAAAAATGTCCCTTTGGTGTGTCGTTGTTACGTTTGTCGATTTTTATGGGTCGGTGTTAATGGTTCAGTTGAGTTGAGTTGGGAACTAGTGGTTATTTTTGTGTGTCGTCTGAAAGTCACGTTTTTCAAAATGTTTTTCAGTTTTGATATAATATTCCGCGGATGATAACGCTGACGAAAATTCCCTTGAACATTTTCCTTGGTCAAATTGATTACACTAATATTTTAAAGACTAGCTGTCGCCCGCGGCCCCGCCCGCGTTAATGTCGAAAATTATCCCAAGGGAACATATTCCGGGATGAAAAGTATCCTATGTGTTATTCCAGACTATAATCTACCTCTGTGCCAAATTTCATCAAAATCCATTCAATAGTTTTTGCGTGAAAGAGTAACAAACATCCATCCATACATATTTACAAACTTTCGCGTTTATAATATTTATAGGATATTAGTAGGATGTTTTCTTTTTTTTGTTTGTACGTTACTACTTTATATCTCATTAAAATGTACAGTTTCTGCGGTATAAGGTACTGAACAAAGCATGTCGAACATAAAGCTAAAAATTCTGTTCACATAAGTAAAAAAACACGTAGGTGTATCCTGCACAAGCAAAATAGTTCAGCAGTGCACACAATACACGTCGCTCAATCAGCGGGCTATTGGAAAAGAGTTTGCAGTACCCATCGACACATATTGTTGTAAACCAGGCCTAGGGATGCACCGGAGCTGAGCCTCCGCAAGTACGAAACTTCTGCAGGAACTCGTACCTCCAAAATTATCACAGCCGCAAGGGTTGATCTTCTGGTTCTTTTATACAAGCGTGTTTTTGGATATTTTCCATGTGTATCCTACAGTTTCTTTTAGGGCGTTCTATTTTTTAACTGTCTTAAAAGGCTGTTAATCAAGTAAAAACAGCCTGTAAAATTCTTCACGGTCACTCCGATGCGTCGGACTTGCATGCGGAGCTGCTGTGTCAATATATAATTTTTCCGAATAATCATAATCGCTCTAGAAACCACAAATTAGTTAGTTACAGTCGCTGTATATAAAATGCTGGTACTTAGCTGTGTCTGGTTAGATTGTAAGCCAACCCAAACATAATTGGGGTAGGTAGACAGGCCCCTTGACTACCAACAGATCGTTTTTTTTTAGAAAGCTATGTACCTCCGTTTATACATTCGCTTCTGCGAAATGGTTTTCGGAGCATCCCTAACCAGGCCGACACACTGGCTCTCGGCCTATAGCGCTAAACACTCGCGCCGATTGGTTTTTCCAGGCAATTAATACAGTGGACGCACACCCGGTATCCCTTTTATTAAAATTAACTGAGTTTTTCATAGGCAGCTATCAACAGATGTTGGGTGATAACAACAGGGGACGTGAAAGTACATGAATTTGTGATGTATTATGAAAAGGCTTTACAGTGAAACTGGTCCTTTGTGGCGAAGATATCGCCAGGAAAGATCAGTAACACTTGGAACCGTTAACCGTTGAAACGAGTTTCAAAACAGAATGTAAAGGAGGACACCATACGCAGTATAGCAATAACCCTTATCCATTTTTTTTTTACAAAAAATAAAATAAATTTTACATTTACCCAAAAGCCAATGTGACACATAGAATTTGAAATCAGCATAAAAATCGTAGGACTGTCAATAAATACCTAAAATAAAGAAACCCTTGTCAATCATGAATTATATTTTTGGGTTGACAACCTAAACCAAACAGAAACTGGTTTAGAAATATGTTGTCGAGCTTATTTTAACAGATAAAATATTTAGATCTACCTAAGTATACAACTATACGGCTATGTAAGGTATAATGTAATTTACGAACAAGGAAAATATTTCAGTAAAAAATGTTATATTTATCTGTACAACTATGTTTTAAGAGTAGAAGAAAAAGTAGATGAGAAAAAACATTACAGATTTCATCCAGTCCGACACGTATCAGTTTCAAAAGGCATGGAATCAATCAGGCTCCTTCTGGGTAAGCTCGCTCCATTGACTTAGTCTCTGTCATCTATGACCTAGACTAGAGTCAAGAGCAAACCCATATTAAATAAAAAATTTAACTACACAATATTTCTAGCTATCATCCAAATTCAAATTCTCTACTAATTTTTAATAAAACTACAGTAATTGGTCGAAGCGGTAGGAAATGCAAAAAAAAATATATGGGTGGGCAATATGTTTTGTAGTGAATGGAGTCGGAATCAATTAGCGGAACGGGCGGTCAAAGCGGATATTGCACTTGGCGCCGGGCTACCCACTATCGCGATGTAGCGTAAAAAGATGCAGTAGGTCAATTTGGAGTAATTCTTTGCTAAAACCGTTATGCTGACGTGATGCAACTTGAGTTAGAAATATTAATGTGGATGAATGGAAAGGAACAGGCCAAAAACAAGATGGGATGGATTGTCTGAAAAATCATTTGAATAAAAAGGGAGTCAGAGACAGCTAAACCATCCTCTACTATTCACACATTTTTAGGGTTCCAAACATCCATAAAAAACGGAACCCTTATAGGATTACTCGGTTGCCTGGCTGTCTGTCTGTCCGTCCAGATCGATGGATAGACAGACACAGGCTCAGTCGATTCTGAGAAAATTTGGTACATATATGAATTTCTGTAACCCAAACGGGGACAAAACGCAAATAAATACATTTTGAGTATGGGGCCACTTTTAGGGGACAAACTAGAAAACTTTAAAAAAGTTTTTCCGACTGTACCATGTGATACATCAAATGAAAGGGCTTATAATGAGGATTTTAATGATATTTTTCATACTATTAAAATAATCAGTTTTGAAATTAATCAAGGAATTCGATTAAAAATTATCACCCCCTAATCTCCGAAACAATTGAGCCTTAAATTTTGAAAAAATGCAATTAATATTTTTCCTATGGATTACAGGAATATCTATAAGAAATAATTCGCTCGGAACCCTATGCACGCGAGTCCGACTCCTACTTGGCCAGTTTTTTTTTTCAATCTAGTCCTACTGTATTCATGACACTGTGTCACTCACGCCCCGCGCCCTGTAGGCTGGTCCCGACTGATAACGCGCGCATACATGCATTTGTTAATGAAACGCATCGCAATATTGACTTTCTGAATAACGCGTTTGAATGCAATATAACGCATCACGTTATATTTATTTAGGGAATAGCCTTTGTATTGAGATGTCAAAATGGGCTTGGAAAAGGATTGTTTTTTTATCACAGTTGTACAAAACAGATATGTAAAGAACGTTTAAAAAATACTGCTTGATCGGATTGGCATTTGTGCCTGACTTAACTGAGTTCTGTATGGTGTCGGACGTTAAAGAATAGCACCACCCCATGACTTCCCGTGGGTGTCGTAAGAGGCGACTAAGGGACTCACCAGAGAATGGGCAGCAGCATTCTCTGTGCATTGCAACAGCTACACTGCGATCGCTTACCCGCCTGCCAAGCGTGGCGATTATGGCAAACCCCCTCTCCATTTGGGGGAGACCTATGTCCAGTAGTGGTCGTCTTGCGGCTGGTATGATGATGATGATTAAATGAATGATCTACAGAAGCATTTTCTAATCAACATTCGATTTTTGTTTGCTTTTGTGATATTCACATTGACAAATAAAACGCTACTACAACCGAGCTCATTTCTGCTGTTCTACCGCTTGGTGAAAAATTATTGACCGGTTTCCAAATTGAGTACTTAGGGTTAAAAACATCACAACATAAAAACCCTATTTTGATGCCAAAAAGTTACAGGTTTTTGAACTGAAGTAGAGTTTGACAAGTCCACAACTATAAAAAAAAAATAAGCGGCCGAGACTTTTAGAAGAAATTGTCTTTTGTATGTTTCTCCTTATAAAAATGAAAAAGTCGAATAAATTAACTGGCGGTTCATTCAAAGTAAGGTAATTTCAAAAACTGACAATTAAAAATCCACCTAAAATAAAACTTAGCAATTAGATTAAGGGTTTAAAATGAACCGCAAAATATAAAAGAGAGAAATAGATTAAAACAAACTAGACCCAAAACCAATCGGAATAGGAAACAGGCCGTTAACACCAAACAATTCAATACCGGAGCGAGGCAAATATTCGCAGTTCATTGGTTCGCAAACACCACATTCTAACATCACCCCCCTCCCTAATAGGGTAGGGGTAGCTTCTTAAATAATTACCCCGGCACAGTTTGCGCAATAAATAATACTTATACAGCGATTCGGCTCATATTACTTGGGTAAGTTAAAGTCCCCAGTTTTGCTTACTGACTCAGCTATGTAAGTTAAGAAATATAATTTTCTTAAAGTACGTGTTGCTTACTTTCGTGTTTTATTTATGAAGAGATGGGTGAGGGTAATGTTATGTGTTTATTTTTGAAGTCAACTTTTGGTTCCTTAGGTGTTAATTTTATGAGAGTCATTCAAGATTATAGACATAAATAAGGCTGTTAGTGCCTTATTTATGTAAAGTCTAAACTTCCTAATACAGTTTACCTTATCATCTCTTTTCCTTTGCTATTAATTTATTATGTATTTTATATTATTCTATATTTTACAGATATTATTATTAAATATTTTATTAAAAATAAATCCTGTGGGATAGGCCTCCCATAGGATCTCCCTCCTGTCGCCTGTACCATAGGAATTATTTTTGATAAGGAGTAGATTGCAAAACTCTATTTCTATCATTAAAATTATTTTCTTAATAGGATCGGGACTTTTTCCTAGACTTACTTTCCTATAAACCTTTTTAAACATTATAATCAAATAAAAACTTCTTTATCATTCAATACAAGTCTTTTTATTTATTTATAAGTTTATAGAGCCGACACATTTTGCCAACATTACAGAAATAATCATAAACACGTGGAAGTCCTTACAAAACAAAAAACAAAGGTATCCTTAAATGTACTCCAATATAATTAAACAGAAAAAAAAACAACATAATTATATTTCTCAAACAAAGCCGATTGCACACTGCCTCCATATTGAATGCGAGGTCTCTTTTAAAATAATTTGCGTTGTTCGCAAGCACATCATTATTTACGGATTACACTTGTCTGTACTCCGCTTTATGAGTGATGTCATGCGTGTAGTGGGGATTATAACAATGGAAGACATGTCAGGATGTATGTTTTATAAATCAAAGTAAGAGGTTGGTTTTTGTCAATTTGCCTTGTACATCGGATGGTTTTGCGTAAGACTATTCTCTAAAAGCTTTTATTACTTGGTCTCTCAATCAAATGCCAGACTTCAATCGGGCATTTCATTTGCATACCATTTTAATAAGGGCTAGTTTACACGATACATTAATATTGCTGACTGTCTTATAATTTGGCATATACTTTTAGATCTGTATTTTTATGTAAACAATAAACAGACATAAAATACTAATTATAATATTACAAGACATGAAATGATACATGATGGGCTATTCTCACAAAATTTATGTTTATTCTATAGAAGTAGAAATGAAAAGATTTTTTTTATTTTTTTTTCTTTGAGAAGAGTTTGCTCTTGACTCTAGACTAGGTCAAAGATCACAGAGACAAAGTCGACGATGGAGCGAGCTTACCCAGAAGAAGCCTATTCACTCTAATTTTTGCTTAAAAATGCCCTAAAACCCTAATGAACTCATAAACCATGTGAACCCTACACGAAAGACTTTCAACGTGAGTCACCTAGCAGGAATACCTAGCATTTGAAAGAGACACTTAGAAACAATAATTTATGTTCCACTTTATTCTTAAAAACCTGGATATTTTCTACCCAAATGAAAAAATCAAAGCCCCCGATAACGCACCCTCTACGAAAGACAGACAGAGATCAGATAGCACTATTAATACATAGTACCTACTCTAGGGTTCAAGGTCATAGAGGCGAAGAGTGGTGGCACTCTGCCAACTGGATTCTAACTGAACTAGGGTACCTACCTAACTTATTTTGTTCGATTAACTCTTACCGTTTTGGAGGACTTTTCTTTGTCTTTAAAAGTGTTGGCACTTAGACGTGAATGATTTATTTTTATGGTATAACATGGCAAGTTAACCGTCCACCTGAACGGCTAACGCTTGCCATAAGGTTTTTTCGAGGTCAAGCGCAAGCCCATTCCACACTAAAATAAAAAATAAAAACCGGCCAAGTCTGAGTCGAACTCTCACACGAAGGGTACCGTACCATAAACCAAAAAAAAAACACGTTTCTTCTATGAGAGCCCCCTTTCATTTTTATTATTTGTTGTTATAGCGGCAATTGAAATACATCATCTGTGAAAATTTCAACCGTCTAGCTATCACCGGTCATGAGATACAGCCTGGTGACAGACAGACGGACAGTGGAGTTTTAGTAATAGGGTCCCGTTTTTATCCTTTGGGTAAGAAACTCTAAATAAAGTCAAAATTTAGGAGATTACCACGTGTAGTAGTAGTAGCTTATTTCAATTCCAGAAATAGACTTTTCGACAGTTGTTATCGGTGATGTAAGCCCAAGGTTTCAGATGGTATCTTTGTATGTGGTACCATCTGCTCTATGGCCACCTCCAATCCCAAAAGCGTAAGAGATGAATTAAACCCAGCCACTAATCTGATATGACTCATACCCATGTAAATAGTTTAAGTGACTGACTGGACAGGTCCACTGAAATCTGTGTGGTTCTTTGCTCAAAAGACCATTTCAGACGCTGATCTGCATAGTTCTCATATAATGTATTGTGAATGTGAGAACCATGTAGATCGCAATATTAGGGATTTATTTCATGATAGTCTAACGGTTTGAATTCTTTATGCGGTCTACCCAAATATCCTTACTTTGGTATTGTTCGTCAAATCGTTGAGCTCCTTAAAGTTATAGGTAAGTTTGAGCTACACGATAACTGACAAATGCTTGCACTGTCTGGACAGGTCCACGAAAATCTGTGTGGTACTTTCCTCAAAAGACCACTTCAGACATTAACCTACATGGTTCTCATATGATTTGACCAGTACGATTGTATGGACTTTAAAAGAGACTTTGACATCTGAGTTTGTTTCGGTATTTCTTCTCAGGGTAGTCAGCTAGGAAACACCGGCCTCATCTAGTTTAAGAATGACCAAACAAGATCGACGTGTAAAAGTGTTATGTTTAACCTACTTACAAAATAAATATAATTTATCATTGAAACAAAAAGCTGGAGTTTAGTACAAGCTGTAAAAAAATCTTGTCCGTAATTTCCAAACAAATGTCCTCACAAAGCGTACAGCCAATCATTTCCTCGTCATTTATTATTATCTATTCACGAAACAAACAAAATGAAATCGTTTATAAATACGTGAAATAAATTCAATTTTCCGTTCATTTGTGCGTATTCACGATCACAGGGAGAAGGGAACCGATAAAAACGCTTCGTTACATTTCTAAATAAAATTACTCTCTCTCTCCAGTTATTAATAAATGTTTAGTCTTTATATAAACGTGTTTATTCATGATTTAATTATGGAGGCAACATTTCGATTTCATAGGAATATGTGTGGCTGTTAATGGGCTATATCACTACATATCTTTAACATAGTATAAATTCATTATAAAACACATAGTCCCCCGTCGCGTCTGCCTTTCTGTTTGCAATAAACTCGAAAACTACTGATCGGATTTTCATGTAGTTTTCTTCAATGGATGGGGTTATTCATGAGGAAGGTTTAGGTGTGTAATTCGTCCTGAAATTCCCAGCGGAACGAGAAAAATGGGATGTGAGCGTACGAAGTTGCGTGCAAAAGCTAGCACAAAATTAATAAGCTTCACACATGATTGAATGCTATTTTTGGTTGAATGGGATTATGAATACATGGTATCATATTGCATATTTAATGACGATATTACTTGCTCACTCAATGAGGCGTATCGTGAATATATTTCTATATTTTAGTCCATCATGACTGTAAAAATTTCTGAATAGTTCAGTTCAAAACCTAAATTCTAATTTTAAATCCAACGCTGTAGGCCGCTTCAGGCCACAAAATTCGACCCAAGATAGCGCTTCATAAATATACACGTCAATACAGAATTATGCCGCGACAAGATGACGTCACGCCTCTAGGGTTGGCGCAAGCACTCGCGCGTGTTTCGCCACACTTGTCGTTGAAGAACAAGGGCCGGATTTTCATATTATTAGCATAATCCACGGCCTCAAAATTTACAAACCTCCCTTTAATCATAACATTGGGACCGTGTTTTATTGTTTTACTGGAGTTTTACGTACGGAGGAACAATGGGAGCTTGTTAATTGTAAAGTCAACGGTCTAATGTATGTAGGTAGGTGTTGGCGTATGGTATAATGAAGTAGAATATGTGGAGAGTAATTTATGGTAGAGTTGTGCCGCAATGAGATTTCGGAAATTTTGATGGTGTGGTTTATGAGAGGGGGGAACTAGGTGAGGAAGTCGAGGAAGTGGCTATTGCGGTATAAATTGGTAGTAAGTTAAATATGACAGCAAGTTTGACAAATAAAGTAATTCGTAAAATCTTGCCCCAAAATTGACGAGATTTTCAAATTTTTGATAGCTGCTCGCTAAAAAGAATATCTTTAAAATGGTATTAAAAACTCGCCTGTATAGGAAGATTGAAGATCCTTTGTATGGCATATTATTTTTATTGCTAAAATAACTAAATAAACAAGGAAGAATTGTTGGACATTGCCGAGATTGAATATAATATTGACATCCCTTTCTCAGTAAGTTTTTACCCTACCTAATAATAGTCGTACAAAACCCGAGCTGCCTCTTACACGTCACCCGTCACCGACTAATATCATACCACCGAAATCAGAAACGTCAATTTCACGCTACGGATACCCTCCACATTATTAATTTCGGGACACCCCACCGAACAACATCAAAACAAAAAGAATAAAAAAGGAACAAGAGAAAAAGCGCGTTCTAAATTACAATTTGACTCAATTTATACAAATTACAAAGTATGAGAATTTTACACCCTTACCCCGACGATGTTAAAGGCTTGAAATTATCGTGGACCCATTATAATATAACGGACCCTTGTCAGGACCACTTTGACAAATTAAAAAGCACGCTACGCAAATAAAATTGGTCGGCGTGCCAATTTGTAATTTGCAATTGTGACAGCCCTAGTGATCTTATCGTGTGTTGGATTAATAATACGTTAAAGTGGTAACTTGCATGTTTGTTTTTGGTTTGACATATTTTAAAATGGCGTGTTATAAAATTTTCTTTGGATACTGGGTTATCAAGAAAATCTACTTCACTTTTGTGATCGCTAAGGCAACGTGCTCACTAATATGCAGTAATCAAAAGATGCAGATTTGTGGGTTAATGATGAAAGTCGCAGTGATGATATGCCTGTGTCCACACGATTCTTGTTGTTTGTCTCATCAGTGGGTACCTAAGTACAAAATTGTGCTTTCGTTCTTTAGGTCCACTTTCTAGTGTCTCTTTGTAGTAGTGTACAAATAATTTGTCGTGTTTTTGTCAATGTTGTGTTTGCCCGTAATTGGCATGTATATTATAATATTACCATAAGACCCAATGTATCTATGTACATATATGTGCTGTGGGTGAACCTTAAAAATAAATAAATAAATAAATATAAACTCTCATATATTGCATAATTTGAAGTTGGCTGTATCAAGAAAATTCCTAATCCGCTGTTAATGGATCTGAAATTTCCTTTAAAATCAATAATATGTTTAAAAACTTCTGCTTGACAACGAAAATAACGTTATGAATTATTTATAATTTTCAAAATGACAGCCAATGATTTTAAGCAACACAATAACTTCGTAGTCTGACATAAGTTTTCACAAAATGTTTAATCGAATTATCAGGATCAATACATACAATGTCAGTTTTACGAATGTAGAAATAATTGTGTCCTTAAGTGTAATAAATAAAAACATTTTCATTTTGTATGCTCATAAGAACATTCAAGTACCGTTATCAAAAATTTAAATATTCATGTATTTGTTTTAGTTTCCTCCGTAAATAGAGTATACAGAAATATTTATGCATTCGTTAGTAATGCAATATCGACGCTTTTGAATATTCAGCATCGTATTGAATTGGAGTAAATTCGCTGTCTATTTTAGCTCGAAATTGTCACTGAGTTTCATAAAATTCTTTCGCTATTTTTCTATTTTCTCTAAATAAGTTATTATCACAATTTTATTTACGGAGACAATTTAATTGTATTTCCATTGATATTCAAAGAAAGTTTGTGATAATACAATAACACAAATTCATGAATTAGTCTGTTGCTCAATATCTATTGGTCTATTTTTGAGGGTCAAATTAAATCCACAACGAAGTTATAGGGGGGTTGAAAATAGTCTGAACTGTTTCGAGAAATGGATGGTACGGCCGTGCTCGACTTGGCGGGGGTACTGCCGTGCCCCCAGATTTATATGACTACTAGCTAGCTGGCTGGCTCCGCTCGCGTGAATCACGTCGAAAATTATCCCAAGGGAACATACTCCCGGGATAAAAAAGATACCAAATTTCATCTAAATCGGTCCAGCCGATTTCGCGTGAAGAAGTAACACACTCACAAACTTTCGCCTTTATAATATTAGTGTGATGATAGTGTGATAGTTTCATTTCATTTATTTCATTAAGAATTTTTACATTGTATCGAAATTTTACACTGAATTATCAATTTAAAATTAAAAGAATTACACTATAAAAGATTATTGAAACAAAAAATTATACAGTTTACAGATTATTATAACATTACGGTAACGAAAATAAATTCATTAAAAAGTACAACATTAGCAATTCCTTGTTATAAGTTATATGTCAAAAAAAACAATAAAAAAAAAATCGTAACAATAAATTATGAGTCTACCGTTACACATGTCAAAAATAAAATATCATGTCAATAAAATGTTGGAAAAAGATGTATGTCAAATAAAGAATGTAAAATAAAAAATAAATAGATGCATCCATTACCTACAATGTCAAAAATCATAATGCCAAATTGCCGCGTATAGTGTGATGATTCGTTATACGGAAAAAATAAAAAAAATAATATGAATGTGCAGTTATTTCTAACAAAGGCCAACACTTACCTTGACTTTAAACAACTTTTGACACCCGATTTCCGAATAAGAAAATCACACCGAGGCTTTATGACCTCGCATAAAATCTGAGAATCATTACGAAATCTTGGAAATGCTATCCACATACAAAAAGTCTTCGCGTCATTGTGTTTAGCGTACCAGTCAAACAGTTTTTCGAATCTGCGTGTTCCCGACAACGTCATTCGATATAGTCGTTTTCGAACTGGCGTACCACTCGCCACCCCAAATATTTTTAAAATAGTGTGCGTCGCAATAACGTCATTCGAATTTTCATATCACTCCCGTTGATTGTGACCATAACATGAAGTGAAACTTTGGCTTCAAATTACGATTTAGTCACATAGTTAACTCCCAATTCTCTATTCGGAAACCAACTCAATACTCTCACAGTTTATCAACAATAACACAAGACACCTACTTACCCACATCCTTACACAAGTACGCCACTAATTCACAACTACCCGAAACACAAAACATAAATTTTCACTTCCACCGTTCATACCCATAAGATGTACGCATGACGTCACTTCGAACCACAAATCTCCAGCAGAACCTGACCCCGCTGAGCCCCAAAAGCCCATGCCATACGTGGTCATGTTACATTGGTTGTTATGTCTT
This sequence comes from Mamestra brassicae, assembly GCA_905163435.1. Taxonomy (NCBI): domain Eukaryota; kingdom Metazoa; phylum Arthropoda; class Insecta; order Lepidoptera; family Noctuidae; genus Mamestra; species Mamestra brassicae. Next base: position 2,140,703 of record LR990999.1, on the reverse strand, counting down.
GATGGGTAGTCGTCTTTACCTTAGTAGCACATACTAACGATGGTAAATTAAACCAGGCATTATGGGGGATGGGTCGTAAACCGTATTTATGGCAAGTGCTCTTAACAATTAGTAATATAATATTGCTGGGAACTATGGTTATAGTACACGCCCAGTAGATCATTTTGATAATTTAGTGTGCTTTCGTTTGAGGATCTTGTAATTGCTTATACCAAAACATAAACAAAGCAAAGCATATTCGTTATTTTTTTTTTCAATGGAAAATTAATAAATCATGTTTAAATAAGCATTGACAGTTTATAAACTAAAGTCGACGAAGAAGAAGACGATTTTTTTTTTATAATGCAGCATATGCTGAGATATGAGCCTTTTGGCCTCGCACATGTCTTTTTATACGCTACTTGTATAATAATATATATATTTTTTTCTATCTTTCTTTCAATGAAATTATGTAGCAAATCTTCACAGACGTGATATGTTTCGAAATCGTAAATAGGTATAATAAAAATAACTATACAACGTATCTATCTATACATATAACGTGGGATATACGAGTATATGAGAAAAAACATTATTGGGACCTTTATTAACGCAAATAGCACCCAAAACAACGATAGTTAGAATTTTTGTCTGTTTATCTGTGCGTTTGTGCACGCTAATCTCAGAAACGGTTTTTCGATTTAGATGTGGTTTTCACTAATACACTGTGGTAAGCTCACAGCTCATTTAACATTAAGTGTTTGTTTCATGTCAATCGGTTCATAAATAAAAAAGTTATGCCAATTTAAAGAATCACGTCGAACATTTGTTAAACTATCTATATCTATCTATTCTTTTTCTGTTCAGTAGCATTGACTGAAACTTTACTAAACTTCATAATCTTAAAATTAAAAATGTCTGCCCCAAGTTACTATTCGATGCGGACGAAGTCGCGGGCAAAAGCTAGTAACAGAATAAACGCAATATATTGCGTTTATTCTCTTACACTTTCTATATTATCGTTCATTATATACGCATGTTTTCCTGTCGAGGATATACATTTATAATTTCCGTTTTCCGGGTGTTGAACTTCCACGTGTCTTGACATACACGTGGAACCCATCCATCTGAATAAGTCTATTTGGTTTGGCAGTTTCGATATAAACTTAGTCAACTGGGAAATTTTAGACAGAAAGTTTACATTTGTAAACAAATTGGTGTGTAAGCTTTCACTGGCCTTCCGTCCGTCTATCTGTCTGTCAGCGGGCTGTATCTCTAGAACCGTAATAAGTAGACAGTTGGAAATTTCACAGATTGTGTATTTTTATTGCCGCTCTAAAAATTTAAGGGGGCTCCCATGCAAGAAACTTTTTTTTTCGGTTTATGGTACGAAACCTTTCGTGTGAGAGTCTGACTCGCACTTGGCCAGTTTTTTCTAGCTATGTTGGAATCAACTTCCAGTCTAAGCGGATGCAGCTGAACTGCATAATACCAGTACCTATCTTACATGGAGCAACAGCCTATCTGACTTCCAGAGTCCTACTGGACAGCACGATACCCCATGCCAACATTGACGGTATATTTTCTGCTTTTATTTATTGGCCTATCTACAATTGTTACATTATTTATACTAATAATACGAGCAATATGATACAAGCATAGTGCATAATATAATGCGATAGATACAGCATGCAAAAATTACATGTGCATTTATTCTGTGTCTGGGTGTAATATGTCTATAATAATTTCTGCTCGATCTTATCAGTCACTGGCTGATAAGATCGAGCAGAAAAGGGCGGGTATTAGCACTGTTGCAACTAGCTCTCATGCTCTCACACAACTACGCTCGTTCGTTTTGGAGAGTACAAGTGAGGAAGAGGTGGAGCGTCTCACTGCCAACCTTAAAACAGACTGTGCTACAGGCCATGACAAAATAAGCAGCTCTTTATTAAAATCGTATAAAAAGTTTTTGGTTGCTCCGCTTACCTTCATATTTAATTCCAGCCTTCAGAACGGAGTTTTCCCCGATAGCTTAAAAAAATCTGTAGTCAGCACTATTCATAAGAGCGGTGACAGGGGTCGTATCGAGAACTACAGGCCAATTTCAATCCTCCCAGCTCTGTCAAAACTTCTGGAGAGACTGATAAATACGAGACTCGTGAGGTATTTAGAAACTAAACATCTGCTTTCTACAAATCAATATGGTTTTCGCGAAGGCAAATCAGCGAATCAGGCTGTAAATGCTCTTATAGACATAGTAAGCAATAATCTTGAGAAAAAAAAGAAATGCCTCACAGTTTTCCTTGATCTGGCCAAGGCTTTTGATACGATTTCTGTCCCAATCTTACTCAATAAGCTAGACGCACTTGGAATTAGAGGTACACAATTAAACCTTTTCAAAAGTTATTTGTGCGGGCGGCTCCAGAGTGTTCGGATTGGTAACTACATTAGCGAGGACCTTCCAGTTACATACGGCATTCCACAAGGCAGTATCCTGGGACCAACCTTATTTCTCGTATATATAAACGACCTCACGAGTCTCAAGCTTCCCCATGGCAGGATAATCTCTTTCGCAGATGATACTGCTCTCGTGTTCTGTGCCGATACATGGGAAGAGACCTTTGATGCTGCTCAATCTGGTTTTGATTCTGTGAGGGAATGGCTCGAGGACAATGTTTTGACACTAAATGTGGATAAAACCAAGTATGTCTGTTTCAGTATACGGTCAAACACAGATATTAATCAAGAGCGTCATAAAATCATACCGCACGAGTGTGTCTCTAAAGTAAACTGTTCATGTCCCAAACTGGAAAATGTTAAAACAATAAAATACCTTGGAATTATCATAGACAACAACCTCAACTTTAAAGACTACGTCAAGACCCTCTGTGGTAGGATTAGGAAACTAATTATCGTCTTTAAGACTCTCCGACACGTCGCCGAACCCTCTGTGCTGAAACAGATATATTTTGCTCTCTGCCAGTCCCTCATAACTTACTGCATTACAGCGTGGGGGGGATCCCCTAAATCCACCTTAAAACCCGTTGAGGTTGCTCAGCGTGCCATACTGAAGGTTTGCACTTTTAAAACACGTCTTTATTCGACGTCACTGCTTTATGAGTTTTGTGGGGTGTTAACTGTAAGACAGCTCTATCTTTTAAATCAAGTGCTGACGCAACATAAGAAACTGAACTACGACCCACTCGTATTGAAAAGACGCACAAAACATTTGGTTTGCCCCCAATTGATTTCTTTCAAAACCAAATTCAGCAATCGATTTGCTCAGTATATTGCCCCCTACATCTACAACAAGCTAAATAAAATTCTCAACGTATTCCCGCTTACTCAAAAGTTCTGCAAAATTAAAGTTAGTAATTACCTCCAAAAACTCACGTACGAGGAGACAGAAAAATTGCTTCAGGTACCTTCATAAATAAATAAGTCTACTCATTTATAAATTTATTTGTATATATCATTATTTATTTATTCACAGCAAAACATTAAAAAATCAATCACAAGTCCCAATTTTTTCCGCAATCCCACTCACCCTCTCACACTCATTCATGCACACCTCCACCTCACACAAAGAGAGGACTACTCACACACCTAACCATTTTTTGTTTGTCATCCAACTTGTAATGTTTTTCTGAATTATTTCTTGTTATCATTATTCTTAGTTTTTCTCTGTCTTGTATTAGGCACGTACATTTTAGCGTGGAATCACTGAAATACATAATTAAAGCACTTATTTGTAACTCAAGGGGATCGTTGAGGGCTGACATACAGGCTATGCCTAGTTCGGCCCCAGATGCTAATACTGTTGTGTACATTATCAGTAGATTAAGCACTTTATTTGTGAAAAAATGTACAAATATTTCTTTCAATAAATATTACTATATTACTATTACTATTACTATAATTATGTATGTATTTAGAAATATATAAGTATGTTTATCAGTTGTCTGGTTGCCATAGCACAGGGTCTGCCTAGTTTGGGATCGGATGACGGCGTGTGAGTTGTCCCAAGATATAAAAAAATACACAATAAAAACACATCATTTTGAGGGGCTTGGCGCTTGAATTTTTATAGTGATGTGAAATAAATATCTATTGATTCATCACAAGTATTAAGGAGCCTGCAAATTCTGGGGATGAGGGAGTTGGATCCTGATACAGTTTTGCGGAATGGGGGACGTAATAGCTTCCAACTCCACCTAACCCAAAACCACTTAAAATAAAAATAAAAACATTCCTTATTCATCAAAAACTAAAATTTGCAGAAAAAAATATCAACAAAACAATTCTTTCCTGCATTTCAACGTAGGTACGAGTACATAACGACACAACCCCTAAGAACATTCCCCGCCATTACCCCCGACGTATAAAACTACAAACTAAATAAGTACAAAAGTGCGGGTAGTCAGCAGTTCAGCACATCATTTGCGCAGCGACACAGCAGAGGTAAGTACAGAAGCTTAACTGCGTAGGGTGAGTGAAAACACACTTAAGTGCAGGCGATACCGCCAGATAGCGAGCGAGCGAGCTGGCGGGCGATGCGATGAAAACTATATAAAAAAAGCAAAGCTTTGGCAAGCTAAACTATGTGGGTTCACACCGAAAACTACGGGCGAGCGAGCTGCGAGCCGAGCGATCTGCGAGCCGAGCGAGCTGCGAGCCGAGCGAGCATCGTTTAGCTTTTCATACTTCGGTTCTAACTAACTACTACTAACGAGGTGAATGAATAACATCGCTGGTATCGTCGGATATTTCGTTCGTATCGTTGGAATCGCTGACGTAGCTTATCTCTATAGTTCGGTGAAAGAGGTGAAACGATGCTGGCCCGGCTCGCCCGCTCGCTTGCTAGCTGGCAGTATAGACTGCGCTTTAGACTTGTATGAACAGCAAGCACAATACGACAAACTACGACAAATGGCCGCAGCAAACACAATATTTGAGAATTGGCAATCAGTCTTTTGGCGACAATTTTAATACAGTGCATTGCTTTTTGCGTTCTGCTGTGGTGGTAAAATACACAGAGCTGCAATTTGCAAATGCCAAAGCCTAAAAATATCGTATGCCTAAAATCCAAAACTGCGCAGAGCGTCAAGCGTCAGGCATGTTCAGTCTCTGCGTGGTGATTCCGAAAATCAACAATTTTCCAGTTTCTGGAACAAATATTAAAGCAAAATTATTAATGTCAAATTGTCAAACGCGCATTAACTGCTGTGATTGGTTGAATTAATTATATTAATAACAGCCAATCACAACTATTTCAGCGTATTTGTAACAGTATGTTGCGTTTCAGAAAATGACTAATCACCGATTCTAAAAACATGGTCCAAGACTCCCAGGAAACACAGACTCAGGCTGGGATTTCAACTCCTTACCTTCCCTCCACTGTACGTGAACCGTTTCTAAATATACGTGCGTTATCATTCTTTGTACGGAGCCAACCTTCTGAATCTATCTTTAGTTTGGCAACGCATCCACTACTCGTATCTCATTAACACCACTCGTATTCATAGCTGGATGTGAAACTTGAAACTCGTGTTTGTAACATTTAACTGCATAAAGTCGTGCGGGGTTGAAATAGTTATTTTATATAGGGGTAGAGTTTCCAAGGAACTGCAGGTATGTGGGCCAGAACTTTTTTTATGATGTGTGCTACATTTATTTATGTATTTGGTTCACCAACAATCACTTCCAGGTAAATTCTGCATGTACAAGAAGCGGTGTAGTAACTTACAACAAAAAAGATACACAAATAAAGTTAGACTTAAAAAATAATTAATTAAACTAAATCAAAACAGATTAAACTAAATAAAACTAGTTAAAAAAATAGGTAATATTTGTCTTAATGCCTAAATTCACCCACCCAGTGAGATAATGCAGGGCTAAGAAACTCAGTGTTCGGAGAGATACTTATAAAACTGGCTTTCAATTTGCCTAGGCCGTCAAAATGGAGGTCAATCCGGTCACTGCAACCGTTTACAACCCTGCAAAACTTCGCGTAGGGAGAATTTGCACACATAACCGTTCTTCTCTGCGGAGGGCAGCTACATGTTCAAACAAATATGCATTAATAATACCACGCCTGCTTTTGGCAAAGAGGTAGGTACAGATGTGACATACGAACGGTTGTTACCTTTGTTAAAAGTATCATGAATGTAACAGAGAATATATTTCTAGTTACACAAATCAAGATTTTCTAAATAAAAATTATATTTTTGACCTGTGGATCGAACTCCAATCAAATTCCAAACAAGTTGGACGCCATTAAATGACACTTGATTTAAACAACAGAGAGTCAATCCACATTAATCAACTTTCACATTCGTATATCCGTCGCAATAGAGTATTTGACTGAAAAAAAATCTATTTACTCCGTCAGATAGATTTCTATAAAATATTGGAGACGTATTTTTTCTTTTGTCACGTTAACAAAAAATGAAGACGATATAGTGCGTTGAAAACTCATGTGACTTCACTTACCTGTACACTTACTGACGTTACAAGCCTCCACTCCTTATCTTTGATGCGTTTTATCTTCGTAGTTTTTATTGATTTGATAAAATAAAAAATACGAACCAATTTTTTTCGAAAATGTAACTGACAGACTAAATAGAAATATATTTTTTTAATCCAGGCAACATATCGTACCTATTTGTCAAAATGTTGGGTAATTTGACAGAATGATTACGACCGAGATGTGAATGCGGACGTTGCCTTAAAAAATAGAAGAATTGTCCCTCAGGTATTATAATTGCCAAGGTTTTATTTAACTGAAAGAAACCCCGGTAATAAACTTATGACTTCGTCACAACACAGAAGAGTGAAAAAAACATTTCCGCCAATAAAACACAATAATTACGTGTTACCATTCTCAAACAATTCGCCATATCATTAAGCCAACTACACATCTACTCACGATCAAGATGCCAGCCTGCACCTTACCGACACATCCAATTACTACAACTAGGTTGTAAATCTTTACGCAGCTCAAAGGAGATGGAACCTTGTCTCGGTAAACTGGCACAGTCGTTTCCTTGTGAGGGAAAACTTTAGGAAGCGGCTTAAGGCTAGGTGTAAACGTGCTTTAATTTAGATAAATAAAATGATAGGTCTGTGTTTTGTCTGGAATGTTTATTTTGTCTCCAAATTTCAATCATTCAGTATATATTATTCTTGAAATATGATACATACATAATTATATCTAGTAAAACACTTTTTTGCTGACCATACAAACACCATTATAATTCAATGACATTTTAAAAATAATTATACTTAAGTAAAGTAATAAATAACGTTCATAAAAAAGTAAGTTTTGATAATATCAATAAAATAATATTTTTTTTATTTTCCCAAGTAAATAAGTCAATTTCTCACACATCACTCGTAGTTGAAGGCCTTGGACATTAAGTTTGGTTTTACCTCAAGCTAAAATAAATACATTTATAGGCAGATAAGGCATCAGATCAATTTCAATAAATCAATCTACCCAACGTTTTCCCAATTATTTTGGGGTACCGCATGCACATAAGTACCAGTATTTTACAAGGAGTGACTGCCTGTCTGGCCTCTACAACCCAGTAACTGGGTACACGATACCTTTTGGCAAGACGTGTGTATGAGGTAAATTTCAAAAACTGATTTATATTTAGGGTTCCGCACCCAAAGGCCAACGGGACCCTATTACTAAGCCTCCGCTGTCCGTCTGTCTGTCAGCGGGCTGTATCTCATGAACCGTAATAGGTAGACAGTTTTCACAGAGTGAAAATTTCTAAGAGTTTTTTTGTTCAAAATTTGACAGACACCGCAGCTACAGAAATCGGATGCCGCTATAACAACAAATAATAACAATGAAATATTCTTAGAAATAAAAGGTGCCGCCCCTATACAAGAAACATGTTTTTTTTCGGCTTACAAATTGAAAGCCGAAAATCTCCCTAAACTTTTGCAAAACATCTTTTTACCATGGCGATTACGACACCATCTTTTATTGTATCGGAGAAGGAAGCGTACACACATTCCCCTGTTTCTATTTTCATACAATTTCTCCTAAAATATGTCACTCTGAGTAACATGAGTTCTCAGCCTTACATTATTCGCGCTCTGAATACGAATTACCGTGTCACACTGTGTTGCCAGGCAGATTAAGTTCCGAAGTGACGGAGAGTTAACGAATCATATTAACACTAGGCAAGTATTCTTGGTGGAGAGTTTTCTGTTGGAATTAGCGTTCTTAGTTAACTGTGGTTTGTCATCAGTGAATCTTTTTAGCAGGAAGACTACTACTGCTGGTCAAATGATTGTTCCAAGCATCGCCACATGAGGATGGCGAGCGTTGGGTGGCTCGCTGTCCGATCACCAGCAGGGCCGGGTCGATGGCGCGTTGTGTTTCACGCGCGCCTCAAAGAGATGTCAGCATAGAAGACGGGCCCGCTAGGGCCAGAGCCTGCCATGGTTGCGGAATATGTTCCAAAGCGTCACCGCGGCCCTGGAAAGCAAAGGGCTTTAGAAGGAACACGGAAGGATTTTAGTCAGTAAGTTTCTGACACGCCCTTCCGCTCCACCCAGAGCGGAAGAAGTCATTTGAAAATTTCACATCCTTAAAAAAAAATTCATCGCCACATGGGTCTGTGTGTCCAACGGTTAAAACCAGCAAAGGGTGAGTCGTACTCATACGCAAAGGGTTCCGTTCCGAACGAATCATGCTTTTTTAACATGTTACTTAAAATATAGACATCTTACAATACACAGCAAAGCCTTCCTATAAACTATGTATTAACTGCTTTTTTTTTGCAAAAATTAAGGCTCAGTAGTTTCGGAAGCAAGAGCATCAAGAGTAAAAATAAATTATATTAATACAGTTTTAGTAACAATTATTTGAGGCTAAGTATGGGCTGAAGGATGGTGATGCCCAATCGGTTATTTGATCAACATTGGCAAAATTAATGGGGATTTTCTTTTTAGCTTTGAGTTGTTACATCACAACGTAAACCGACAATCCGAACAATTGGACCAATCTTAAAGAGCAAAGAAAGAATACGCAAGCATTTTTGGCAGATAACGCAGACTCGGCAAAAATATCCAAACGTCTCGGCGAATAGAATAAATTGCCCCAATTCCCCAGAACTACCCACCGAAAGAAAATCAATGAAAAATGTAGTAGAGGGGAAGTTAATAAAACATTCATATATTCAGCCGCCCCGTTCCTAAATTAACTTTTGAATTCGTCAAACGCGTAGGGTTGCCCTCATTAGCACATAAAACAAACCAGTCGACAATCAGACGAGACAATATTAGTGGCCCCACGACAATAATCGGAAGAAACACAGCCGTGACTACAAACATTTGTCTGGAGCGCCTCAGGCCTGTCACAGTACAAAATTACATCCATTTATATGCAGATGTTGGAGGAATTAAGTCGGCACGTTTGACTCGATGCAAATAACTCTTGGAAATTAAGCCATCGATAACCAACCCTATCCTGGTCTAATGTTAATAGACGCAATCAGAAATAATTTTTCAAGTGGCGAAATTTAATTCGGAATTCTTGATGGGTGACATTAGGGGAATGGCTTCAGTTCTAGGCGGGTAGTTATTCTCGTATCTGATGGTGGAATTAATTTGTAAAAGACTTTTAACACTATTAAGAATTTTGATAATTGAGACTTGCGTTTCTTCGCCGATGTATTACTTTTTTTTTTTAATTTGTTTGAGAGCCAGCCATTTTTTTGTATTAACAACTATGTTTACCTACATAAAGACAGTCCTTCAAAACGCCTGTTTGTTACCACTAGTGGTTTAGCTGAGCACAAAAAGTAGCTCAAAACCTCCCTAAGTCAAAGTCAAAAGTCAAAGCGTTTCTTTCAATTAGGCCATTCAACGGAAATTTTGAACGTAATCATTTACAGTTCAGTAAAATAATAGTATTCAATTAATAAAGTGACTCTACTTTCCATTCGGAAAAGTAGATTCTTATGGAGAGGAACGGACAAGAAACTCCATAGTTACTCTTTTCAAATAATGGTTGTACAATATTTGGTATACAAAACTTAATCCTTTAAACGAGCAATTCTCGTATATATGTATATATATAATCTGAATCTCGGAAACGGCTCCAACAATTTTCATGAAATTTAGTATGCAGGGGGTTCCGGGGGCGATAAAACGATCTATCTAGGTTTAATTTTTAGAAAACAGAGCAAAGCTCGGTCATCCAGGTACTTTAATATTATGTGAGGACGATGCACCCACAGTATGCTACTTATAAGAACAAAGTATTACCAGCCCCAGCTACACATGACTCTGTTAAAAATAAAAAAATATGACATTTATACGTGTAGTCTCAGTCATACTTGTCATTATCGAATTTTCTAAAACATGAATGCTTTTTAAGTTTTTTGTCTGTAAGCTTTCTATAAAATGAAATAAATAAATAAGTATTGTTTCTGAAGAGTCTTCGATTGTATTGGTAACAAACAGGCCTATTGCTAATCATCCTACAAAAAATCATCATCTCATCTGCCTAGCCTTTTCTCAACTTTATTGGGATCGGCTTCCAGTCAAACCGGATTCAGCTGAATATCAGTATTTTACGTGGAGCGGCTGCATAGCAGACCTCCACAACCCATTAACTGGGTAACACGGCACGCCTTGGCAAGACTTGTGTCAGATTATCTGGCCTTTGACTATCCGTAACGACTGCCAAATACCTACAAATGACAGCCGGGACCAACGGCTTACCGTGCTTTCCGAGGCACGGAGGAATCTCGGTATGTTAAGATGGTCACCCATCCACAGACCAACCTCGGCAAGCGTTGCTTAACCTTGGAGATCGACCCGTGCAGCCTTTATTATTTAGCCACGAGCTCCTCCCAACAAAAAAATCATAGGTACTTATATCACCCCAACGCCACCTATGACCATTAGTATCCACCGAAACTCTTCACCCCGGAAAACAAAACAAATACAAGGGGAAAGGAAAAATGATTACTATTGATATTATATATCAGTGTTGCCTTCCTCGTTATGATAAATGGCTGCTACGTCACGCCGGCTGGCTGTTAATTACTTTATCGTATTGAGGGATTGTTGTGTTGTGTCCATGGTGTGTATGGGCATACTGGGAAGGGGTATGGTTAAAAGATGACATCTTGGCAATTGTCGACCTCATCAACACTTACCATTTGGTGAGATGGTCGTCAAATGGGAGCCAATTATAAAAAACAGTATAGGAAGAATTAATGAAAATTTCAACTGTCTACCTATTATGGTTCTTGAGATACAGCCCGCTGACGGATACGGACGGACGAACTGACGGACAGCGGAGGCTTAGTAATAGGGTTCCGTCGATCTCAAACCTTTTTCTATTCCCTTTCAACACGGATATTCAAACCGGAATGAACTGACAGCTTCAAACGGTGATACACGTCCGAGCCAAACCCACGCACCCTGGAAGTAAATAGGCTGTTCTCACGACAAATGAGTGGTCCAGCTTTAGTTAATTATAGCGTTCGTTCTCTTAATTAAGTTGTTGTATTGGAGATGGTGATCCTTTCTCTTGGCTGTAGTGATCTATCAAACCTTTTCTAAAAGTGTCTTTGTGCTTTAAAATGATCTGCCTTTTGTGATACAGCGGAATTGTGTAAAACACAGTCAATGGTAATGCCTTATGGATGAGAAAAATAAATGGGACTCGTACAGGACAAATAACATTGTAAATTAAAAACTATACAACAAAGTAATTAAGAGAACGAATACTATGACTCAAACGCAATGAATATTGCTAGAAATCAAGAATGTAATGAATATTGCAAAAACGCAATGAATATTTTTGGCAAAATGCAAACTTGCGCCTCGCTACGTTATTATTTTAAATATCGCAGCATAATAAGTATGCTATAAGTATTATTATCAGAGATCGGAACAGGTAGACTATATTTACCTAATGTTCGTGGAAGTTAGTAACATAGAGTTGATAATACCTCCTCTAAAATCCCGGAATCATAAATGGAATCTGAAAAACACTCTATGTTACTTGCTTCCACGAACATTAGGTAAATATAGTCTACCTATCCCTATCTCTGCTAATAATACTTCTAGCATACTTATTATGCTGCGATATTTAAAATAATAACGTATCGAGGCGCAAGTTTGCATTTTGCCAAAAATATTCATTGCATTCTTGATTTCTAGCAATATTCATTGCGTTTGAGTTATAGCATTCGTAGTCTTAATTACGTTCTTGTATTGGAGATGGTGATCCTTTCTCTTGGTTGAAGTGATCTGTCAAACCGATCCTCAAGAAAGAATTGTCTTTGTCGCTCAAGTTTTGACATCATCTGGCTCTTGTGTAGCGGGGTTATTGTGTAACTGACATTCAATGGAAATGCCTTACATTTTAAGAAAGAAAGAAAGAAAAATAGGTTTGGGTAGACAGAAACAAAAGGGCATCATAGACAGAAAAGTAAGAAATGTTTCTTTGTGTATTTTTTTATATTAAAAAAATTAAGAAATCTATACCAATATAATAAAGCTGAAGAATTTGTGTGTTTGTTTGTTTGAACGCGCTAATCTCTAAATTTTTTTTTGTATATGATAGCCACATTCATGAGGAATGCTACAGGCTATATGGAAACGGGAATTTCTTACGGGAACAGGAAAAAATGGGATATGCGCGTACGAAGTCGCAGGCAAAAGCTAGTATGTTTAGAAAAGTGAATTAACGATCTAACGAAGTACTAAAAGCTGACCACATATTCGTAAAAATATGTCAGCATATTATGCTGCGATATTTAAAAAATAAATAACACAGCGCTAGTTTTCTACTGACAACAATATTCATTGCGTTCTTTACTTCGCAGATGCAAATTACTTTTTAATTGTAGGAAGCGAAGGATCAGGAATTTCCTTTAAAATCTTCCAAATAATTATAATAAGTCTGTATTGCAATTGCCAGATGACAAGAGAGAGATGTTAGTGTATGTAAGTATTATACTACATACCTATACCTACTCAGAAAATAAAAAAAAGCAACGGGTTGCACTCCGGGAGTGCCGGCAGAAGTGAAAACTTGAACATTAACGTTGTGCATTTTTGATACTTTGGAATGGTTAGGGAATAATTTCGCACGAATTGCATGTGCATACATTGAGGCATTGTACATTTTCGCCGCGCGGTAGAAAGACAGGGGTATATTACATCCTCTCCTACGCTGCGCCGGCGGTCTACTCTCCCTCCGTCTTACGAATGTTCGATCAGGTCACGTGTCCTGACGCGAGTTTAACATTTTTACCCATCCCAAAAAGTGCACAACGCAAAAATGCATTTTAAATTTTGGTATTCCTGTTGTAACATTACACTTACCTACTTGTAATAAATCGTCAAAATGAACTATAGTAGGCGCCAGATAAATGTGGAATAAAGTATATTGACCTTTCCCTAATAACTGCTCATAGGTACCTGAACAATTAAATATGAATCGTTTTTCATTATTAGACCATGTTAAGGATCACGAGAGATGATGATTCGGGACAGTTTTGTGTCATTAATTCCGTTTTTCAAATTAACAATGTCAATAAATGTAGGTGGGTCAATGACCGATATTCCACGATTATCTGGCGCCTACTATAGCCTCTTTGTCAGCATCTGAATTACATACCTACTACTGAAGTTACATTACATGTCAGATATCCGCATCTGACCTACAATCCTGCCTACCCGCTAACCTCCCACTCTGCCATGACAAATGACCAGCCAGTGCGCAAGGTCTGTTAATTACGTCACTGTATATTAAGGGCAGGCCAGGAATGCTCCGCGTACCTTCACACCGAGAGGAATCCTTCGCAGAATGATTAATGCGAGAGATGACATTTTTGAGGCCCAAATGGAGCAACGAGCATTAAATGGTGGTGGATAGAAGTTTTGTTTTGGATTCCGGGAGTGGCAGATGTTTGGAGTTTTGGTGATTGAGGGGTGTGGCTTTTTGAGGGATGTTTTTGAAGAATTTTGATGAACAAATAACGTCAACAAGTAAGTGTCACTATAGCCAAATTGTATACTTTATACAATCCATCAAGGACAATATTACCATACTGTAATATTACGTAAAATAATAGCACCATCCCATCACTTCCCGTGGGTGTCGTAAGAGGCGACTAAGGGACTCACAGAGAATGGGCAGCAGCATTCTCTGTGCATTGCAACATCTTCACTGCGATACTGCCAACCCGCCTGCCAAGCGTGGTGGTTATGGCAAACCCCCTTCTTTGGAGAAGGTCCATGTCCAGCAGTGGACGTCTTTCGGCTGATAATGATGATGATGATGAATATTGATTTGATTGATTAATTCTTCAACAACATCTGATTTCCAAAATTTTTTAAAGCCCAAATAAAGCTTCATCGGGCAATAAATGGTGATGGATCAAAGTTTTGTTTTGGATTAGCGCTGCAGATGTTTTGTTTAGGTGATTCAGGGATGTGGCTTTTTGGCGAATGTTTTTGAAGAAATTTGATAGGTAGGCCAACGTCAATGTTATCAAAATCGAAAACTTTCTTTATAACACTGGGCCCATCAGAGGATCTAGATTATGTGTCAATCTATTAGCAAAAACGGAAGGAGGTTGACCTCCTGACGTACATTTCAGTAGAGCTTGTCAATCCACAATTAATATCTATCCAAGGTATAACAGATTAAATGCAAAACCTAAAGAAGTGTCAACTTACCATGAAATCACAAAAAAAAATAATCACCCACACTTATGTTTGCAAACTTGACAAAATGTTCTGAACAGCTAATGATTTTTGGGACGAAGAACCCCTTTTCAGGTTTTGCGTTCAATCATTTACACCTTGTACGACCTTACTCTTGTCGGAACAAATAAATAATCTTGGTATACTGAATGAAAAACTCGGACCTGTGCTAACTTTTCTAAATACCTGCTGTTTTTTTTAACCACCATAATTTGTCAACGCAACCCACAAGCCAGCCATAAAATTACTTTTTTCTGTCCTCAAAGACACACCCTTTTACCTCCATCCATCTTCAAGGGAACACATCCAAATTAATACGCTGGAAAATCCCCAAAGGATGGAAATTCTCATTTTAAAATAAACATCCTTTTCGAAGCAAAAGTACTTATGTGAACAAACTCATCAGATTATATTCATTTCATCGCGGTCTCGTCGAGATGGGAGTAACGTTGTCTTAGCTAGGGATGTTAAGGAGTAACAGTTATTGAAACTATCGGATATCCGAAATAAAAATCTATTCGTAACCGTTATCGAAACCGATATAAAAGTTCCGGATAATTTTGGATCGGCGTGGAGTCTGAATGAGACATTTGAGAAAGGTTTTTCTGACCGGCTGAGACGACACACGAGCCGCCCGCGTCACTTGTATGTTTTTGATTTGTGTTTTACTTTTACAATTTCTTAAAAATCCGAAAGTATCTGAAACTAACGGATAATCCGAAAGCATTTCATATTTGTATCCGAAACCCGTATATTATTATTTTGATATCCGTATTCGTATCCAGATCCACATATCCATCTCTGGTCTCACCGTGTGTCAACCAATACCAGTGCCATCAAAGGCTAGTACACACACACGCGGCTTATGTCACGCACGTATGAACTCGGGTGAATATTTCGTCGACGGGTTTCGCTGGACTTAATTAAAATAGAACATGCAAAGATTATGGTACAGGACTTGTAGGTTTTATGCCTACGAGAGCTTGTGAAACGTTTAGGGGCTTTTGTACTTGCTACAAAGTAGATTATTGACAATGAATAAAATAATAAAACTTTAATATTTTTTTTTTATGAGATAATATTATATTTTAAGGGATAGGCTTTAATTGAAATTTATAAATAAATTAATTGAAATTTATAAATAAATTAATTGAAATTATTATTGTTGTGTTTTTTTAATTTATTATAAATTATTTAATTCAAAAATAAGATTTAGAGTACAAAACTACAAGCAGCATACATAGCATGTAGTTTAAAATTGAAAATTTTAGAGCAAAATAGACGATACTTCATGAATTGTATAAATAACCTGTAACTGCCCTATCTATTACATATTTCTATAAAAAAAGTTATCTGTTTGTCTAATTATCTTGTTTAAAAGTTAGCTACGTAAAAGTTTTTATAAATATAAAAAAAAAAATTGTCTTGTTATTTACAATGTTACAAAACACCATCCCAAAGTTATGAGCTACATTTTTTATGTTTGTGTATTTATTTTTGGCCTATAACAAAGTATATTCTATCTATCTACGTTCTGAATTTACCAGATGCAATATTCACATGAGCATAATATTTATTTATTTATTTATATTTATAAGAACAATACTAAATCAAACCTATCCGTCTCATCTAGCCCCCACATAATCATCATACGCAATGGTAACGTACCCAGGGTACATTTAATAAGTGCTTCATCTAAGCAGGCCCGCCCGGGGCGATCGGACGTCCGCTAACAAAATTGTGTCTTTTGCACATACTACACTGTTCTACTATGTGGGACGTAGTGGTGGTGGTAGCCACAGGGACTGGGGTGGGGCGTTTATTTGCTCGGGTGGTCCTGTTTTAATAATGTTTTCGTTTTTGGTCGCTTTTTGGTCCTTTGTAGAATGTAGGTATTAGTGTGGTTTAAAGAAATCTGATTACGATATTTTTATGAGTCGAATCGGATTTATATGTAGGTTTAGTAAATTCCAGGTTACGAAAATTAAATTTACATAAAAGACGTTTTTAATATGATGTCGATTTCAATACCAAATGATTTATACTAAATGATATTTATTTTGTAAGTAGTTTTAACATTAGACTATTACTAAAATGGCACCGTGTATAATTAATGAAAGTAAAAAACCTATATTTAACATAAATTTATTTATTTTTCTTCCACTGTACCTGGATATCCCGTACCGGCTTTATTTTTGAGAAGGCCTCCATCAAGGTTCTCCACTTTAGTGTCTACTATGCCATACGTATCCATTCTGAACCTGTTACTTTTAAAAATCGTCTTCCCATTGCTTTTACAGTCATGGTGAGGTATTAACAGCCTTAGAATTAATTCCATGCTATCATAATACAATTGACAACCAAATTGCACATCAAACCAAAAACAAAAACATATCACAACAGAATCTCCAACGTTCGTATCCTAGCAACAGAAATAATCTTACATGTCGTATCCCGTGACGGATGAACATATTCAAGGATTACACAATAATATGGTCATCTTCTGAACCGAGATTTATCGTCACATGTATAGAAGTTGACGTAGTGGAATATTCATCGAGATTTCATCATATAGGAGGCTGATTGAATACGAATTGTTATTGGACTGAGTGGATTTCCTGTTTTGTTTGAGGAGTAAAAGAAAAACACGAGTTCGTTGACCGCTTATCACTTTATACTTATACTTTTTGCATTCCACAATGTGTACTTAGGTGGTAAATTTAAAAAAGAAATTGTGTTCATTATGGACCCTGTCGGGCACAGCAAAATACAAATATATGTAGGAGAGAGGAAGCTTCAAATAGCTAAACTTATATTTAAAATTAATCCAACAATATCACATTAGGGACTCGTTATACCTTATATTTTATCATTTAAATATTCCTTTATACTATAATAGCATTTTTTAATTATATATTGTTTTGATTTTTGTATAAATATGGTTAATTTATCTTTTTTTATTAGTTCAGGTAGTTTGTTATATATTTTTATGGACATCACATACGGACTTGTTGAATGTATTTTAAGTTGAGAATTTTTAATGTTTAATTTTTGTTGGAGTGTGTAACGTGATTGTATGTCCTCGCGCTTTGTATAAAATTCTTGATATTTACGAACAAATTTGCAGGTTCCTAATAGGGTTTGTAATATATACTGAGGAGTGTTAAAATATTATAATTTTGGAAATGAGGTTTGCAGCTGTCAGTTTGATCGATGTTTACGAGGACTCTAATTTTTTTAAGAGTAAATAGTGTAGGTGCATCTGTGCTATTTTCCCAAAGGAATATCTTCGGCTTTGTACTGTACAGTTTTACTGTAGAGTATTTTAGTATTATCGAGGGAGAGAATGGTCTAGCGCTTTGCATAAAAATAAAATTGAACCTTTTTTGTCCCGAGTTGCAGACTTAGGTAGTCGTGATAAAGTTAGCTATTCATTTGTACCAGTTATATAGCTAAACGACCGGACAAGTGCGAGTCGGAATCGTACAATCACGTTTCGTCATCGGTTATGGTATGGTCCCTATTAATTGTATTATAGCATTAACAGAAATATAGACCCTGAGAAAAATTTCAACTTTGTACCCATTAAGGTTTAGAAGAATCAGCCAGCTTAGTAAGCAAATAGCAGCTGTTGATAACCCTTCGGACACGGAACCCAAAAAATCAATCATCAAAAGTATTTTTATTGTGACGATATAAACCAAACTTTTTTTTATGTTCGCTATTTCCAATATACTCGTTACAGCTTCAAAAGTTCTACGACATACTGAATCAACGCACGACCACCAACGCCCAAAATTTAACAAAATCGAATCAAGATAAATTGAAAATCGAACATGACGTATTTCGTCCGTTTCAAAGGACCAAATGCCACTTACACAGGGTACAAGGTACAGTCCCCTGGCACATCAAAAAGCCCAGGGGAGGGCGCGTGACTTCGGAATGCATTCATTAAGATGCATTGTGTCCGCATGCCCCATGCCCAAACACCCAGCAAAAATGCACACGGCATGCGGGGAGCTCGGGCGAAATGAAAGTGACGCGCTGCCTTTAAATTTCCTTTGAGTTTCGTCTCGTTTTGTTTTTAAAGGCTGCGCTTTTGCCGTGCAACCTGAAATTACGTCTGACGGACAAATTTCATTCCACCGCGCTTTTCAACTCTGGTTTCAAAATGATAGATAGAACAGAAACTCCCATTTGAAATCATGAAAATATTTGTTTAACATTTGAAAAGTACGTTATCCCAAGGCAAGAATGAAAAGTATGCTAAATGCTTACCTAGATGATAGGTTCAATAAAATCCATTCTACATTTCAGACGTGAAAAGTTTTAAGCCGTTGGTCCCGGCTGTCATTTGTATATCTTTGGCAGCCGTTGCGGATTGTTAGAAGCCAGTAAATTTGACACCAGTCTTGCCGAAAACTACCGTGTTTATCAGTTAATGAATTGTGGAGGTCTGGTAGGCAGCCGCTCCAGGTGAAATACTGGTATTCAGCTGAATCCGGTTTGACTGGTAGCCGACCCCAATATAGTTGGGAAAAGGATAGGCAGATGATGATGATTAACAGTAATCTCGACAAACATAATTGAAAAGCAGTATCAAAGCTTAAAGAAGGACCAAAACGGAAGAAAATAAAACTTACAAGACAGTAAGAATGTGTGCACATTCCATATTCAGACTCTTTTTTCTTTCGAAATCTATATGAAAACATGGATGCCGTTTTATAGTGAATAATCTTTTTTTTCTGTCTGGCATTTTAATTAGCTTTTTCCAGGCTCTTTCTACCGTTCATAAATATATTGCAAGATTTCACTATGAAGGCTTGCTTTTGTGTTTCTTTTACTTTGCTCACATAATTTTAGAATATATAAAAAAAAGGAAATTCTGGAAAAAAAATTGCAGAATCATTCCAGATCTTCGGTTTTAAGACTTTTTAGACCATCGCGTTTGAAAACTTTTTAACGTTCTCGATTGCGTTAGCGTAAACGTCAAATATGATTGAAACTGAACAAGCTACACTTATACTTATATAGTGTACATAATGAAGAGTATTCTATTCTATGTTATTCTATAAGCGCCATCTGGAGGCAATATATTTTTTTTTTTCGATACAGTTTGACATCAGCGAACGTTTACGTTAAAAGAGTACGTTTAAAAACTCGCACTAAGCCCTCTGAAATGAAATGATGGAGTCGACTATGAAGCATGCATTCCTAGAATTTACCTATTTGACGTTTAAAAAGATTTTATACGTTGCTGTAACTTCCATCAAATTATTAACATTTTTGAACCAAGAAAATGTAGTAAGTATAGTTTTTTTAATCTATTTTTAGTAATATTTCAACGGAAAATAATAATAATCAAGCATGTTATTTGAAATTCAATTATGTAAAATTATTTCGTAAATGCATGGAATAAAAGGCTTTTTTTTTTTTTATTTATTACGGAGTTTCTTGGCCATAGTATTCGTTACCACCTTTGGGAAGAAGCAAGTAGAAACACCCAGAATTGAGAATTCGAAGTTAAGAAGTAAAACCGACATCCAATTAAAAACACTACAAAGTAAAAATAGAAAAAAAAATACCCACCGCATTGAGAACCTCCTCCTTTTTTGGAAGTCGGTTAAAAACGTTGCGAAACTCTAATTAAATGTAAAAGTTTGACAGGTCTTCATGCTTAAATAGAAATTGACAAGCTATCAGTTTTAAATTCTTAATTCAGAAACGGGAATAGTCTGATTACTATACAAAAAATTGAAGAGATCGTAAATCCGGTATTATTTTTTCTCTATCGCGCTCCACCAGGGGTTACATTTACCCGAATTATGCGGGTAATTATTTCCCCTGGGACATGAATATAAAATTGCATTTTTCTCCGTTACTTGATCACATCTCATAGGAAAAACGGAGGGTTCTCAATCTTTATAGACAGGAAATCATGCATGAAAAGAATATGAGAAAATAATCTCTTTTGATCCGACTTTGTAGGGCAATTATATTATTGGTAGTTGGTTTAACCAAATATGGTTTTGTTTTAAACAATAATTTAAGCAATAAGGGTCGTTTAATATTGATGCAGAATGAATAACAGAACGTTCACAGTCAAAGTCAATTTTTTTATTTCAACTAGACCATTAAAAGGCACTTTTGAAAGTTAAATTTACAGTTTAAAATTAAATATTATAGTGACTTGTTTTCCATTCACAAAAAGTACATTCTAATGTAGGAGAACGGACAAGAAACTCTAAAGTTACTCTTTTCAAATAAAAGTTTTACAATATTTTGTATATCTTAATCAATTGATTAATTATAAATGTCAGGACGATGCACCCAAAATGACACCACTATACTACTAATAGGTACAAAGTAACACCAGCAAAGGGAAAAATAATAAATAAGGGACATAGTACTCACATCATTTACAAATATTGCAACCGTTGATTTAAATAATTAACAAAAATGGATCAGTGTGTTAGTTAAATTAAATTGAGCTGAGTTGGTAAAAATGTTAAGCTCACTGTAAAAGATTTAGCACAAAACCAAAAAAGGGGTCTTAGTACTCATAATTAAGAACAACTAGGTTCATCCACGACTTCACTCGCGATAAAGTAGCACATAGACATCTTCGGGGTTTCATCTATATCTGTGCCAAAATTCTTAAAAATCCTTTCAGCAATTAAGGCGTGAAAACATAACAAACATACATACATAACATACCATGGGATCTAACCCCAAATCGTGAAAAAAATAAGCCGTTTAGCACATTTTGTTAATTTATGCAACATAAATGCATGGGGCGGTTGTTTTTGGTTGGTACCATAATAAAAGTTGTTCTTAAGAATGAGTACAGTCACCCCAGTTTTCAGATTTTACGTTTAACCTGTTACGCCCCGTACACAGGCTTTTTAAAAGAAAATAGCTTCTAGCTGTCCAAAATTGAATATTTCAATTTCAATTTATGTTGGTAATTTAATTTATTTTTAATTAATTTTAATTAACTAGGCAGAATAAGAGATCCGTAATCATTTTGCTTAAGAACTTTCTGTACCTTATTTACGCAAATAAATGACTTATAATTATTACATAATTATTATTATTAATTTAAAACACCAATTTCAACTTCTATCCAACTTCTCACTCATTCAAAAAACCCTGTCTCTTCTTCCTGTGTCTTCTTACAAACAACTACCGCTTTTATAAACAACCACACAACGAAGACTCGTGAATGTAACCATGTACATAATCATGCCATGTTAGAATGTTAGTAACAATGTATATAATCCTGCTACCTATATAAAAATGTTACGAACTCAATACCAGAAGTGCACACGTCTGGGTCACTAGTAATGAAAATCAAATTTACACAAAACCGTACGAGCATGGGGTTTTGGGATTAGACTCCATAGCCCACAGCTAAACGATTAACATAGCTTGAGATTTTGTTATCTTTGTGAAATGGTTTAAGCATTAATTATATTGACTAATCTTTGCGGTTTCTTTTTATTCCAAACTAGTTTTTGCCCGCGACTTCTACACGCATATCCCGTTTTTTCCCGTTCCCGTAGGAATTTCGGAAAATCCTCTCTTAGTGATCCGGGCCCCCCTACACTCCAAGAAACCTACATAACAAATTTCAGCTCTCTACAATCAGTAGTTTCGGATGTACGTTGTCTGTCAGTCAGTCAGTCACTCAATCACTTAGTAACGCAAGAGTTTTATATATATTGATAGCTAGTTAAAAACACATAGGCTTCTGCATTCATGAAAAAATTTAGTTCATAGTTTAGGTATGTACCATTAAGAACTAAGTTTTTTCTTCTCAGTTGAAATCATATACAACGTGAAACAGAATGAATGCAAAACCTGAAAAGGGTCATTGTACTCATCATTATGAACATCTTTTACGGCTGTATCCCATTCAAGCCAAAAAATCGCTACATGACATTCTGCTGTTCTGCATATTTTGTAATTATGCTGGACAAGGGCAAGCAATGATGTGGTAGACGACGGAGCATGCTTGCCTTGAAGTAACCTATTCATTCTTGACTTAAAGATTCTCAGGTTATAGCTATCAGAAAGCACACACTCCGGCAGGGAATTCCCTTTCCTACGTACACGTCACGTACTTTAATTGTGCGTAAGTATTGTACGCACTGTGCATATGCGTGAGATGTACCCAAAAAGTTTTGTACGTATGGGTGGGATGTCCATAATCTAGTAAAAGTTGTTCTTAAGAATGAGCACAGTTACCCCTTTTCAGATTTTCCGTTTAATCTGTTACACCCCGTGCATAGGCTTTCCAAAATTGAATATTTCAATTTATGTAGGTAATTTAATTTATTTGTAATTTATGTCAATTAATTTCAATTAACTTTGACTGCTTGCACGAATTTTGACTTGAAAACGTTTTGTACGTATGGGTGGGATATCCACCATGTACCGGTGGCTCATCGCTGTCATTATTTGCTAGCTTCATTATCGCCTATCTTTAAGTACAAGCTAGCCCTTACACTAGCAAAGCGTTCACTACGCTTTTTTTAAAAATCCTCGACTAAGAGCTGTACTGCCGCTGTTTTATGCGTTTCCACTGAGCTTTAAATGTTGACAAAGGCAGACCTACTCGACAGTCTTTTCCGTGCGGATTTTCTGTATTACAGCAGATAAATGTGAGTTATGCGATTTCTGTTTCTTTTTTGTAAGGAAAAACGTTATTTCAGCGAAGATTTTTTAATTTGCGGAGTGTTTGTCAAGGAATGGCTTCGTTAATGCAGTTGTGGAGTAATTTTGGGGTTAATTTTTCTGGTTTCGACTTTGTTTTACTCGGTCTGTAGTGGTTGCGATTTAAGTAGCGGGAATCTTGGTGAATGTTTTTAGTAATCTCTTTTTTGCACCAGCCAACAAGTCATCTTTTATTTAAGAAACATCAAGACTAATTATCTCAAGTTAAACACCGGCAAAGGGCGAGTCGTACTCTTACACGAAGGGTACCGTATCAAACAATTAAAAAAAAACAAGTTTCTTTTATGGAAAACCCTTAATTTTTGTATTTTTTTTTGTTAGAGCGGCAATAGAAATACACACTCTGTAAAAATTTCAATTGTCCACCTATTCCAGTTCTTGAGATACAGCCCGCTGACAGACAGACGGACGGACGGACATTGGAGGCTTAGTACTTAGTATAACGACAGAAATTAATCCTGGTTTAATTTTTTTTTAAATTAACACTCCATAAATCCGTTGCCGTTGGCACGAATGAATAAGTTCTGAACAGTCTTACTACTATATTCTACATATACTACATCGTTCTACGACTAAACCCATCAACTTCAATAAAACGGATACCAAATACTCCAAAAAGCTTTCCAAACTCGTAATCTTCGAACTTGAATGCTCACAATTTAAATAAATCACTTTGTTGATTTGAACCGTTCTATCGTTGCACCCATTCCGTCACTGGGGAGTTAGCGCCCTAAAATACTCGTTGCGGCCATTTTTTCCTGTCTGTCAAGTTACAAAGGGATGCACGCGTTAGACAATATAATTGGATAAACTAACAGATGGTACTTTTTTATATGTGTTTCGTAATATGTCTATCAGATGTTCGGAGGCGTGAAGAAGCATTGGAGTTGAATTTTCGTTTTAGCTGATGGAATAGAAAACCTCATTTCGAAAACTGTTTTACGAGCCTGCCTTTTTCGCCACTTAGAATCAGTAAGTATCTAGGCTTTCTAAAAAATAAAACCTCTTTTCACTGCGGGCATCCGGCTCGAATGACCGTTCCTAACCTAACATAACGCCTAACTAGAAAAATCCTAGAGATTGGCTTGGAATAGTAAAACAAAGATTTTGAAACGAATTTATTTTTAAAATACGTTTGCAGCCAGTTCCTATTCTTCACCTGGACCGTGAGACAAGATTTGACTTATTCAGAAAGCCATATATACCAAGTTTAGAACCCAACTCGTTCCTGTCTCAGTGCATAAACACACAAGACCATAGCAGCATAGCATTGATAAAAATATAGAGCAGAATATATTTTGACCCAGTTTGGAATTCCATTCAACATTTGCACGAAAAGCTTCGAAAAACAGCCAGTCGGAAACGTATACCCTACAGCAGAAATATTTATTACAATTTCTGTGAAATAAAATCTCATGAGTTATTTTGAAAAATAAAATCTCTGCAATATTTACAGTCGTAAAAAAAAGATCAGCTCAATTCTGAGCTATTCACTGTTTATTACACTTTGCAGGTTGTGGGTTGATAATTTTTTCACTTTTTCCAAAGGGCATGTTTCAATAATTTATTTCATAACTACATCAGTTTAAGTCGTCCACATCATCAACATCGCAAAGGCATTTAGTACAGTCATTTACTACAATTACCAACTTTGTTTTTTGTATTGTTAAAGAACTTGCTGATAGAATGATTGCTACCAAGACATGCAAGCGTTGGCTGGAAATAGCTGCTCAAGTGTAATTTTTTTTTTTTTAACTTATTGATATTTTTTTCGTATTGAATTATATTTTTATCATTATTATTAATAAAAACTTTTTTTTTTTTTGAATGTGAATATGGACCTTGCATGGTCTGCAATAAAGATGTATTATTATTATCTATTATTATAAATGGTTGAGATATTTTGGAGTGCGAATCGATATAATTTTATAATTCTTTTATATTTTTACCTTTTCAGGAAAGTGAATAAAATAAAAAAGAATTATAATGTTTTATCGAAACGTATTTTAAAAAATCTCTACCGTTTATGCAAAGGTGTATCAGGTAATTGTAGTAACTGACTATAGTATACACAGGTCTCTCTTAAGCCCTCCTCATATGTTCTCTTAATACTTATTTTGACAGCCCTAAATCTATCTCCTTTCGTTCAATCCATCCAAAAGTTGTCTGGAAGAAATTGCCTTGTGCGATAAGACTGCCACACACATTGTACACCTTGATTGTCCTGTTCTTATTATGAGGTGTACAATAAAGTATATCATATTTTAAAGTTTAACCTCAATACATCTGACCCCATAAACCCACCAGGCACCAAACACTGACGCATCAACGATGTCACAACACCATTGTTCGTCATTGCATCACTCCTCCCACGAACACCCACGTGTCGACCAGTTTATTGTACCATAGCACTACTATAATATACCATACAATGAAATAAAATTCAACTGTCTGTTTGTAATTTCAAAACAACAGCTTATGAATAAATATGCGATATCTACTTTTAACAGAAAAAAAAACGTTTTTTGTCTGTTATTTGTCCGTCTGTTTGTTCCGGCAAATCTCCGAAACGGCTAGAGTAATTTTGACAAGACATTCATTGGTTATAAACAGTAACTCCGATTACTTTCGAAAAAGGGTAAGGGTTCCGTGCATCGCGGAATTTGTTCGAAAGAGTCACCGCGGCCCTGAAACGCAAAGGGCTTTAGAAGGAACACGGATGGGTTTTAGTCAGTAAGAGTCCGACACGCCCTTCCGCGCCACCCTGAGCGGAAGAAGTCATTTGATGATTTCCCATCCTTAAAAAAAATAAAATAAAGGGTTCCGTGCAAAAAATATAAAACCATATAAAAATCTATTCACGCGGGCGAAGCCGCGGGCTGGAACTAGTATACCATACGAACAGTTAGATAGATAGAGAAAGTTTTAATAGGTTGAAGAGAAAGAATTACCGATCAGGGAATTACGAAGGATAAGATACGTGCCACCTACGCAACTGTTTTGAAAGGTCAAGTGCGTGTACTCTCCATCGCGTGTATAAAGTAAAAATACAACCCTAATCTCTTCAAAATTAGAGTGAACAGGCTTCTTCTGGGTAAGCTCGCTCCATCGTCGACTTTGTCTCTGTCATCTATGACCTAGACTAGAGTCAAGAGTAAAACCATATTAAATTTAAAGAAAAAATGAAGAAACATAATAAATATTAATAGCGGTAGCACGTGGTCAGATTAGTTGATTAAATAACACCTTGAACCTCTCCAAAATAAATATATTATACCAAAATTTTACAATGAGTATGGGAAATCATCAAATGACTTCTTCCACTCTGGGTGGAGCGAAAGGGCGTGTCAGACTCTTACTGACTAAAACCCATCCGTGTTCCTTCTAAAGCCCTTTGCGTTCCAGGGCCGCGGTGACTCTTTCGAACAAATTTCACAACCCTGGCAGATATTTAGTACCTTACCTTCTTAGTAAACCAGATGACTTACAAAATGTATAAAAACAGGTTCGAGAAGATACAAGTATTCAAGCGTTTCTATACGGATAATGCGTTTTAGTTTTTTTTTCTAACAATTCATTGAAATAAAACATAGTATGTATTTAAGAATATAAGTCCGACTCGCCAGCACACAGATAAGCCCTGAGAGGTTTGCGTGTATGGCAAAGCCACTGTAAAGTAGAATAAGTGTTTTGGAAATAAATAATAATAAATAAAAAAAATAATAATAATAAACAATTGCTCAACGAGGTACGAGGTACGACGAGAGAGAGGAGCTCGTGTCTAAATAATAACAACCGCACGGGTCGATCTTGCTGCCGAGGTTGATCTGAGGATGGGTGACAATCTTAACATACCGAGACTCCTCCGTGCCTCGGAAAGCACGTTAAGCCGTTGGTCCCGGCTGTCATTTGTAGATCTTTGGCAGTCGTTACGGATAGTCAGAAGCCAGAAAATCTGATACCAGTCTTACCAATGAGTACCGTTTTACCCAGTTAATGGGTTGTGGAGGTCTGGTAGGCAGCCGCTCCACGTAAAATACTGGTATTCAGCCGAATCTGGTTTGACTGGAAGCCGACCCCAATATAATTGGGAAAAGGCTAGGCAGATGATGAAGTATATATATAAATATTTGTATATTTGCCAACCAATCACGCTTCAACTGTTGAACATTTCGGTCGGACCGCAGGTATAGAAAAGCAACACTACCAGAAAAAGTATTCTATGACCCGTGGGTCAATAATTTCAATGTTTAAAAACACTTTCTTTCACTAGACCAAGGGCTAGCCATACTAAAACTATTACAAATGTGTTACTTTGTTGTTTAAAATCAACGGTCCTAGGGATTTGAAAGGAACGTGGTAGGAGGTAATCATAATCCATAATCTGGATTCAGAGATAGACCATCCCGGGCGAAGCCGCTGGAGAAAAAGTACTGTCTAAAATCTATACTAATATAGAGGACAGCGGTACAGAGAGTAAAGTCCCGCATACCTCCACTGAAAATGGGAGGATCCTCCGACCAGACGGTTATTGTGTCAGGTGGGCAACTGCTCGATACTTGAAATTCGGACTGTTGTATATGTTCAAATCGCACAGAGAACTTTGCTTGCGCGATGCAGGATTTTGTTGGTAGTTCGTCGCTGACAGGATAGATGGCGTTGCGGTTATTTTTGTTGCCGCACAAATTTCACTTCTTAGTTTCTCATGTGGAATTGATGCCGTTAGACTAGTATAATAAAGCTGAAGTTTGTTTGTTTGCGCGAATCTATGGAACTACCAGTCGGATTTAGATTTTTTTTATATATGATATCCAGATTCATGAGAAAGACTATACAGAAACGGGAAAAAACGGGATATGCGCGTACGAAGTCGCGTTCAAAAGCTAGTAAATTATATACAACCTTATTCATTAGTCTATTCCTAACCCACGTCATCCACGTCGAATGGGACAAATCCAATAGGAGCGTTAGTACGCAACTTAGTGCCGATTCAAATAGGTTCGTTAGTAAGTTGAATGGGATCGTAAATCATGTCTGGTGTTAATGAGGTGACTTTACAGCTAATAATATTAAGTTTCATGAAGACAGTGCTGTGTCTATTTGTAGCAATTGACATTTAACTAATGTTCTGATATGTCTGCTTTCCGAAAGGGTTCGGCAGAGGTGTAAATATTAGAAGTTCCACATATCGTACGTAACGGTTATACTTAGTGCCAGATAAATTTGCGATAAAGGACATTGACCTTTCCCTCAAATCTCTTCATAGGCACCCGAAAAATAATTTATGAATAGTTGTTCATTACTAGAAAATGTGAAGGATCTCGATAGATGTAAATTAAGGACAGCTTTATGTCTTTTTCCGATTTTAGAAATAGGAACGTCAAAATAATTTAGGTGGATCAATGGCCGCTATTGCAAGTTTATTTGGCGTCAACCATAAGTTCTTTGTAATAGGGGGAGGCCTATTATCATTCGCCGGACTGCTACTGAGAAGTTCCAGAAGGATTTTAATACTACCGGGAACACTTTTCCCGACTCAGGAATCGAATACAGAACCCTTGCTCTGCCGTAGCGCTTGCTACCACTAAACCAACGAGGTGGTAAACATTTTTGTGCTTTATTAAACACCAAAATTGTAACTCTACTAATCACCATTATGTGCTAAAATATATTTGAAATTTTGAAACCCCTAATATTCGAAATGAAAAAGACACGCCTAGGTACTTCAACTGAAAAAGAAATATCAGACGCAAAAATTAAAACATTTTATCCCAAATAACATCTGTGGCTAATGCATTATTTTATAAAAGCCAAAGTGAGGGGAAAACTCATTTGGAATTTGACTCGTACAAAAGGACCGAAAGATTTTCGTTTGTTTAAAAGAGAAATCTTGACGGCACTTGGACAAATTAAAAACTTTTTCGACGAAAAAATGGTAACAACAAAAACTTTTATTTGAAAGAGGAAGAAAAAGTCAAACGATGTACTAAAGCTTTTGAGGACCTCAAATTGTCTCGAGTGTTAGGGATTTTAGGATTTTTCGGAACAATATTGAGGAAAATCAGGTGAAAATTGTAAAATAATGAAAACGGCATATGGCTTTAGAAAAGCCACTTTAGGTATTACTGTGGTGTTTGTAAAAGGTAACAAAAGGTGGTATACCTTGTGTTGCCATCTGGCATTATGCTGAACTGAGGCCTTTTGGCATTGTTGGTTTTCATTATTTATTTTGTTTAATTTTATGGTGTTTTTGTTTTTTATAATGCCAATAAACACAATTTTCTTTCTTTCAAAATTTTATTTGTTGAATTTTTTTTTCTATGCCAATAGCCTGGTAGCAGCCAAAAGATTACGTGAAGTCTTTGATTTTGGAACAGATTCGACCTCGAATTCAAATGTGCATTCTAGAAAATATTATGGTATCAATATATATTTTAAACGATATACCTAATGATTTTCTATTAAATAAACGTTATATTCAATAACGTTATACGAAATAAGTTTAAGAGTATATAAATGTTATATAATTATAAAGAAATTATATAAACAGTTAGTATACCTCACGTTTATTACAACCATGTGAACGTTATTGAAATGAAAATATACCAAATAACGATATATGATGTGAGACGCACCACAATAATATCGCTGAAATAAACACCAAACGTGGCCCTATTAAATAATGTCTAAGTTGCCAATTAAAAGAGGTCTTTTGTGAATAAAAAGGTAAGGTAAAGTCTAAGGCCGCTCCAAAATGTTCACGTACTAAACAAAATTTTCTTCAACCATTTTTCAACGTAAGAAAACTGCTGAGTAAAATAAACTACCTAGCAACGTACCTACTATTAAGTACACTTTATTTTATTATCAAAGTACATTCCCCTAGCGGTACGGGCAAGTTCTAAGTACGGGGTGGAGGGAGGAAGCCGGGGTCATATCGACATACGTTTACGGGCAATATCCGAGTCGCTTTCTTCAAGTCGCCCATTACGAACGGCTGCAAAGATTAAGTGGCGTAGATGCGAAGAACTTAGAAAAAGAGGAGAGAAAAGCAATAAAGAATTCTTAGGAAACGCGAGAGTGGGAATGCAATAAGTAGTTTTATGGGCGCTGGCTAAATAAAGAAATATAGGAGTGTGGTTTTAAGTTTGTTTAAGGGGTATGATTTTTAAAGCAGTTTATTAAATGATTATCACAGTGAAAGTCACTTATAGTAACTTATTTAGTGAAAGCAATAAGCACTATATTTGGTCTGTTTTACGCACTAACGATAAAACATAAGAGCAAAGATCTTTAATTTAATATTTAGTTTAAGTTATGCAGTGATAATATAGAATTATTCTGGTGAAAAAAAATTAAAATCGGTTAAGTGTTTTTTTGATTTTCGAACTCATAACAAAACAAAAATATATTAATCTTTTCTATTTATTTTATAATATTAGTGAAGACTTAGTTCACATGCTTTTATTATCAAAACATAGCAAACTGCGCATTCACTGAACATCTTGACTTACATCATACGTACTTAGAAACAAAGACTTGAATTACTTAATTAAATCAAATTTAAAATTCCCAAATTCGTGTCTCACAGCGACCGATCTAAGATAGGCAGTATACCTTTCCTCCCAAACTTATTTACCTACAAATATAAACTCTAAGGTTTTACGAAGGGGAAATACGCGGGCAGAACGTGGTTCACAGTAACCATCTAGTTATACCGACCCTCGATACCGAAGTGAATGGCCGCCTTTATTTTATTACTAACTTCTGCCGCCGGCTCCACCCGCGTGAATGTCAGAATTTTCCTGAGGGAAAATACTCCTGGAATAAAAAACCTATTTGCTATTCCTGACTATAGTCTATCATTGTGCCAAATTTCATCCAGAACCGTTCAGTCGTTCTGGCTTGATTGAGTAACAAACATTCAGCCAACCAAACTTTTGTATTAGGGTATTTGACTGTTTTTTTTTAGGGTTCCGTACCCAAAGGGTAAAACGGGACCCTATTAATAAGACTCCGTCTGTTACCAGGCTGTATCTCATTAACAGTGATAGTTAGACAGTTGAAATTTTCACAGATGTTTTTTGTTGCTGCTATAACAACAAATATAAATATGTAAGGCCCCTTAAATATTTATATTTGTTGGGAACAACTTCTCTATTTTTCGTTCATTTTTAATATTTTTTTCATAAATCGTAATGTTCTAATATCATGTATCAAATATTCATTAATTTAGATTTTTCATACTAGATCAATACCCTTTTATAATAGTAAGTAAGACTATTGCCTGACTCACTGCGTGTTGTGTGGAACCTTAGATGTATGGCAAGTCTTGAAACTATCCGTTTTATTCATGAAACAATTCTAAGATCATATAATTAGTTTCAATAGTGATAAGCTACTAGATTAGAAGGGGATACGCGGGCAGAACGTGGTTCACGGAAACCATCTAGTTATACCGAACCTCGATACCGCGAGTTATTCCGGTCGGATACCCCGTATTTGATACCCTGGGGGATCAGTATTATTTTATAATATTTTCTATTCCGGTCTGATTCACCGTGCAGGGTATCACAAATAAATTTAATCATTTTATTCCGTTCGAATACACTAGTTATCTATTAACAGATTTTTGGGACAGTCAGCAACAAAATATGCATACAGGGTTTATTGAAATACATATGCTCGTAATACTTAATATTGTAATAGAAACGTGTTACATTGAGAAACAACGACTCTACATTTTCGTCTTGGCTAAGTCACCGCGCCCGGTATGTACCCTTTTTAATATTTTTTTACCTGCAAAAATATGGGTGTGTATTGTTCTACATTGTTATCGTCTCGGCTATTGTCTAATGATTCCAAAGTAGCCAATCAGTGACGAGTGAAGTTTTGTTGACTACGAGGAAAGGGTTATCAATGTGTAACAGTGTTAGTCGATATCTAAATTGTGCTCTGTGCAAGTCAAGTAAAAGTGTTATTCCGGAAAAGTAAGTATTTATTAATAATAGATAGGTATTTTATTTTTGGATGACTTTGAATGATGTTATAATTATTTTTTTTTCTGCTTTTCTTACGTTAGCCAAACTAAACAATCTGTGAAACTATGAAAAGAAGACTTGGTTTAAATGTTGATAATTTTATATTTTTCTTAACACAATGGTTGTTGTTTTGTGTCACATTAAATAAGTAGATGTATTTGGTAAGATAGTTAAGAGACCGGACTTGACTGTGACACATCTTGCTAAATTCTATTTTTGATTACTTTCTAAATTCTATTTAATGCTACGTAGATATAGGCCTCATATTAGGTTTTGATTCGATCATAAACGTTTTAAAGAGCAGCAAATTTATTTTCTATTCCTCTAACCATGGCGGAAAAAACCCCAATCTGATTTAAAAAAAAACAAATTGTAAATCCGAATTCACCCTTCATAAAACTAAAAGTAGGTACTCAAGTTCTCTTATGGTAACTTATCATAATATTCATGTTAATTAGCTAGTTAAAAGTGGGACATATAAATGAAAAAAAAATCTACAAAACAAATTTGAAGTGAGTAAATAACGGACTAAAGCGAACAGGAAAACAAAATGGCGTCCCGTGTAATGTTGCCAGTGAAGAAAAATATCATGAAGTGTAGGCACACAAATTCAAGTTAAATAATAATTATATATTTTCACCATGAAGGCTGTACCAGTCGCGACTTAATACGTCGAAGAACTTTTTAATCTTGATGTTTTTTATTGTTTGACAAACTTGTCAAGAGATGACAGTGTAAAAGAAAATCCCGAGATACATATTTTTCCAACGTACGTTCCTTGTTATCATTACATTCTCTCACACCGACCCTGCATTGCTAAATTTTGTAGTTATTTGAATTATCCGGACTTAACCCTAAGAGTAGGGTATAAGAATACTGTAAACCTCTAATGTAGAGACCAGAAGGTTTACAAAATTTTTCTTATAATAAATATTCACATTCTATTTCTATCCGTTCCAGAATGTATGAGGATGGTAGTAAGCCGGCATCATCCTCTCAAAATTCTGATAATTTAATATATATAAATAGAAATGGAGGCATAGTTTTACTAAGGGCTGGTTACCAGTACACAAAGAAGAAACAGTATAAAATGGATGGAGCCTATGGCGATGTGTCAACTGGCGAAGAAAAAATTGCACCGGGTCTCTTAACATTCAAGTATTTATTACGTTTTATGTTATTTATGCAGTCTTTTAGTTATCAAGCAATGAGTGTAAAGATCTAAATACCTGTTATGTTGTTTTAGGGTAACAACATTAGTAATGAGAAACATCATCAATGCGAGCCCAATGAAGTGGATAATATAATGGCACAGAAGTTACACAATTGCCGAGAAAAAGTATTATCATCCTCTTTTTCACCAATCCCGAATATTTACAACAACTTTAAAGCGGAATTCAGTGATGCCGGCTTAGACCTAATAAAGAAGCTTCCGTCGTTTACAAACATAAAAACTGCGTTGTATGATGCTAGAAATAAACAAGCCGGTATATCGAAGATACAGTGTAAAAATGCCCAGGAAGTAGAAATTCCTTCTATTTTTGAAGATTTTGTGTTGGTCAATCATTATGACGAGACCTCTGATTTCCGAATAATAATTTTTGCAGATAAAAATGTTCTGAAAGATATACGACTCATACAATTTTATTTAAGTGATGGAACTTTTGATTGTTGCCCAACACCATTCGTTCAACTTTACACTATCCATGGGGACCTTGGGAGTGATGAAGAGCACACACGAATAGTACCTTTATTATATGCTTTATTGAATAGAAAAAATGAAGAAATCTACATAACACTATTCCAGTTATTAAAGGAATATATCCCAGAATGGAAGCCACTGAAATATATGACTGATTTCGAACAAGCAGCTATGAATGCCATTTCAACTATTTTCCCCTCAGTTGAAGTAAAAGGATGCTACTTTCATTTTTCTCATAATGTATGGAAGAGAGCTAAAGCGTTGAATTTGACAAAAAACAAGCGATTTCGCAAACACGTAGCGCTATCAGCCTTATTGCCACTGCTACCTAGAAAATATATCTCAGATGGCTGGTGCTACGTAATGGAAGACAGTCCGGAGTCTAAAGAAATACAAGCATTCAACGATTACATGGTAACACAATGGCTGGAAGATGAAAGTTTTGTCGATACTTGGTGTGCCTATAATCAACGCCATCGCACAACCAATGCTGTGGAATCCTGGCATAAAAAGCTCAACAGCAGTCTGCCAAGAAACCCAAATTTATATCAGCTTTTGAAAACTTTAAAAGAGGATGCAAAGTTGCAAATAGTGAATACTAATAGTGTTGAAATGCCAAACCTAAAACGACGGCTAGCAAAAGAAATCGTAGTCGATAAGTGGTACCAACATGTAACTGACCAACTTCTCACTGGAAAAATTACAGTTGGTCACTGTTTAGAAAAGTTAAGACTGTAAGTGATTGGTCCAAATTAAAAGACACAATTATGTTTTTTTGGTATTCGATTTATCTAGTCGAAATCTTTTATTATTTAAAAACGATTACTTTTATTTAATTTGTCATGTCATTCATTTAACTCTCAAATTTGATTAAGCTCTAGAACTTGTGTTTATGTTTTTGTTATCTATCCAAATAGAAAGACCAAAATTCTGATTGTCTGTGATGATTTTATATCGTAATTTTAAGTTCTGTTTTGTTATTTAATTAAGATGGTCAAAATCCTTTTAAATTATTAAGGTTTGTCCAAATAGAAAGACCAAATGTCTGATTATCTGTGATGATTTTAAATACTAATTTTAAGTTTTATTTTTGTTGTTTAATTAAGATGGTCAAAATCTTTTATTAATATTAAGGATTGTCCAAGTAAAAATACTATTTTATATAGTAATTTTAAGTTCTGTTTTTGTTATTTAATTAATATGGTCAAATATTTTTTATAGTTAAGGTGTAGTTGTCTAAATAAAAAGACTAATTTTCTGATTGCCTGTGATGATTTTAAACAAATAAAACAAATATTTTTACATGAACAACTGCTTTTCTCTTGACTGTACTTACCTGTCAAAAAAGAGTAACGGGATCAGACCGGAATGACAAAGTTAATAGTGGATCAGACAGGAATTAAAATACTATAATAAACAACAGGGGATCAGATCAGGGGATCCGACCGGAATAACTCGTTGTTTATTATAGTATTTTAATTCCTGTCTGATCCACTATTAACTTTGTCATTCCGGTCTGATCCCGTTACTCTTTTTTGACAGGTAAGTACAGTCAAGAGAAAAGCAGTTGTTCATGTAAAAATATTTGTTTTATTTGTTTAAAATCATCACAGGCAATCAGAAAATTAGTCTTTTTATTTAGACAACTACACCTTAACTATAAAAAATATTTGACCATATTAATTAAATAACAAAAACAGAACTTAAAATTACTATATAAAATAGTATTTTTACTTGGACAATCCTTAATATTAATAAAAGATTTTGACCATCTTAATTAAACAACAAAAATAAAACTTAAAATTAGTATTTAAAATCATCACAGATAATCAGACATTTGGTCTTTCTATTTGGACAAACCTTAATAATTTAAAAGGATTTTGACCATCTTAATTAAATAACAAAACAGAACTTAAAATTACGATATAAAATCATCACAGACAATCAGAATTTTGGTCTTTCTATTTGGATAGATAACAAAAACATAAACACAAGTTCTAGAGCTTAATCAAATTTGAGAGTTAAATGAATGACATGACAAATTAAATAAAAGTAATCGTTTTTAAATAATAAAAGATTTCGACTAGATAAATCGAATACCAAAAAAACATAATTGTGTCTTTTAATTTGGACCAATCACTTACAGTCTTAACTTTTCTAAACAGTGACCAACTGTAATTTTTCCAGTGAGAAGTTGGTCAGTTACATGTTGGTACCACTTATCGACTACGATTTCTTTTGCTAGCCGTCGTTTTAGGTTTGGCATTTCAACACTATTAGTATTCACTATTTGCAACTTTGCATCCTCTTTTAAAGTTTTCAAAAGCTGATATAAATTTGGGTTTCTTGGCAGACTGCTGTTGAGCTTTTTATGCCAGGATTCCACAGCATTGGTTGTGCGATGGCGTTGATTATAGGCACACCAAGTATCGACAAAACTTTCATCTTCCAGCCATTGTGTTACCATGTAATCGTTGAATGCTTGTATTTCTTTAGACTCCGGACTGTCTTCCATTACGTAGCACCAGCCATCTGAGATATATTTTCTAGGTAGCAGTGGCAATAAGGCTGATAGCGCTACGTGTTTGCGAAATCGCTTGTTTTTTGTCAAATTCAACGCTTTAGCTCTCTTCCATACATTATGAGAAAAATGAAAGTAGCATCCTTTTACTTCAACTGAGGGGAAAATAGTTGAAATGGCATTCATAGCTGCTTGTTCGAAATCAGTCATATATTTCAGTGGCTTCCATTCTGGGATATATTCCTTTAATAACTGGAATAGTGTTATGTAGATTTCTTCATTTTTTCTATTCAATAAAGCATATAATAAAGGTACTATTCGTGTGTGCTCTTCATCACTCCCAAGGTCCCCATGGATAGTGTAAAGTTGAACGAATGGTGTTGGGCAACAATCAAAAGTTCCATCACTTAAATAAAATTGTATGAGTCGTATATCTTTCAGAACATTTTTATCTGCAAAAATTATTATTCGGAAATCAGAGGTCTCGTCATAATGATTGACCAACACAAAATCTTCAAAAATAGAAGGAATTTCTACTTCCTGGGCATTTTTACACTGTATCTTCGATATACCGGCTTGTTTATTTCTAGCATCATACAACGCAGTTTTTATGTTTGTAAACGACGGAAGCTTCTTTATTAGGTCTAAGCCGGCATCACTGAATTCCGCTTTAAAGTTGTTGTAAATATTCGGGATTGGTGAAAAAGAGGATGATAATACTTTTTCTCGGCAATTGTGTAACTTCTGTGCCATTATATTATCCACTTCATTGGGCTCGCATTGATGATGTTTCTCATTACTAATGTTGTTACCCTAAAACAACATAACAGGTATTTAGATCTTTACACTCATTGCTTGATAACTAAAAGACTGCATAAATAACATAAAACGTAATAAATACTTGAATGTTAAGAGACCCGGTGCAATTTTTTCTTCGCCAGTTGACACATCGCCATAGGCTCCATCCATTTTATACTGTTTCTTCTTTGTGTACTGGTAACCAGCCCTTAGTAAAACTATGCCTCCATTTCTATTTATATATATTAAATTATCAGAATTTTGAGAGGATGATGCCGGCTTACTACCATCCTCATACATTCTGGAACGGATAGAAATAGAATGTGAATATTTATTATAAGAAAAATTTTGTAAACCTTCTGGTCTCTACATTAGAGGTTTACAGTATTCTTATACCCTACTCTTAGGGTTAAGTCCGGATAATTCAAATAACTACAAAATTTAGCAATGCAGGGTCGGTGTGAGAGAATGTAATGATAACAAGGAACGTACGTTGGAAAAATATGTATCTCGGGATTTTCTTTTACACTGTCATCTCTTGACAAGTTTGTCAAACAATAAAAAACATCAAGATTAAAAAGTTCTTCGACGTATTAAGTCGCGACTGGTACAGCCTTCATGGTGAAAATATATAATTATTATTTAACTTGAATTTGTGTGCCTACACTTCATGATATTTTTCTTCACTGGCAACATTACACGGGACGCCATTTTGTTTTCCTGTTCGCTTTAGTCCGTTATTTACTCACTTCAAATTTGTTTTGTAGATTTTTTTTTCATTTATATGTCCCACTTTTAACTAGCTAATTAACATGAATATTATGATAAGTTACCATAAGAGAACTTGAGTACCTACTTTTAGTTTTATGAAGGGTGAATTCGGATTTACAATTTGTTTTTTTTTAAATCAGATTGGGGTTTTTTCCGCCATGGTTAGAGGAATAGAAAATAAATTTGCTGCTCTTTAAAACGTTTATGATCGAATCAAAACCTAATATGAGGCCTATATCTACGTAGCATTAAATAGAATTTAGAAAGTAATCAAAAATAGAATTTAGCAAGATGTGTCACAGTCAAGTCCGGTCTCTTAACTATCTTACCAAATACATCTACTTATTTAATGTGACACAAAACAACAACCATTGTGTTAAGAAAAATATAAAATTATCAACATTTAAACCAAGTCTTCTTTTCATAGTTTCACAGATTGTTTAGTTTGGCTAACGTAAGAAAAGCAGAAAAAAAAATAATTATAACATCATTCAAAGTCATCCAAAAATAAAATACCTATCTATTATTAATAAATACTTACTTTTCCGGAATAACACTTTTACTTGACTTGCACAGAGCACAATTTAGATATCGACTAACACTGTTACACATTGATAACCCTTTCCTCGTAGTCAACAAAACTTCACTCGTCACTGATTGGCTACTTTGGAATCATTAGACAATAGCCGAGACGATAACAATGTAGAACAATACACACCCATATTTTTGCAGGTAAAAAAATATTAAAAAGGGTACATACCGGGCGCGGTGACTTAGCCAAGACGAAAATGTAGAGTCGTTGTTTCTCAATGTAACACGTTTCTATTACAATATTAAGTATTACGAGCATATGTATTTCAATAAACCCTGTATGCATATTTTGTTGCTGACTGTCCCAAAAATCTGTTAATAGATAACTAGTGTATTCGAACGGAATAAAATGATTAAATTTATTTGTGATACCCTGCACGGTGAATCAGACCGGAATAGAAAATATTATAAAATAATACTGATCCCCCAGGGTATCAAATACGGGGTATCCGACCGGAATAACTCTAAACAACAGGGGATCAGATCAGGGGATCCGACCGGAATAACTCGATACCGCCCGATACCAACGTGAATGGTCACCTTTATTTTGTTACTATGGCCTGGCTCACTGCGTGTGGTTAGATGTAGGGAGCGACTTAGAATATGTGTTTAAAATTTTTGATGGTTTATGAATGGGTAAGGGCTGATTTCTGATCAAGAAAATGGGTCGACGATATCAAAGCGAGAGATAGAAAACAATGCATAAAGATGGAGGAGGCCTTCACCCAACAGAGGGCTTCTCATTACAAAGAAAATAAAAACCAAAAAAAAATTAATAACATTGGAAATCAAATTAACCAAAAATTAAAATGAGATTTTAAAGAAAGAAGAATTGATGAAATAATAAGTTATTGCATGATATCAAATAATTGTAAAACAGAATGGAAAAAATGAGAAATAATAAATGGCTTATTCATTTAAGGGCTGATTTTTCACAGGTCAGATATTTTTTAACTGCAGAATAAATATGTCTGTTTATACTAGTTTCTATACAAAAACTGTCAAGATGAATGTTACTCCCCTTAGGGTTACAGTTATCTACCTATTCCAAATCGGCCCTTAATTTAGTAAAATAAAATATTAAATTAAGGCCCGATTTTGAATAGGTAGATAACTGTAACCCTTACTACTAACTATAGTAGGCGCCAGATAATCGTGGAATAACGGTCATTGACCCACCTACAATTATTGATATTTTTAATTTGAAAAACGGAATTAATGACACAAAGCTGTCCCGAATCATCATCTCTCGTGATCCTTAACATTGTCTAATAATGAAAAACGATTCATATTTAATTGTTCAGGTACCTATGAACAGTTATTAGGGAAAGGTCAATGTACTTTATTCCACATTTATCTGGCGCCTACTATAACTAACTTAAAATAAAATATTTACCTTTATGGAGAATTTAGAAACATAATAATAGTGACTAGTTACACGATTAAACACTGAAGTAAATTATATCTGTAAATGAGTTTCCAGCTAGAATAAATTTTACAAAAGTCGTTCTAACAAGTCATGAAATTAGTTTATGTCGCGTTATATCTCAGTACTGTATTTTCTTAAATTCAACCAAGAAGTTGGCTGAAAGAACCCAATAGATATTTTTCATTCAATCTAGCTTTTCAACACGCTTTTAAACCTTCAGGTCCTGCCATCGAAATGTTATTTCCTTTGAATGAAACAGTTATTCTTTTATAAAAATAAACTCCCCAGTTAACCTTTCAGGAATTCTAGCATTCCTTTTGCCTTTACATTCAGCCAGACCGTCACAAGATCCAGCCAGTACAAGCTAATCTTTTTTCAATTCCAAATTTAAAAATCGAACATAGAGAAGCGAACATTCCAAATTAGAAAACTCGACGCGGCCAATCGACGCGAACGCGAGTTAGGTGCGGCGCACACCAGCGCCCACTTTGTGCAAGTGCAGCCCTCGCAGGTCGAACCGGTCGCCCGGGCGACGAGCTCGGCCCGGGCCGCCGCCGGGGAGCAAACGAACCCTCATAATACCCCCCCGCCCCCACAACAACACGCCAAAACCAACCTTGTCTACCCAAAAATAAGGTCACAATCACTTTGAAACTTCCAAAGTAAAGTAGAATTAGCGATTTGTATGCTATGCAACACGGAATAGGGTCTGCTTTTCGAACGCTAATTCGGTTATCGCTAAGTACAGGCATGTTCGTGTAATTTTGTGCTCAGTTTCGTTGGTTTAAAGTTGAATGTTGTGTGGTGGCGTGCGGTGCGTGCGATACGGTTTGAAGGGGGGTAACTGGGGTGTCCCCTCATTCATAATCACAGGGATGTCGAACGCTCAGGTGGTTTAGGTAGCAGATTTATCGTTTCTAGGTGAGATGGTCCACCGCTGAATAATCTGTATTGTTTATAAAGCTCGCGTATTGTTTTATTACTGCGATTAATATATCTGAAGTTTACAGTAGCGTCATATGACGCGTTTTTGTTGGCTGTTGTTGTAAGCTGCAGTACAAAGGGAGAGGTGGAGTACAATGAATTATATTAATTGTGTAATTAAGCAATTTTAGTGATAACGTTTGTACACGCACACGCAATAATGGTTGAAAATAAACGTTTTTAATTGAGCAAAAGCTCAAATGAGCACCTTTTTATCAAAACGTGATCATAAACTTAAATTACATCAAATCTAAAATATACATTTAACGTAAAGTTGCGTTTAACGGACACACAGTCCGTATTTAATCTAAAAAAATACCTTCCACAACAAATTACTATATCCTTTAAATAGTTACTCGTCGGTATACCTTTACTAGCCATTAAAGAACCCTCTATTGCAGCACTTATTCTCTGAACTGGACTTACCTGAAACAAAAGGAGGCATAATGTTAATGAAAGCATTACCAGCTGATCAAGATTAAGGAGCTATATCTTCGTCTTTACCATTTCGTCCTTACTGAGGGAGAAATATTGGCTCCTTATTAAGCTGTTTTGATATTTAAATTACAAGAGTCGAAGATCGTGTTTTGGGATTTTAGGTTTAAAAATGTTAATTTTACCTGATTGACTGACCAAAAATAAAAAAAATACAAGCTTTAATTTTATTTGTCTGAAAATGTCCTTATTTATAATTATATCTAAAAGCAATAAAATATGTGAATGCATTAAAAAAGATCTCTATTATATCTTAAATGTAACATTTAAGATATAATAGAGATCTTTTTTGTTGGTTGTTTTCACAACTTCGTCAAAATTAAAACTTCCTAATATCTGTTTGTTCCTCAGACGCTTTTACTGCAGATAGTGTCCAACACTACGAAGGATACTCGGACAACTTCAAAGAACCCATTAATAACAGACAGAAGACATCAAACAACAGCAGTTCCGAGCCTCCAATTGAAGCCTACACGCAGCGAGTTTTTACGACTACCGGTTACGACCTGAGTAGCGTGGAAACTCGCAGACTGCCTATTAAAGTCTATCCTAGAATCTCATAAAGTCATACTAACACCCCATTTTCACCACACGCAACCTTTATCATTAATAAAATAAGGGCCATTTTCGGGTAACAAAACTGAAAGGAAAGTTTCCTCCAGTTTTCTCCCGCATTCGCCATTTTGTTCGTCGTAAAAAGTTAATGGCATTTCTGTAATTTTGCGGCCAGCAACAAGTAAAATTAAACGTATAATTACTCGAGAGCGATTCCTTGTGTTATGTTGTTACTTAAAATTGTGTGTGATGTAAAAGTAATTAAATAAACTAAGTTTTGTTTTTGTCACAGAAATAGCTAACAAACTTTTTGGTACTATCTGAACTTATAAAGACTACAGACACGTATTTGGTGATAAAACCAAAAACCGAAAAGAAAAAGGGTTAAAGTAGATAGGTAACAAGATAGGCCAATGTCTGTATTATTCGCCTAAAACATTCGATAAAACTTCAAGAGATACAAAAACTTTTTCTTTATGAATAGTTTGAATAACCTTGGTCCCATTACGCAGTTACAACTTCGATAACAATGAAACCAAAACCCTACACAAATAAATATATATTTTTAATTTGATCAGCCCACATTGTCCCATTGCTGAGATGGGAGACCAAGTCCAAGACCAAGAACAAGTCTTCCACTCTTCTCGGTGCGTTGCTTTCTCTGATCAATCTGTCATAAACGCCTCTAAGTCGTCACGCCAGCGTTTTCTAGGACTTCCTCGGAAGCCCGACGTCTGGCTCGTAAAAAAATCTTACAGCAACTAAATCCAAGAAACAAGGAAAAAATCACGAACGTTTCTCCATAAAGCAACATATATCCCCAATCGATTTATCCAACAAAATCACAACTTGGACATCGATCAGTGTGCTCCGAAAGTAATCCGAAGACGTAACGGGCGAGGTCTAGGAAACACGACGCGACAGGCTGACCAATTACGGTCATTTGTTACAATGTCCGAGTGAGCTGTATCGCTGCAACACACTCCAGATTCGGTGTGGTTTTAGGTAGGTAGTGTATGCTTTTTACTTTGTGTTTTTTAGTTAAGTGGGCTAGGGGTGAGAGAGTTTGAGCAAATTTTGATACTTTTAGTTTGACCATAATTAACGATTTCGCAAAAACAAACCATAACATTATTACTACTTACATATTTTAATTTCTATTATAAATTCAATTTTATACTGCATTTAATCACCTATAGTTTGGGAGACACTGAATTCTGTAACACAAGTGACTAATTCCATCTAGCACAGGAGCTACGGGCGCGCTTTGTTTGTAAGCATTTTTATGCCAATAAATTTATTATTTCTTTAAATAGCACTTAAATGTCTGAAAGGATTACGGAAAAAACGGATTCAGGAAAATCCATTAGAAGAATACTTTGTTTTTATTTCCTGAAAAACCAATCTTTAAATTACTTAAAACATA
Organism: Mamestra brassicae; assembly: GCA_905163435.1. Taxonomy (NCBI): domain Eukaryota; kingdom Metazoa; phylum Arthropoda; class Insecta; order Lepidoptera; family Noctuidae; genus Mamestra; species Mamestra brassicae. The sequence goes on along the minus strand of LR990999.1, from coordinate 2,096,915 downwards.
ACTAGACAATTTTAAGAACACTTACTTTTCAGGATCTAAACGTTGTTTATCTGTAGTAAGTGATAAACAACCTTGTGAGATACATTCATACATAGAATACCGACATTCATACATTTAGGTACAGTGAACGAGATAACAAAGTAACAAAATCGTCTGCAACTAAACTTGGCACTTGGCAGTACATGTTGGATTTAAATATCACTGTCCCACGGCTGACCGATGACAGTCATTTGTTGGAATGACCGAGTGAATTGTATCACTGCAACACATTGCATTTAGGCTTGGGATAATGTTGTGGGAGGATTTTGTAGCTCGAGACACTGACTAGACTAATCAGTATAGCAATAACTAGAAGATATGTTCTTAGTTGAAAGGAATATGTTCGAGTCAAGGTAATTTTTTTGCCAAATTAATAAACCTTCATAAGAAAACTAGTTTTTGTATAATTGACTACCAAAGTTGGTAATATTTTCAATGGAGTCTGTTCTAAATACCACTGCAAGGTTTATAAACTACAGTACTTTCACAGTTTACTTGTTCACAGACGAAAAGGTATATAAAGTGTAATAAGTTATACTCGTGCTGCAAAAATTCAAACAGAAGAATATTTTCCGTGAAACCTAAAAGCACTATAGCATTGCTTTAAGTTAACAAAGTCCTCTGCAAATCAAATACTTTTTTTATGGGTGGCAAATCATCAAATGACTCCTTCCACTCTGGGCTAAAACCCATCCGTGTTTCTCCTAATGCCCTTTGCGTTGGTCCCAGGCTCGCGGTGACTATTTCGAACAAGTTCCGCAACCCTGGCAGGCACATCTCATTGCGCAAATCAAATACCTACTTTGAAGCTCACCAGTACACATTCATATTTAAACTATCTTTCCTATGGTAGACTTTTGTCCCTCTCAAACAAACTCTTGACACAAAATAAGGCACAACCTCCCCTTCCCTTTAAGTATACGTCTTTGAACTAATTTTTCAGACTGCGATAAGCGAGGAAACTTTTATGAGATCATGAGCGTTAAAACTCAACGTCAAGAATGGAAAATCCGGGTTGAAAACATTATGAAAAGTAGTGGAACTCCCCCTTAAATTGCTCGCTTTGAATTTCATTTAAATGAATTTTCATTTGAAGACAATGAAACTGTGAATTGTCTGGTAATGTACAATCACCTAACGAAAACGTTGATTACTTTTGATCTATGTGACTTTACAATCGAGCGGCCAGCAGACATTTTTTTTATTATTATTAATTACTTCTTATGATAAATTTTCAACCGACTTCAAAAAAACGAGGAGGTTCTCCATTCGGTTGTATATTTATATTATTTTTTACCTCATAACTCCGTCATTTATGAACCGATTTTTTCATGTGAAAGAAAATATACGTTCCGACTTTTCCTATAGAACTTTTATCAAAATCGGTTCAGTAGTTTGGTTTTTAAATCAAAATACTGGAGGAAATAGAAAATATAATTATCATCCAAGTAAACGAAATTGCGTGTTTTGCTATCCTGTGACTCTCCAGTGGTGTTGTTAGGTGTGGGTTCCACTAAAAAGTGTAAAATAAAAAACTTTTTTACAAAAAAATACAACCGACTTCCAAATAAAAAAAAAACACGACAAAGTATAAAATATTAAAAAAAGTATACATTTAAGAAGTCGGTATTAAAATACGAAGAAACAACCAAAAGCACCAATTTCCGAAATTAAAGTTATATTATACTTTGTAGTGTTTTTTTTATTTGAAAGTCGGTTGTATTTTTTTGTAAAAAGTTTTATATAAGTATGATAAAGTTCTATTTACGGTCAACGTTTTCTTTCACATATTGTTAACTAGTTGCCGCCCGCGGCTCCGCCCGCGTGATTGTCGAAAACTATCCTAAGGGAACATATTCCCGGGATAAAAAGTATCCTATGTGTTATTCCAGACTATAATCTACCTCTGTGCCAAATTTCATCAAAATCCATTCAGTAGTTTTTACGTGAAAGAGTAACAAACATCCATACATACATCCATACTTACAAACTTTCGCCTTTATAATAGTAGTAGGATATCTAGAAATATTGTTAAGATCTTCTGTTGCTTAGGGAGTCACTTAAATGTAGTTTTTTAGTGAAAGATTTGTCTTTTAAGTTTGATTGATTACCCTAGTTATAACAGTCTAGACGCTAAGACATTACCTAGATTGGATGTCTGTGTTTTTTGGTATCTTAGATTGATGTTGACACCCACCATCAACTGTCTTTTAAACTTCAGTGATGCGCTCATAAAAAAAAAATATTTTATAAATTCATCGACTGGCCTGTAGGTCGAGTGGTTAGTGATCCTGACTGCTAAACCGGAGGTCGTGGGTTCGATTCCTACCCAGGACAAATCTTTGTGTGATGAGCATGATCATTTGTTCTGTGTCTGGGTGTAATTTGTCTATAATATGTATTTAGAAATAAATAAGTATGTTTATCAGTTGTCTGGTTGCCATAGCACAGGCTCTGCCTAGTTTGGGATGGGATGACCGTGTGTGAGTTGTCCCAAGATATTATTATTAGTATCGTTCAAATATTTAAGTTTAATAATATTTAATAGTAATAATAATATATAATTGAACTGGAATAATTTTTTAAAATAAGTATTAAATGTATCCAATTTTTTTTTGCCTTTTAAGTTACACATAGCGATCCTGACATTAGAATAAGATCTTATTACATTGTACCTATGTTTTACAAATAAATAATTTGAATTTGAAAGTCACCTTGTACTTTGATGCAGTTTCTTTGAACACCGGTGTATTTGAATTTTCTTCAGGGTAATTTTCAACTTATGTACAGACGTTGCATTAATTGGGTACGTACTCGTCACGCATACAAAACGGTACTTACTTTGTTAAGGGGGGTTACCAATTAATACAGTCGTAATACGTACCCTCACGGAGGTACACACATAAAGAATGTATCGCACACTCGTTACCCATGACTATCCCGTTGGTCTCGTGGTTGCAAGCGAGTCTGCAGAGCGTTGAATCCTAGGATTTATTCCTAGGTCGGCAAAATAAGTGTTACTGGGTTTTTCTATTAGGGATTTCTCAGTAGCCCGGAGTTTGAGAATAGTTGGTGTGACAGGAAGCACGAAAAGCCGTTAGTCCACCGCTTGATCGCTCCTGCTAACTCCTACTTGGCTAATTTCTGTTGAGATTGGTCACCGAAATTTGGTCGTGAGGATTAATTAAGTAGCGACGCTTGTATTAATTGGGTAACTACCCCTCATGCATACAAACACCTTAGAAAAATAAATTAAAATTATGTGTACGGACAGAGGATTCTTGTTACTTGACATTACCAAGATGTCCAAATACAGAATAACGGGGAGACAGAACCGGACTTGATAGTGACCTGTTCCACCGCGTACGTAGTTCAACTTTATGTACACCGAGAGTCAGGGTTGTCACTAATATCTGAGTTTCAAAACTACTGTATCCAACTACTGGTCCAATTTATCAGAATATAGAAAGAAGAAACATGGTACCTATCGGGAAGAAGTCGGACTCTCACAAGAAAGGGTTCCGTACCATAAACAAAAAAACACGTTTCCTGTATGGGAGTCCCTTATAACTTTTATTTTTATTTAATTTTTATAGAAATATACACTGTAAAAATGTCAGCTGTCTAGGTACCTATTACGGTTCTTGAGATACAGCCCGCTAACAGACGGACGGACAGCGGAGGCTAAGCAACAGGGTTCCGTTGGTTACCCTTTGGGTGCGGAACCCTAAATATGAAGGAAATTAAAGGACTTCTTTAATGAGCATCCCAATTGCGTTACTCTTTCTATCTCAAATCTGTGTGGTACTTTCCTCAAAAGACCACCTCAGACATTAACCTACATGGTTCTCATATGATTTGACCAGTACGATTGTATAGACTTTAAAAGAGACTTTGACCTCTGAGTTTGTTTCGGTGTTTCTTCTCAGAGTCAACTAGGAAACACCGGTCTCATCTAGTTTAAAAATGACTTGAAAAAGTGTTATGTTTAACCTACTTACAAATACAATATATTATGTTTGAAAATGTCGTCTGTTTGACTACGTGAAAAACGAAATAAATGTTGCAACGAAAGGATTGCCATTGATTTGTGTGTTACGCAATAACATAATTTACTGAAGTTATTAAACACTTTTAAAAAACGAAACATAATTTCTTAATCTATTTGTTTTTCAAAAAAGACAAACGTTTTATTATTTTTGTCGTATTCAACATATTTCAAATATCTATGTCTCATCCAATTTTCGATCATTTCATATTTCGCATTTTCACTGAAACACAAAATACTTTCCTAATTAAATATTCATCTCATCATCAAATTCAATCATTCCACCAATAATTAAGTGGTGCAAATATAAACAGTATATGGTTTTATCAAAAACCGATATCATATATCGATAGTCATTCCAAAACGTAAATGACCGCCACTAATTGATTGGCTCCCATTATAAACCGCTTCAAAGAACGATGCGCGGGTAGTAATTAAGATAATTACCACTTTTAGTTGCAAATTTGTGATTGCTGAATAATTTTATTTATTGGTGGAGCGTTATAATCAGCCATGTGGATGTTATAATTTAAATTGGTATTCATGTTACAGCTGCGAAATTCATATTTATTTAAGCTGAAAGCAGGTCCAATAACACTTCTTTCAATACACTTTACTCATAATAATTAATAACTTTTACTGTGGGAAAAACACCGAAATCGCGAAAGAAAATCAGGTGTTGAAATGTATGGGACAGTCGATTTTTTTTTCTATCGCGGTTTCAATGCTGGTCCCATAGTTGAGGAGTCTTCTTAAAAGGGGATATTTCCAAATTTATATTTTTTTCAACTGAATATGAGGTCTTCTTACTTATGCTAAAATACATCATTATACATCTTGAACAAATGCAAAAAGGGATATTCCACCTAGCAAATCTGACTTGGAAAAGCGTGTTCAAACAAAACAGGATACTTTCTCAAGGAAATCGCCACAAGTGACATATTTCACATTTAGTTTTTTTCTATTTTCTGAAAAATTAGATAACATACAGATATACCCTTTTGAAAAGACACTCTTCAGTTGTAATTCCTTAAAAATACGAGAATTGCCCCTTGTTGAACGCGGATATAGCTGTCAAAAATACCTGCAAGACGACCCTGCACCGCTCATGATTGTTCAAAGTTCATGTGTCGGGCTGTTTGACTTCTATATTAGGCCTGTAGAGGTCGCTAATGTCGTCATTGCTATTCTGCTCACGTGCTTAGCCTTATGCCTGTCGCGGGAATTCCGCTTATTATGCGAGCGCCACGCACCTCGGCACATCACTTTGTATTTAGATAATTTACGCGTAAAAATGTTATGGTATGGGTTCTTGGAGGAATATTAGTTTTGCTATTTGTAATACTAGCTACTGCCAGTGGTTTTACCTGCATAAAAGTCACAAATTATCTCAAAAAAACATACATACTTCCGGGATAAAAAGCTCTAACTTCTATTTATTCTAGGACACGGCCTACCCGTGTGCTAAATTCATCCAAATGTAGTAAAGCTGTGAAGAGATAAAAACACATAGACAGAGAGAAGACTGGGTTACTTTCTAATCTATACTATACTATTACTATAATAATATTATAAAGAGGAAAGATTTGTATTTTTGTATGTAACGAATAAACTTAAAAACTACTGGACCGATTTGAAAAATTCTTTCAGCAAGAGTTAGCTACTTTATCAGCGAGTAACATAGGCTATATTTTATTCCCGTACTCCCACGGGAACGAGAACTACGCGGGTGAAATCGCGTGACGTCCGCTAGTTTATAATATTAGCTATGAATGGGCATTTCAGTGTCTGTGAAGTTACTCGTTATTGCGATAATCAGACCACGATAGCCGGTATTTAGCACAATAAATGTATTAGCAGTATCACTGTCACAGACACGCACCTCTTATATTATAAGAGACAAAGGACTTGCTTACTAACAACCTAATGTTTATCAATTCCAGCTTGATAATGCGAAACTTTCTCAAGAAATATCTTAATATACATATATATTTCTTGTGTACGTGAGTATGTCACTGAACTCCTCCTAAACGGCTGGATCGATGTTGATGATTTTTTTTGTGTGTGTTCAAGGGGACTCGGGAATGGTTTAAATTCACAAGGGGATACGGTAGGTGGCGCTGAAATCGATTTCGATAATTTTTCGTCATACACAAAGCAAAAGTTAGGACAGGACAACGTCTGTCGGGACCGCTAGTAAAAATATAGTTATAGCCATACATGTACAGTAAAATCGGGTTACTTAGGCCCGATTTTACTGTATATGTATATTCTCTCTCGTTTACCAATTGAAGTGCATCACACTGTGTTTACTGTAAACCTGTTCGTTAAAGGTTTGGCGGTGACCAAGACAAACTTTAGCCTATTTTAATACTAAGCTAAAGCGTTAAAACCTCAAAAAAATTCGACGAAATAGTAAATAAGAACCATGAACATTTCACCCAATAATTCTAAACTGAATAAACCATAGTAATTAACAATCCAGCTTAATCTCCGAGTCCCCTTTAATAAAGACTAACAATATAATTCTTAAACATTGGTACGTGTAGAATTAACATACCACGTCAGTTGACCATTATATCTTGAGCTTTCATAGTGGCGCTGATGGCAAGAGCAGATCTTAAACACATAACGGGCCTGTATTTCCTTCCATGTTTTTAAGCACTTACTGTATTAATATTTTGCATTATTATTTACTAAGAGAAAAGCAAATGTGACAAACAAAATTTCGACAGTTATATTTCAAGACCAGTCAAACTCCAAAATCAGGGCTTAAATTGATTTTCCGATTAGGGTATACACATAATAAGCCTCCCACAAGGTGGACTGATGACCTGGTGAGGGTCGCGGATAGCCGATGGATGCGAGACGCACAAGACCGGGCGTTGTGGCGACACTTGGGGGAGACATGTGTCCAGCAGTGGACGTCTTTCGGCTAATATGATGATGATGATGAATAAGCACCATAGGACACACATTTTTAGGAACAAGTGTACAAAAGGCGGCCTTATCGCTCAGGGTTATTTCTTATGGAAAGTCTACACGATACAGTCTTCCATAAACTTCGATAGAATTTATTCTGTGCACCAAAGTCAGTCAAAAGTCTGTATCAAGTGGACCCACTGTTACAAACAACCTTTGAATGGACTGAAGAAAAGGAGATTTCAACACATTTCTGAACAAGGGATTTGTCATTCGACCTCAACAGCAAGGCTTGCAACTACTTGGCTGAAGATCCACTCACATCAAAATCGGTTAATTAAAGTGAAGTTCCATATTCCACCGCGGTCCAAGTTAAACTGGTCTCGCCCAGTGTGTGAAACCGCGCGAAAAATGCGAAATAAAGGGTGAAAGTTTGACGTTACGGGTTCCGTCGTTAATCTTTTTTGATGATGTAATGTGTCTTCATGGTTGTCTGGCCACGGGATCAGGATTATCATGGTGGTAAATAAAATGAGGAATAACAATGAATGTATGAATTTTTAAAAGGGTTGATCGTAACCATGTTTTATTAAAACTTTGTTTTTTTTTTCAGAATATGTTGATTTTATTTTTTTGTTATTTTTTAGCGGCGTTTGACTTCGATATCACCTGATGGGAAGCGATGGATGAAGTTTACGATGGGACGAGGGTATCCAGAAGATGCCTTTTTACTCATGCTGTAAAGGCTGACTGCTTAATTTCTAGAAAAAAGTATGATTTCTTAATCCTATCGTTTTTCTCCTATGTACTTCCTACTTTTAATCATTAATGTGAAAGTTTTGAGTAAGGATGGATGTTTGCTACTCTGTCACGCAAAAACTACTAAACGGATTTCGATGAATTTGGCAAACAGATAGTTTGTAACTTGGATTAACACAGTAAATAACTTTTGTCCTGATCGAAGTCCAAGCAGACAAATCTGCAGGTAGTTCTCTCATAATTTTGTCTTATTTTTCTCTCAACAATATCCAAGACAAGTGATTGTCTCATGTGATGAAATCTTAAACTTGGTTTGCAGAACATTTCAATAACTATCCAGAGAGTAATAATTATAATCTGACGGCTTGAGTTTACTTAAATTGTCTAGACAAAAGCCATTTCACTAAGATTTAGGTCTAGAATTATTAATGGTATTAATTAAGATTTCAAGTAATTCACACTGTTTGAGGCGTATTGCTTTAAGTTAGTTATAGATAATTATGTAGGGTAATGAAACAAGGCGTCGAAATCTGTGATGGATTTATTAAAATTGAAATTAGTTTTGAAAGAAAGCGGCTTTTAATATTGATCCTATTTCTTTTTATCCCTCAAGCGAAACGAAGCTCTGAAATCGAATTTCCAACCGACACATTTGACAGTGTGTCAGATAACTAAATCATCAAAATTATTCCGAACAAGCCAAAGTTCCCATTCTTGCAGCCACTCCCTTGTTTCCTTCAAATCTACATATTAATATTTAAGCCCAAAATAATCAAAGTAACACCATCTGCACCAGACAGGCACACAAACCACAGGTGAAAAGGGGTCTCGTCGCACAGAACCCTGAAAACACAACGTTCCCCCACCTCCCCTTTGAAAAGTGGCGTGCGACGTGTTTTGTCAAGCCATAATCAAACGTCACGTGACTAAGGGATGTGACACCCCCCCGCACCTCCTCTCGTATTCGCAAACATTCGTGTTGCCAGTACTACTACCTAACGGGGATTAAGAAGTGTTTGTTCACCATCCCATGGATAAAATACTTTTTTTATTGGGAGAATTTGGATGGATTTTTGTAGGAGTGGTGCGATTTTGATAATTGATTTTTGTGGAAACAATTACCAAGGGAAGAAGAAATTAAGAGGAAGGAAGTAAGTTATTTTCCGGTGCGGCTTATAATGAATTCAATATCATTTACAACACTTAGTTGTTTTTGTAATAACTGTGAGGACGAGGTTTGACGAATCTTCTCCTATTCCGAAAGGTTCTTCTTTGCTCTCTAATAACTTAAATTATTGCCTCTATTGCTACAACAAAGCGACGACATCATTCATAGAAATCGTTCTATCTGTAATATACATTTATAGAATCATTAATCCATATAAATTAAATTCTTCCGTTACTGAGTTACTGACAGACAACGCACAGCCGAAACTGCTGATGGTCGTAGAAAGCTGAAATTTGGCGTATAGGTTCCTTGGGTAGTGTAGGGGAGCACTAACACAGGATTATTATTTTTTTGCATTTCCCGAAATACCAACGGGAACGAGAAAAAACACGATATGCCCGAACGACGTCGCGGGCTAAAAGCTAGTTTTAAATGCGTCATGCTTTTCGCAAATAAACGATTTTTCTTTCTTTATATAAAAAGCGTCGTTGTCACATGATCAGTGGTCTTAAAAAGATCTACAAGAACTCAGTTTTATGATCTGGTAAGCAAAGGGAAAAGCTCAACACGAAAAAACCCCACCCCATAGACGTACGTCTACCCCTGAGTGGGTAACCCCAGTTCGACTGGATGTTTGTATTGCATTAAACATTCTTTGTCGGAAATAATGAATGAGGAGCGCAAACTTGGCCGCCGAGCGAATATTAACCAATGTTGATCTTGCGTCTTTGCTCTTTTTCGGTGCCGCACTTTTAAGGGAGACTTGAGAAAATAACATTATTAAGACACGTCTGTGTGAGATTTTTAAAGTATGGAGAGAAATAAAGAAATCGAAATTAGATCAAGGATACTCCACTTTGATATCAGCCCTTAGACTGATCGCTACTAAAGATATTACCATCAGCATCAGATATACCAGCACAGATATACCATCAGCAGCTGATATTTTTTTTTTTAGATATTTTTTTTTTATATTATGTTATCTTATCTAATTGAATTGTATGCCATATTATTTAATTGCCCTCAATTCAATGTTTTGACTGTGTGTGTGCGTCCTAATTATTTTTTATTATTATATATTTATTTCAGACAACAGTGATCTATATGTTTATTAGTAAAAACTTACACACTATGTTAGTACAGAAATTTAGGTGCAAATACACAATTCATCTAATCATTCAAAATAAAATATTCAATTTCAATTGCTTTTTCATAAAATTATTATTAAAAATTCATTAATTTACTACATATATTTGTAATATTGACAAGAAAAAATTATAATTAAAGTAACCAAATCGATTAAAATAAAATAAAATATCAATTAAAATAAATACAATCCATCAATAAATTAAAACCCCTTCTTGACATGTAACTGCACACAATGCCACAGTATTGGGCAGTCTGTTTGACCAGCCACAACGCTCAGGCTCATTTTTTATTGTTAAAATGTAATTTAGCGTTACCATTTTTGTTGTGATCTTTGACATTTGTAATATTTTTTAATTATTTTATTTTTTCTGACACTGTTCTTATTTAATTTTAGTAACATTTCACATTGTACTTTTATACATATTCGAATCCTAATTAATTTCTCGTTTACACCTTTTCTTTCAAAGTTTCATATGATAATGTTGTGGTAGAATAATTGATTAATAAAGTTATGATAATCTTACAGTGTATGCAATGTTGACGATCCTCACAATAAATAAATAAATAGTTGAAATACGATCCTTGCCGAACTTCTGTCGCAAACTTATTCTATGCCAGACTCGATCAACATCATCGTGATTTAAGCCCAGAATCACCAACTACTGGGTCTGGTTTTTAATTGATTTAGAGATAGATAACGCGCACGAGCAACTTGTCTTCGCAACTAATTTGTCTCTCACATCAAGTCTATGGGTTTATTTGAAAGTGCGAATAAAAATGCTTTGCTTGTAGTGACGCGACAGCCGGAAGACAAAATTAGCTCGTGCGCGCTATCTCTTATTTGAAGTTAATAACGTGTCAAAACTTACTTGAATGCCAAAGTCTGGCAGATTTTTCATACCCAAAGTAGAGTTCAAAAATTTTAAAACTTCATATTCCTAATTTGGAAGTCAGCTGGTCTATTCTGTCAACATCTCATCGTAATAACTTAGCTGAAATGAGCATGAAGTGAACTGGCATTCCATTTTGCTTGTATGAATGACAGCTCACTTCATGTTCACTTCACCTAAGCATTTTTTTTTAAGGATGGTGAATCGTCGAATGACTTCTTCCACTCTGGTTGGAGCAGAAGGGCGTGTCAGACTCTTACTGACTAAAACCCATCCGTGTTCCTTCTAAAGCCCTTTGCGTTCCAGGGCCGCGGTGACTCTTTCGAACAAATTCCGCCAACCTGAGCAAAGCATACTACTTATTTAAAATTGACTAACTCATAACTTTCTTGGCCCAAATAACTACCAGTCACACAGATTACCTTTAAAATCCAGCGCCAAGAGAAGTGTAAAAACTTCATCTGGGCATCACCTCGGAACCAACAGTTTCTGGCCCAAAGCCAAAACTATAACAAATCTTAAATATATTTTCTGAACGGGAAATACACGTCCCAAATTGAACAGCCATTTATAAATAAACAACAAGTAGAAGTGACTTCAAGTTAAAACTAAAACCTGATTGCGGAAAAAACCGCGAATGATATTTTGAACTAATTACTATTTATAGAAGCTTTGATAATTTTTTAACGGCATTCTTTTTTCAAAATTAAACTAGATGAGGCCGGTGTTTCCTAACGCTGACTACCCTGAGAAGAAACACCGAAACAAACTCGAAGGTCATAGTCTGTTTAAAAATCCTTATTTTTTATGATAATTATGACCTGATTCGCCATCTAGGTTAGGTTCCAGACGAAACAACTCTGCAACGGACACGAAAAAGTGTGGACACGAAATTTTGCGTACGTATTCAATTTGTTTAAACAATGTTTGTTTAGAATTAATATATTTTAATATAAGATCTACTTTAATATATATTTTACATACATAAAATGCCCACGTCACCCGGACTAGAAACAAATCAATTAATTAATCATACATAGAAAACGATAGTCGAATTAAAAAAGCCCTTTACACCGAAATCAGGAACCATTTAAGCCCAAACTCATTAACAGTTCCGTTCATCAATTAATTAATACCTTATATTAATTTGATTTCTATTATCAGTAACATAAAGGCAAGGGTCGATTAAAGGGACAAGTCTGTTCTAGAGCATCCTTATCGGACTTAGGGGTCCGTGGACCATTCAGTAAAGAGATTACTTGCGTAAACAGCTTTGCCAATTTGGATTATGCTTTCTTTTTGTGAATGGTTATTTATTTTGGCTTCGTGCCTTTTATTATTTGGAAGGTGAGTTGGCGATCTTTATTTATTTTTTGTTTGTTTAAGAGGATTTAGGGGTGTAGGGCGATTGGAGTTTTTCTTCAAAGTAGTGAGAACGAAGCGTTTAGGGACTAATTATTTTGGGCTTAAGCTTGGGCTTAGAATGTAGCATTACTTTAGAATTTCTTTTTAATTAAACTATCAATAAAATGCCTCAGTCAATTAACAAATAAAACGGTTTTTTGAAAATCATTAAGTTTCTTTTGACATCGTATGCAAAATTCAAGTTATTTGGAGGTTAATAAAAGTGTAAGCAAACGTTTAATCATACCTGCAGCCTTACTATGACGTGCTAATGCCATCCAATTTCGATGATGTAAAAGGGTAGTATTCGCTATGTGTAGCTCCGTCTCCCTCTTAGAGTGGAACCATGATCGTTTTAAGACTTCATAGTAGGGACCGATGCTGGACTTGAAAATCATCTAAAATGTTTGGGTGCTTCAATCCATCCATTCTTCATCCAAATACATTTAAGTTCTTTGTCGTCCATTTAGCGTAAATCTAATAAAACATTATTTTGCTACGGAACCACATAAAAAATAAAAGATGGTTCTTCTCATTTCATGAGGACATAATACTTTTGTTTTGTACGCATCAACAAAAAATATACATCTCCTTTACACAAAGCAATCTAAGTAAAAGTTACTTAACGGTTTTTTGTTTTACATTTATTTACATAAGCTTTGAGAGAGATTCGGTGCAGAGATCAAAACAGTAAGTACTTGGTATTACTTTACATTTTTGTCACGTGAATCATGATCTAACTTTTTTGGGATGTTACATAATAATATGTATTTCAATGTTTATTGTTTTAAAACCAAGTTTCCCTTTATTTAAAAGAGAAAAGAAAAGAAAGAAAAATGTTTATTTAGGACTCGCACAAGACAAACAAACCAGTAAAATAAAATTTAAAACAAAATATACATTTATTATATATTATTTGTACCTACCGTAAGTATATCAGTGTGTTCCAAATAAACAAGTTTATTTTTAACCGGTAGTAATTAACGTAATACGAATTTTATTTGTATCTTATTTTTTGTTTTCATTATTAACTAGCTTTTGCCCGCGACATCGTCCGCGTGGAATAGTTACTTGGGGCAGAGTTTAGTTAAGTTTCAGTCAATGCTACAGCAGAGAAAGAATAGATAGATATAGATAGTTTAACAAATGTTCGACGTGATTCTTTAAATTGGCATAACTTTTTTGTTTATGAACCGATTGACACGAAACAAACACTTAATGTTCAAAATTCACATTTAAATCGGGTAAGCCGTTTCTGATATTAGCGTGCACAAACGCACAGATAAAGAGACAAAAATTCTAACAATCATTGTTTTAGGTGCTACTTGCGTTGATAACGGTCCCAATAATATTTTTTCTCATATATCTTCCATGTACAGACAGCGATCCGTTACATTTTTATTATATGAATAGATATACATTAACTAAATCTAAATTAACATAATTACTTATTTAAGCACTTTTTGCTTGGAAAATCATTCCATTCTGTATCTGGAGTAGGGCGTTGCTAGCTGCGCTACAGTTTATACTTTTGCAGCTATCATCGTTTTACTTGTCGTACTTAGTCTTGTTTTATTGTTCCGAAATAAACTTTTATTATTCTTAAATAATTAAAGGTATTAAAAACGACAACGTTGTAAGAAGTGGAACCAGCGAACTACCTTTTGGTCCTTCGGTACGGATCAGAATATTTGTTTTTGCTTATCATCATCATTATCATCATCTTCATCATCATACCAGCCGAAAGACGTCCACAGCTGGACATAGGGCTCCCCAAAGGGAGGGGCGGGGGTAGCCATAACCACCACGCTTGGCAGGCGGGTTGGTGATCGCAGTGTAGCTATTGCAATGCAGAGAAGCACAGAGAATGCTGCTGCCCATTCTCTGGTGAGTCCCTTAGTCGCTTCTTACGACACCCACGGAAAGTGATGGGATGGTGCAATTCTTTTACGTTTAACTGATGTGATTTAATGCTAAATACCTCTACAAGTAATGACTTCCGACTAATCCAAAAATTCAATTTAAAATTGTAGATACACTTAAACAAACATATTTCAGCCAACCAAAGCACTAAAACGTCAGTGCACAAAGTCAAAATTATAGCCCAGCTTACAACTCCTACCTCCGAACAAAAGCGTACTGTTATACTGTATCCTACTGGCTCCAACACATATAATACCAAAAGTATTTCATACCAAAATTGCAGACGTAGTTACCGCAGTTTTCGAACTGGCAACTCCGGCCACAGATTACATTTAATACAAAGACTCAACTTCGTATATTCGACGACTTTCATACGCACACATAGGCAAGTACCTTTTATATGAAGTTATGAAGCAGTCACGCGGATACCCCCGTAGTTCCCCGTTTAAAATCGTGTAAACGACTGTTACACATGTGTGAGTGCATCCATCTTCAATAGTACATAGTCATGTAATTGTTTAGTTTGTTATAAGTACCTTAGTTTCAGAACTAGACGCTCACACCGCAGACATGGCTCAGGGGCACACGTATAGAATATGATCCTTCATTTTAATTAAGAATTATTTACATTCCCCCTATATTTGTTGAACGATGCGTAAATATGGGTAAGTTCGTTTTAATGAAATTTTACTAAGTTTGAATCAATCGGATGGTGTGTGTTTGGTTTGTAAGCCTTATCCGGTGTGTGGTGGAAAACTTTTTGTTTCAAACCTTTCAAAATAAGTTATATAATAAGCACTACTGACTAATTTGTAACATACTAGCAGCAGTCACGCGGTTTCACCCGCGTAGTTCCCGTTCCTGTGGGTGTACGAGCGAGTAAAATATAGCCTATGTTACTCGCTGATAATGTAGCTATCCATTGCTGAAACAATTTTTCAAATCGATCCAGTAGTTTTTAAGTTTATTCGTTACGTACAAAAATAAAAATCGTTCCTCTTTGTAATATTAGTATAGAAATAGATAGAATTATGAACTTTTATGAGTTATAAGTCAAAGTACACGGCACTTTTGAACGTCATAATTTACAGTTCAGTAAAATAATAATATTACATTAATAAAGTGACTCTACTGTCCATTCGGAAAGGAAGATTCTTATAGAGAAGAACAGATAAGAAACTCCATAGTTACTCTTTTCAAATAATGATTTTACAAAATTTGGTATACAAAAATTAATTTAATATTATGTGAGGACGATGCACCCAGAGTATGCTACTTATAAGAACAAAGTATTACCAGAAGAGGTAAACTTATTCATTTTCTAAAGACATTTAGGTAAATGGTACTCACATATTTACAAATATGTGAGTTATATGTGTTTATATTTACCATTAATTAAACAGAAAATAAAAACACAAAAAAGAAACAGTATATCTATAAAGTTAATTCATAAATAAGGGTGTATGAATTGGCAATTTATCGCTAAAAGCGAACAACCTTCGAATGAACAAAAAAGAAAAGGAGAAAAAGACTTGTCCAGACTATTTACATACTGAAAAATATGAATTTCTTGTGAAATAAGCAGTCACTTTTTGTTCAGCCACCCTAACTCGACTAGTAAAAATGTCTGAGATATTAAATACTTAAGTTTTGATAAATTAAAAAATATTCATATTCTTATTTGTTTGTCACGACATGTACAGTCAACAAAGCTATTTGGTACGCAGGCAGCTAACTTGCAACTACTTTTAAATAATGTTGTGAGTGTGCTGAGTAGACAATTATTGTACACCACACTCGTGAGTATGTCATAAGCTAAAAAGTTATAATGCAGACATTAGAAATAAATATTGGCAGTGCAGTGGAAAAAAAAACATTTTTGTATGTATACCAAATAGCTTTTTTGACTGCAAATAAATAAAAAATAAATAATATTGTCTAAAAGATATCAATTTAATTTTTTTAAATAATATTTTAATTTAATAAAAATAATAACCCTACATATAGTTGCGTCTCATCGACCCTTTTAAAAACAACGAAAGAATGATGACCAGACCATTAATGCACATAAAAATATATTTCCCTATACAGTGTGACCACCATTCAATTACACAAACAAACATATGGAAATCATCCCAATTCCGTATTGGAAATAAAAGAATAACAATGCCACGGAATAAGGGGATAGACATAGGGGAGAAATGTCGATTGGTTGTGGATGTTTCGCGTGTAAAATAAAAATATAAGCGCAGATGAGTGAAGCAGGGAGCTAAACATAAGTAGTGTTTTTATATCTTTATGTATGAGAGTGCTTATTCGCGGTGTGTGGGTAATTTATGGGAAGAAACATAAGGATGAATATTAGCATTTATTGTATTTAACATCACGCTTGTGTTTTTCGAAGGTTTAGGCAGAGGTGTTGCTATAGTACTTACATATATATTTCACCAGTTATGTTTTTGTTCAAAACTCATTTAGAATGGGGCGAGCTTATTGAAATCAAACATGAGCACAAATCTATGAATTCTAGATGGAAGTAACACTTTGCATGACCCAAAGCAAAGATGCCAAAATTAAATACTACGCAATTCATTTTGCAATTTTAAAAAGTACGGGGTTTAAGTTACCTTTTAAATTACGGTCCAGCTAGGCTACAAAAAATCTAGTTCAAAATGAAGTAAAAAGTAAGTAAAGAAAATCCATTTCCCGACACGACCAAGTCGGAAAAACTAAAAAAAAATCTGTCTCATTTCCTCCAACCCTTCTACCACGAACCTCTATAAAAACACTTCACAAAACGATTACAGAGCAAATTAAAATTCAGTCACAAACACACCTAATTCACGCCACCGTTTAAAACTAAAACTACTTTACCCAAAGCTCTTGACACCAAACGGAAAAAATCTTACACCGACCGGATGAATAAGGGTGCTTTTCCGGAAGAGATGTGCGAGGTATGGCTAGGCGCTGCGCGAGGAAAAAAGTCACCAATGCGATTACTGGTGCAAAAGAGCTAGCGGAGCTAGGTATTTTTAGATGAAAAGCAAGAGATGCAAAAATGAAGCAAAAATGTACAAGCGACGGACTACGCTCACCCTACCACACCACACTCCGCCCGTGCGCAGCTAAAGAATCCGCTACGCATCCTCGCACCACATAGCTCCTTGAGGGTGCTGTTCTACCCCACCAGCGATGTTCTATGCAGCTATGTTGCTAGAAAGTAAAACCTAACCTACGAAACTATGTGACCGTTTCCACTTATAGCTAAGTTGTGTAGCGGAGCGAGTAAGATGTGCTATGAAAATGCGCTGCCGCATGGTAGCTGTACGAGGAAGATGCGCAGCTTGAGCACTCTGCTCTGCACATAGCTACACATCTCACGACCATCAATATGACGCATCCACAGCACGCATCCTTCCATATCAAAACGTAGCTTATTTGAATCAGTTTCCACCAGTACAGTGCCATGCTATGTGGGCCAATGTATGTATATGATTGGTAGATATCAAACGTATCCATAGCAACGTTGCATAGCTCATCTCTGGTGGAAAAGCAGCCTTAACCTCGCACCACGCCCCCCACCTATATGCACAAACCGTGCCTTCGACCACAGTATCGCTTTCCATCAGCTGGGATTGTGGGCTAACGTGAGCCTGAATTATAAAAAAGTACACACCATTTCACGGTCTTGCTACGCTTCCTCGCACAGCTTCGATGGAAACCATAACACATTTTCACAGCACCATTACATACCTCGCACCGCCTAGCTACCCTCGCATCTCTATTGTAAAAGCACCCTAAATTGCGGCTATTCAGTCGAAGAAAATATTTGAAACACCGAGCTGCGAAAAAGGGGCGAAAAAAAATAATAGAAATAGCTTAGTCGTTTGGGAGAAATAACGGAATTGGCAAGGTATGAATGGTTAATACGGAAAGAGGGGAGTAGGGAATTAATTTGCCGTGGTGAACACCATGGGTACGTATTCCCATTGGATATTTAGCATTATGTTCCTTTAGACAATAAATGTTTGGAAGATGTGGGTGAAATTTCCGTGTGTAAGTGTTTTTACTGTTTATAGTCGTGTTTGGTAATATTTTGGGGTCTAGTGTACAGTACAATGTGTTTCTTTGGCTGAATATAATAATAAGTTCCCAGGAATTTTACACCTTAAATGTACTATAGGTGGTTAATACAACAGGTGGTGGTAGGTGATTAATGTTTTTTCTAGGGTTCTGAATGTTGAGATGAAACAGAACCCTTATAGAACCCCTCGTGTGTCTATCTGTCCGAATGTCACAGACAATTTGATCAGGATCAAGTGCACCGCAATTTTTAGATCGGGGTCACATTTTAGAAAATATTTACATAATAAAGTTATTAAAACTACAACTCATTCAACGTGATACTTTTACGGTTCCGTCGATGTCAAAAAGTACTTGTAACCCAGTAGCAAGACTAAGATAAAAATCTCGGACATTCGTGACCACAGACAATTCCTCAGCACTTCGTCTGTAAGTGCAGCTACTGAATGGCTCACTTCCTCATTTAATTCATATTACTTCCACGCGATGAAAGACTGACACGCCATTATTATTCATGTCTTTTAGTTCAACAATGCAGTTGGCAATGGGAGGAGCTCGTGGATAAAGAATCCAAGCCGCACGGTTCGATCTTCAAGGTTAAGCAACGCTTGCCGAGGTCGGTCTGTTCATACCGAAACTCCCCCGTGTCTCGGAAAGCACGTTAAGCTGTTTGTGTCGGCTGTCATTTATAGATGTTTAGCAGTCGTTATAGATTGTCAGAAGTGTACCGTGTTACCCAGTTAATGGGTTTTGGAGGTCTGGTAGGCAGCCGCTTCATTGACAACACTGGTACCTATTCAGTTGAATTTGGATTGACTGGAAGCCGAACCCAATATAGTTGGGAAAAGGCTAGGCAGATGATGAATGCAGTAGGCAATGCAATATAATATTATTTTTGCGTGTAAGCAGCTCGGATGGGCAGTCACCTCATGTCATCATACCATCCGAAAGACGTCCGCTGCTGGACATAGGCCTCCCCCAAAGAGGGCATTGGCCATAATCGCCACGCTTGGCAGGCGGGTTGGCGATCGCAGTGTAGCTGTTGCAATGCACAGAGAATGCTGCTGTCCATTCTCTGGTGAGTCCCTTAGTTGCCTCTTAGGACACCCACGGAAAGTGATAGGATGGTGCTATTCACACCATACAGAACTCTGACCTGAATAACTAACTTCATTAAACTAAAATTTCCGCCAATTAAAGCCCATAAGCTCGCCAAAGCAGGCAAACAAGCTCCATTTTAAAACTCTTTTAAGCAAGATAAATAATAAACAGAAGTGTTTACTCGCAATTAGTGCCTCTTCTTAGAAGCCGGTTTGTTTGTCTAGTAGAACAAACAAGTAATCAACCTAATTTATATTAACAAACAAGGTGAAAGCACTTTAAAGCCCTATTATGGAACTATATCAACGATAAATTGTTATTTAAAAAAAGCTAGTGCTCCCGGCGAACTTCTTACCGCCTCAGAATACATTTTTGCCGTGTATTATTTTCCACTATTTTTTTTTTCTTGTTTTAATAGCTATTCTGCTATTCGGGCAAAGACAAATCCAACAAAGCAAAGATCTTCAAAATCGGTCCAGCCGTTCTTGAGTTATAAATGGTGTAACTAACCCGACTTTGTTTTATATATTTAGATGTATAAACTCATAATAAAAAAAAATATGGTGCGGTTTTAGTCTTCATCAACATTGGACCCGAGAATCTACGACTGTATGATCGGATTTTTGAAAAAAAACATCAGTTAGTTTAGTCAGAAATTTTAAAACTAATTTGATAAAAATGAGAGCTCAAGCACTAACGGATGGTGCAATAATACAGTTTTATATCTGCTGTTTTGTTGTGTTTTTAGCCTGTATTTACCGTCTTTCTTCAGCACCATGTGTAGCGGACTTGCCCATGGACTATTCGATGGTCGACAGATGCCTTGGTCCATCATTAATCGTATTTCTTCCTTCGCAGCGTTACATTTGTGTGGCGCCGCGCGCTCGCGCTACGTCATCCTCGACCGCCGCCAAGCTTGAACCGCGACTATTGGCCGGTTAACTCCTCAGCGCCACCACCACTTGTGGAATACCCTACGGCAATATATTAAGCCTGGTTCTGGACAATAAACTCAGTCATTGTCATTTGTTCATATCCATCTGTGTTTTATTGGAAGATACCGTAAAACCCCTAAAACCGGTTCGATTCCAGGCTAAGGATACCGATTTTTCAAAAATTAAATGATACTGTTTTAGTTTTCATCATAATCGGGCTCAAGACCTTTTTTAGTGTTTTTCGCTAATCCTCATATTTTCCGATTTAGCCATCCACGCACACTTTAACACTCCCATGAGGATAGTCAGAAACTGTAGAACGACACCAGCAATTACCTGATTTGATTGGCATGTACCTACCTGAAGGTACATGCCAATCTTCTATGGCAGTATTTCTGAGCTGACTATATACTTGAAGATACGCAAAAACAAACTCAGAGGTTAGTCTCTTTTAAAACCCAATCCATTACAACGAAATGATCAGATAATATGAAAACTATGTGGATTGGTTGTTGCGGAATTTGTTCGAAAGAGTCACCGCGGCCCTGGAACGCAAAGGCCTTTAGAAGGAACACGGATGGGTTTTAGTCAGTAAGAGTCTGACACGCCCTTCCGCTCCACCCAGAGCGGAAGAAGTCATTTGATGATTTCCCATCCTTAAAAAAAAAAATGTAGATTGATTGATGTTTGAAATGGTCTTTTGAGGAAAGCAAGCAAGTAGATCTATCGAGACTGTGTCCGCATTCGCGTCAGTTTTCGTGTAGCTCAACTCAGAACTTTAGAGCTCAACGATCCGATAAAAAAATAACAAAATAAGGGCATTTGGTAAAGCTGCAAAAAGTTCTAAACTGGAGTAATAAACAACGAAAACCCAGCTTTCGACAAAAAACAATAAATATCGAGCATTCGAGAAAACCCTGAATCGATTTCGAAAAGAATATCGAACATTCAAGAAAAAAAGACTTCAAGTGTCAAAGGACATTTTAATGTTGAAAAATCATTCTCTCCAAGATCTCATTTTACTAACGTTCGACTAGGCTGTTACTGCCTGCCATTTTTTATACACCTGCCAACAAAGACCCACTTTTCTTAGGTATATTTGTACAAAGTTATTTTTACCACCAGAGCTGAAAATTTTCAACTCTATCCCCTAAACGCAGAGGTGAATTTTCTTTTATCAAAGTGTCATGATAAGATTGCAATTGTTGATGTATTAGGGAGGGCCCAAGATTGAAGATCGATTCGCTGTTGCGCACCTTCTGTGGCTTAAGTACGGGGGATTTTGATTTTAAAATGAGTTTAAAATGTTCGTCGGTGTATAATTAAATGCAAGGAGATTGCTTCGGTTTATGGCTATATTTGATAGGTAGAGCTCCTTGTTATAAAATTAATGTAGGTAGGTAATTTAAACGATTAAAAAGTTTGAAGTTTAAAAAAAGCCAGGATTTTAAAATGAGATTTACTTTTGTTTTTGATAAACGTGTGCATCTCGTCTACAATTGGGAAAACCCAGTAGTAGATTACAATTCGAGCGAAATATGGTAGGTACCTTACCTCATAAAACTTGGGACAGATTACGTTCCAATCTATCTAAAAGTACAAACCCCAAATCCAACACAAAAAATCAATCAAAACAAATAAATGATTGCCCTACAAAACTCCAAGACACATCCATCCATTCACAGGAGCGGGAAACATCCAATCCTGTCAAAAAATTACCTCTCGCCCAATCAAAGAGGAAGAATACACTCCGATTCACGCAGTTAAATCAGTCCGGTATTTTAAAAGTATTTTCCTATTTCAAATCATGGTAAATTACTTTCATCCCTGTTCGGGCACAGTCACAATAGGGGATGATTCCACTGCCCGAGGGGGGAAAAAGGACCTTTTTAAATCGCCGATAAGAGTTAATGAGCTTGAAAATCTAAAATTTATATTCAGAAAATGAATTCTTTGATGAAAGAAAGCGATAGCGCGGTGCGAATGATTTAATGTA
Source organism: Mamestra brassicae (assembly GCA_905163435.1). Lineage (NCBI taxonomy): Eukaryota > Metazoa > Arthropoda > Insecta > Lepidoptera > Noctuidae > Mamestra > Mamestra brassicae. The sequence goes on along the minus strand of LR990999.1, from coordinate 2,074,498 downwards.
TTTATGTAAATGTAGGCTTTAAGCAGAAAGCCCGCATACTACGCGTGAATTTCAACGGTAGTTACGCTTTTTATTTCGGTCTTTTGGGGTTCCCTGATATTCAGATTACGCATCTGTCCCCCGGCTATCGAAAAGCCACCCTACTTTTTTTTCTATGAAGACAGGGTTTTATTAGGTGGATCAGAAATACCGTAATACCTGCCTAGTGGAAAACAGTGAAAAAAGATTTATGAGTATCAAAAGTTTTCTTTTTATTTTATTTTTTTTACTCTACGCTGAAAATGTACAAGACAACGAAAGAGAGAGTAAAAAGCAGTGACAGAATCAAAGTTGTTTGAGAATCAGCACTTTTTTAATGTCAAAATTTACATAAAGGCAGTCCCCTAAAGCGGCCCCCCGTCACCACTTCCTAGAGCTATCAAGTCAAGACTAGTAACGTCTGACCTGAACCTAATTATGCTTAAAACTAAGAAAAACCCGCAACACTACACCCCTCCAATAAAACAGCAGTATACACAAATAAATATTGACAGGTACACATATTCATGAAAAAAATATACGTTGTATTTCATTTTTTATATCTCAATTTGTGAGAGATACGGTATTTCCCAGCGATATTAATTGATTGATGCTGAATAACGGAAGAGTTTATTGGAAAAAAGTAACGTTATCAATTTTATTCGCGCTCGTACGAAGGCTATGGTAAAAGTACGTTGGCATTGTGAATGATGGACTAATGGGATATTTATCTTGATTCTTTTATGTACGTACTTGATTTTTGTGATATCTTCTTCTTATATATAAAATTCTCGTGTCACAATGTTAGTTACCATACTCCTCCGAAACGGCTTGACCGATTTCGAATCGGCTACCATCTATTTTTCATACCCCTAAGTGATAAGGGTTGTCCAAGCCTAACATTTATTTTTTGGACAAAATTTATAATGTGGCATTAAAAAATACATACAGCCCTAAATTTTCACCCTTCTACCACGAACCCTTATTTTTTATAGCGATATTAGTACTTTAATTATTTTCTACTCTCGGCGGTCGATAATTGATCATTTACCACTCGATCAGTTATTCTTGACTATTTATTAGAAATTTAAATAGAATTAAAAAAATATTTTAGTGTTGGGAAGCCTATTTATTGAGGGAGGCTTTGGGGTATATAACATCACGCTACGGCCAATAGGAGCCGAGCATTCATGAAAAATGTAACACAGACGAAGTTGCGTGGGTCAGCTAGTTTTAGATAAAATATTTAGGTTTCAGTCAACATCTAACAAACAATATTTGTGCTTGAAAGGACACGGTGTTAATGACTTCTGCAAAATAAAAAACATAGACGGAAAAAAAAACGAGAAAAACACATGCGGCTCTACCCGCAAGTTATTTTAAATGATTCTCACGACGCGCGACGTTTGGGTCTAGTGCAAACGTGTAAGCAAAATGTATTTAATCAACTCTAAACATACGAGAAGTTAGCTACATCGCAAAGTGGACTGAAAGACGTGATCACTGGAACCCAGAACGCAACTTTGTGTTTGTATCAGTGGGGTAAATCTCGGACTTTTTCGGAAATAGCTTCTTCTGGGTAAGCTCGCTGCATCGTTGTCTTTGTCTGTGTCATCTATGATCTAGACTAGAGTCAAGAGCAAACTCATCACAAAAAAAAATGAAAAACGGTCGCATTGGCATCTTAGTCCCAAACTGTCAAAGATTAAGCGTTATTAACCGACTTCAGGAAGAGGTTCTCAATTCGTTTGTTTTTTGTTTTTGCTACCTCATAACTCCGTAATTTATGAACCGATTTGATTTTTTTTTTTGTTAAAGGATATACCTTCCGATTGGTCCCATAGAAATTTCATAAAAAACGGTTTAATATTTTTTTTAAATTAAAATAGCTGGGAAAATATGTCATCCAAGTAAACGAAATTGCGTATTTAGCTTTTCTGTGACTTTCCAGTGGTGTTGTTAGGTGTGGGCTACCACTAAAAAGTGAAAAATATTAATGTTAATCAAATCAAATGCTTTTAATATAATTATTATAGTGAAAGCATTTGTCAAATCCTGAATCTCATAAATCCTTCAGCCCTATTTCCCTCTCGAAACCAGATGACTGTAAATATTTCAACAAAACGACAACAGTTAAAAGTTCGCCGGTGTCCTTTTTAAATTTAAAATATTCCGCCTCATTTTTATTTTCGTCGGACAGATTCTGTAAGGTAAATAGTTGAGACGTCTCCCCGGGTGTATTTTCAGCGCAAAATTTATGCATGTTAGGCTGTGGTGCTATTGCAAGCGATTTATTCAAACTTAATGCACTAGTAAAACCACTGAACAATGGCGGACTTCATGCCTGAGGAATTTTCTACGAGTCGACTTTTTGGTGATGCAGAGAAGTCATGATACACTCAATGGGAAGGGAGTTTAGAAGTGGGCTAAGCTAATTCAATTGAAAATACGTCCTATAATTTATAGTAATAGGAGTTATTTTCAATAGACTAGAGGACCTAGCGTTCTACACCATTTTATTATAGAAGAAAATAATAATTACCATATCAAAAAACAGTGATGAAAAAGCAAAAAATTTTTGCAAAAACTACGTCTTTGATTTTATGAACTTATGTTGAAAAAAAATGGGAAAAGGTTGATCTTTTACCATTCAATCCGCTATTACAGTCGCTTATCGCTTTCTGTGCCACCAAGCTCTACATGCATTTCACAAAGTATCTTTTATAGTCCTAAAATTATGAAAGGGACTGGCGTGTTATTCTTTTTTCAAGTACAGGACACGAATTCGCCTCGCTCCTTTAAAATTTCCGCGCAATAGAGTACCTAACCGTCCTTGTCTACTTATGCACTATTCTTCTTTAACCAGCCGTTTTTCTGACTAATTTAAATGTTCGTCCTAAGTACTTGAAATTCTACGAGGGTTAACTTTATTATCTGAGACTAGTTTTTAAGAAGGACACGAAGTAACTGTAAGTTTAGACTTAGTTGTTGTACTGCTTTGATTTAAATGGGTAAGTATTGTTGTTTCGTTTTGTAATAACCATATTTCAAGTAGAATCATGTCGGCTTCCAGTCAAACCGGATTCAGCAGAATACCAGTATTTTACGTGGAGCGGCTGCCTACCAGACTCCCACACCACAACCCATTAACTGGTTGACACGGTACTTCTTCGGTATTTCAAGTAAAATAAAGGTTGATATTATTATTACTATTTTTGAATTTTCTTAGCTCTTGACTATTTTAAGCTGCATAAATGGGATAAAATCAAGTCAATGTAGTGTGTACTGATTTTATGATGCAGAAAAGATGATATGAATAAAAAAAGTAATTTCCTTCAATTTTCATGAATTTTCTCACTATTCTTCAGGAGTGTATAATTATTATTATTCTGCATGATCATTCCACACAATAAAAAATCGTTAATCCGTTAGACTTTGATTCAGGACAGCCAAAACACTAGGAAGTGGTGACGGGCGGGCGTTTTGGGGGACTGTCTTTATGTAGAACTTTGACGTTCCAAAAGTGCTGGCACTCAGCCTAATTTGAATAAATGACTTGATTTGATTTTTTTAGCATTATGTTTTTACGAAATTAAAAATATCAATATAAATACGTTGTGCAGTTAAAGCTATTGCTATGCAGATATCGAAAGTCCACTTAGAAAAATTGAAACAAAAGCACATCTACAACACCGCAGAACATCGCCCCAAACATCCGTAACTCTGTAAGTTAAAGCAAAACAACTACTTATATGTAGGTACTACCTACTAAAAACTTAAAGCTCATATTATCTCCCTTCTAACATGTTACCCATGTAAGGCTAAGTATCCTAAACATCTCTGCTCATCGTTCCAGGTATTTCCAATAAAGAGTACTCTAAAAATACCTGTTACAAAGTATCGATGGTGTTGTTCTCTTTGTGGAGAACACTTTCATCTTAGTACCGCGAGCCGCAAATTTTACGCATTCTACTATTTAAACATTACGTCAGAATCGGTGAACTATCCAGGATTATAAAAATTTTGGAGTGTTTGATAGTCCTTCAGAATTTTATCGTATTGAAAATTAATTTTAAACACTTTATAAATTAAAAACATACCCCCGATTTCAGAATTCAGGCTAAATTGAAGTTTATATATATTATGTCACCTGAAAATTGCAAACGCCGTACGAATGTATGATAAAGCGTGAAATTGTAAACTATTTTTTTGTTTATTATTTTATGTCAGAATAAAATCACTTTAATAAGTTTTTTTTTTTGCTTGAAAATCTTTGGTTAGACGTACTGAACGCTGTGTTAAAACTTGTCCATCTATTTTAATGGGGCCTTATATATCAAACTTGACCTTAGCCTTGAAACCAGGGACACAAGTTTAACTACAAATTTTCGATTTAGGATCCAAACGATAAAGATCTCAACGTTCAATCTCAATATACCCAGATTTAATCCAAGTTAAGATTTTTAAGACCCAAAAGGATCAAGCAACAATGTCATTAGAAAAACTAATTAATTTCACATACAAAATCCCAAACCATAAAACAAAAACCGTAAACCACAAAACGAACACATTAACTGCCATCCAAAAACCAATTCAACACATAACGACATTCCCACACTCCCTATCCGTCATTCGTTTAATCCAAGTAAATCCTCGAACTACAAAGAGTCCCCCGCTTCAAAAGCCTCCGATACGAAAAATCCGAGTTATAAAGATTTACTATTACCGCAGGGATGGATAATAATGGAATTTCAATCAGTTGTGGCGAACGCGGGGAGTTGGGGGGTTGGGGGCGGCAGGTTATTGCTGATTGGCTAAAATGTAGCTTTGACTGTTGAGGCTGAAAGTTGGACTTTTGATTAGTAATATGGGATTGGGAACAATGGGGCGTAATGAAGATGAATTTTGTAGTCCGAATTTGGTGAATAGTTTGCATATTGGTTGTAACTGTCACCGGAAAATGGCAAACTCCGTAAGATTATAAAATAACTTGGTTAAAATAAACTCTTGATAAATTGTCAACTGACATTTGGAATACTTTTGAAGCATCAAAATTTCATAGTTTATAATTTTTCGAAGTAATTCCGAGAAATTGACTGACATAAAATGGCGACCAATCAGAGCAGTCTACAATTTATCCTTTCATGTTATCTTACGCAGTTTGCAATTATCCGGTGACATAACTATACCTTTTTTTTCAGGGGTCTAGAACATACTGCTAGCTCAGTGAATAGCGGTTTATAAGCATGACTTTGAAGCTAGAGTTCTCATGTTCGGTGCCAGGTACAAACAGTGTTTTTTTTGTATGCATTTAAAAAAACCGCGTTTCATGAATGGGGCACTTAAATGAGCATTTAATTTTATTTGTATTATATTTGTTGCTATAGCAGCAACAGAAATTATACACTCTATGAACATTTCAACTGTCTTACTATTAAGTTTCTCTCTATCTATCTGTTTATTCTTTTATTTACTTTATTTAGATGCTATATGTAAATATATGTAAGAATATTACTATATTAGATGGATTCAAATGAACCGCCACTCGTCCATTCAAAGGTTCATTAGAAAACCAGCGTCAGACAGCATCAGTCTGTCTAACATATCGCTGAAATGGACCTTTTTAGTGCAGCCGTGAGACACACACTTGGTTCTTAGCATACCTACTTTTATTTTTTTCTATTTTTTTTATTTCTATGTACCATGCGTGTTTCGTGTAAGTGCTTAATAAATATTATTCTTTCTTTCTTTCTTCAAGTTTCATGAGACACAGCCTGCTGACAGACAGACGGACGGAGGGACAGCGGAAGCTAGTAATCGGGTTCCGTTGCTTACCCTTCGGCTACTGAACCCAAAAATGTACCTATAAAAATATCACTTTCATTTTCATTATGTTCCCCCTCATACTAAATCGTAATTAACTCATCATAATCAAGGCCCCCGGAATCATAAGATGTAATGTAAATCAGAGATGACTCCCCTGAACACAGGAATGCTATTTAAACTTTTTTATGTCTCACTCGCTATAGGAAACGTGGCCAGCAACTTTCTTATTAAAGTATTAAGGTCTGACGTCAGGTGGAGTAGGGTCACCACGTTTGAAAAAAATGTTGGTGACGGTGCGGTTTTAAATAGGGACGTTGCTGTAGAAGTTTTTTTAGGACCACTGCGATAGAAAATATATTGTGTCACTTATAAAAGTTAATAATACTAATAGTAATGTTTATTTCTCAGTACTTTAAATTTATTTTTTTCTTTTATATAAATATATATCTTTAAATTAAAATCCAGAATGACCGTTTTATAGATACTGTATCTGTGTCAAAAGCTAGTTTTTAAATACTTTTTATTGTAATCTGTGGAGAACGTAGTGGGTAGCATGATTGTTTAAAATGTAATATTTAAGATATTATGAGTAGTTGTTATTGTGCTACTGTTTGTTTTTCCTTAAATAAATAAAATAGAATAAAATAAAATATGGTATATTGAGATCTTACATTAAACATTGTTTCACACATACTACCATTGCTGGTGTAGAAATATTAAATAATAAGCTAGGTACATGCAAATCAAAACTAGGTACATTATATGAATACATTAGGATTATATAAAGTTATGAAATTTATAATTTTAATGATTAATTAATAGACTGGTTCATTCCATTCATCAAAAATGCATTATTACAATGTCAAAATATTAAAAGTTGAATACAAAATATAAATTATAATGTCAAAAAAAAAAATTATAGTGTCAAAGAATTCATAATAATGTTGTTAGACTATTTTCTAAACTAGGGAATAGGCAGCAGCATTCTCTGTGCATTGCAACAGCTACACTGCGTTCGCCAACACGCCTGCCAAGCGTGGCGATTATGGAAAATCCTCCCTTTGGGGGAGACCTATGTCCAGCAGTGGACGTCATTCGGCTGATATGATGATGATGATGATAACTTTCTAAATTATCGTAAAAATAAAACGTAGTATTGAATCAAATGGTACTGTAGTCTTTCAAGATCTAAAAACAGGCAAATACCAAAAAAAAATCATAAGAAAAATGGATGGAATACTATCTTTGTCCCACGGCTATGCTCTGTGGCCTATACCAAAGAAGCCAATTCAAATGTAGCCTATGGCACATAATTATCTCGCGGCCTATTCAAAAAGAGCCATGTTTTTATCCACATAAAATGTACCCTACCATACACTACATTTACTCAGCGAGAGTAAAGCTTTCTGTTAGAGGAAGTTATTTTTACCGAATAAGAGATTTAAGAGATTGTCTTTCACAGTTATGTATAACTGTGTGTATTTCTAATATAAATTTCATCTACATAGTTATAAACAGTAAAATCGTAAGTAAAAATAAATGCCTGTATCAATATTAAAAGCAGTATTCCTTAAACAATATCGATACTAAAACCAGCACCACAGCCAACCTTTCCCATGTACCACATTTTACTACCGCACTATAGATGCTTTCATTTTACCATGAAACCTAAGTGCTTACCCCACTGCACTGCAAACTTATCACGTGATAAACCCACATAAAACTGCGAGTTGATTCGCAGTATGTGTGGATAATATCGACGTTGTCGGATTATTGGGAAATTCGTTTTTTCGCGAATAGCCTAGGATTTTTGTAAAAAGACCGGATTGAAATAATTGTAAATTAGGAATTAATTTCGTAAAAGTATTGGAGTAATAAAATTTATTCATAGGAAGGTTGAAAACTTATATTTGTATTCGCTTATTTAAGATCAATTTATAACAGAAATACAAACTTATCACGCCATAAACCCACATAAAACTACGAGTTGCTTCACAATGTGTGCGTGGTATAGTGTGCTGTGGATAGTATCGAAGTTGTGGGATTATTGGAAAAATTGTTTTTTCGCTAAAGTCCTAGGATTTTTGAAAATATCGGATTATAATCAATGAAGATGAGGAACGAATGTTGTAATCCGAGTGATAAAATTATGCTTGTCTGCTTAGGAAGATTGGATACTATATTGGATATAAATGAAAGCTAAGTGTTTACCCCACTTCACTGCAAATTTTTGTTTCGTAGTGTGTGCAAGGTTTAGTGTGGATAATATCTACGTTGCAGGATTATTGGGAAAATATTTTTCGCGAAAATACTAGGATTTTTGTAAAGTACCGTATTAAAGTTATTGGTTATAGTGACGACACGGTTGGTGTAGTGGTTGACCGATTGACTGCTGTGCTGCGTGTCGCGAGTTCGATTCCCGAACGGAACAAATATTTCTATGGCCTACAAATAACTGATCCGGGTCTGGCTGTTTGTGCATGTGAATTTCTATGTGTGTTAATGACCAACGATACAGGAATGAATCGTAGTGGGGGAAAACGTTTTAAAAATAAAATTGGAAACTAGTTTTTTTTTGAACTTTGCAAAAATACTTCTTAAATAAAATGTAAAAAAAAATTTTTAAAAGGAACTTTTTCTAAACATCATTATTCTGTTTGGTCAAAACATGGCCTTACTAGTATGTTTGAGTAAACAACGAAATTTCCAATAATCCTGCGACATCTATAAAATTTCTCCTCAATGCGATCACAATGGACTGTAGGGAGTCGCCATTGAAGAATTTCCAATAAACTCGTTGATGCTCGGATGCCTGCACTGTCACTGGTTTTGTCTTCATGAAATAATATTAAGATGATGTTTTTGTTTGTCTTTTTAAAATTGAGTTCTTCTTTTATTGAATACTAGCTTTTGCCCGCGACTTTGTACGCGTGGAATAATTACTTTGGACAGACATTTTTATTTTTAAGATACTAATTTTTCAAAAGCGATTGAACATGTTTATTTATTTTTTATCAAGTACCTAAAGAAAAGGGTTCATGGTTTTATTTTCAATAATAATGGACCCCCATACAAATTTTCAACCCCTTCAAGCCCTTTACTCGCTACAAAAGGTTGCCTATGTCCTGTCACGGGACTCAAACTATCTCTATACCAAATTTCATCGAAATCGTTTCAGTGGTTTAAGCGTGGAGAGGTACCTGGCAGACAGACAGACACACTCACATTTATAATATTAGTATGAATGTCCGTCATCAATCTCATCCTTAGTTATTTGGGATCGGCGCAGCATTCTGTCTTGTTCTATAGATTTATTTCAACCCTAGTCTAGACTTTAAATAGACAATGAGAACAATTTTAAGCTTTTTTTAAAAAAAATATGAAAAATTTCTCTCTACTTCTATCTAAAATCTTAAAAACATATATATTTAAGTAACTTTTCAGACCTAGCTATCTTGCGTTTTAAGTGTCATTAAAATCGATTCAATCATTTCCAAGAATAAGGACTAACAAGTTTAAATGTGATGAATAACCGCTTTCGAAGTCACAACAGTAATTTGAAGATACTCGTACGATAAAAACCTGTCTACCAAAACAGACAATTATTTTCTTTTCACAAAACACATAGCACCTTGTTTTCCCTGAACGGAATTCATTCGCGTCACCACAGATATAACAATATATTCATTTGTATGCTCCTTCAAGAGATTAATCAAAAAGTTGTCACAAACATTTTACGGGATAAAAAGGGACATTTTTTTATCCATTGTCTTCGCAATTTTGATGATAGCAACCCTGCAACTTGAATATTCCATTAGGGATGCGACACTGGGGATAAATTATTACTTCTGAGTGAGAATTAGGCGAATGGCATTCAGTGGCGATTGAACTTCCCACTTTTAAAGTCGGATATTTGTCAAGATGAGAATGATGAGATGCCAAATTGTATTTATGGGTATTTATTAGAGTTCTTATAGCTTTATATATTTGTATGAAATTATACGACTTAATTATTAAAAATATTGCGTCAAAAAATTCGTCCGCATCGCTATCGACTGGTAGTGAGCCCAAAAGACTGGCGGCATTGCCACGTTGTATGGCAATGTTTATCCTCTGTCCGAGGGAAAAGCCAGCCCTTGGGTAAGGCGAACTGTCAACTAAGCGTTTAGCAAGTTCTTTATATAACGCATGAGCACTCGGACCCCACGGTCCAAGACTGTGAATGTTTTTATCAAATAAACTGTTAAAGGTCACAAAGATCCAATTTCTGGATATAATAACCTAGTTGGCAATTATATTTTCGAGTCGTTTGGGGTTGAAAGTCTTGGACCGTGGAGTCCGAGTGCTCATGCTGTCGCTTTTTAAAACTTTTTAACAGGGGGCACAGTTCAAAATCTTATCCCCGGCTTATAAAGGAATTTCCAAATAAAAATAGTGACACAAATTCACCTCCCCTAACAAAATCCTTTCTCCAAAATCTACTAAAACAGAGCACTAAACAGTAAAGCTCGACACTAAACCGGTTACCCAAAACGCAAAATACTACGTTAGAAACCCATTAAGAAATAACCACAAGCATCTCGTATGCAGAGGGGGGGAATCGCAGGATAATGTCATTCGAGTTCGGTTTCAATACACCTGCCGCGCAAAGGTTTCGCTTTGTCGATCGTTATTTTGTGAATACTCGACATAATGTCGTTCGGAATGGCTGTGACATTTTAGAGGAGGGTGCAGTTTGGTACGTTGACATGTTGTGTGAGGATTTGAGGCGAGGTCTTTTGTTCTGCTGGGAAGGATAGTTAAACTCTAGTTTAATTGAAAATAGCGTCGGCAATCTTTACTTCTATACTAATATAATAAATGTGAAAGTTTGGATGGATGTATGTTTGTTACTCAATCACGTCAGCACGGCTGAACGGATATTGGTGAAATTTAGCACAGAGGTAGATTATAGTCTGGAATAACATGTAGGATACTTTTTATACCGGGAGTATGTTCCATTGGGATAATTTTCGACGTTCTCGCGGGCGGAATCGGCTTCGCTCGCGTTAAAGTAACCATGTCCAAGGTCTGATCTACCTCTGTCTCAAAATTTGTTCGACGATTTAGGAGTAACAAACAAACGAACAAATTCAATTTCGCATTTAATTTTTGTTTTTTTAATTATATTGTGTATCTTTTCTGGGACTGTTTCCTGTATTTTTCTTTCCTAGTAGAGTTTTCTACAGAAAGACCAGAAAATCTCGCACAAAAGGACCACATCCTATCGTGTACCACCATAATACCGTACCACTAACATATGCAGGGGGCTCAGTAAGAAACTTCGTTCCTATTTGTAAGATACATTTTATCGCTATCTATAATTCAAACAGGACATTTGTACGATACGCTTTTTGAACTGTTTCGAACCGTCGAACTTTGACAAGGAGTTCGAGTTTTAAATTGAAATGGTTTCGAAAACGATTTTGTAATTAAATTTGGTAGAGAATATTGGTATTTGAATAAGTTGCTACAGCGGGGTGATTTTTAACTAGTTTATTTTGGATTTGATTATGAAAATGATTCATTTAAAGTTTGAAATTGTAGTTCAACAGTGGTAATTATTATTTTGTGCATCTAGTTATGATATTTGGGTCTATAATTCTATGATCATCATACCAGCTGAAAGACGTCCACTGCTGGACATCGTTATCGCCACGCTTAGCAGGCGGGTTGGCGATCAGTGTAGCTGTTTCAATGTACAGAGAATGCTGCTGCCCACGCTCCGGTGAGAGGCGATTGACGGCCGGTCTCAATAACGTATCTACCTTTAACCAACTATCAAATTAGCTACGAACAGTAGCTGAAACGTCATTTTTGAAAGGTAAACATGACGTTTGAGCTACTGTAGGTAGCTAATTTGAGAGTTGGTTAAAGGTAGATTCGTTATTGAAACCGGCCGTAAAGTCGCCTCTTTTTTTTTTTTAAGGATGGGAAATTATCAAATGACTTCTTCCGCTCTTGGTGGAGCGGAAAGGCGTATAAGACTCTTACTGACTAAAACCTATCCGTGTTCCTTCTAAAGCCCTTTGCGTTCCAGGGCCGCGGTGACTCTTTCGAACAAATTCCGCAACCGGAAGTCGCCTCTTACGACACCCACGAGAAGAGATAGGATGGTGCTATTTTTTTACGTCCGACACCATACAGAACTAAAATCTATGATCAACTGACAACATATTAAATTTTTATGATTATAAAAATTCATAAAAATTATTATCTTAGTTTGGCCAACGAAATAAAATTTAAGATAAAAGAAGCCAATTGGATAATCTACCCATTACTTTAAATGCTCGAAAAACATAACACTTACTGAAGAAAACCCCACGTCATTCCATAACTCATTAAAATATTAACGAAAAGGCCGAAAGAATTTACCCACAGAAAACAGGTTCATTAACCTACTTCTCTTTGAAGGACGTCCCCATTCAGCAATGGCCTTTTCTTACACCCATCATAAAAACCCCATAGATACAATCTGCCTCGGTCAGTCTTGTCTTCAGAATGTCGGACAAAACCAAATGTACAGGCCAATGTATATAGATACGTGTGAACCCGCTCCACCTGGCTCGCAGCCAACTGAAACTCCTGAAAATTTCAGCGCACAGCCGAAGGAAACCTTAAACTTTTACAGTGACCTAGAACAAGTTTCAGCTTGTCTTATTTTGAAATTTCGGGCTGGATGTTTATGAATAAATTATTTGGAAGAAGGAGTGCTCAGTTTTATGTGGAGTTTCTTTATTACCGTGTTATAAGATACGTATTTTTAGGTGTTTTTTCGTTACAAAAAAGTCTATTCATCATGGCATGGCAGGCGGAAAATGGAGAGGAATTCTGACTTCTGGCGACTGAAATCACAAGTAAGTAAACTTTACTTTCAAATCTCCAATGGTGCAGGGTTTAAGACACATTGGCGCTCATACTTTATGGGGCCTATGGTATACGTCGACGCTGAGGGATCCAAACTCATGTAGTGAATCTGTGCATGATTTTGGACTCCCAGAGAATTGGAATTTTTATCGGCTTTCCGAGGATTTATACCCTTTATGCTTCTGTGTAAGCATTTTCTTAGTATACGTTTGTAGCATAAGTACCTTCAGGGTTGCGGATTATTTTCGAAACAGACATACTGTAATAGAAATATCGTTAGGGCCAGTGCCTACCAGGGTTACAGAATTTATTCGAAAGAGTCACCGCGGCCCTGGAACGCAAAGGGCATTTGGAGGAACATGGATGGGTTTTAGTCAGTAAGAGTCTGACATTCCCTTTCGCTCCGTCAAGAGCGGAAAGAGTCATTTGATGGTTTCCCATCCATAAAAAACTGTACAGTAGTTTTCCATCGGCTCGTAACATTTGCAACCACCTTTTAAAGCCTTTTTTTGTCAAGAACAAAACGATAAGATTAATTTATACGACATAATTTGTGTGTATATGTATATGCTTTATTTATTTTCTTTTAAAAAGACTAAACTGTTTTATTTGCCAATACAAACTCACAAAACCTATTCAGTAACAGAAAGAACCTATTTACCCTCACAAAGAAATATTAACTAACACACAGAAACAATCCAGTTGTTTAGAACGTTCTACAAAACGAAAGTCCCCCACAGTTTTCAGTTCGTGACATTTCCAATACTGTTTTAAATGGCCACTTTTTCTCAAAGACGATAAACCCAGAACTGGTCTGAAGAACGAACTCGCTAGCACGAGTATGCATTTCTGGAAATCTGCCAACATTACAGGAGCTTTGAAGAAGTCTAAGTTAACTTGCCGAGATATAACTTGTGAATTTCGTTTCGTATTTATTTTGTTTTCTGTTTTGTAATGGTTGAATTTCAGTTAAGTTTGAAACGCTTGCAAGCGCTGAATATTTCTGCAGTTTTTATTTTACAATTTTACTCATGTTAATGGACTTAATATGAATAAAAACAGCCAAGTGCGAGTCGGACTCGCGCACGAAGGGTACCGTACCATTATCTATAAAAACGGCAAAAAATATCATTTCTGTTGTATGGGAGCCCCCTTAAATATTTATTTTATTCTGTATTTTAGTATTTGTTGTTATAGCGGCAACAGAAATACATCATCTATGAAAATTTTAACTGTTTAACTATCACGGTTCATGAGATACGGCCTGGTGACAGACGGACAGATAGCGGAGTCTTAGTACTAGGGTCCTGTTTTATCCTTTGGGTACGGAACCCTAAAAAGCAAAAACAATGAGTCAACAGCGCCGAAGCATTAGGTATGCAAAGGACCAAATATGGTTTAAAAGTTGTGAGACAAAATTCAGCACTTATATTTTGATAAAAGCAAACCGTTGGATATGTCACCGGATTATAGCAAACACCGTAAGATTGTAACAAATCTTAATTAGGTATTATAAACTCTCTTAGCGTTCCAAAAGGAACCTTTAAAGTTTCACGATGTCCGTCTGTCTGTCTATCCGTCCGCGGTTTAGCTTAGAGACGCTTAGCGCTAGAAAGTTAAGAAAATAATTTGGTATGGGTATACAATATACATATGGATCACGCCGACGAAATGGTAAAATATATTTTTTTTAGGGTGTGTAGGCCCCCCTTGATTTTTTATCGTCTACGGCATGGTGTGTGGTGTCGTAGGTCGTTCAAAAATATTGAGGGTTTGCTAAAACCATTTTTTTAAGCTTTTAAGTGCTAATTTTTGTTAGAGTCAAGTGTGTGTCCCCCCCCCCTCTGCCAGCTAAACGGTTGTTTTTGGAGACATTTATTTTACGAATTTAAAAGGCTACCTAGGCTTTACGAGTTAATGAGTAATAGTCGACCAACACATAAAATGGAACTGGGTAAGTAAAAATAACCTATTAATTCCATAGAAAATGACTTAAAACCAAGTGCATTTGTAACTTTGTAAGAGTTAAGTACTGTTAACTTTTTAAGGATAGGAAGTCATGACATGACTCCTTCCGCTCTGGGCGAAGTGGTGTAAGACTCTTACTGACTAAAACCCATTCGTGTTCCTCCAAACGCCCTTTGCGTTCCAGGGCCGCAGTGGCTCTTTCGAACAAATTCCGCAACCCTGGCAGGCCAGTGCCTGCCAGGGTTGTGGTAGGGTCAGTACCCTAGCGACATTTCTATCACAGTATGTCTACTCGCCACCAAAGAGTAGTTTGAGAAATACACGCTTCTTAATCACATTAATAACCACTTAACACAACAACACTTAATTAAACAACAATAGGAATAACAATCCTAGCCATGTGGAGTCAAACGTTGCCCGTATATCTCGGACACAATGGACGGTGTCGAGGAATCGAATCTTGTCCGACAAGATGGCTGGCCATCTGCCAACTCGAACAATTATCGCTTCGTCAATGATTTAACTAATTGGATTGGTTAGAGTTGAAGTGTGGGGTCCCATATCGGTTAAAGACTACAGTTGTGTTTGGAAGACGGATACAAAGGACATGGCCAAAAATTGTATGGGCTTGTACCCCAGAATGTACAGATATAAAATCTATGTCATTTAATAGCACTGATCTTCTATAAACAAAATGAAAAAGGTGCATATTGCTCAGCAGTAGTGAACAAAAGTTATGAAGGTTTAAAAAAGTTGATTTGTGCACTACGGGTAAGGTATCATATATCAATAAATGTGTTTATATCTGTGCCAGGTGTTAAATATATCATCATTTGGTTGAAAAAAAAACTAGGAGAGCCGTTTTTTTATAATCTGAGAAAATCTATAGTTTGAATCTATAGTTTGCGAATCAAAATCTATCACAATTCAAACGAATACCAAAAGAAAACCGGCGGCAAACGTCGAAGAGGGTATATGGTATTGACAATTGACATTTGTTGGCGGTGTTGCCAGTAGTAACGTGAAATAGTCCTATCCGTAACTATCTATAAATTCAATCATAGTTGGCTCGTTTTATAGAAAAGAAAACAGGCATAAGCCGCTTATAAAAACAAAACTCATCGGCGTTTTGTTTTTTTTATGCGTTTAGCTATTTTTCGTTTTCTGATCTTTGTTAATATTATATGGCAACATTAAAAGGTATTTTAGAGCAAAATCAACAGAAAAACTTACATTTAAGATTATTTCTCTACTTCTGCTACAGGGCATAAAAACCTATTCAAACTTCTTTATTTTTTTTAATAATATGAACTGCAATAACTGTATGTTTGTACTCCGTGGGGCAAATTTTGTCCATCTCCTTTAACTGAATCACTATACGACGTGTAACAGAATAAACGCAATACCTCTTAAGGGGTCATTGTACTCATCATTATGAACAACTTTTACTATGGGAACAACCCCAAAATCGTAAAAAAATCAGCGGTTTAGTACATTTTGTCGAATTATGCGCACAGAAATGTATGGGGCGGTCGATTTTTTTTCGCGATTTCAGTGTTGGTCCCATAGTGAAAGTTGTTCATAATGATGAATACACTGACCCCTTATTATATATTGCGTTTATTCTGTTACACGTTGTATACTTCAGGACAGAGTGCTAATTGAAATTGAAGCTTTTCTGACAGATGGCGACTAAGATGCGAATGCGATCGTTGCTTAAAAATAGAAGAATTTACCCTCAGATTGAAACACGTATGAAACATAAGAATCATATGTGACATCACTTGAAATTGAAAATGGCGCCCTCTAGGCAACATAAAGTCATGAAATAAAAGAAAAAAAACGCAGTTGTCCTTCGAACATGTGTAAAATACATTAAAATGCGTGTAATTTGTTTATCTAATAGACGATAAATATTGAACAGTTAGTACATAATAATTTCAGATGAGAATATCCTCTTATTACATGATATAAAAGAATACGACCGGAACAAGGCCATGGTCAGCACTGCGGGTGTGACCACCTACCAAGAAAAAGTAATAAAACTAACCAGTAGAACCATTGACACAGATAATAAGAAATGTATAAAATATCGACCACCTACAAGTTTGTAGGATTCAATTAGGTATAAAAGTAGTGATGAGTCACTATCTCCAAGGTTCAATTTCTACTATGAAACTGGCTCACAACAAGAAGTGCTTTATAAAAAGGAGGTACAAACTGTTCTGAAAAAAAAATGTGAATGAAAATCTAATACGGTAAAAGCTAGACAAGTTAAACTAAGTATGATTCATTAGACCCCCAAAATCATCTGATTCTGAGATATTTGCTTCGAGAAAAGATAGGCAGTGCACCGTTTCCGTTGACTCGTCTTGGCGGCACTACCTTGCTCTTAGAGGAACAAATAGATAATACACACATAGATAGATCACATCGCAACAATCGCTTATTATGACATGCACAGGAACCCAGATAATATTATATTAAAGTTTTACATTTTACATGAAACACATGGGTGTACATTGAATTCTGGGTAAATTAGGTATACAATTGTGTGGCGACACCAGCACCCTTGCTAAGTTGACAAGACAACTTGTGTTAAAGATAGATGAAGAAAGAAAGAAAGAAAAAGAGTTTATTTGCGTCACGCATGACCACCATCACCATCATTTCAGCCGGAAAGATCTCGCCCAAACCTCGCCACATCGATAGGTGTGTGTTGCTGTGCTTTCCACTTCCAACGGATTCCTTCGGCCCACATCAGCTCATCGGTCTACCTTCTAACGCGGCGTCTTTCGGTACGCACATACCGATAGCATAACTAATTTTATTTATATTGCCCTCCTTCATAGACTTCAACTTTTCCTAATCAATTACAACAATCCCAAAACAAAATGACAACTTACCAAATTCTTAATCCCCGAGTTCCATTTCAATCAGGCCGTTCTCGTAATAAGCAGTTTCAATATCCGAAGTTCTTCAAAGGCCAGAAACAAATAGGTTGGCTTCGCAAAATCCCATCTTTAATTACAGGGAATCAGGTGGCAGGGAAATTAACCGCCCCCACCTGGGCCCGGCTGATAACACCTCGATATTTTATGCGTTTACTGCTCTAGAGAAAATGGAAGGAACTTTTATTTGCATAAGATTTTGCATAGTTTTTACAGGCTAAGTAATGGTTGCTGACATGTTGAATTTGTGTTCATTTACTGCAGTAATGTATGTACAGTCAACAAAGCTATTTGGTATGCAGGCAGCTAACTTGCACCTACTTTTAAACAATGTTGAGAGTGTGCTGAGTAGACAATTATTGTACATCTATTTAATTTTCTGACTGATATGGTTAGGCACTCGTGCTTCGGAATGCACATGAAGTTATTCGTCCTGGCTGTCATTTTTAGACTTTTGGCAGTCGTTACCAGTATTCAGAAGCCAGGAAATCGGACACCAGTTTTGCCAAGGAGTCACCCACGTACCTATTGTTGGCGACTCCTGCTGACCCCAACATAGTACTGAAAAAACTAGGCAAACAGTGTAAAATAGGATTTCACGACTTTAAAAGTTTAAACAACTATGTTATGTTTAATGAGACAGAAATTAAACAATCTAATTATTTATGTATATAGTCGTTACAGAAGGTGATTAAGTATTAGGTGTTTAAGTAGCCATTTTAGGCTAGTCAGCAAGTTCAAATACGTGTTTGTTCTTGATAAAGCTCCTGAAAATATGAGCGATAGCTCATTCGATTCGGGTGACGTCTAGAAAAATGTATCTGGAGGATGTATTAGCACATAAAAAATTGCAATTGTTATTATTGGCTTATTGGCTCTACGAAGCCAAAAATGTATAGGTATATTAGTTCAACTTTTATGTCGTCATTCAAAGGTTTAAACGAAATAATAGTGCGCAGTATTCCTGATCTGAACTAATATTAAAAATGCGAAAGAAAATTTGTATGTCACGCATTCACGTCTAAATCGCTTAAATGATTTTGATGAATTTTGGAACAGAGATAGATCGCACCCTTAAGACGATTATTTGCTACGAGTATTTGCGAATATTTATATTGACGCGAGTGCAACAGGGGGCGAAAGCTAGTCGATTTCATAAGTTTGAATAACAAAGTGAGAGCGCCTATTTTAGAAACATTATAAGTTATTTTAGTTTTAGTTATGGTTTAAGTCGTATGTCATGCTCCAATTCTGTCCTATCACCTCACCTCATTTATTCAAAAGAAAAAGCTAAAAATAAACCATAAAAGCGTTTCCTTATCTCTTCCAGCGCCCCGACATCTATTTACCCAGCGGTTACCCAATTGGTAAGAATTGTTAATTTTAAATTCAGTCGGAAGCTCCTCCTCGAAGAAACTCAATTATCGCTGAGCCTACGAAAATAAACAGCGATCCAGGTATTTATAATGATACTGGCGGTGCCTTTGTATGGAATAAAGCTGTAAATATTCTAAGTTTCATTCATAAAATGGCTTTAATTTTTTATAATTGTAGATAATATTAAAATGAATCCCTATTTCCCTTGGTCACGGCATCACGCGTGTACGGCTGTACCAATTTCGCTAATTCTTTTTTGTTGTATTTGTTATTGTCAGGAGAAGGTTCTTATGAAATAACCTTTTGAAAAAAAAAAATATCCGGGCGAAGCCGGGGCGGGTCACTAGTTGTAAGTAAAAATCACCTAAAGTAATGCCAAGCTTGTTACTCGAAAGGGTAGGCAGAGGTGTTTCTTATCTAATCTATCTTCAACAGACAAAGAGCTAGACTTTTTAATTATTTATTTTTTTTAGATTTAGTAGGTGCAAATAACGAAAGCTAAAGTCTGTCAGGATTTGGGAGGATGCAAAACTACCTCCTTGACTACTGAAATACCATTGATACATAAAAAAAAAACAAATTGGTTGTCGACCCACGCTTGCAGGTGTGCGTATGTTAAAAGACTACTCTATCCCGCATATTTTGTTCGTGAGAAAATAAGGGAGGCCTGGCAGCTCTGGGATCCCAGTCTATTACTCATCTTCTGCCTAGCCTTTTCCCAATTATATTGGGGTCGGCTTCCAGTCAAACCAGATTCAGCTGAATACCAGTATTTTACGTGGAGCGGCTGCCTACCAGACCTCCACAACCCATTGACTGGATTACACGGTACTCATTTGTAAGACTGGTGTCAGATTTTCTGGCTTCTGACTATCCGTAACGACTGCCAAAGATCTACAAATGACAGCCGGGACCAACGGCTGAACGTGCTTTCTGCTGCACGGAGGAGTCTCGGTATGTTAAGATGGTCTGATGGTGGATGGGTATCCACAGACCAACCTCGGCAAGCGTTGCTTAACCTTGAAGATCGACCCGTGCGGCTGTTATTATTTAGCCTTAGCTCCTTCCCAGTCTATTACTGAACCACATAACATAACGTCTGAATACTCCATAGGGTTCGGCAGAATTGGACCTAACTACCTATAGAACACCCAGAATCCGCATGTGAAACCACTTGTATTGGAGAGTATTTTGAACTCATTATTTCATCTTTATTATCTGAAAGTAAATATTTCCCCTAAATAAAGTAACCCCAAATCATAATTTCCGTTATCTACAATAACAATTTTATGGTGATTGCTGCATCTTTATAGGGCAGTCGTATTTTTATTATTCGACAATAAAATTATGGGAAGGAACTGAATTGCAACCTACGTAGGCCGGATATAAAAATATCAAGTACTTTGCGAATAAAAGTAAATCTTCCAAGTTCTTGAATGTAATGTTATGAAGAACGAATGTTCAGACATTTACATTTTTAGGGTTTCGAAACTCTATATAGAAAAACGGAACCCTTATAGCTTCACTCGGTTGTCTGTCTGTCTGTCCGTCTGTCACAGTCGATTTTTTCCGAAACTACTGGACCGATTCAGTTGAAATTTGGTACACATATAACCTTCTATGACCCAAACACGGACGCGTAGCGAACAAATAAATTTTGAAAATAGTCCACGAAACGTTAGACCCAGCAGGAAGATACTCGCCCTTGCTTCACACGTGGCGTTATATTTGAGCATCAAAATGACTGTGCCAGGTACAATCAATGATCCGTAGCGAGGAGGCTTGGGATGCGGTCACCTCCTTCTGCGAAGCAGTAATGCTAGCGAAGGAAAAGGCGAGCCGCGCGAGGGAAAAACAAGGCCGTCGCCCCAACCGCCGCTACAGAAGAAGACGCCCCAGGCGTCAGGAGTCGCAGGGCGATCACCGGCCACCATAGGAGCGGGCCTGCGGACGGCGAGCGTTGGGTGGCTCGCTGTCCGATCACCACCAGGCTAGGGTCGATGGCCTCAAAGAGATGTCAGCATAGGAGACGGGGTCCGCTAGGGCGCAAAGGAACGCAAAGGGCTTTAGAAGGAACATGGATGAGTTTTAGTAGTAGAAGTGTCAGACTCTTACTGTAAAAAGATTTGTCTAAGTTCAATATTCATATATAATTACATAAAACTTCGGGAATTCAACAATTGATTGTATATCTTTTGGGCAGTTTAGAAGAGCAAAGCAGTCACACAGATATTTATGGATTAAGTGTTTCGAGGTGGTGCAAGACAACAGGATTTGAAAAGATACGGTGGAGGCCTTTGCCCAACAGCCAGATATTCAATGCTAAGAAAAAACATCGATGTAGTGCGTTGAAACCTATTGCAAAACACGATAAACGTGAAATATAGAAATAGATTTTCTTTCAAGTAACCCTTTCAGCCTCCTTGTCTGATGTCAGCACGAGAATAGCCCCTGCCGTAGTGAATAGATTAGCCATGCAGGTAGATTGGCAGCCGGTGTGACTGCCCGGAGTCCGCCGGACGTAGGCACTTAAGTAGCGTCACTATTTAAAAGCAGCTATTCTATGTTTCAGCTACTTAAATGCCTTACTATTAAGTTAAACATCTACATAGTCGTACTTACCTCACCAGAATGAACCGTTGTTTGGAATGCTTTATTAACTCTCACGATTAAGCAATAAGTTATTATTATTAATAGCCCGCAGCAGCAACAGAAGGTGAGCTGTCGATCCATATAATCAAGATGTCACGTGATCACGCAGTGAGCTGTCATTCCATCTTGATTATATGGATTGACAGCTCACCTCGTGATCACTTCACCCAAGCCTTCACTTCGACATATTTAAAGTTGTCAATTAATATAAGAAGTAAAGTTCTTCAATAAAGAATGAAGGTACTCGTTCAGACCGTGAACTAAACGAAAAACTCGCCCGAAAAACTTTTCCCTACCTCCTTAATATCAAAACGAGAACACACCACAATATCTCCCATCCAAAGTTGACCTACCGACGCAAGGGCTTCATAAATCCATCTCTAATGGAATCCCGGCCACCGAGATTGTTTCCTATAATAACTCCTTGGCTTCAACGATAAAGGTGGCCTTTGTAATTATGAGCTCGAGCTCAAATCCGATTTAGAATTCCGTTGGAAGATGAATATTTAGAGGCGTTTTGTTATTTGCAGGGATATGGCTTTTAATTCAAGATTAAGATATTGTATTATGTGTGTTGTATGGTATATGTAAGCTGTGGTTGTGTGGGCAAGGACTCTGTACCCATGTACGAAGTTGTTACTTGAACCCATTGGCTTGAATAGCTATTTAACCTTACCCTAATCTAGCCCAAGCTATATTACACTTAGATTTTGCTTGAATATTTATATTGTTATATAGACCTCGTGCGAAATCCACGAGAGCCCACAAACTGCTTTGCAGTTTGACAGATGTCATAAAACTTTAAAATTTAAAAAGGTAAAATGATAATCTTGACTGAGGAAGCTTTAGTGGCAATATGTCGATTGTAATAGATTGAATGATTAAAATTAACAATTCGGTACAAAGGTTCTGAACGTCCGTATGAAAAAATTATGAGTCGATCGTTTTACAGCAGGTTTCAATAACGTATCTGCCTTTAACCAACTGTCAAATTAGTTATCAACAGAAGCTGAAACGTCATGTTTCCCTTTCATACATGACGTTTCAGCTACTGTTGGTAGCTGATTTGACAGTTGGTCAAAGATAGATACGTTATTGAGACCGGTCGTTAAAGTGAAATGGTTAGAAAATATGATTAGTTCGGAACCCTTTATGCGATAGTCGTACTTAGCCGGTATTTATTTAGAAACATTAGTATGGCGTGGTTGTGCTCATGTAAATGTTCTTATGGACTAGGTACTAGCTTTTTCTCGCGACTTAGTCCGCGTGGAATAGTTAGGTACTTTGAGCAGCCATTTTATTTTTAAGATACAAATTTTTCAACCCAACTTCAACAGCATAGCATATTTGTTTTGTTTTAATATTACATTAATACCTACATTAATTGAGCTCCTCATTACTAATATAGTTTTAAGATAATGTTACACTAGCAAAATATGGACATTTCAATAGTCTGAAATAAACGATTTTTATTTTTTTTTATTTTATACAACCCAACTTCATCAGCATAGCATATTTGTTTTGTTTTAAATGTTACTTTAATACCTACATTAACTGTGCTCCTCATTACTGACATAGTTTTAAGATAATGTTATACTTACAAAATATGGACATTTCAATAGTCTGAAATAAACGATTTTTATTTTTTTTTATTTTATACAACCCAACTTCATCAGCATAGCATATTTGTTTTGTTTTAAATGTTACTTTAATACCTACATTAACTGTGCTCCTCATTACTGACATAGTTTTAATATAATGTTATACTTACAAAATATGGACATTTCAATAGTCTGAAATAAACGATTTATTTTTTATTTTTATTATACAGCATCAGAACCTACTGCAGCTTGTTGACAGTAATTACTCTGAACGTCAGTTGTAAAGGTGTCTCTTGTAATTGCGAGGCGTCTGGGTTGCCAGCGAGCAAATATACACAAGAATATTCCTAGATTCCAGTGGGCATGATATTGGATTTACTTAAGCGGTGATTGAGGAGTAAATAAAGTTTGTGTTGATACAGCTAATCACAAGTGCTAATTGTTTTGGTAACATTCAAACTCAAAACTCAAACTCATAGCATTTATTTCAATTAGACCATTTACAGGCACTTTTGAATTGTCAAGGTCGGTCGGTCAAAAAGATGCTCTTTGCACGTTCCAAAGCGTAGATCTCTATGGAGAAGAACGTGCAAGAAACTTCACGGACACTCTTTCTGACGTAAGCCAAAATATTTTTTCTACTATTCTGGTTAACAGTTTTTTTTATAACTTTATAACACGGGTCAAAATCTTTGAGCTATGGACCATCAAGTGATTGTCCAGTTTACTGATTAGAATGTGTTCGTAGTTTATCACAACTAAAGTACCCAAACATACACAAAAAGTATTTCGTATTTCAACACTAATTTGACACATAATTAAAGAGGACAACCAAAAAAACACATTACCAATTCATAAACCAAAAACCCTTATTTTAAAACAAACAAATAATTCCGTTACCTATTTTCTAATCTGGCAACATCTACAACGATCGTTCAACTCAGATTTGTCGCCGCCATCTTGGATGATGAATGTCCAATACCGGTGGTGTCGCAATCCAATTAATTGCTTAACTTTGACAGTTTGATAAATAAGCTTAAAACCCAGATTTTTTTTTTCAACATAAATATTCGTAGAACTGAAGTTAATAAAATATTCTGCGGTGGAACATATTTGTTTGAAAATTAATTAATCAATCAAACTTTGTGCGTGGCAATTTTGTTCAACTCTGGATTCATCGATTGTGGTTTAATTAGGAACAATTTCAATTATTCCTTTTGTGAATATTATTAATTGTTATTTGAGTTTGCTTACTGGCCCCTTCCTGGCTGGTCTGGTTCCTTTGAAAGGTTCATTAGAAAACCAACGTCAGACAGCATCAGTCTGTCTGACATATCGCTGAAATGGACCTTTTTAGTGCAGCCGTGAGATACACACTTATTTTTTGGCTGTCCTAAATAAATGTTATTCTTTCTTTTCTTTTCTTTTTTTTTAATTTCTTCACAATCAATCGATAGAGTAGCTGAGTTTGATTTGATTACACACAGGACAATAGCAAAGTATTTACAGTAGATAAGTGTGGCAACTGTAAACTCTAAAGAAGCATGTGAATCAATTACTAAGACAATGGACACCAAACTTCAAGTAGATGGAAGAGACTTATGGTCAAAGGTTCTCACGGACTGAACCGACGCGACAATGCGACAACCCTTTTTACAATGATCGGAAAATTATAATAAGTACTAGCTGCACGGGCTGCGCCCCGCGGTGTTACTCGCGGTTTATAAGATACTTCGCGTGAATGTCGAAAATGATCCGAAGGGAACACACTCCCGGAATAAAAAGCCTAGCCTATGTGTTAATCCAGGGTGTCAAATTTTATCAACATTGGTCCAGTCGTTTGCGAGTGAAGAACACACTCACAAACTTTCGCCTTCATAATATTAGTGTGATGTGATATCCATAAAACAATTTACTCTAGAAATTCTGATTGAAGAATATAAAGTTGATCATTTGTCAACCTCTTCTTTACCCTAGTTTGACACGTTCTTAACTCAAAATTCTAAATTCAGCTCTCTTAGCCCAAAATGAAAAGCAAACTTCAAAGAAAACAAATTTAAAAGAACGGCTACTCGCTTTGAAAGACCAAACTAACATTAAAGATACCGTAAACACGCTCCAATTACCTCCAACAATACAAAATTAGAACAACGAGAGCCCATTAATATCCATAATTATTGGAATCCGACACCACACCAAATACATCACAGGAAACCGCCGTACAAGCATAAAATCATTAAAATAGCAAATAGATTGAGATCCCAGAACTCCCAGGCCTAACTTATTTTCTCACTAACAAAATTCATCATCTGCCTAGCCTTTTCCCAACTATATCGGGGTCGGCTTCCAGTCAAACCGGATTCAGCTGAATACCAGTATTTTACTTACAGCGGCTGCCTACCAGACCTCCACAACCCATTAACTGGGTAACACCGCAGTTCTTGGCAAGACTGGAGTCAGATTTACTGTGTTCTGAGTATCCGTAACGACTGCCAAAGATCTACAAATGACAGCCGGGATCAACGGCTTAACGTGTTTTCCGAGGCACGGAGGAAACTCGGTATGTTAAGATGGTCACCATCCACAGACCAACCTTGGCAAGCGTTGCTTAACCTTGAAGATCGACCCCTGCGGTTGTTATTTAGCCACGAGCTCCCCTCACTAACAAACTTGTTGGGTGGAATAATGTTAGTTTTAACATGCGCATACCGGCTAACTTGAGCCGACGCCGTATGTTTTTTTCAATCAAGTTTAATACTCGTAGTTCTGCATCCTCCCAAATCCTGGCAGACTATAGTTTTCGTTATTTACACCTAGTAAATAAACTTCCGAAATTTTAGCTTTTTGAATAGGTTATCACTTGAAGTTGCGACTAACTCTTAGACTACTACAGTGCCTAATCAGCCGTTAAACCTACTAATATTTAACAATAAACTGTAAAACATACAAAAAAAGTTTGTTAATGGGTTTATGTAGCCTGTAAATTGATATTGATGTTAAAAGTACACACTACTAACACTGCTTAATCCAGTACATATTTTAGTAAGAAAATAAGTAAGGTCTGGGGACTCTGGGATCTTAGACTAATACTGGACACACATTACTGTTCACATATCCGATACTCCAGTACCATAAAATCGTAGAAGTGTAGGAGTGGAATATGCACTTAAGTCGTTTTAAAATGGTGCGTCGCCACCGGTAGCAAGGCGATTCAAGTTTATTAGTTGTGTCTATAAAAGGGGCAGGGGTCGTAAACTCGCATCGGGAGGGGTATGCAACATTGTTTTTAATACTTTCCGATAGGGTTTAAGTGATGAGCGAGAGCGGGATTGTGTGCCTGAATGAACAAAAAAGTGAAGATGGTTACCAAACTGTCAGTTTGACACATCACCTGCCCTTGCAAATTGTTATGATCGAGACAATCATCTGGTATAAAGACATGGCTCATCAATACGATTCTGTCAAACATCAAACCATGTGAGCTTAGGTAAAGTGAGCATGTTGCGGAATTTGTTCGAAAGAGTCACCGCGGCCCTGGAACGCAAAGGGCTTTAGAAGGAACACGGATGGGTTTTAGTCAGCAAGAGTCTGACACGCCCTTCCGCAACACCCAGGGCGGAAGAAGTCATTTGATAGTTTCCAATCCTTAAAAAAAAAGGTCGAAGTGAACATGAAGTGAGCTGTCAATCCATACAAACAAGATGTAATGACAGTTCACTTCATGATCACTCCACCTAGTCGTAAGTTTATGCGGTGAGACGATGACATAATAGACTGGCTGTTTACCTCGTAGAGATGCACGATTCATTAAATACATGTAAGATAACCTTCTGAAGAAGTAGAGCATGAAGATTTATTTTAAGATTTAAATGCTAACAAGGTTTTTAGTAACGGATGTTATGATTTCTTTATTTCTGTACACACACAATACACCTATAAAATAAATATTGATTTGGATATAATATTAAATAAGATTTGTTATTTTAAGAAAACATAGACAACATAGAAACTACTCGTATATGTACACACAACGAAACAACGCAGCTGCTTAACTTTAGCCAAGTAACTGCCAAAATAGTTTCTTAAAGATTCAACCACAAAACCAAACTTTTTTTCATTAATTTTTTTTAAACGTTGCCCCACACCACAAATTTCTCCTGTATCGTGGGTGCGTTTACAAACATACAATATCACATACACAAACAGCCAAACCCGGAACAACTATCTGTAGGACATACAAATAATTGTTCCGTGCGAGAATCGAGCCCACGACACCCAGCGCAGCAGTCAATCGCTCAACCACTGCGCCAACCGTGTCGTCTTTTGCAAAACATTTTATATTTATTCTGGTGAATATACCGCTAGATGCAATCTGCTAATGGCTTTTTGCAACACAGGAAGTAATCTAAAACTTTGTCGTCGCTATAATCTTATAACTTGCACCACACATATCCCAACTCCTACTACAACAGCTGGCGTGCACTTTGCAATTAATTTTAGACTTTGTTGCATCGCAATAAAAGCTATAACAACTGCAGCAACAACTTTGTATGACATTAACGTGTCACATCCGTTGGTACGTTCATTGTATGTTTTTTTAATAAGACATTGATTTTCTGTAGGAAGTTACTGTTAAATGAGCTGTTCTGATAGGAAATGTAGTAACTGACGTGTCTCATGTTCTAATAAACTATAGCATTCAGATCCTATCTCACTCGACTATGATGTCACTCTTTAGGGTTCCGTACCCAAGGGTAACTAACGGAACTCTAATACTAAGCCTCCGCTGTCCGTTCGTCCGTCCGTCTGTCTGTCAGCGGGCTGTATCTGAAGAACCGTAATAGGTAGACAGCTGAAATTGCTATAACAACAAATAAAAATTAAGTTAAATAAAAAATTAAAGTGGGCTCCCATACAAGAAACGTGTTTTCTCGGTTTATGGTACGGAACGATGGAAATATAAAAAACAGCCGACCGACGAGTCGCGAGCGAACGTGCTTTCACACGTCTGTCGCGTTTCATATATGTATGTACGGAACCCTTCATGTGAGAGTCCGACTCGCACTTGGCCGGTTTTAAACTTTGAGTGCCCGGATTTGCAAACTGAACACTTAATTGGCAATGTTTGAAACAGTTGAGGATCTAGCTTCGAAGATAATATGTGTAGATTCCTCAGCCCAGAACATTCCTACTGCTGCGAAACAGGGCTTCTCTCTGTGAAAGGGAATTCATACTAATATCACACTAATATTATAAAGGCACAAGTTTGTGAGTGTGTGTGTGTGTGTGTATGTTTGTTACTTCTTCACGCGCAAACGGCTGGACCGATTTAGATGAAATTTGGTACAGAGATAGATACGATCTCGAAGAAGGACACAGGCTACCATTTGTCGCGTGAAAAGGGCTTGAAGGGGTTGAAAAAGGAGATTAAAGTTTGTATGGAAGTCCGTCATTTTTTAAAGTAAACCCATGAATATTAGAAATAAAAATTTGTAGGTGCCCAAAGTAACCATTCCACGCAGAAGAAGTCGCAGACAAAAGCTAGGAAGCCATTATCCAGCACGCATGCGCAGTGCGTGTTGGTGAACCCATAGCTCAAATAGCCAATCTTGCATGATAGTAAGTAGTTTTTTATGGCAATTTTATTGATCGTGACACATTCATTCATACATATTTTTACTGATTGCAAGTCAAAAGGAAGAGGAAGTGGTCACCGCCATATAACATCGATACCAGAAGTATTAATTGACGTAAGGGACATTAAACCAAAATGCCAAAAAGCCTCTAACCCCCTTAACGTAAGGTTCATTTACGCAATTCATATTTCTGGTATCGATATGGACTGCGAGGAGCTCGTGGCTAAAGAATAACAGCCACACGGGTCGATCAAGGTTAAGCAACGCTTGCCAAGGTTGGTAAGTGGATGGGTGACCATCTTAACATACCGAGTTTCCTCGGAAAGCACGTTAAGCCGTTGGTCCCGGCTGTCATTTGTAGATCTTTTTCAGTCGTTTCGGATTATCAAAAGCCAGTAAATCTGACACCAGACTCGCCAATGAGTACCGTGTTACCCTGTTAATGGGTTGTGGAGGTCTGGTAGGCAGCCGATCCACGTAAAATACTGATATTCAGCTGAATCCGGTTTGACTGGAAGCCGACCCTTGGGAAAAAGGCTAGGCAGATAAGATATGGACACGTGCGAAACAATATCAATGGCAAACCGCCAATGTGTATTGAACGACCTTGAAACCATCGGTTATCGGTCTCATGGGTTGTTAAATTTATACTAAGAAATAGAACGAATCATTTCTTGGAGGTAGAAGTAGGTAAACAAGGACAAAACCTTAACCAAAGGTTAGTTTTTGTCCCCGATGGTGAGCAAACTCAAACTCCAAGCATTTATTTCAACTAAACCATTACAGGCACTTTTGAATTGTAAAGTTCGCTCTGTCCAAAGAGATGAAGATTTGCACGTTCCAAAGCGTAGATCTCTATGGAGAAGAACGTGCAAGAAACTCCACGGACACTCTTTGTAAATCAATGTTTTTACAATGACATGGTTACATCATTCATGTGAAAATATACAAACATACATATATATATGTGAGAACGACGTAGAAAAACTTGCACGATCAAGCGTCCGAAGAAAAAAAAAAGCAACAATTCAAAGAACAAATAATTCAAATAAACTGTGGCAGCTGAGACATGACCAGTCCTAGCTGATGGCGCTCGCTCAGCACCATTCGGCTCAACCACTTCCCCAAGCCCTCGCTAGACCTCAATCTCACCTGAAAACTGCAATATTAAGGCATGGATAAGATCTCCGATAAAGCGAGCGAGCCCAGTAGATGACAAAGGGACGTCTTAATATCCATTCGGCATGGTTGGCGTAGTGGTTGAGCGATTGACCGCTGCGCTGCGTGTCGCGGGTTCGATTCCCGCACGGAAGAAATATTTGTATGCCCTACAGATAGTTGTTCCGGGTCTGGCTGTTTGTGTATGTGAGTTTGTATATTTGTAAACGCACCCACGCTACAGGAGAAATTCCCAGTGTGAAACAAAGTTTAAAAAAAAATGCAAAAGTCTTCCTCGCCTATTAAAGCACACCTAGATGTAAGAAAATTGTCTTAAATTTTAATAGCAAAAATCCATCACGTAAACTGGAACGTTTCTAAGTAGAATTGTCTCGACATTTCGAGACAATTCTACTTAGAAACAGAATTAAGAATTTCCCGGAGAGTCCCTATTGAAAAGTCTCATGTTTTAGCAAAATAATTAATACTATACGAAGTTCTTTTACTATTAATAAAGCTATTGCCACAAGCTTCTCACTGAAATCATTCACGTACGTCGTACGTCCCAACAGAATGTTTGTCACCTCCAAAAATATATATTAACGTGAGCTAAGCCGCGGGCAAAACTTAGTAAGTGTATACTACTGAAATGTTTTTCTAAATTCATCAAAGAATCAAATAATTAAAAATCAATTAATTATTATATATCATATTTATTAGTTTATTATTTTAGCATATGTATGTATTTTATTAGTATTATATATATTATCTGTATATTATTTGTTGTATTTGTGTTTTATTCTGTGTATTCTTTCCGAAATGTTAAAATTCAATTTTGAATCTTATTTTTATTTATTGTACACAATGTACACCTACCACAGTATAGTCTTTATAACCCAAAGGTTGACTGGTAGAGAATGCCTTGATGCATTAAGTCCGCCCATGTACCACTAGTGTACATAAAGATTAAATAAATAAATAAATAATTTACGAAGTTCCTTCACTATAAATAAAGCAATCGACACAAGCTACTTACTGAAATCATTCACGTACGTCCCAACAGAATGTTTGTCACTTTGGTCTGCTGTAATCTCCGTCGGATTAAGAGGGGTGAGTGCAGCCGCGTTTTAAACCCCCCTTGAATAATTAACTGCGAAAATGTAAATCTTAATGTTTGAGGTTTCGGTACGTTTTTGAGAGAATTCCGTGAAATTCGCCAGATGACGGATTTTTGTACTGCTTTTTGGGAGAAAGAGGTTTTGCTGGTGAAACGTGTTCTATTTGAACGGTGTAGAGTATTTCAACTTATTTACTGAGCTGTGAAGATTTTTAATTAAATGATGTTACTATCTTAATAATCAACGAATAATGTTGTTGAAAGGTTAAGCTCAGTTATATATTTGATATTAATTAGTATATAAATTGGTATTGTATTTATGTATTTTATATTATTATATCTAATTAGTATTGTTTAAAACGTTTATACACTGACAACCCTAAATCTATCTCCTTTCGTTCAATCCATCCAAAGGTTGTCTGGAAGAGATTGCCTTGTGCGATAAGACCGCCCATTGTACACTTATTTTATGTTTGATTGTCCTGTTCTTATTATGAGGTGTACAATAAAGTATATAATAAATAAGAAGTTACAATTAAGTGACTCTGATTTGAGCATATACATATGTACATATTACACTAGTTTCTGCCATTCGGGCGAAGCCGCTGTCCACATGTAAATATATAAATAAATTATGCCAAGGAGACTTTTCATACCGGTGGTATGAAAAGTCTCCTGTGTCCCAAGATCTATCCAAGTGCCAAGTTTTATTCAATTCCGTGAAGACGTGAAGAGGTAACAAGCAGATAGACAGATTTCCTTTCGCAATTATAATATTATTACCTCTTTCCCGCGACTTCGTACGCTCATATCTCGTTTTTTTTTTCCGTTCCTGTACGAATTTTCCGTTACCATATTGCCTATAGCATTCCTCATGAATGTTGAAAAAAAATCCAAATCCGGCTGATAGTTCTAGAGATAAGTGCGTTCAAACAAACCTCATGGATGTGGCTATCATATACAAAACGAATTTTCCAAATCCCACTGGTAGTTCTCGAGATAAACGCGTTCAAACAAACAAACTCTTCAGCTTTATTATATGAAATATAGATTATGGATAAATAAACCTAAATTCAACCATTGAGGATTATTTTTTCCTTATCCAAATAAATATCTGCCAAAAAAGATATAAGTACACCATAGTGCAATGTAGAGTGCTGGGACATGAATAGGTACTCGTAGTTGATGCAGACACTCCTAAAACATCATAACAGAATAACACTAACGCAACATCCAAAAAGATACAGAATTCTCTTTGTCGCAAGCACTACATAACATTACTCAGAGAAACATGGCTCTCGCGGATATCACAGCAGTAATTCGGGAAATATATCACGAAAAACAAAAGCAGAACGAAATATGTTAATACACCGCAGAGTACATACAATACATT
Organism: Mamestra brassicae; assembly: GCA_905163435.1. Taxonomy (NCBI): domain Eukaryota; kingdom Metazoa; phylum Arthropoda; class Insecta; order Lepidoptera; family Noctuidae; genus Mamestra; species Mamestra brassicae. The sequence goes on along the minus strand of LR990999.1, from coordinate 2,041,895 downwards.
ATGATGTACATGTTAGTTAAAAGCATTAAACATTTAGAGACAAATGTAGCAACGAGACAACAAAGACAGCGTCAAGACAATGAATGATTGCGGCGTTCGTTTAGACGTGACGATTGAAAGTCGTGTCGGAGTCGTGACGGAAGGCTTGTGTTTGGATTATTGAGAGATTGTAAGAGAAAGTTTGTTGTGACTTATGATGACGTCTGAAGTGTCACCACGCCGCTTGAATTACTCAAAAACATCCTAATAAGAATCTTCGATATCGTTGAGACGAGTATTTCTAGGGTAGTTTTCATTCGTGAGTTTTGCAATGAACAAAAGAGATCACCCAAAATTCCAAGTAAGAAGTTTAAGACAGCAAAACTGTTCACGAACGGTCTTTGTAATCATTCCAAAGGTTGTCATTAAAAGATTGACGGCCGATAAGGTGTAACGTTTTCTTCGATCAAATCTATAATTTCTGTAACTTACATGCTGTACATAACAAAGAGCACCTATTCTATTCCATAAGTGCCAAATCGAGAATCAACACGCTTGGAATTTGGCGAGATAGTTACGAAACAAACAATCAAATGCATTGGCCTTTTATTTTGACTATACAACAACAATCAGTGCCTTATTTAAGTTGTCCAGCAGACGAATGTTCAAATAAATAACAAAATACTTTGAAGCAATGGTTTAAGAAACTCCCTGATAGGACACACTGCGCTATGTATGTATGTAACTCGGCCTGGTTTCCCCAACTCCACGACTAAGCGCGTATTTACGTGCAGGTGGGATAAATATGTCATTCGATCCACCCCAGCTCCCCACGCAAGGCCAGCAACGCCTTGGGGTACCTGGGTTTCCGAAGTAATTAGCCCTGTAATTAGCGACTACCGGGCAGCTTAGTAGCAGGTGTGCTGCTGTCTCGTCCTCCTCCATGCAGGCTCTGCAGAGTGGGCTGCCAGTGACTCCTATGACATAGAGGTGCTGTGACTGTACACAACTGCTGTTTAGTAAGTCTTAGGACTTTTTTCGTGAAAGGACCATCAATAGAGGGAAGTGCCTCTTTAGCCTGCCTACACTCACCATGGTCAACCCATAGCTTGTGATGTTTATCGCTAGTGCGTTTCCTTACCACACACTGCGCTAAGCCAAAGGGGGATATTAGTCGTGTCGATGTGGTACCCAATTTTTTTTTGACTGACTGCCGTTTTGGTCGAGTGGTTAGTGAACCTGACTGCTAAATCGGAGGTCGTGGGTTCGATTCCCACCCAGGACAAATCTTTGTGTGATGAGCATGATCATTTGTTCTGTGTCTGGGTGTAATTTGACTATAATATGTATGTATTTAGAAATATATAAGTATGTTTATCAGTTGTCTGGTTGCCATAGCACAGGCTCTGCCTAGTTTGGGATCGGATGACCGTGTGTGAGTTGTCCCAAGATATTAAATTATATTATATATTATTATAATTCTGCACCGACAATTACACTGCAGCAGAACAACCTATTCTATATTAATGAAAATCGTATCGCATCCGTCCCAGAGACGGAAACCGGATTTGCATCCCCGCTCTTGGTGTTACTGTAACGGCTACTGTAAGTTAGAGAATCACGTCACTGTAACGGCCAATTGTGGGCAAATTGTGTCCACAGCAAAATAAAGCGCTGACCAAACTGTCCCACTAATACGAGCGCTGTAAATAGCGCAGTATTTACGCTGTCCAAGTCCATTTTTCAAAAACGCGAAGGAATTAAGGGAAGTCCTTTAAAATCCTTCGGAATATGATAGGACATAGTGTGTTACACCAAAGCAGGACCGTACTCGGCTTCGTCAATGGGGTTCCCAATTCTGCGTTGACAACCAGACTACACCATAACAACTTATTATGAATGAAAATCGTATCGCATCCGTCCCTGCGACGGAAACCGCATTACATCCCGCACTTGGTGTTAGTTAGTGAATCACGTCACTGTAACGGCCAATTGTGGGCAAATTGTGTCCAAAGCATAAATAAAGCGCTGACTAAACTGCCCCGCTAATACAGTGGCTCCCAACCTGTATTGGACCCGGGACCACTTTGATTTATTTGCTGCTAGTAAGGACCAGAAATGAAGAAGTAAATTAAACTGTGTTAATCTAAAAATAAACTTATATCATATTTCAAACGAGTTCAATAACTATTCTTTGTAATAAAAAGAGAATTGTCATAGAATCATAGTCAGCAGTCAATAAAATTGTCGTAAATAGCATAGTCATTTCTTAAAGAAACTTAAAATTAGTTTTCAACAATGACATTTTTGAGGTGAAAATATTGAAATTTTGAACCTCTAAAATTAGAATTAAGTTTGTGTAAAAGATTTGTGTGTAACTATTTTTGATGTACTTTAAAATATATTCTATATATCTTCTTTCGCGGACCATATTTTAGCCCTTGCGGACCACAGGTTGAGAACCACTGCGCTAATACGAACGCTGTAAATAGCCGCTGTTTATCCGCAGTTAATCATGTGTTTGTGACAAACGCTGTTACACTTGCATGCATTAAAATGTCCTGTCGCTATTTATTCGCCATATGCTTGACTGAAATGTGGTTCGAAAAAAAAAGCGTTTTTCTGATTTCATAATCTGTAAAGCGGAAACAAGGTCTGCTGAAAGAAATTTCTTTAGAAATAAACAGTACCTTTGTAATAAAACTTATAATGTTATATCTAATACTTTTTCTGTGTGTACATAAATTGTAAAATAAATAATAAAAAAAATGTCTTGAGCTGGTACAGAGTCATAGGGTCAAAGATATTGTAGTCATATTTAAAAACGAATTTATGTCCATTTGTTCAAAATTAGTATGACGTTCAATTTTCTTATTGCCTAAACTAAGTAAGTAAGTGTTTTTTTTTTTTTATTTTGACTAAGCTTAGCTTTGTTAAGCATTTAATAGTGAGCGCGGCCAAGATTCGCAGATACTAAGGAGAACAATGTGACTTGAGCTTTTGGCAAAGCTCACCAAATTTAACGCTATTGCTACACACGCTTGTGAATCTTGAGATACATGAACAGAAAATACTACACAATGTTTTAAAGGCGATAATTACGTAGTTGTAATAACTATAACAAGAAAGAAAAAAAAAAGAAATAATAAAATTTATTTAGCACAGGTACATTGAACACGCACGGTAAAAATCAAGAAAAAGGTAGTTATGCCAAAAACTAAGTGTGTGTCTCACGGCTGCACTCATCATCTGCCTAGCCTTTTCCCAATTATATTGGGGTCGGCTTCCAGTCAAACCGGATTCAGCTGAATACCAGTATTTTACGTGGAGCGGCTGCCTACCAGAGCTCCACAACCCATTAACTGGTTAACACGGTCCAAAAACCGCACTAAAGAGGTCCATTTCAGCGATATGTCAGACAGACATAACACTACACCTTTATTCCTCGAAAGGTTAGGCAGATGTGTAACTATAAAGCATGTTTTACCAGTAACATTTTAGTCCCATGTAATGAGGCGAGCCTTTCGCCATCGATCGGCCAGAAATCCAGACTCCTGGAACCAGAAACCAGGTCCACATGGTCAGCTTCATTGCGATCAGAGCAAATTTGCAGCCAAATGATGCAAAGCATAATCTTACTTATAAATGCGAAAGTTTGGATGGAAATTTTTTAGTCAATCACGCCTGAACGGCTAAACAGATCTGGATGAAATTTGGCACAGAGCAAATTTTCAAATGCTTTTATGATTGTTATATTATTATTATTTTTATTATTTGATTATTACTATGTTTATTATTTTTATTGTTTATTATTTCCAGCAATTAATTAATTAATTATTTGTTTTTATTATTGGTAATAATTTATTTTTACGTTAAATTTTTGTGTGTGTAACTTTTACATTTTTCGATTATGACTCTCTGTACGTGTTGGTTCGTACTGTAAGTGCAGAGAGTAATTAAAGCCAAATAAATAAAAAATTGCATATAGGTGTTTATACCAGAAGTATGTTCGCTTGGGATAATCTCACATGGGCGAAACCACTGTCAGTAGCAACTAAACTATGTCTGTACGTATGTGAGCTTAAACACACATTACCAAGCCCTTATAGCACCTCACTCCATTTTGCCCTACAAGATACTACTAATCAAACTGCCTGAGAAAAACTCGTCCATAATTACATTTCAATTTATCAGAACGTGACCCGAGCTCCCATAACTATTATGATCCAATATAATCTTGGTATACATCATCAAAATCTGTAATTATGAACGCAGTACGCATCAGAGATGATTCGTTTGATAATAATCTGTAAAACTCATCTGTGTACTGGATTATTTTCAATCAACGTTAAGGCGAAATTGATGTCTTGTATAACGTTGTACTAATCAACAATTCTAAGATTGGGTATATTTTATTTAACCTTTTGAACGCCAGAGCATAAACACATCGGCGTGCTCCCGCCGCCAAACCACAAATTCGCAGTACTTTTTGTCACATACTTGTGACGTTTGGCGTACAGGGCACGCGCTTGCTTGTCATGTATACGTGACAATGACAAACTGAATGCAACAAGTCATTTAACCAACATTGGGTTAAAATGGCAACAATTTCGAAACTAATGTTGTCGAGAATTTACTGCAGCATTTTTTTTCGAGATTTCCAAATTCTAGTGAAAATTACCATTTACCCCCTTATTAATAATTGCTATGTAAAGTTGAAATATGGCTGGCTAAGTATAATCATACGACATAATTATGTATTTTGACGTTTAAGCTTGTCTATACTACTGTTTCAGAATTTATTTATTTATTAAGTAAGGCACACCAACGACATATTTACAATTTAAAAGAAAAACAGGAAATTATAGGTATTGAATTCTGTGCAAATACATCACTTATAGGTATGCAAACAAAGATTCATTAGTTCATTTGAAACAAAATAATAATAAAATTTAAACAATGCATTACAAAATAAAATAAATTACACTAATACAATTGATAAAAAAAAAATCGTTAATAAAAAAAAATCGTTAATAAAAAAAAATCGTTAATAAAGAATGCACGAATTCAGTTGTTTTTAGAAGATCTATCACATTAAAAATGATGTACGATATTAAGTCACACTTAATTAATAATATATGTTATAAGCTCAATATTTTGACTACATAAACAAATATTTAGACACATAAATTCTCACCTCATATCCATAGTTACCCCGACACAATCAAACAAGACCATCATGGATTCCTATGGCCCTAACTACACCATCAAGAGAGTTCTACATTAACGTTTCATCTTCTAAACATAAATAATAAAGCGGTAAAATTGTATGTACATAAGTTTGCCTATTTATATGTAGGTATGTTTATGTAAGGTATTCTCGAGAAGTACTGATCCGTTCACGATAGGTCAAAAGTGAATTGGTAATCAATTGCTTCATTGCCGGAGTCAGTGTTTGCTGATAGCTACAGCCTGGGTGTCTTTGAATCAAGAGTACTTCTAGGCAAGCATGCTTTCGATCAGGTGAGATACGCCGAAAGACGTCCACTGCTGGACATAGGCCTACCCCAAGTGTCGCCACAAATATTGGTCCTGTGCGTTTCGCATCCATCGGCTTCCCGCGATCCGCACCAGGTCACCGGTCCACATTGTAGGAGTCCTTCCAACGCTACGTCTTCCGGTACGTGGTCGCCACTCCAGCCAGTCGATTCTGTAAACATGTCGAAGTGATGGCTTGGGTGAAGTGATCACGAAGTGAGCTGTCATTCCATCTCTATGGATTGACAATGCACCTCGTGATCATTTCACCCAAGCCTTCACTTCGACATGTTTACAGCATCGACCGGTAGAACTTTTCGGCCCCATCGACCAGCTGTTCTGCGAGTAAGTGCCCTGCCCACTGGTGAGATAGTGTTCAAACAAAAAATAATATAGTAAAACAGTCATTGATAGAAAGCTACACTATCGCATAGTGCCCTGTTTTTCTTTTTAATGTGTTTTCCATTTTAAAATTTGTATATTCTGGTTTTTGTTTAGTCTTATGATTATGTAAGTGTGCTTTTGTGTGTTATGTAATCTATTCTTGTACTAAATGTTTTTTTATTTATCTATATACATTTCCATAAGCAACTTAACATTCTGAAAAAAAAAAAACAAATTCACGGCATGGGAGCGAAGCCACGAGAAAAAACTAGTCTACTCGTAGAATATTGTTTTAATGGAAGCGCGAGACGAAACGGAATGTATGTATGCTTTTAATGCGATAACGATCAAGTAACGGGCCTTTAAGTAATTGTTGGCTATTGCATGCTGTTGTATGTGGTGGTATGTGTGAATAGTAATTTGTTGTGTTAAGTGCGTTAAGTAGTTCGAGCATTGATAAACAACAAAAAAAATGGAGCTTAAAGTTATTTATGTCATGATCAATAGCTACATTTATACCGGTAGTTCCAAGAAAGCATCTCGTCCGCGAACTCACTCTAGCTCCCGTCATCCCATTCGAACCTGACCTGTCCGTGTCAGGGTGCCCTAAATCCACAAAAGACTTGGTTAAACAAAACGTTATCGAGCCAAATCATTTGCCTAGCTGATCAATTAAAAGCCGGGATGTCACTTAGGCCACTGATTAAACGGCATGACGGCGGCGGCTGATTAAGCTCGTTGACTTCGACATGTCTAATAAGTAACATGTTTGAACAGGGTTCAAAAACCACAGTGCAGCACCCGAAAATCATGGCATGGTTGCTCTCAAATTTTCTAGCTTTTGACAATCCAACGACTCAATGTGATTTCCGGAGCACGGAGAAGTTTCGGTATGTTAAGACGGTCACCCATCCACAGATCGACCTCGGTAAGCGTTGCTTAACCTAGAAGATAGAACTGTGCGGCTGTTATTATTTAGCTACGAGCTCCTCGAGACACATACATCAATCTCAAGATATTTGTGTATCGTGGGAACGCGATCCCGGATGAGCTAATTATCGACGGGTTATTAGCGCCCCTTAATTGGAGGCGAGATGAATTTGAGAGGATACTCTAACAAACACTTCTGGAGTTATTTAAATAGATGGATCGGTTGAAAGCGTTGATGAGAGGTTATTTTATAATTTAATATTTATGGTTCGAAGGAAAAAAAACCGTATAACCGTAACACCTGATGAAAGGGTATTAGTGTATCTTCATACAGTCATAATCAGATAGGAAGAAATAATCAAACTGAAACACTATTACTAGCACTTTTTAAAGGAGTCGGTCAGTTCGTCATCAAGTTGAAGCCATTTGCAATAATTACAGAGACCTGGCAGAATTTGCGAACGAAGTAGTAGATGGACCAATGAAATCATTGAAGACGGTAAGGGCCAATAAGCTTATCCATCAGCTTCGCTGCAGAGCAGAGCTCGACAAAAGTCTCATAACAAAAGACGATCGAAACTGATTTCAATTTAGGCACATCCTACGTAGGCACTGAACCCACTGCACGGTTCGAATTGGTTGTTCCCTATGGAGAAGAACCGGCAAAAACCCCACCTTTACTCTTATAAACTCGTTAGACTCAAAACGAGCGATCGATGACACAATAAAAAAACATGGCACCCTGATACGACGATCAAGATTGACGGGCCATACTAATTTATAGTGCAGGATAATTAAGCTTATATTGGTATTTGACAGCTCGACCTGGTTACAACTGGGTCAAACGATTAGAGTTTACGATTGGATGTAAAGTTTAGTTTTACGGGGACACCTGGCCCGGTGATTTTGTTGTGCTCGTCAATAAAGAGAAGGACAGTAAATTAGTTATTATGATGGATCTGTTAGACGAAGTGTGCTGTAAAGATTGTTTCTTGTTTAAGGTTTATGGTGTAATCATTTGTTTTGTTGTTTCTTAAGTGAAACTGTCTGGGTTTTAGGGGTGGTAGATTACACAATACTCTTCCAGTTTTCTGTTTAATCCGCGATTAATGCAACATCAATTTGTGGTGTTTCCAAAAACGGAAAATGATTCGTGAAGAAAGAGAACAAGTTGATTTGGTTTCCATTTACAATAAACCATATTAAAACAGCAGTTTTTTTTATAAAATATACAATCAAAAGTTGGTAAGCACATGAAGATAAATAACGATCTAAACAATTGAAAATATACTACACTGGCGAGCTATTGCCGAACGCGTCCGCACGATGCGAGTGATATCCGAGCTGCTGCCATGTGCGAGTTACTATCAAGCGGCAGGCAAGTATAAATAAAAAAAATGAGGTAACTCGAAAGCGAGCTACTATCCAACTTACACGTGGCAGTATCTCGTGAGATACGTCCGTACGATGCGAGTTACTGCACTGCTACTACTCGGCAGGCTGACTCGCGCGCTACCTCGCACTGTGTAAACTATCCATAATTCGCACTAAAATGTGCGAGTATCTGGTATGTCATTGTGCTGCAACAAGTTCTGATTGGTGTATGTCACTACGGCATGCGAGTTACTTTTGTGCACGTTACAGGCATGTTTACATCAAGAACACATATTTTCCGAAAAAAAATGTAAGATATTCACCAAAAAGTCACTTACCGCTTGTATAAAGAAGTCCTCGTGCAAGACGCTGACGATACCGAAGTTAGTGAACTTGAAGACTCTGTCCATGATCCACATAAGGTTAGGCAGGACTCCAGGCCGGGGGTTCCAGGCCGCCATGAGTATCGGCACGTCGGCTGTGCTCTGGTGGTTGGCCAGGACCAGGGTCCTTCTGCCATTGCAGGCTGCTGGCTCGTCGCCGGTTTCTATTACTGTGGAAGAAAGTTGCATGTTAGAAAAGTATATGATAGTCTTAGTTTTAAGGTTGTTGAAGTCTTAAATTCAATTACAGATTAACATTTTCAACAAGTATGGTAAAAGAGTTTCAGAAATGAAAGTTTGAAAAAAGGGCAGCTGCACATCAGAAGTAATTCCAAAACTTTGAAAATCTGCTTCAAAATAATGGCGCTGATAAAAGTCGATGATGATTATTACCATGAACCGTGCGGTGGATTTGCTTCAATTTTGGAAAACTTGTGAAATATACTTTTTCATCCGTCATTAATTAATAAAAGGGGAAAGAACGCAGAATTTCCTCTCAATAAGACCACCCTCCCATTGAGAATCCCACTCCAAAACCATAACAGCATAGTCTAAAGACAGGAGTGTTTGCTGGAGCGTCGCGTAAATACAAACTACACTGAAATATTTATTTGCTCCGAGACCGTTTAGATGTAGTCTCGTGTTTGCTGAACGTGACACATAAGAAGATGGATATTGATTCTGCTATACGTATGGTTTGTCTAAGAATTTGGTGGTTCGGTTATGTGTATAAGAAAATGTGGAAGCATTTTTCTGGAGACGTGTTTGAGTGTCGACGAACTATAACGTAGGCGTGGGTTATGGTGGACTTATTTATCACTTGGGGTGCGGTGAAACGTTTGCGATAGGGAAGATGAATTCCATTGGAATAAAGTATCGTCCTGTATGGTGTCGGGTTATGTATGGTTTCGGTCGTAGTACCATCCCATTACTACCCGTGGGTACCGTAAGAGGCTCACCAGAGAATGGGCAGCAGCATTCTCTGTGCATTGCAACAGCTACACTGCGATCGCCAACCCGCCTGGCGAAGTGTGGCGATTATGACTAACACCCCCTCTCTTTGGAGAGGCCTACTTCCAGCAGCGGACGTCTCTCGACTGACATAATAATGATGATGAAAGTATCATCTTGAATAAACAAATTTTTGAAAAATTGCTTCTTCGAAATTGTACAATGTCAAAGATATAAATAAAAGTAGATAAGCCTCCCAAATGTTTGGACAAAGAATAAGAAAATACTCGCAAAGTCCAAACAAAGGCTCCAACCTTTGTCCGTCCACTAACTTCCTCAATACAAGCACCCTTAAAACTTCTAACATACTTAACATCAAACGCTCAATTGCCTTCAGTATCTCAAAATCTTCGCAAAAAGAATCACGCATTTCCTTCCCTACTTAAAATAAATAATGGCTTTCGTATTAAGATTCAAATTACAGTATATCTACTTAAACACCCCTCCCGGAACCCCCTAATAAAACCCACCCTTCTATCAGGCCGAAGGAAAAATCCTACCTCAGTAAAAATTATTAACATTTTCATGAATTTGTAATTCTGTTTGCTTGAGACGCAGTGATCTACGAGCCACGTTTTCTTGAGGTTACCAGAATTAAAAATGTATTAGTCTTGCCCTTTTTAGGAGAGAATTTTAATTTCGTGCTTGTATTGTTTTTTCTTACCGAAGCGTGATGTAGATTAAAGACTGTTTTTTAGAAGTACTAAAACAACTACCGACCCTGCAAATATTCAGTTTATTGAAACTCTTTACTGTATTTGCTGATACCCATTTCTAGTTCTACAACTTACGTGGCATAAATGTTTTGTTCCCTGGGTTATTTCAATTTATATTTTTTTCTAAACTTGCTCTGCTGTGTGAGACTGGAATAAAATAATTTTCTTTCTCTTTTTAGAGTAACACACTGATACTCTTTTTATGCCATACTCTAGGTAATACACTCAGTATCGTCTTCACACACCAATTCATCATTCTTCATCTCCATTACTCCTCCTTGAAATACATCACATTAAAACTCCATTCTTCTTTCCGACTATAAATTGGCAATACATTACAAAAACCGCTATATTAATTCTTCAAAGTCAACTGCTGGCAACATTAGTCCCTAGGGCGTTGCAACGAACGCAAAGTAAAGACGGTGGTTAAAAGAAAACCCTTCATTAGTTGCCTTTATTAACTCGTGATATTGTACGAAAGAGGAATAGTGGAAATGGATGCGATACTTAACAGTAAATAGATATTTTACTGAAAAATCTCACTTCGTCAGATAGATTTCCAAAAATATTTTAAACAAATGATAAACGCGGCGAAAAAGGAACGAAAAGTGGGGCGAACACGGAAAAATAAAAATAAGGCGAACTTCTTTGTGGGCGAATCTGCAACAAATGTTTTTTAAATTTTTCTTTTAAAAAAAAGTGAAGACGATAAAGCACGCTGAAAACTCACGTGATGTCACGCAATGGTAATTTATTTCCCTAAAAACATGACATCACAAGCCTTCTCTCTTGACCTTTGATGCGATTTATCTTTATCAATTTGTATCAATTTGAAATACCAAAAAACACGTGCCAATAGTTTTTTTTTAATCTAACGGACGGACGAAATACAAAAAAAAAATTATATCTAGTAAAACATTTATTGGGAAAGTCTTGGATTACAAAAGTTTAAAACTTTATCGTAACAGCAGTCCGATTCCGATGATGTAAACGAGATAGTGCTATTCGCTATGTATAGCCCCGTCTCCCTCTTAGAGCGGAAACATGATCGTTTTAAAACTTCATAGTAGGGTCCCAGAGGCCTAACTATAACACAATAGGCTTGTCATCGACTGTTGTCTACTGCTGACCTCTGTAGCAATAGCTAAGAATATGACATTTTAAATTAAAAAAACATATGTCAAGGCGTTTTGTGTAAACTGTTAAAACAATGATAGATGATATGTCATTTATCATATTGTGTTGTGTGACAGAGAAATTATTAAGTGGTTAGCATCAATTAATATCATTTTGGTTGTCTGACATTAGAATTATAAGCCGAAGAATCGCATACAAATGTTAAGCGAAATTAATTGTTTATCAAAGCGAACAGCAACCTAAATTGTCCGTATAATTAATTCTTACAGAAGTGTAATTCTTTGACAGTTGTTTAAAATCGCTACAACTCGGCAAATTCGTCGCAAAGTAGCTAATTTATTGTCCTGAACGTTTTTAGATAAAAAAGTGCACAACGCCGCTAAAGAAGTTTTCACTTCAAAAATCCTAGATATCTTGAGATTTTAGATAATAAATTATGAAAAAATTATAAACTAGCTCTTTCCAGCGGCTTCGCATCGCGTTAAAGTGGCTACTTTACAACGCTACAACTGTCAACGTTCAACATGATGAAATTAATTACCGTTACCGTTCGATAACTAACGCTACAACTGTCTCCAAGGTTCCATGTATGGTTGCGGAATTTGTTCGAAAGAGTCACCGCGGTCCTGGAATGCAAAGGGCTTTAGAAGGAACACGGATGGGTTTTAGTCAGTAAGAGTCTGACACGCCCTTCCGCTCCACCCAGAGCGGAAGAAGTCATTTGATGATTTCCCATCCTTAAAAAAAAAGGTTCCATCTATACTAAAATTCATTAAAAGCGGTTTGACGATTTAGGTGTGAATACGTTACAAGCAAAACCACTTTTCCATTTAATAATTTTGCAATATTTTATTATTTTTCAATAAAAATAATAAAAAAAATATATAAAAAAATTTCGTGCCAGATGCCACATCCAAGTCCCACAAACTCCGGGTACACAGACATCCCTGGGGCGGGTTGCCGAGTAATTACCAAAGAAGATACAGTCGTATTGCTGACGCAGCGAGCCCACAAAGAAATATCTTAGTCTTGGTGCTTAAGTACCTATAGCTGTATAGCGTCCTCCTTTTGATTTAAGTGAGCTTAGTAATTAATTTTGCTGATTGTACTTAGATATAACATTTTTTTTTTTTTTTAATGATGGGATATCATCAAATGACTTCCTCCGCTCTGGGTGGAGCGGAAGGGCGTGTCAGACTCTTACTGACTAAAACCCATCCGTGTTCCTTCTAAAGCCCTTTGCGTTCCAGGGCCACGGTGACTCTTTCGAACAAATTCCGCAACCCTGGCAGGGAGATATAACAATACTGGTACTAAGTTTGTATGTACTAAATTCTTAATTTTACGTTATAATATTTTTTTTGGTTTTTGAGTGAGTAAAGGTTTTCATGATCTTTAACCTTTTAAAAGCCAGAGCATAAACGCTTCGGCATGCGTCCGACGCCAAGCCACAAATTCTCCGTACTTTTTGTCACATATGTGTGACGTTTGACGTACATGGCACGCGCTTGCTTGTCATGAATACGTGACAATGGCGTTCAAAAGGTTAAAGCCGAGTGAGACTGATGCTTTTTACAAAAATGAAGTGGCCTTACAACAAGGGCAAAAGATCGGGACAAACTCTATGACTCGCTGGATACTCTAGCAGGCCTTAAAGACTTCTTGCGGAATTAATATGAAGAGTTACCACGGCGTTGTGCGTTAAGGGCGTTAAACGAAAAGGGCATTTGGAGAAACACGGGTGGGTTCTAGTCAATAAGAGTCAAAGTCAAAACGTTTATTCCAATAAGGCCATTAAAAGGCACCTTTGAAAGTCAACATTATAGTTAAAAGAATATGTATAAAAATAAAGTGACTCTACTGTCCATTCACAAATGTAGATTCTTATGGAGAAGAATGGACAAGAAACTCCATAGATAATATTTTCAAAAAAGAAGTTTCACAATAAATGGTACTCACATTTTCACAAATATTACAAACAATTGATTTTACAGTGTGTGAGCTATTTAAAAGAAAAATAAATAAAAAAAATACACACTAAAGTACGCCAGTTTGATTTACTCTACACTCTTGATTGTCCTATGAAGCAGGACCAGCATGCTTCCAAGCATTCTTTTCCTGAATGTAATCGTCTAATTTGTAATATACTTGTTTACAAAGTGTGCTTTTAACTGATTAGGATCATTTCCCATCCACAAAAATAGGTCATATGACTAATAGCTAAGTTCTTTATTAAGCTGAGGGTATATAGATATTGGTACTAAAGTAAATACTTTATATATTTTTAAGGATGGGAAGTCATCAAATGACTTCTTCCGCTCTGGGTGGAGCGGAAGGGCGTGTCAGACTCTTACTGACTAAAACCCATCCGTAGCCCTTTGCGTTCCAGGGCCGCGGTGACTCTTTCAAACAAGTTCCGCAATCCTGAAGGTATTAAAATACTAGTCTCGCTAAAAACGGTTAGATATAAAGATAATATAAAACGAACGCCTGTATTTCTCTAGGGATAGGCAGAGGTGCACTTACAAAGTTATAAACCTATATTTCGCCAGTTTTGTTTACGATCCATGTTATTATAGGTGCGACTGTGGAAGCCTATTAGGTACATTATTTACCGGGCACATATCCCGGCTCGAGGCTGCTAGATAGAGATGCATCTTATATAGAAAAATAATCATCATCTGCCTAGACTTTTCCCAACTATATTGGGGTCGGCTTCCAGTCAAACCGGATTCAGCAAAATTCTAGTATTTACTAGTATTTTACGTGGAGCGGCTGCCTATCAGACCTCCACAACCCATTAATTGGGTAATAGGTACTCATTGGCAAGACTGGTGTCAGATTATCTAGATTCTGACAATCCGTAACGACTGCCAAAGATCCACAAATGACAGCCGGGACCAACGGCTTGACGTGCTTTTCGAGGCACGGAGGAGTCTCGGTATGTTAAGATGGTCACCCATCCACAGACCAAACCTCGGCAAGTGTTGCTTAACCTTGAAGATTGACCGGTGTGGCTGTTATTATTTAGCCACGAGCTCCTAGATAGAAAAATAATAAGAAGCGAAAATTCGACGCACTCTATCGTCTTCATTGTTTGTTTACGTGACAAAAAATAAACGTGTCGAAAGTTTTTTTGTTCTGAAACTAACGGGCTCAAATTTTTATTGAAGTAAAAATTTCTTTAGGCGCATTGAACACTTTTTGGGTGAACAAAAATCATGGAACTCGTGTCATCGTCACCGAACGCTTTCCATGAGCTATATGTATACTGTGTAAATACATATGTGTACTTTTTGGGTGAACAAAAATCATGGAACACGCGTCATCGTCACCGAACGCTTTAGCTTTCGCTTAGTTTTCACTTCTATCGGCAGTCCCCAAAGACTGCCCCGCATGTTTTTTTTTTCAGGAAATACTCTATTGTAATCACCTAGACATTACAAAGTACCTACTTGTTAGTAGTCATTGAACAATATTTCAGTTTTTTTTTTTTAATTCCTGTTTTATATTTAAATGAATATCATGCCATCACACGTACGCGATGTGTGGTCAATCATGGACGCGAGTAGGTGTGTGATCAGTTTTTGAGGGGCGTCTCTGGGTCTCGCATTGTATGACCACTTTTATTACCTTGAGTTCTGCCTTTAAAAGTAATTGTATGTGTAGATGAATTAATAAAGCAATCTATACATCTTCTATACATATAATAAAAATGTAACGGATCGCCGTCTGTACATGGAAGATATATGAGAAAAAATATTATTGGGACCTTTATCAACGCAAATAGCACCCAAAACAATGATTGTTAGAATTTTTGTCTGCTTGTCTTAGATGTGGTTTTCACAAATACATGATGGGTAAGCTTCATTTAACATTTAGTGTTTGTTTCATGTCAATCAGTTCATAAATAAAAAAGTTATGCCAATTTAAAGAATCACATCGCACATTTGTTAAACTATGTTGGATATCTATCTACTATTCTTTCTCTGTTCAGTAGCATTGACTGAAACTTTACTAAACTTCATAATCTTAAAATAAAAATGTCTGCCCCAAGTAACTATTCCACGCGGACGAAGTCGCGGGTAAAAGCCAGTTATAAATAAATGTTAACAAAAGTTGGTTTTTTCCAGATAATTGTAGGTGTGTGATACTTTATGAATCGTTGTCATCCGATATACTCAGATTTTAAACAAACAATCATCTCATTAATGAGGATCTATAAGATTCTTCTCAGTGAAAAAATCTTGATCAAACAAGAACATATGAATGAATCAACGAAATCGGATATTGTGCCGATACTCGAATTATTAAACAAACAGTTAATCTACACGGTGCTGAGAAAATGTTTGTTCTGCTTAATGAATTGGTTTAAGTTCCAACTAACTAACGGCCGGTTTCGATAACCTTTAATCAAGTGTCAAATTAGCTACCAACAGTAACTGAAACGTCATGTTTGAAAGGCAAACATGACGTTTCAGCTACTGTGGGTAGCTTACTTACGTTATTGAGACCGGCCGTATAGGGACGTATTCTGGTAAGGTAGGAAGGCAATCTGAATATATTTCGACCACACTAAATTCTGATTTTGTAACGTATATTTTACGATACATAATAATAACGGAATGGTTTTCGCTTGAAACAAAATTATGTTGTCTATCCCCCTGCATCTTATGGCCCAACGTAGGTACACGGCATAATACAAATATGCTCACGAAAGAAGCTATCTTCGACGTTATTATTATTTTTTTTATTATTTGGCTCGCGTTTGAACAGTATCACCTGATGGTATGGTAAGCAATGATGTGGTAGACAATAGAGCAAACCTGCCTAGAGGTAACCTATTGACTCTTGACTTGATTACTACCTCCTTTTGCTTCATTTAAGTTCTCAAAATAAATTCTAAGATTTCATTGTCATTCCTGCATAACATTCCTAAACAGTTCGAGCGCAACAAAACTAAAACACGTACTTTTTTAGCACGAACAATTTTAGAAACTACAATATTTTAATGCAATCCGGCAGAGAACGCCAACCTTCGCACTTCTCCTCCATATTCTATAGCGTTAATGCAGAGTTGAATTTAAATACGAAAGGATAGCCGTAATTAAGCATCTCGAGGCGTTCGCCTAAGTAATTGGAGGTTGCAATACCCCGGATTTGAGGCGGAGCCGCGGGTAAGACGGGTTTCATTACCTATTGTAATGTACACGGGAATTTAATAAAATCGTTACGCTCTTAGCTTTGTTGTTTGTTACACAGTGTTTTGTTTTAATTTTGGTGTCGAATTGCTGGTACTCAGGGTTTGTTTACTTGGAAATGTCTGTTTAGCCGACTGCCCCAAAGGGAAGTTTATGTTTTTGCAAGCTTTTATTCAACTTGCAATGTTTTTTGTTCAAATCTTGCAACCTGAATTGAGACCACTTCCTCGTAACCTACAGTGTTGAAATTTTAGTTGTTCGTGCAGCTCCAATAACAATCATCATCATGATTTTCTTGCCCTTATCTCATGTTTTCTTCCATTCTGTCCTGTCAGCCGTCACGCTATCACTAACTCCCTTTTCTTCCATATTACTTCTAACACAATCCATCCATCTTTTCTTTGGCCTCCCTCTCCCTGTCCATCCATCCACATTTATATTCATAGCTCTTTTAGTTACGTGCACTCCAATGACAACAAATTTTTATTTATTTTATTTTATTTTATTTTGACAAGTACAGTGACAGACTACAGACTAAAAACAATTCATCACAGCCATGACAACATACATTATGTGAATCTGGGGCCCAATTATTACTGTACACAGCGTTCAATATTTAATAAGCTTCATTAGTGACATTTTACAAATGTTTAACATACTTAATATGAAAAAAAAAAAAAAAACTCTTCCAACTACAATTTATATAAAGCATTTCTAAATTCGTTGAAACTGCTCAAAAATAAATCTACCTTAGGGCATATTGCATTATATTGACTGCACATTCTGGACAACGGGTTATTTTCAGAAACATTATTGTTACTAGCCGGAATACTGAATAATTGTGGAGTGCGCAGAGATCTAGTTGGTATTTTAAAGTTTATCTGGTCAAGTAATTGAATGTCAAAGGAACCATTAGCAATTTTATGCAATGTACTTAGATCACTCACCCATCTCCTTTTCTCAAGACTCTCCATGTGAAAGTGTGTGAGTCGCTGATTGTAATTGGGTAGTTTACGTCTGAGGCCATATTTTGCACTTAAAAATCTGACAAATCTTCTCTGCACAGATTCGATGCGATCAATATGAGTGTTATATATTGGAGACCACACAGACGAGCAGTACTCCAATATAGATCTTACCAGGGAATAGTACAATATTAACAAAGTTTGCGGATGTTTAAATGGTTTAGCATTGCGCAATATGAAAGACAGTAATCGGTTTGCCTTACTGCAACTGTGATCATAGTGGGGCCTAAATGACAAAACCGAGTCAAACATAACGCCCAGGTCACGTACCACTTTTACCCTATCTACTACTACTCCTCTAATATTGTAGTCATACTTAATTATGTTTTTACTATTTTTAGAAAATGTAATAACCTGACATTTTTTGGCGTTTAGTGATTATGATAACTATGACCTGATTTTTCATCTAAGGTTGGTTCAGACGAAACATTCTCAACTATTAACAGTAACTACAGACACAACAAGTTCTTCCTTTTGGCGCGTAGAAAATAAGCTTATTTTTTTAAATTATTGAATTGAAAACTTCTTTAGCGGCGTTGTGCACTGTTTGGGATGGGTAAAAAATGTTAAATTCGCGTCAGGACACGTGCCCTGATCGAAAATTCGTAAGACGGAGGGAGAGTAGACCGCCGCAAAATGAATATATTTTATATATAGAATATAAATTATGTTTATAATAATCCACCAATTTGGGGACTGGCACTGTTTCTCCTTAACACAGGCTATATTTTAGCCTATCTAGGAGAACAGTACTCCACCCATCTTTATTGTAAAATGAACCTAAAAACATATGTATATGCAACATTTGTAAACTTTGCAATCCCACTATGAAATAAACTTTATTATTGTTATTATTATTATATACGCAAAATATCAAAAATGCACAACGTTAATGTTCAAGTTTTCACTTCTGCCGGCACTCCCGGAGTTGAACCCGTTGTTTTTTTTTTTATTATTAATTTATTTGGTGTTTAGTCAGTAGGTATTTACAGAGCCTTGTTTTCCCGCAGCAGAAAAAAGGCTTTTGAGACGAAGCCTACCATGGTTGGCCTTAACTTAAGCTCGCCCAAGGAACACTACTATAAGTGGGCAAACAATACCTATATGAAAACACAAGCGAAACCCACCCAAAAACATTCACAAAACCTTCGGCAGAAAGATACCCGTCTCCTATCAAACGGTTTTCATTCCCATTTTTACAATAGCCTATATCTTACATCTCTCTCTGTCCCAAAACTCGTTACGAAAACGAGTCTTAAAGGTATTCGCATGACAATGGAAATGGAAACAAAGAGGATTGGGTCGTAGAGGTCAAGGTTGTTTGTGGCCAGTAGGGGGTAGGTCAGGTTGGAATGTCAGAGATGTTTTAAAATACGAGGAATTACTAAAAATAAGTAATAGTAAGTAATACTTACAACTTAGATTTTTTACTTACAACTTGAATTTGTAAGTAATGTGGGTTAGTAATATATAATCATAACAAGTTACATTCGTTGTAAGTCCGAGTCTCGAAGGACAATGATTAGTTTTTATACTTAAATTTGTTCTTATTTACCTAAGTGAAATGTAAATTTCTTTATGAGAATTAAACGTCTTTAACCAGAATAATAAGTAATGTTAGGTACAATAACAATTAGTGGGCACAGGAAAAGTATAATACACACAGGGAAATAACAAATTAATAGGCCATTAGCAGACGCGGAAACGAAATCTGTCTTGAAACCAATGAAGTTAGCAACAATAATAATTGAATCTAAGACAGACACACAACAACAATTGACTTTCGAAAAGTAAAAAAAAAAGTTGGTTTGACATCTGCTGCCGAAATTCCACGTAATCTTACCAAAACATTTATGTATTTCGGAACTTATTTTCCTACCCTATTTAAGTCACAAATTTTGTTTCTCTTTTTACAAGCTTTTATTTAACTTGCACCGTTCGTAGTAACAAGTGTGTATGTAAGTTGTCCGTCAAAACGTGCAAACCAAAACCAAAAACCAAAAAATGGTCGAAAAATTCGACCATTTTTTGGTATCCGATTGAGCTGAAATTTTGCATAAGTACAGAACCTTTAGTTCTGGTGACAATACAATGTGCAATACTCCGCCCTAAGATGGCGGATTACATATATTTCTCAACCCAAGGGGGTTTCAAGCCCTTTCATTTGATACCCATATTAAGGAATATGGGTATAAAATGAAAGGGCTTGAAGAGTAGAAAACGATAAAGTTAGTAACGTCTAAATTTAATATGACCGCCGCTCCAAGATGGCGGATTTTTTCAGCCCCCTTAATATGGTACCTATCAAACGAAAGGGCTTCAAGGTTAAAGCCTGTTTTTTTTTTTAAATTGGAGATTTTTATAGTATGCGTCGTGCTTGCCGCAAACAAACGCTTGTTCCTTCTTTTATTTATTTCTTTCATTTTCGCTATCGCTGATAGAATGTCACTTTATCTAGAGCCCTCAAAGTAGCAAAATTTTCTGTTGCAAAAGGTGAGAGTTTTCATCAGAGAAGCCAGTTAAAATAAATCTCAAGCACTAGTAATTTTATTGCCCTGCTTAAAAAGAAAGCCAAGTCGTTCAGAACGCTTAAGTACTACCTAAGTATAAGTGGAAAAGCTGTTCTAGCACTTGCAAACCTTTTTTCAAGAAGTCTTAAACTCAAGAAAATAAAGGTAGGTCAGAAATAAAACGAGCATTCGTGAAATACTTTTATGTTCAGCCCAGGGTCGAACCCGTGACACAAAGGCATCGTGTTTATACGAAGCCACACGTCATTTCAAGGTTGGTGCCATTTCCGGATTTTGGCATGACTGGAAGATTTTGGAACCACTGCAATGTTTAGAAGCTTTCTTATTTCGTTTGGTTCTAATTTGACAAAAGCCTGGATTGTTATGACCTCGATAAGCATCGATTTCTATGTTATTCCTGTTTGAATGAAGGCTCCCGGAGTCAGTAGCGATGTGAAAATGCCTCGACTATTTTCAAATAAATTGTTCTTCAGGTCAACCATTTTCCTTCAAAAACAATTATTATGGTCATCGCAACTTTTTTACATAAATCCCTTCGGGTGTGTCTGCGGGAGTCTTGAATCGATACAACCTCTTGATTTAACTAAATAATAGGGATGTTGCCTGGGTTAAAAAATATGATTCTATTTAGTCCGTGAGTTAAAATTTTGGATACGTATTTTTTATTTTATCAAATCAATAAAAAATTACGAAGATAAAATTCATCAAACATAAGGAGTGGGGGCTTGTAACGTCACTTTCCAGTAAAAAGTGTACTAGTAAGTGACGACACACGAGTTTTCAACGCACTGTATCGGCTTCATTTTTTGTTTACGTGACAAAAAAAAAACTTGTCCAATATTTTTTAGAAATACATAATATATCAGACGGACTCATTAGATTTTTTTAGTCAAAGATACTCTAGGAATTATCTAGTTTTGGCCGGATGCTCATTCATAAAAAAATAAAGCAAAGTTGTATGCTTATCAAACGCTCATCTGTAACTTAAACTTGTCTCAAATTAGCCTGACTGTTTCTAGATTTGACCATATTTCGTTCGCGTCAATGCTGATAAGATGTGTAAGTGTATCCTTACTTAAGGTACCTTATATATTGAAAAGTTTTTCTGATTCAATCGAGTAGAAAACATATAAATACGGTGGAACATCAATAATGGCTGTTCGCATCTCTCAAAGATTGAATGGAGCCCTCAATTGAATGAGTTGTGAATAATTGGAGTGCGCAGGAGAGCTGGATTGCACGGGCCTTTAAAACTGCGGCCTGGGTAAAAATGTTGAACCAATACACCGGCAAATGGTATTGAAATTGACGATTGAATGGGTTCGTTGATTTTAATCTTAAAACATAATTTAATTGAACGAGAGGTGAGCTTAGTGATGAACGAGAAGTGAGTTTACTACGATTGTACAAATAGAAATACGCAGACAACTACTGCAAAAATGTAAAAAAGTAGAGCCAAGTCTATTCAATGAAATGACACTATTAAAACTTAGCAACTTCGGTGAACACAGCGGTCAATGGAATCAAAGTGGGATGACAGCTCTCTTACCCACGACCTTACAACTCAAAAAAGAGGAACTCAGTTCAATATGACAACAATGTATCTCAATACATCGTTCGTGGTAATCAGTGAACAAAGTATCAAGTAAGTTCCACAAAACTGAAACGAAATATAAAAGTTCTCACAATCACATTCCAACAAATCAATCGATCAATCAATTTATCAATGTCGAAACTAGGAATAACCCGGGACCTACATTATCTTATTACCGCTCTTGAACTTAAAATATTCGAAAACAAACAAACTCAGGTATAAAGAGTTTGTTTGTGTCAGGTATAATACTCAGCTACCTAGTACCTGGCTAACCCAGCTATCTTCAAGGCTACGTCACTGTAGCGACGCCGCACGCATACCTGCAGTGCTATCCGATGCATGCGACGACCTTGCACGAATAAGGGTATCTGGCAGAAGGTTTACTCGACCGACAAAAAAAGCTTGCGAGCAAAAAGAACTTGAACGGCACCACTTGAAGGCTGTACTTTGATTAACGTATATGTGAGCTCAAACGTAACACTTTTAAAGTTAAACTTCATGCAACACACAGGTACAAAGGCGAGCTTTATGAGTTAGCTCTGTGATATGGTCATAAGGCGTAATAAAGATTACGACTTATGACTGGTATTCTTTACCAGTAAACCAAGGGTGATGGAGAGATAACAAGGCCAGTGCTTACAATTTAAAAAAAATGGGTTAAAGTATAAATAGTTTCATTTTAACGCAAGATTCGGTTGTTACTCTAAAATAAGCTGATGATCTTGATCTTTAGAGGCCATAAGGCCATAATAGCAGACACAATAGTAATACAATAGCGTCACACTTGATTAAGCCTACTCGGCCCTCCAGAGGATAGCAGGTAGATCAACCACGTCAACCACCTTAAGTCAGAAATAGAACATCAGGGACTTAATCTCGACAAATTGGCACAGAATTCAAAAGCACATCAAATTTTGTACCTTAGCTTGATCTCCTCAATGAACCTTCTGAAAGCTTTTCTGTAGTAGTACTACCGAGACGAATTGTACCACAGTATTGCATGAATACGCCAGGCATTGTACGAATACCTTGCATGACACTGATGGCATTGTGATGCCTTACTTACTGAATGAATAAGATATTAATATTACACAATAACTATTAAATATGATGCTGCGTGTGACCTACTTACGAAGGAAATGAATGCTTTGGTTTATATTAGAAATAGTGCTTATAATGTATTTTCAATCTATGCAAAACAAAAATTGTTACAGGTAACTTGTTCATGACCTAATTTCTGGTTAATTATAGCATATACCTTCGTACAACTACAAACATCTAGAACATGACTCATCAAGTGACTATACACGCGTGGCCACTTATTGGGCAAATTTTATAAAAAGATAAACTATCAACTCGAAAAGAAGAAGTGCTAGAAATAGTTCAGCTATTTTAAACTTTCATAACACCTCACCCTACACCTCATTCCTTACAGAAAATGTATAATAGACCTCCGTGACTGACGATACTTATGCCCAACTGACACATTCTAGGCAGCTCACCTTGCTACGACCCTTACCACCTGATCAATCTTTCCACCATGACATAATATTCTCGTATGGGAACGGTCCTCATAAAAATGAACCGACGACCTGGTGAGGGCTGCAGGAATCTGCAGAATTCGGGAACCACAGGTCGATGAAGCGACGCTTGGGGGAGGCCTAAGTCCAGCAGTGGATGTCTTTCGGCCGACAAGATAACGTTAATGACTTTGTCCATTATGGAAGTATAAATTATAATTGCAAAGGTAAGATTGTTTGTAACCTACCAACGATCAGCAGTTAACTGCAACTTAGCAAGCAAAGTGGGAAGCTTAACCGGAATACAAACGCGGAAACAAAACTCTTCCTTCACAATGAAAGAGATTTTCACCCACTAACAAATTAAACCATATTAACCTTACTAACCTACATCCATAAAATCTCTGAATTAGCATTTAACAATTAGTTTAACGAGCAAAACAGTCATACATTAACCTTACTTCCTTACACCAATTACATACATGTATGACTCAAGAAGAGGCGACAATTAAAAACGAATTTGAATACATTAGCGAACAATGAATCGTGTCGTTTGAATAATTTAGTGTGGATAGTACTGTTGGTTACATAGATAAGTTTGCAGGCAATTCAATAGAAATCCTATAAAACCATTTGAGGACGACCAAAAACCCATGGATAGAATATGTGAAAGATGATATAGCTAGAAAGGAGGTGATTATTGAGATGTCGGCTAATAGAGATGTATACAGAAAAGAAGAAGACATACTCAAGATCTCAAATAACTTGGAATAAGAGTAGGAAGTACACAGCGACCACTGGGCAATAGTTTACACAAAATGGTTGCCTGAGGATGGCCGGCGCCGATGAGACCGGCCCAGGAAGAAATAGCGAGGCGACCAAGGCACAAACTGCAAGGCATGGTTTTAAGTAGCTCCGAAAATTAATATTTGGAAGCAGTGAGACAGTAGAGGTATAGGTTAAATAATAAGAGACGGGAAGATTATTGGTAACCAACTAAAATTATTAAGTGCGGAGCGTGTTATGATAAAAGTTTAAAGTATGAATGCTAAAATAGAATAGGCAAATTTAAGAAAAACGGTTATTGCAGGTGATATCGTAAAAAGAGTGAATCTTAAGAAACCGATCTTCAATAAACTTCACATCGAATACGTAACAATAATGTGGACTGTACGCGATACAATTGTATCGATGTAAGCAGAAATCGTTATCTATAGAGATAGATCTGACGAAGATAACAATGACTATGGTGATGAACTAAGGCATGGGTGAAAGCGAACCACTAAAAACACTGTCATAACCTCGGTTGATGACGTCACGTTTGTCACAGCAGCAGAGTAACAGTCATTGATATCTGCCCTAGAGCAAGCTGTTTTAGTTTCTGGGCTTAAAGAATGCTTCGAATGATATGAAGACGGTAAATTACTGTACAGGAGACCACTAACCGTCTCAAAAGCGTTTCGCGCGCGTGTATCGTAAAGCCCTCACCTGGCCACAGATAGTGGATTTAAGTAGCTTAATTTTAAAACGGTACAATAAAACACAAATAGTCGTTTCGTGTTTGTAAAATCAGCAACAGGAATCGATGAACGCTTCTTGATCTGAATTACTGAGCAAAATGTTTGAATTCACGTTCAAAGCCACTACGAATTTCATGATGTCTTCGCGGATGCCGCATACATTCACGTTCATTTTTTTCCAGTGCCTGCGACTCACTTGGCGAATCCACTCGACAAGTGAGTCGCAGGCACTGGAAAAAAATTAACGTGAACTCACAGAGTGAGTCGGTGGCAGTGGACGTGTTAAAAGCAGATTGTCGAATTTTGTTCAAGTTAGATGATGTGTAAAAGTAACCATGTTAAATGATTTTTTCGCTGAGCGTACTTGGATAAATATCGATTTTTAGGTAAAACACAATATCAAAATCGTACGTTCAATGGTGACTATCGAAATATCGCTTCCGCGTGTCCAAAGATTACCGACTGAACGAAAGTGAAATAAACATTAGCGATGCAGACTAACGCTGTGCATTTCAATATTCATACGTACGATGCGCCCACTCAGCCAACGGGCGCATGACGTCATACAAGTCATTATCATTTGATACAGATTTTAGCATTCAATTGATTTGTTGTTGTTAATTTATGGATCTATTCACGAATTGTTAGTAAGTTAATTAATTTTAATTGCATAAACATTTTTTTTATGTCTGGGTCTTTGACATTTGACTGACCTTTAATGATGTATTGTATCAATGACAAATATGTATATTTCATTACAGATAACTGGGTCCCTACTATGAAGTCTTAAAACGATCATGATTCCGCTCTAAGAGAGACACGGAGCTATACATAGCGAATAGCACTATCCCTTTTACATTATCGGAATTGGATGGCATTAGCAGTTGAAGAAAGTCGTACGTCAAGAAGAAAATCATAAGCATACAACATTCTTTTAATCAGAAAATATTTGGATCAACAATCTGTCATCATCATAATTTAAGCCGAAATACATCTGCTCGACATAGGCCTCCCCCAAGTGTCGCCACTTCAATCAGCCCTGTGCATCTCACAACCAGCCTATTTTCGTGGCCTTCACCAGGTCTTCGGTTCCTTCTAAAGCTGCTTCTTCGATTAAATCTTCAAAATTAAGTGGCAGTGGGAGGACACATTGCTCGCAGATTTGCAGAAAGTGTGGTTCTTGACCACACTTTGACCATGTCATTTCAGTTTAAGCTGCCACTAGACCCTTGCTCAGAAGTGGACAGTTCCGAGCTAGAGTCACGACTCGCCTAGCCTTTTCTCAATTATGTATATTGGGGTCGACTACCAGTAAAACCGGGTTCAGCTGAATACCAACGCAACTTCCTATCTGACAGTCAGATTTTCTGGCTTCTAACAAACCGTTACCAAAATCTACAAATGGCAGCCAGGTCCAACGGCTAAACGTGCTTTCCGAGCCACGGAGGAGTGTCGGTATGTTAAGATGGTCACCCATCCTCAGACCGACCTCGATAAGTGTTGCTTAACTTTGAAGAACGACCCGTGCGGCTGTTATTATTTAGCCACAAGCTTCTGAAAAGATAATATAGTATTTAAAGAACTAGGCAATGAACGAAAGTGAACTCGGCATCATCAGTTCCTCACGCAACATTAGAATGATTAATATTCATAAGCCTGCGCCTACGCACCGGCAGACGATCTGTGACGTAAGACTCATCGTTTTGTCTCGGAATTTATGAATTGTGATACAGTTTATATTGAATTGAATAATTTTATTGTCTTGTGATACAAGACAATGGGATGGGATGACAAATCGTTGAGCTCCTTAAAGTTCTAAGTTTGAGCTACACGATAACCGACAAATGCTTGCACTGTTTGGACAGGTCCACTCCAATCTGTGTGGTACTTTCCTCAAAAGACCACTTCAGACATTAACCTACATGGTTCACATATGATTTGACCCGTACGATTGTATGGACTTTAAAAGAGACTTTGACCTCTGAGTTTGTTTCGGTGTTTCTTCTCAGGGTAGTCAGCTAGGCAACACCGGTCTCATCTAGTTTAAAAATGACCAAAAAGATTGACGTGTAAAAGTGTTATGTTTAACTTATATATCGTTTATCATTTGCTGATTTCAGTTTTTTTTTTAATCCATTAAACAAAATGGTATTCCATCCTCGGTTACTACCCTCTACCTACACAAATGTTTACCTCTGCAAGTTTGGTATTGTAGCAAAAAATACAAACGTCTCAACAAAAAATCTGTTCACAAAAGAAAACTCTTAAAACAATACGCCGAAAACAGGATAAAAAGAAAAAAAAATCTATTTATTTTATCTCGAAGAAACAAAAACACGACATGTCATCCTATAATTTTCAGTCCCTAACATACCCTTATTTCGTGAAACAAACTTGGACAGAGATAACCCTCCGACCAATTTATATTGACCCCTACGAGTATGGACCCCAAACAATTTTTCTTTAGAATAGTTACGGTCTGAAAGATCAATTGCTGGTGGTCCTAAGATAGAAGGAAACATACAATTTCACCACTATTGCCTGATATGAAAGAAGCTGAAATCGGCACAAATACACGTTTGGGAACATTCCCAATTCAGACAGATTCGCTGTGACCTTTGTCTGTATGTTTATAAGGACGATTATGGCATTTCTCATTTCAAAATTTTGCCTCTATATCTAATGGTATTCTTGCAGATATTGACTTGTATTTTTCAGGCGGTTCTGACTGCTGAATCTCCCGGCGGATTTGACTGAGCCACGCTCAATAATAACGCCTACTACAAGGACTGTGTCGAGGTCACCTGCGTAAAGGGTACCTACGTGGAAAGTTATTAGGGAGGCTTTTGCCCAGCAGTGGGATTGTAAAGATAGAATCAGAAACTCTCAAAAATATTTCAAATTGCATATAGAAATACTGGCACATTCGTCTTGCTGAAATGCTCAGTTGGTTCGTTTGACTTTCAACTCTTCCACATAAAACTCAGAAATGTAATTTAGGCTGAAAATAGTCCAATAAACCCCGAAAAACCTACACAAGAAAATCAATCTATTACAATAAACACGACGCATGTTTATTTGGGGCAAAGTTATCTCCAACAGAATAAATTAGGTTAACATAATTACCTACTAGCGAACCTGTTTAGGTACTATATATTCCACATAAGCAACACCCATTTACTTACATCCGTATCTTAATAATTATATAAAACAAAGTCGGGTTAGTTTCACCATTTATAACTCAAGAACGGCTGGACCGATTTTGAAGATTTTTGGTTTGTTAGATTTGTCTTTGCACCGAATAGCAGAATAAAACTCTGGAAACATTGAAGAAAAAATATATGTAAAAAATAGGGGTTGGTGGTAGAAGAGTGCAAAATTAGGGTTGTATGTATTTTTAATGCCGAATCATAAAAAATAAAATAAAACATTTTTTTGGAATGAACCACCCTTATCTCTTAGGGGTATGAAATATAGTTTACGTCCTATTCTCAGACCTACTGAATATACAGACAAAATTTCATAAGAATCGGTCAAGCCGTTTCGGAAGAGTTTTGTTACAAACACTGTTACACGAGAATTTTATATATTAGAGATTATAAATGCTAAAGGAAGTCTGTCTGCTTGTTAAGTTCCCCGTCTCAGTACATGAAAGGATGTGTATGAAACTTAGCACACAGTTAAAGTGCGTCTTGTAATAATGGGACACAGCATTTCTTTAGCTCATCATCATGTCTCGCAAACTTTTTAATCCCAGAGTATGTCGCCTTAAGATGATTTCCAACTTCCACGAGGGCAAGGACACCGACAGAAGCGTGTTTCCATATACTTCATACATACCCAAACTGCTCCGTTGGTCTCGCGACCTGGGTTCGATTCCCAGATCGGACAAAAAGCGTCATTGGGCTTTTCCAATAGGAATTTCTCAGTGACAGCCCGGAATTTGGAAGCTTGTGATATGACACCTCTGTATCTCGGAAAGCACGTTAAGCCATTGGTCCTGCGCCAGATCTCTCTCCGATCATGTCGGGTTGCTGTCCCATTGGAATATGAGAGTGATGGAAGAGGGAGAAGAGAAAAGAAAGAAAGAAAAAGAGTTTATTTGCGACAAGCATGACGCATCCCAAAAAAAATAAAATAAAGTTAAATTCCAAAATTTATGCAAGTTGGGAAGACATTTGCGCAAAACGGCCATCGCTCAGCATAATGCTGGGACTCGTGTGCGAGACAGAGCCACAGCGCTGGTTTCAGTGACAACCGGCGTTGACAGAATGGCGTCAATCGGGGCAGCATTTTTTTTTTTTGAGGATGGGAAATCATCAAATGACTTCTTCCGCTCTGGGTGGTGCGGAAGAGCGTGTCAGACTCTTACTGACTAAAACCCATCCGTGTTCCTTCTAAAGCCCTTTGCGTTCCATGGCCGCGGTGACTCTTTCGAACCCTAGCAGGCTCTGGCCCTAGCGGGCCCCGTCTTCTATGCTGGCATCTCTTTGAGGCGCGCGTGAAAAACAACGCGCCATCGACCCGGGCCTGGTGGAGATCGGACAGCGAGCCACCCAACGCTCGCCGTCCGCAGGCCCGCGCCTACGGTGAGCATGAAAAGTAATTAGAACAAAATATATAATATGGGTGTATGTGTGATGTATAAATATAAAATAAATATAATATAGGTGAAAATATAATAAATATACCGTCTAGAAAACGGCAACAGACTGTCGCGCAGACATTGGAATGTAGCCGACAAAAAAATGGCGCGCACAGAACTAAATAAAAAAGTTATGTTATCTGTGCGCACAAACCAGAGTAAAAATCATAGATTATATACTATATCTATGGTAAAAACTAAATTCTGTGCGCACGCCCACAATATGGCTGCAGACATTATTATGCAATGAAATTCTTGACCTGCTCAATCCACGTAATAAATTATGTTTTTGTTATGTGTGTTGTTGGAGTGCACCTGTGTTTGCGCACACACTTATTAATCGGTACGATTATTATACATCATATTTATTAATTTATTATTTTAGCATACATTATACATGTATTTTATTAGTATTATATATATATATTATCTGTATATTCTTTCCGAAATGTTAAAATTCAATTTTAAATCTTATTATTATTTATTGTACACCTACCACAGTATAGTCTTTATAACCCAAAGGTTGTCTGGTAGAGAATGCCTTCATGCATTAAGTCCGCCCATGTACCACTATTGTCCATAAAGTTTAAATAAATAAATAAATTATGCACTATAATATGTCCCGCGCCGATGGCTAGTCTCGGTTAAGAGTGGCCGCCATGGCCGAAATCGGTCAGGAGGACTATATATACATACCCGATACTTAACCTTTTGCGTGTCTTAAGTTACACAGTTCGACATAAGAAAAAATGCTCCAAATGTCTTAAGTCGGACAGTTACACATAAGGGCTTGGTCAGGATTGGACGATAAAAATCTGTTAAGACACGCAAAAGGTTAATTATAACTGACACGAAATCACTGTTAATTAAAAACTAATCAATATTGATTATTTAAAGACGAAGGTCCAAGCATTAAGTTAGGTTAGTATACCGGTACGTTGACCTCGCATGCTAAACAGGTTAATATTTTAACTGAAGTTTATAATTAACCCAGTTTTGATTGCTGCATGGAGTGCTACCGGGCAATTCTCTGAGAAATGGATTAACATAAATACCGTTGTGTATGGGAATTCTTCATTATGGTTATGTAATTACCTCTTATTAGCATAATTAATTATGATATGATTATGTTTGTTGATTAATGTTATTTGGCGACTTCCACATCTAAAGCTATAAAATCAGCACCCTTTTTTTTTTAGTGATGGGAAATCATCAAATGACTTCTTCCGCTCTGGGTGGAGCGGAAGGGCGTGTCAGACTCTTACTGACTAAAACCCATCCGTGTTCCTTCTAAAGCCCTTTGCGTTCCAGGGCCACGGTGACTCTTTCGAACAAATTCCGCAACCCTGGCAGAAAAACAGCACCCTACAAAATCAAAATCAACATTTTGAATTGCGTTATTCAACTAGCAAGCAGTTTTCAAATATGTATATGAAGCAGCTCGGCTGTCCAATTTCAAAACCTAGTATCTGACAAATTTTAAAATAAGCGTGTTTTTGCATTTTTCGACATTATAGACCACTCTCCACATACTAGGATAGCAAAAACTCCCAAAAATTAGTCAATAACGAAGTTGCACAAAGTCGGAAACCTAGTATCTACAGTAAACGTTTTCAAAATGCCAAAATTACAAGATTAAAACATAGTATCTAACATCAACCATTTTATAAACCTAGTAAGTGCTTGTAGTTACTTGGATATAAAATGGTTCATGTAGACACTAAGTCAATGAAATGGTTGAAATAAACGTCAAAACTCCCGCGCAACTTTAGTAAGTGAGATGAAGTCGTTGCACGCGCGTGTTTTTGTCTATAAAAATGAGTAAAAATCAGTTTTATAGGTCGAAATTGATCTTAAGTGCTTTAAAAGAACAATATGGTGAAATGTAAGTACGCTTCAGTGTATAATATTGTCAAAGTTTTTTGTTTTCCAAGGTTTTTTTATGAATAAAAGGACTAGGTAACTAAAAAAGGCGATAAATGTGTCGATTGTGGGCTGTATGAAAAAAGACTTAAAATAAATGAAGGTGCAGATATTCCAGAGGATGTTAAAACTGCATACGAGGATCACAAAGCTAAAGCAAATAAAACAATACAAAAGTATCAAGAAGATGCCTCCCTAGAAAATACTTCCTGTGTGAGATACTATTCGATGGATTTACAAAAAGTTATGTTGTTACCCGACATGCCTAAAGTCAAAGAAACCTTTTTCTTGAGTAGAATGATAACTTTCAACTTGACATTTGCACCGATCAGAAAGAAAACTAATGTTAATAGTATTTGTGTTCTATGGCATAAAGCCTATTCTGGACGAGACGCTAATGACATTGTTAATGCAATTACAGCAGAGATCGAAAAAGAAAGAGATCTTAATCATTTGATATTGTGGTGTGATAATTGCACAGCTCAAAATAAAAATTGAATCCTCTTTACATCACTTGTTACTATGATAAACTCTGGGTTTTGCAATTTAGAAAGTTTGACTTTGAAATACCTAACTAAAGGTCACACTCATATGTCAGCTGATGGAGTTTATGGTAATATAAAGAGGCAGATTAAAAAAAAAGATGCTGTGTACGATTTTGAAGACTATAAGAATGTAATTTTGGGTTGCAGATCAAATATTGAAGTTATCGAAGTCCGAAAATCGTATGAGTGGGTAAAAAAGAAACGCATACTGCGACGCAATGATGACCTTAATCCCATGAATAATTTTTTGCTTAGTTCTTTGGTTGAAGTAAAATTTGTAAATGGGCGCCGCAATATGTTTTATAAGAATGATTTTGAATCTCCGTTTTCCGAATTGGATTTTCTTATTAAAAAACACAATCCCTTGACCATGCCAACCATAAAAATATTCCAAGAGGTATTAAAGAAAGTAAAAAGAAAGGCATAGTAAAAACTTTATTACAGCTTATGCCAATGAACAGAAGGGAGTTTTGGCAAAGTTTGCCGATTATTATAATAATTCAGTCGATTTGGTTTGTGGTGGACAATTATTAATTAGTGAATAAGTTATTTTCACATGACTGTTTTCAAATATTTTGAGTGATTATCTTTTGATTTTTTACTGTGAAGAAATAGTGTTTGGTTTCCGATTATCTGTTTTTTTATCTTTTTCATTAAAACTGCTTATTACTGGCCATATTTATGTTGTTTTATTTTGTTGTTTCTTACTATGTTTATAAAATTGCATTTAGTTCCTACTCAGCAAATTCAGACCTAAATGAAAACAAAGCAAGTGATCTTACTAGGTCTATTAATTTGCGTTTAGTCCCCGCTCAGTATATTTTAGACCTAGATGAAAACAAAGCAAGTGATCTTACTAGGTTTTGAAATTGTCACACTCAAAAAGTTTGGTCTAAGAAAACAATGTTTTTATTAGTAACTGCTTCCCTAAGTACATATTTTGTGGTAGACGCATTAAAACTACTTTTTTATAAAGCCTGTTATGTACCTCAAATTTTGCAATCACTCCCAAGAAGGTACGACTAATGGTATTGAAACGGCACGCTGTCAAAGATATGAAATCGTTTTTCGGCTCTCCTGTAAAATTTAGTTTTATGCAGATACTGGGTTTTGATATTTCACAGCCGAGCTGGCTTATGCCAACAGCATCTATTGACCGATGGGGAGTTGCTCCGTCTAAAACCAACTTTAGATGGAGAACCAGATCATACTTATCATAGTTGTATGATAACTATGATCTACTATGACTATTATTTGTAATAGTCATCGGAATTGAATCATCATGTAAAAATTTTAACTCGTTACAATAAAAGGAAGTGGTTCTAACTGCAAGATTTAACCCAAAAAAGGACCAAACATTGCAAATGAAATAAAAGCATATAAAACCGGTCAAATGCGAGTCGGAGTCGGGAAAAAACATGTTTCTTGTATGGGAGCCCCCTTTAATTTTTAGTTTAATTTAATTTAATTGTTATTATAGGGGCAATACAAATACATACTCTGTGAAAATTTCAACTGTCTACCTATTACGGTGCTTGAGATACAGCCCGCTGACAGACAGACAGACGGACGGACGGACGAATGAACGGATAGCGGAGGCCCATTGGTTACCTATTGGGTACGAAACCCTAATAAAAAGATCAGTAATTGAAAGATACAAAATTAGGCTCCAGTCAAATCGAAAAGCTCCGTTTTTCTAACCTTTCCATCTCCCAAGTTCAAAGTTCATCTATAACAAAGCCAAAACGACCGAGCATGTATCACAAACTTACAAAATGAACTTCTCTCTCCATACCTCAGGGACAAAGCGTGATGATTTCACTTATACAACTGTAACCCTTTCGTGGTTCTTAAAGTTTATTACAGTAATCTTGGTCCAACACTGTAATATGAGAGTGTATAAAATTCTCGAGGTTCCTTAGTCCCTTGTGTGGACAATTTAGAGTACTGTTGGGAGACCGCGTACTGTGGCTTTTGTTTTCTAAGGTTTGGGTTAGTTTTTAGGAGAATTTTGAGGTTTATTAGATATTTTTTAAGGGTTCTGTACCCGAAGGGTAACTTACGGAATCTTATTACTAAGCCTCCGCTGTTCGTCGGTCTGTCTGTCAGCAGACTGTATCTCATAAATCGTAATAGGACAGTTGAAATTTTCAAAGACTATGTATTTCCATTGCCGCTATAAGAACAAATAATAAACGTCAATCATTCAAGTTTTAATTTATTTAGATTTTTTTGAAGTGCGTTTTATTAAATCTAGTACTATGGCACGGAACCCTTCATGCGCGAGTCCGACTCGCACTTGGCCCGTTTTTTACGTGATTTTTATGAAAATACTATAACATCTTTCGGATTCAAAAGAGCTTTTTAAGAATATGAACGTCATCGATACGCCTGTTGACGATGGTATTCCCCGAAGGATTTTCCAACAGTTATGTTTAAAATCCATGTAGGTAATGAACCCCATTACTACATTACGCATTAATACTATATTTTGTAGTATATATGGACCCTAAGGTCGACTGGTAGAAAATGCCTAAGGCATTAAGTCCGCCTTTGTGCAGTGATATTACTTGTGCATAAAGTTTTAATAAATAAATAAATATGTAATACATTATACTATGTATATATTACTAATGAACCCCATTGCTATCAACGGGGCACAAATCTAGACTCAAGGCTACCTGAAAATCCAGATGGAATATAAACAAAGTTTATAAAGCAATATTCCACAGATTTCTACTAACACTGGATCGAAACCAGTTGTGAGCAACAGCCATTGAAATGAATCATATTTTTACCAGAAGAGTTTGGCGTAGCAATCATACTGATAATGTTAAAGAACATATAATGCATAAATAAACTGAATTGAATTAGCTTGATCTACGAAAAATATAGATAAAATAAGTAAACATATCAATTATGTAGGAAGCTACTACTATTCCACTTCCTCAAAATTCATATAAGACATTAGAAAAAATAATAACCAACCAAACTTATCGGAAACACCGTCAATCACCCCTGAGTTTGACAGAGTGTCTTATTAGCGACATCGGAAACACAAATGACAACTTAAATAATTCATTTCCTATTCCCTATAGGTAGTTTTTTCCATATCAACAAGGGAAACCCATCAAAATAAACATGTACTTAGTAAATGTGGTTTCAATCACAGAATAGTGAGGTACAGAAGGACAACTTCGTACAACGAGTGAAAACAGTCGCTCGCACACATAGACACGTACGTGCGGCCATATCAAACAATTGACAGTCGCGAGTGCGCTTGCACTCGCTGTACGTGAAGCGTGTCTATGTGTGCGTGCGTTTTCGCTCGTTCTATACAAGGTGTAACATAATAAAAGCAATATGAACAACTTTTACTATAGGACACAACCTGAAATCGCGAAAATAAATCTGTTATTTAGTACATTTTGTCGAGTTATGCGCATGTATGGGGCAGTCGATTTTTTTTCGCGATTTCAATGTTGGTCCCATAGTGAAAGTTGTTCATAATGATCAGTACAATGACCCTTTAAGAGGTAATTCGTTTATTCTGTCACAGGTTGTATGCTAGGTGGAAGAACAATCTGACTGGGTGGCTGGTAACAGCTAGATGAGAGATGTTGAGAATTTCACGAGATTAGAGAAGCCTGTGGTTTAGGCTGATGAGAATGACACTGACCATCTATACCTACCTATCTCAAGCAATAAGCTTAGCAGTTTAGCTGAATACTAGTATTTTACATGAAGCGACTGCCTATCCTAAATCCACCACCCTGCAACCCGGTAAAACGATACCCCCTTCCAAGACAGGTGTCACTTTTCTGATTTCTGACTCGTTATCGACTGTCAAAAGATCTACACATGACAGCTTTTTTTGTGGATGGGAAATCATCAAATAACTCCCTTTTTTATTTTTTTATTTAGTATGGGTTTGCTCTTGACTCTAGTCTAGTTCATAGATGACAGAGACAAAGTCGACGATGGAGCGAGCTTATCCAGAAGAAGCCTGTTCACTCTAATTTTGAAGAGATTAGGGTTGTATGCGTTCGGAAACACAGACGCAGGCAGAGAGTTTCACTCCTTTGCTCTGAGTGGAGCAGAAGGGAGTGTCAGAGTCTTACTGTCTAAAACCCATCCGTGTTCCCCCTTCCTCCTAATGCCATTTGCGTTCCAGGGCCGTGGCGACTCTTTCAAATTCCGCAACCCTGGCAACACAGCATGACAGCTAGGACAACACTTTTAATTGGTTTTCGATACATGGAGCACGTTGCTTAAACTTGAAGATCGACTCGTGCGGCTGGTATTAATTAGCCACGAGTTCCTCTTACTTACTAACCTTCTGTTCCCATCTACTCTATGGTAATTGTGCGCTGGAATCAGTTCCATTGCTATCTATTATCGTGACTCCACCACCCCTTGGCATGTCCGTTATTATAAATCGATTAGATATTTGTTTGTTTTCCCTGGACGGCTCCTGGTTTTTATGGTAGGAGTAAATATTATGTTCGATGTTTCACTGTGTATTTTTGGTTCATTTTTTAGGTATCTGAAATGTTTCAACGTTTACCATATGCTTCATAAACACGACAGATATAATAAGGTCAAGCTGACACTGACAGTGTGTCAGCGACAAAGGTTGTAATTTTCTTTTAAATTTAAATACATAAAATTATATTTTTAAATATTTTAACATAAATTATTTAAAAAAAAACATTTATAAATATAACAATAGTAACCCACCGGTATCAGGAACAGGGTCCAAGCTAGGACTCCAGAGAGAGAAATCTCCCTTGATCCAGCTGGCTAACAAGAGCCTCCTGTGGTGTTGGTCGATGCTCGCTCGTGGCTATTAAGCCATTGGCTGACACGACTATCGGTACAATGATTGCTGAGTACACATCCCACATGTCGACAACCTCGCGAGCCTTATTTTTCTCAGCTTTCACGAGGTTCTCGTCATGCGGAACGGTTATGTCTACAATCATTGCACGCCTCTCGATTCGGTCCACCACCACTATATCAGGCTTATTGGCAACAATAGTCCTGTCAGTGATGATGGACCGATCCCAGTACAATGTGATATTGCCATTATCGAGATCTGGGTCGGGCGCATTAGTACGGCACCTCGGATTCCACAAGAGAGTATTTCAGAGCAAGTTGCTGAAGGATAATCCTGGCTACAAGGTTGTGCCTATGCAAGTATTCTCCGTTAGCTAGACGAGAACAACCAGAGACAATGTGGCGAATCTATTTTATTGTATTATTATTATTCATAGGTTCAAGTTTGACTATAATCTCACCTGATGGTAAGCGATGATGTGGTCGACGATGAAGCACGCTTGCCTAGAAGTAACCTATTCACTCTTGACTAATATACTCATTTACCACGTCGCATTTTGGTTGCCCTTGTAAATCATAATAATCATATTTCATGACCGCCATAGCCACAAAAAAAATGATGAAAACATTTCAAAATATGGGTCATATTTAAAATAAATGGCATTAAAACAATTTTCTTGCTGACGTGAATGAATTGAAAACACAATAAATAGCAAAGTATTACCAAAGCTCAGCAGTATTTACAATATCCAATGTTCTCTTTATTTTGTTTTATAAAGTAAATAGAAAATAATGCGTTTATTAAAGCAGTAAACATGCTACTATTTTAACTTTCCCATGAGAATGTCGAATGAAAAGCTTTTCAAGTAATTATAGAGATAAAAATCAACTATTTACCCAGTACTTACGCTCCAAATGGGCACGAGTTTATTTTTAAATATAAACAGGTTTATTTTTAAATAATTGAATATTTATAAATGGAATCTCAGGTCCAACGGGATTTGAATACTTTTATTGGGTTTCGTTTGCGTAAATGAAACTGTTTATTCAGCTTACCTACAGGTTCAGTATTAGATTCAACTATGTTATTGCTTTACAATGAAGTGCCTTTTATTTATTTACGCACTGACTGGTAGAAATTATTTATGTATTTAAACGAATATATTTTAAAAGAAACTACTGATTTGACATTATACTTTTTTATTTTAGTTTTTTTTTGTACAATACTTATAAGCTTTCGCCTTACGTGAGGCATAAGCAAATACTTAGATTCTCATAATAAATTATTAATTCACTTCTTCATTCCGTTCACATTTTTTTTTTTCATAACAAGCAACCCTTCAAGATCCGGTCTCTCTGTATATGTAAAGATATATAAATAATCGATAAACTTAAGCTACACACCCTCATACAACTATATACAATATCTCACATATAAGTTCTAACATCCATACAAGTCCAAAGTAAACAGCATTTAAGTGGGCTAGCCCGAAAATATCACCGTCGAACGGTCAGAGGGTGACGCAGGGGACTGATTTAGTTTGTTGTAGCCGCGACAGTATCGATTGGCCAATGAGAGACCTACCGGGCTTCATATCGTCAGTTCTTCAGCTTGGGTTGGTGGAATTTCATTGTGATATTAAGAAGATGGAGCTGTTCTACGGTGGACTTGTGAAGGTAAAATTAGATTAAGAAATGTATTGTAGTATGTTTTACAAATAAAAAATTGGTTATTTTTTTAAAGTGGAAGGGTCGACGCATCTTTGGAACAAACTTCGAAGAAACAATACCGGTTAGCAAAGTTTAAAATGTTATGTTTAATACAGTTTCGAACGCATACAACCCTAATCTCTTCAAAATTAGAGTGAACAGGCTTCTTCTGGGTAAGCTCGCTCCATCGTCGACTTTGTCTCTGGTATCTATGACCTAGAGTAGAGTCAAGAGCAAACCAATATTAAATAAAAAAAATAAAAATATAAGTGTTTTCACAACCACCAAGGACGTAGTCTAGCGTCTTTTTACTGCAGAAAGAAAATATCTAGTCATACGGCCAAAGCCAAGGCCGCTAGGTGTTAAGTAATCAGATAACCCTGACATTAACAGGCATAACAACTGCAATCAAGATGTTTTATAACCTATTACCAATGTAATAGGTTATAAAACATCTTGGCAAAAGTACCTAGATGTCTCAATAGACATCTAGGTACTTTTGCCTAGCACTTATACCATTTGCAAAACACAAACAGATGGCTTTAAATCTAACCTGACATTTATAGCCACATCTAGGCAGCCATATCTCTTGCTTAACCAAAAAGAAGTTCCCAAGACGTCGTCCATATAAACGGGTCATAAGAATGGCCGCCCACCTCCAGTTATTTGGTAGATATCAAAATAAGCTGATATCAGTTCACATCCTTATAAGCGTGTTCTGTAGGTGGTCCCGGTCGTAATGAACGTATCCTGTTAAACAATTGATTAATTGTGACGACTCTGGGAAACTGGCCTATTTCACGTTTTGTTTTGCGATGGAGAAGATTGCTGTTATGTAATAGTGATAATGAGATGGCAGGTGTTAAATGGAGAAGAGTTACGCGAGTCAGACGAGAATGTAATCGGGTTAGATGTGACTTCTGCTACAAGGCACACCGAAACTCGAGACATCCAAATTATGTAATG
The DNA here is from genome assembly GCA_905163435.1 of Mamestra brassicae. NCBI lineage: Eukaryota > Metazoa > Arthropoda > Insecta > Lepidoptera > Noctuidae > Mamestra > Mamestra brassicae. The sequence continues at coordinate 2,002,424 of LR990999.1, read as the reverse complement.
GTACATCTCAAACAGAAATTCAGGAATAAATTTTAAGTCAAATTTTGGAATAAACGGCTTATTATTATGAATGTTGGTATAACCCTTCTGAACTTCTATAGCTACCTACCTGATGATACCAGACATAACCAACACTTATATAGCTATTGCCACAGTCAACTTTAAATAAATGAGGATTAAGTTGACGTTACATTGACAAAAACCATGTTCTCAATTACAGTCGATGCCGAACAGATCCTGGTGTGCTATTTTATAAAACTGAATGTGAAAAGTGAACTGTCATTTCATCTAAGCAAGGCAAGCAAGCACTCCACCTAAGTTTTCACGGTGAAGTAGTAATGAAAGAGATAGAGATATACACTTCACTTGTAACTAGATCAACACAAAGCTAACCGCATAAACGCTAGTAAACTCCCTACCAATCACCGCGACAATAGATTTATAATTACCAATTACATGTGCACATCCTGCGGGATACGTAAGACAATAATTATCTCAATTGGCTGTCAAATTAATGAGCACTGGGTGTTATTAGCGCTCAAGAGAATCATGCAAATCTAAGATGCAAATGGAGCGACGACGTATGTATGTATCTGTTGATAGTCGAGGATATATAATGTGGTTGGAAACATAACATGTTTCCAGAAAATATAACACCTTAGGTTAGTCGCAAAAATATCTTCGCATCCATAATCGAAAATCTTCATTCGTTTTACCAAATACCGAAAACGATTTTAACACCTTATCAAAAATAATTCGTCCAAGCCTAAGAATGGGTTGTGAATGTGAGTATGCTGTATAAAAATAATCTCAAATCGTATGGAGTTGACATTCTTTTTCTTAGTCTCGAAATATTTTAGGACCCATTGAAAGTGATATTGACATATTTTGAAGATAATTGAACATATAATTTTTGACATCCGTAACAAGGCCTATGAGAAGGCAACCACGATCAAACCACCACAAACTATTTTCTATTCACAACGTATGAATGAAGCACAGGACTCACAATATCTTCAATAGTAACCTAATGAAACCTCACATCATAACAATATAGTTCAATAGTCCGGGGAGGGAAGTGCCCTCCGTTAATCAGATTAGAGTATACGGGCGGCGGTCACGACCTCATACTCACTAATATGTAGTATAGCTGCAACAATACTACAGATTTTGTATCGAGGAATTACTGGGCTTGATTTGTTCAATGGAGACTCGGATTATGGGTATTGAGTTACGATGTTTATTATATGATGTTCAAAAATAATATGGGACACGTTGTATGAATATATAGAATATATATATAATAGGCGGGCAATAATTAAAACATTTAACGTTAGATTAAGAAGATAGACAGAAGCAACAAGATTAAGACAAATCAATTGACGTAAGAATCATCAAAATTGGTAAACGCGTTTGGTCTTTACCACTAAAAGTATATGAAAAATAAATGGTTTTGATATTCTTAAACGTTTACAAATCATATAGCCTAGACGAAGTCCCTGTTTCCTTGTCTGTCATTCATCTATTAGTTATAGCGATGGTCGAATTATCCAAATGTAAGAGATTGATCACATGACATTTCAGTAGCATTTGTCAATCCCAAACAATTTGTAATTTTCGACAATCGTTCACTGATAGAATGTCATATTGTCTAAAGCCCTAGCATGAGCTCTTGTGATGACTTTTTTGGTGAACCCCATAAGTGGTTTTTCAAAATCGAATTTAGAAATAACATCTTTAGTAATCTTTAACATCCAGAGCCTAGATTCATAATAAGAGCTTAAATTGAAGCTCTTATTATGAATCTCACAGACCAGATAACAGGACAAAATTAACCCACACCAATCCAGGCTAACTGACGCTTTAACGAAGACAGACGTTCGTCCATCACCATGAAACTAAAGCACTTAAGCATGTACCAACGATCGCTTTAGCATCCAACGTCAACATAGCAGAGGCAGTGGGTAGCCAAGACACACAGCACTGTATGACAGAGCTACAGTATGTATGTAGGTATATGTATCAAGTTACAAAGAAACACCCGAATGGTACAGAGAAACGGCTGTGTATAAAGGGATGGAGACGTCTATTCCAGAAAGCTGTCTTAGTGCCAAAATGTCTGAGGTGAAAGGTTGTAGTGAGATGTCTGACTGGCGTGTGTAAGTACAACTCTTTGGTGCACGCAAAAGCCCGTCAGTATTCTTTCTGTGAACAAAGAAAACATTTTTATCATATAGCGAACAGGTGACGAAGTATCAGAAAAAGGACTTGGGACACTTGTCATCTTATAAATAAGAACTATTCGAGAAACTACGGGACCATCTAAATCAGTCAAGTAAGGAGAAAGCATAGCTCAAAATGGTGGGTGTCTAATTGGACCATCGCAATGGTTTACTTTACCAAATTGCCAACTGAATACGAAAGCAACCAGACAGCACAAATTACATGACATCTTGACAGATAATATTACATCCAACACCCAGTCTAAATTCTCCTAATCTAAAGCACCTATATGCCTAAGAACGCCTGAATTAACCGGTGCAACGTCTCCGTATGTTTCGTCAACAAGGCGTCGCCTTTGGCTAGCCAAAATACACACAGACGTTGCATGGACATTGAAGGGAGAATTACTATGCCATTGCCATGTACTTGTCCAGACAGTTTAATTGGTAACGTAACGTACAAAGGAGTGTGTGCTATGGGCAGCTGTGTAGGGAATTGAACAGTTTAGTCTTAAGCGAATGGTTGGTGTTGTGTTTTGGGAGAATTTTTTGGCATATTTTTGCTATTGGTGAAATTTATTTATTTCTATTTATATTATTGTAGATTTCACAGGGCAACTCGAGACGTCTACAAAAAGTTGCATTTTTGTTGCTGTTACTTAATAAACATGATTAAATATTAAAAATGTCTTTGTCATTCTTCTGTCTGTATCAGCCATCATTTCTGCGTCAATTTCATTCTTGTCAATTCTATTATTATCATTATTAGATTTGTTAATCTAATTTAAGGTTTGCTTATTTCCTTACAAATGTCATTCGTAGTTATCCTTAATTATCAAATCATTTGCACTAAAATTACTTTGTTCAAATAATCACAACAAATTGAATTCAACCCTATTCTAACATCAATTGCAAAGAACAGTTACTTTAACTACTTCGTCCTGCAATTCAATTGTTATGTGATGCCTATCCAAATAGACCATTCACATCCTAGGTACCTTAGAATCCATTGAACATGACCATATCACAAATCTCTCTATTTACTTGTACTCTGGCGCCTTTGGTTATAACACCAACACCAAAAGACATATATTAGAACGCCCACCATTTCAACGACGGTCAACGTAAAACCTTTACTCTCACCAACTAACGAAACTGCAACATTGCCTGGAAGGAAATACATTGCTGGTTGTGCTCCCAAAAGTTCGATCCACATATATTCGAACTCATCTCTGGATGTTGTATAAAGCGACATGGTCTCTTGCTTATGTGATATCAGCTTCTATTCACATACGAATGGGGGCAATTGACTGGGCTCAAGTTTCAGTGCCGACCAGTAACCATAACACACCAGTCATGCATCAAAATGCTCGGATAGCGTCAACATCGCATTTCGAAAATGCATAGAACTTGGAGTAAGTTCGAGATCTGAGACTATTATTTGGGACGAGATACATTGCTTGTTTCGTTTCTAAGAAAATGTTTGGGTATAAGGAAGACAAGCATATGTCAGTAAACAAAAACTGCTATCGCTGTCGATGTCGAGAGTAAAGTTAGAATTTTTACATATTTTTAAACAGTAATATGGTTTTACTATGTAGTTAGAAACTACATATGTATAAATATTCTTTTGGTTAACAGGCTTTTGTTTGGTAAACGAATAATCTGAACATCGCATAAATTATTCACCCAGATAGACAAACGGATTATCATTCTCAGATGGTTAAACCTTAAATCTTAAATCAAAGTAGCATTAATTTAGATTAAATCATTCAGACACTATTTTTTTATTTGAGATGAGTTCTCTCTTGACTCTAGTCTAGGTCATAGATGACAGAGACAAAGTCGACTATGGAGCGAGCACTTTTGAATTTAAAAAGGTATTCTGAAAGAGGAAGCTAATTCAAAGCGTCGATCTATAGAGAAGAACGTGCAAGAAACTACAAAACCTATTATTGATATCAACATATCTGCAATCAAACTCGCAAGCAAGTTCATCCTATGACTAGGGCATGACATTTTCTCTTTACATAGAATTATGGAGAAACAAAACTCAATCTCAAATCGATTGTTCTAACACAGCAATGTACTGCACCCTACAACCTCCCTTCACCACGACAGTCTCCTGGCACAGCGCCTACAAATAGCCCGAGCCAGAGGAATTGTTGACAAATAGCGTGTGTCGTGCATTTGATGAATTAAGTCGACTTACGACCCGCACTTGCTGTAGTCCCGGCTTAGAATAAGCTGCTAGCTGGGAAGCGTGAAATGTAGGTTTTAAAGGCTGTTGTGAATGCTTGCGTTTTGGTGAAGTTGGAATATGTTTAGAAGTTGTGCTGTAGTGAATAGAATTAAATAAAAATCATAGTAAGACGATCAATACATATCCTATTTTATCCTAATTTCAACGTAATGTAATAAATGTGAAAGTTTGTGCTGGTAGATGGATATTTGGTATTGCATGCTAAAACTACTGAACGGATTTCGATTACATTTTATAGTATTATAGCATCAGAATAATAAGTAGGCTATAATTCATATAAGGTGGAGTGGTGACGTGCGGGTGGAGCCACGGGTGGTTAGTAGCTAATTTTAAAATAATTAATAAATATCAAACATATAATTGAGAAAGGCGCGGAAAATTAAAGTGAAAGGTAATGCTCCTTCACCATTCTTTTAAACGCTGGTAGCGCTTGGGCAAGCCTCACTTCTATGGCTAATGCATTCTACAAACGAGCTGCGTGTATACTGAAAGATTAGTCAAAAAGGAAGTGGAATGCATACGAAAACTTAGTTTTAGATTATCCGATGATCTCAAAGACCTAGAATGTGTGTCACAGTGGAACTGAAAGCGTTCTTTAAGATTGAAAGGAGTAGAAGGATTAAAGAGTACATTATAAAGTAAAGAAAGTTGTGGGCATTCCGACGAAGGCGAATAGGAAGCCATTTGAGCTTAGTACGAAATTCAGATACGTGGTCATACTTGCGCAAGCCAAATATAAACCTGATACAGAGATTGTGAAGTCGTTATCAGCCTATTAAGGGACAATCACATGTGGCTGTATGATGAATGCTGCTTGCTACAAATCCTGTTATAATACCTATGTTATTACAAACATTGTTAGCAACTACTTAACCATAGGTGGTGAATGGATTATTAGTTAATAATAATAATATATAATAATAATATCTTGGGACAACTCACACACGGTCATCCGATCCCAAACTAGGCAGAGCCTGTGCTATGGCAACCAGACAACTGATAAACATACTTATATATTTCTAAATACATACATATGATAGACAAATTACACCCAGACACAGAACAAATAATCATGCTCATCACACAAAGATTTGTCCTGGGTGGGAATCGAACCCACGACCTCCGGTTTAGCAGTCAGGGTCACTAACCACTAGACCAACAGGCCAGTCCAGTTGAATGGGATTCACCAATCATTTGTATGTGACATTTCAGTTGTCTCATTTTAATTGCTTCGATTAATGCTGACTCATCCCACTAAAGGTACGATTCCAAGCAAAGCCAATCAAAAACTTTAAATATTATTATAACAAACTACAATTTCTCATATGAATAAGCCGTACTTGAATCATTCATAAACCTTTCAAATCACACGAACATATTTTCTTTACATTGCCGCACCACTACCGAAAAAATCAACTGTCGACTCATATTTCATAAACATAACCGGCAATGTAGACTCAATACCATTCCTTGTACAAACGGTTCGTGTTGACAAATGCCTTAGGCCTTGTCGTCATAAACGCGCGGTCACTAGGAGCGGGTGCGGGCGCGATCAGAGTTCCAATAAAGAATTACTGAGTTAGTAGAAACTAATTTAGAGAGAAACACGACAAGCTTCTACTACCCGTTATTGAGTGCCAATTCTACCAATTTTCAAGCAAAGTTCGCATTCGCATCTCAGTGCAATCTATCAAAAATGTATGAAAAATGAGGATTTTTTAAGCGACTGAGATTGTTGCTTGAAAAACAAACACACATTTTTACAGCGCAGTAACACGTCCTCGCCACCGTAGGCGCGGGCCTGCGGACGGCGAGCGTTGGGTGGCGCGTTGTGTTTCACGCGCGCCTCAAACAGATGTCAGCATAGAACACGGGGCCCGCTAGGGCCAGAGCCGGCCAGGGTTGCGGAATTTGTTCGAAAGAGTTACCGCGGCCCTGGAACGCAAAGGGCTTTAGAAGGAAAAAGGATGGGTTTTAGTCAGTAAGAGTCTGACACGCCCTTCCGCTCCACCCAGAGCGGAAGAAGTCATTTGATGATTTCCCATCCTTAAAAAAAAACATGTCCTCACACCGCCCAGCCACCTCACACGACTTTAGTAGAAAGTACCCTTCCCAATCGCTTAAGACCCTCACCGTGTCCAAGGCCTTACGCCGCCGTACATTTGATGAATTAAGTCTTCGGATTGATGGTGTAACGAGTGGGCGGACGGCACGTTCCACTGAGCGACTGTTTGTATACCCTGTGGATGTAGGCAGTTCTCATGTAGGCGGAGTTTTAAAAGGTGGAAATGTTTTTAGAAGTTGTTTGAGATACGGTTTACTGTTGAGGCCTACGGTAAAGATAATAAATTTCATATTGGAAATAACTACCCAATGGCACTCACTTTGGGCCTACCCATTGAAAACCACAAGTAGTACCTTTAATTTGTCATTTTATGCGCCTAAACTGGATGCCATAACAAAAGCTTTCATTTTTCTAAATTATTATTTTGTGTTTAATATGAGTTGTGATTTTTTTTATTAGGAGCCAATATGACATTTTAGATAATGCTGGTTTTAAAAGCGCAATTCCATTTAAATTCCAATTTCAAATCTGGTAACAGAGAAGAAATGATGATGATGATCAACAGCTACAAACACAAAATGATGTCTGTTGCTGTTGTCTTGTCTGTTTCGAATAAATATTTTCTATTCTATTGATCCGCCATTTTTTATTTTCCGCAGTATATTTACGGACCTTCCCAAAATTCTAGACATAATATTTTATTTAATAAAATAATTGATTCTTTTGTCAAAGGATAACGAAATAGCATGTAAACAAATAAACATAATCACGTCATTTAATTAGAGAGTACAGAAAATATTACAGAACTTACAAACTCTACTTACACGGTTCAAGTTCATACATCGCTGCCCGGAGTTGCGGAATTCGTCCGAAAGAGTTACCGGGGTACTGGAACGCAAGGTGCACACGGGTGGGATTTAGTGAGTAAGATCTGACACTCAGTAATAGGGAATATGCATGCAATTATTAGCAAAATAAAATACTTATTATCTCTAGTAAACAATTATGAAAGAATGTTTTAAAATACCTTCATCAGCGATGAAGTTATTAAGCTTCAAAGTTGACAATTAGAAAGAGAAGTCCGATATCAACTGTGATGTCAAATACTATGTCGCCTATACAGCTGCCATACAAAACAGCGTTTTCGCGAGAGGGACAGATATATTTGTTTAAAATACTTTTATCTCGTCTGTTTTTCGGCCAATTTCGATTCTATTTTCACTGTTAGTATTATATTTTTGTATATTTCTAGATAAACTGTTTAGATAATAAATATTTTTTTTCATGCATATTCCCTATTTGATGATTTCCCATCCAATAAAAAAAGGTTCAGACATCTGGGCATACACGTGCTCCACATTATCGAATAGAATTTCCAATCAATTCTATATAAATCCCGGGATTGGTCGGAAAGGCCCCTGGATCACAAAAAAAGGGTCAAGTACGTGTACTCTAGTTACAATGTTGGTCGCAAGCATTGGCTACTTTAATTCGCTACGCCAATATTTGTGCAATTGGAAAAGAAGGATTCTGAAGTTTGTTATGTTTGGTCGTTTCAATATCGGTATTAGATGGTTCCTACCGGCGAAATGGCTGCCATTTTACCTCAAGACTTATTTATAGGCAAACATTCAGGGGTTGAAAGTAATTATGAATACTTAGGAACAAAGTTTACTATGTAATAAACTGAAAAAAAAAGTTAAACAAACAACCATTGAGTAAATTTACTTATTTATTAAAGACTAGCTGCGCCCCGCGGTTTAAAAGCCTATGTGTTAATCCAGGGTGTCAGCTTCCTGCATACCAAATTTTATCAAAATTTTTCCCGCCCCTTGCGCGTGAAGAAGTAACAAACATACACACACACTCACAAACATTCGACTTTATAATATTAGTGTGATTATAAAAGATACAAAGGCGGATTGAATGGTGGTGGAGAAATAACACGGCAGGTGCATAAAAAAGAAAATATTTAGATAATAAAATGGATAAAAAACTATTGTATACTTAACTCGACAAAAGTTTGACACGAGTTCGCGTTTAACACGACAAAATGTCTGAAACAGCTGATTTTTACTGTTCGTATTTATTTAAGAATAGGTACTTAAACCGCCTGAAACATTAATTGAAAGCCCTTCTCCGTAACATTGTCGAACGTATAATCAAGATATCAATAAAACTGGGTTTTCTGAATTATTATCAGAGATTGCTGAATCCCCCACAATTCAAGCTTGTGTGGCCTCTGTGAGAAATCCTCCTACGAAAATAAAAAGATACCTTCACATGCAAATAACTTCTTAGCTCAAGGAAATCCCCACAATATTTTAACTCGGGCTTGCGTTTATTTAAAGGCTTCATCTAGGCTGTCACATATAAATTTGTCAAAACGACAACCCGAAAGGCTCACCGAAGACCGTAACTCATGTGAAACTTGAGTTTCGCAAATAATAGGCCCTTCGCGATTCACTGACAACACACGGAAATACATTCTGAACTCCATTCTTACAGCACTAAGGTATAAAATCCTTTGTTTTCAGCGCATATTAGTGGTCAAAGGAGGAACATTGTAGGAATTAATTACGCATACAAAAGGGCCTTGTAATGGTGTCGCAGAAATGTCACCGTGGCGTTATGTCGTGACAAGTTGACGTAATATCGTTGGTATCGGTTACCGAACTACTAAGGGTGGGCTGAACTTCCCAACTGTCATCGAGATGGTATTAGGCGGTGTTACTTTGTGAAATTTTGCGTGCTACGTCATTTGGCGTAGCTTTACGTAGCGCTACGTTATTATGCGTTTCTGCGTGCTACGCAATCCTGCGTGGTCGTTTGACTGCAAATTGATTATTTTACTTGTATCTAGGTATATGATGGTCCTGGCAGGGTTGCGGAATTTGTTCGAAAGAGTCACCGCGGCCCTGGAACGCAAAGGGCTTTAGAAGGAACACGGATGAGTTTTAGTCAGTAAGAGTCTGACACGCCCTTACACTCCACCCAGAGCGGAAGAAGTCATTTGCACAAACACTGCAAATCGTAAAGTTAACCATCTGAGGGTCTGATGATGTGTCTTGGAGACAAAAATGCAACTCCTCAACAGATGAAAATCTTTAATCCAAATTTGCTTGGCTTGAAATAAGGCATGAACCGGTTTTGATGTTTTCTTTTTGCATGAAAACGTAACTTAGGTACTTATATAATTGTAGTGTACCACAGCTAAAAAGTAAAAACAATATTATTTTGTATTTTTTTTTAAGTAATATCATCGATATTACTTGCTGTCAATTTATTGTGTTAACATAACCTAAACATGTCACGTTATTAATCTGACGATTAATTCGCTTTCAGATCCGAACTTCAAGATTCCGTGGTCATATTTATGACTATAAATAATTGATTTATGAATATCGATAACCATGGCTATAGTTCAACACTTATTATCAGTGGCCATATCAGCACGAGTTACAATAACAATAAACTACAAAACTGAATAAAATTGTATAATCTGCACTTAGATCGGTAATGACCACATAATTATTGCGATAGTTAAAGGTCAATAATAAAATATTATGATTATTGCACCACTTCTGTCTGGTTCGTAGAAATTAATTTAATTCGAGTTCAGAGGGGCAATTCCTGTATTATTAAGAACAGTCGCATTTCGATCTCGGTCTTAATCTATGAAAAATTGACGTTTCTTCGAATTCTGGCAAGTTTTTTGCATGCATTGTCGCCGAACTAAAATTACGATTAAAAAATAATGGAGTGGCTTTTTATTTATGTAGCCAACAACAACAACACTACAAATAGGTAAAGAATTCGGTTAGAAATAAAACAAATAGAAAAAAAAATGTGATAGATTAAAAATAAAAAAAAACATGCGGGGCAGTCTTTGGGGACTGCCGATAGAAGTGAAAACTAAGCGAAAGCTAAAGCGGTGACGATGACGCGAGTTCCATGATTTTGTTCACCCAAAAAGTGCTCAACGCGCCTAAAGAAGTTTTCACTTAAGTGAAGGGGCAAATACATAATTATACGACATCAAAGCATTTTAAATAGAAAATTACGTCGTAGTCGGGTTTGAAAAATAAAATATACTAGTGGTCCCGACAGACGTTCTGTCCGAACGTTTGCTTTATGTCTGACGAAAAATTAAAGAAATCGATTGCAGCGCCACCTACCGGGTCCAATTGTGAATCTAATCCATCCTCGAATCCACTTGAACACACACAAAAAAAATCATTCAAATCGGTTCAGCCGTTTAGGAGGAGTTCACTGTCAACACACGTACAGAATAATTATATATATAAAGATTAAATGATATTGGTTTGGCAACTAATTTGTATAGTTATATTAAGCTACTTTCATGAATATACACTCACATTTACTACTTCTATATTGGAAATTGTTTTGCACTAGCCGTACCCACCAAATACCATTCGATTATCAAGTTTACTGAACCTTGAAGCCGATAGTTCGATACTTGTTTAGTTCCGAATACTCTCACATGGAGCTGTTAGAATTCTCATACAGAGCGATGGCGACACTATTACATTTTACTTAGTTCGTGGAGCAACGCGGCCGGAATGACCGGCACATTAAAATTTAAAATTGTTGTGTATAAACTGGAAAATGTAAAATAATAAAAAATGGTAGAAAAAATCTACCAGTCTCCTTCTTTTTCTTGCTGACTGGACATCAAATTTAATTGATCAAAAACTTCTCCGCTTTTATGGTATCAGTGGCGGCAGTACAAAGTTCGCTTTATATGCAGGATTTTGGGCACAAAAGGCAGGTATAATAAGGGCATAGTTTGCGACTCAGCTTCACATTCAAACCCGGCTTTAGTTCTAACTAATCAATAATTCTACATTCGTCCATAAATCCAGGCCTTTAAAGCAGCTTAATTCAAAGCACGACAACCTTGATATTATTTAATACAAAAACATAATTTATTACTATAACTCAACCACCAAAATCCTTAAAACAACAAACCAAAATATAATAAAACCCTACGTATACAATAAAACTAAAACATAATCGGAGTTGTAAAGCTAAGTCCACACACGCGCGACTATTCGAATTTTCGAATAGATCCGAATAGTTTTCGACGAACGTGAAAATTCGATTGCGCGGCGACCCGATGCGGTATTCACTTGTATTGGTTCAAGCAGACGTGCTCTCTCGCAAATGCACTTTTGTTGTCGTTGTTTACTGTTGCGTCGGCAAATGTTGGCTTTAGCGTTTATATTTTGTGGGGAGCTGATGTGTTTATGGCTTTATAGTGTTTTCGTATTGATTGGTATTGTGCATTGTTATTTTTTTTAAAGAATGGTTCGGAAAAAGAAATAATATAAAGCTAAACTGTCGTCTTTTGGGAATCATGACTTGGGTGGGAAATCATCGAATGACTGCTTCCGCTCTGGGTGGAGCGGAAGGTCGTGTCAGACTCTTACTGACTAAAACCCATCCGTGTTCCTTCTAAAGCCCTTCGTTCCAGTGCCGCGGTGACTCTTTCGAACAAATTCCGCAACCCTGACAGGGACTCATGACTTTGAACATTTTTTCAACCATTACACTGCAAGTAATATGAGTTTGTCAATTTGTCACAATAATTTTGCGATAATTCCCGTAACTAAACATTTACCGAATGTTCCATAAACGTTGCAGTAAAAAATTGTGCTATACACGTCGATCACTTGACTATAGCAAACACATCGAAAAAAAATTATTCCAAACATTATTTTCTTACAACGAAATCCCAGTAGGCTTACTTATTTTTCAATTTTCTTATTTTCAAACACTCACTACGACCGCGTTGAACTTTTTGACCCTTAAAATGTCTCATGTACCTACTGACGAATTAGGGAATTTTCTGTAAATAAGCACTTCATATGTATCACTATCACTGCCCTTATCCCATGTTACTTAGGGTCGGCGCAACACGTTATTTTCTTCCATTCTGTCCTGTCAGCCGTCACGCTATCACTAACTCCCTTTTCTTTCATATCACTCCTAACACAATCCATCCATCTTTTCTTTGGCCTCCCTCTCCCTGTCCATCCATCCAAGTTTATATTCATAACTCTTTTAGTTACGTGCATTTCATCCCTGTAAATAAGCACAAAATACACTCAAAAATAAACAATATCAACCTTCAGACTAATAAGTTAGATAGTATTTTATTAGTAGATAGGTAAGTAAGTTATTTTAAACAATCAATACGTCAAATTAGCTTCTTCTAGCACATGGTTTCACCAACGTAAAAAGTGTTTTAATTTCCAAATGGAACTTAGCACCGCGATGAACTAATGACATAATATTACCATCTTTCTTGAGCAGTTGGGAAAAAATACATCAAAGTTTATCCGTGTGCCGAGAATGATCAAAATTCAGATAAACAATAAACATTACAATAAACAAATTAGACATCAATATATAACGAACAGACAGAGACAATTTCGCAATTTTAATATTGGTATAAATTTACAAATGAAGGGTCCACTGTAATAATGCTGAATTTTCTCTCTCTTCTAAGTAAGTGCGTCGTTCGGCCATTGGATATAAGTATGTAGTAGGTAACAACGACATTAATCGTTATTGCAGTGGACCCTTCAAATACAAGTTTAAATAACTGTCTCAGAAAATAAGCCACATCTAAATCTCTAAAGTTATCCAATTACCCTGTAAATGCAATTTCTATATTGTCATTTAAAATGATCCACCATCTAGTACCTAAAGCAATTTATTTACAAGTTATACTAGAATCTGGCACAAGATTGAAGTTTCTTGCACAATTTTGGACTATTAACCTCAGCGACCGTTGTGACCCCTTGTGTCACATTCAAAACATTTAAGGGTTGGCGAAGCCTGCATTAGTTTAGATTTTAGACAGCTGATTATTTCTGTAAGTAATTAGTTTGTGGGCTAGTTAAATCGCCCATTAATTTTATTTTTAAATAAACAACTCGATGCTTATCATGCTGTGCGAATAAAACGCTAAGATAATACATGATTATTTTAATCAAGTTTACTTTTGAAGAAAGTAATAAAACACAAACACAATTTTTTATTTATTTATATTTACACATTGTTTGGTTTATTCAAGTTAAAATGGGGTAACATAGTCCCATCCCAAACATAGTGCTTATGGCATTGTCCATTCGCAACATATGCCCCATCCCAGATTCCTGCCCTTTATAACCAATCACCTGCACCTTCTAAGACCAGGGGCCCCACAATGAAGTCTTAAAACGATCATGATTCCGCTCTAAGAGGGAGACGGAGCTATACATAGCGAATAGCACTATCCCGTTTACATCATCGAAATTGGATGGTATTAGCACGTCATAGTAGGGCAACTGAACGTGGCCAAATACAGAACGGTCCAAGTGACAACACACTGGTCGTAGGAAATTCGAGAAGTCAATCGACAAAAAAAACAGTACGGTGTTAAAATTTTAAGGTTTTGTTGTGCAATCATCAATATAAATATCAAATTCTTCTGTTACTGGTGACTGAGTGACTGACAGACAACGCACAGCCGAAACTACTGATCGTAGAAAGCTGAAACTTGGCATGTAGGTTCCTTGAGGAATGTACGGGAGCAGGATTTCCCGGAATTCCGACGGGAACGGGAAAAAATGGGATATACTTACGCGTACGAAATCGCGCGCAAAAGCTAGTTAGGTTACTGTTCTAAATTAATTAGCTCATCATAGTAGGGGGAAGGTAGATGTGGCTTAAAGCAAGTATTACACAGCACGCCACTTAATTAGTTACCTTTACAAAATAAAACATAATCAATTCCTCAATACCTTACGTAACACCGAATCCAATCCTTGCCAGCCCTTACCTTTCATGACCTTACTTCAGTGAAGACTCAGCTTTACACCCTTCAGTTTGTTTGTTCTTCTTTGAAATGATAATTTATAATTACAGGATGGTTCACGAGGACCTTTCGAGGCTCCGAATGACTCTAAACTCGACCTCTGACCGTCCACAACAGTTGAGGTCATTACCATATTATTGGCTTTTAGATTTTCTGTAATTACTTTGGTATTATGTGGCACCGGTGACTGCAAAGTTGTGTGGAAACCGGTTGTCATGGTATGGGTTTCGGACGTATGGAAGAATGGAACCCTTATAAGACTACTAATGTGTCTGTCTATCCGTTTGTCATTGTCAATGATCTCCGAATCTACTGGACCGATTTTCTGGCCTAAACACGGACGCGTCACCTAAATGTATACCTAGTACGTAATGAGTATGGGGTCATGTTTGGGGGATAAATTAGAATTGGTAGATGATTAAAAAAACATATTGGACCTTGTGTGAAAGGCGAAATATTGTGAGGCTTAAATTATTTTCTTATAATTTTATAATATACCTTAGATTGAAGTTATTAAAGAAAATTGATGAAAATTGACCACTCCCACCCTTATCTAAGCAACTACTGAGCCTACATTTTTTTGAAAAAAAAAATTACTGTCATCTATAGGCAAAGGCCTTTAGATTACAGAATACATATAAGCAGTATATGGTTAAAAAAAAAAACATGAAAAAAAAGCGTATCTTATTTATTCGGAAGCATTTTCGCTCTAGTCTCACTCGCTCTTGGCCGGTTTTTGTTTGGAAGAGTACTTTCCCGAGGCGGTTTTTCCCACATATCAGACACAACAGTTGAAATAGCAGCAAAGACCGTATGTTTATGGTTCATAAGGCCTATCAACCAGTTATAAATTAGTTTTGTGACAATAAAACACTTAAGTTTTCTTTGTTATGATGATTAATTAGACTTAACATTTATTTATGACACTGTCATACAATATGCACTATTTAGTTCCCTACAATAATCATCCACTATGCATCAATACATTGTAATCCCAATTAATGGTCAATGGGCATCTCCACAACGACCACTAAACCGATACAATGTACTAATTACATCAAACGGAATATATGATGAATAGCTGGGATTCCGTGGCCATCATTAACCAGGCTAAGCATTTAGGGGATGCCTAAATTGCAGCAGAACATTGTGATCGTGGATCTAATTACCTAAATTCGGATCATTGTTTGAGCTGCGTTGTTGTGGTCTGGGGTTGTATTTTGATGTAATAAGTGTTAGATTAGGTAATGTGTCATTTAATAATGATAATTAATATGGTGGCTCAGTGGCTGAATGGACATACGCCTACAATATTAATACCTACTGCTGTCAATGGTATTGCGTGATCATTGAGTGAGTTTAGAAGGATCTGTACTCTTAAGAGTTTATCACGATATAGGTAAAATGTGACAATTGTTCCTATTACAGAAAAACTTAAGTGAAGTGAGCTGTCATTCATCCTGATACTAGGCACTGACAGCTCACTGCAAGCTCACTTAGTTTTCACGGTGCGATTTTTACAGAGTAGCGCCTACTACTTTTTACACGCACGCCACCTGGTTGAACCCTAACCTTGCGGAACCACGATCACCGTTGAAATTTGTGGCTGTCTTACTAGAGCAACTGATACGTTATTTAATTTTAACCCTTTTAACGCCATTATCACGTATACATATATAATACATACAAGCAAGCGCGTGCCCTGTACGCCAAACGTCATAAATATGTGATAAAAACTTCGGCGAATTTGTGGCTCGGCGTTCGGGGTAAATCAATATAGTCTCTATAACTTTACGGAAACGCTACACACCTAGACTTCTAGACGCAACACAATAATTATTCAAACCAAACATTAAATCACAAACAATAACCCTAGTTCCATTTACAACCGCAAACGGGCGAAACGTTTCAGCTGCTACGGTAAAACTGAAAACTGCCAAGGCCAATGCGGTACCATTTCTAGCCGTTTACGAAGAGAAGCAACAAATAAATCAACATTAAACTTTATTAGGTCGGCAGGCGTTCAGTGCATGCTAATTAAAGACCGATGTTATGAATAATTTAGTAAGACCTGGCGACAAATAGAAGGTTGGTCCAAAAGGTCTGACTAAATTTCTAAAAACACATGACTAATATTTTTTATTTTTTTTCGTTTTCTTTCAACAAACTATGTATATCATTTGATAACCTTAAAGCGGGGATCACAAGACGAACTTCCCCGCAGGCTTGCTTATGGCTCCGCAGTACCTCGCTACTTTAAAAGGTATACCTAAATTATTGGCAAATATACCCTATGCTCTTTTACCAAAAATATATACTCAACACCAAAAAAAATAAGCCTAAAAAAATAATTGTTCTAGCTGTTTTATTCACGACTGTAGTTCAAATTATATTTGGGGACCAAATATAGTAAATGATCACCACATTTTCTTTAAACAAAATGTGTAGGTTAGGTTAGGTTAAAACTGTGACCTCCTACGAGCCGAGCGAGCGAAGCGAGCGGTGCCGCGGCAGCGGCCGGCGAGTGCCAGAAACGACTTGCATTAATAGAAAAAAGAGATTGTTTTTAAGGTTACCCGGATACTAAATATTTGGCTTATTTGACAGGGTATCAAGATGTATAAACTTTGGTTATAATTTCATATTAAACTGCGGTTTTAATTTTGGTGATAATTTATTATTTTTGGTTCAACTATGATTTGTTTGGAGTCATTTGCTTTAATAGGATAGCAAGATGTACAAACTTTGGTTATAGTTTTAAATTAAAATGCGGTTTTATATTCTGGTGATCATTTACTATTTTTGCCTGTGATATTTTACTAAATCAGGTGATCAGTTAAACATAAGCCATAAATTATTTCTATTTCTAAAGTGAATTGTTCAAGTGGGCTAAATCCGAAAATATGAGAAATAATGAAAAATGCTCGAAGGAGTCTCGGGCCTGATTTTGATGAAATCGAAAACTGCAACATTAGATTTGTAAAAATAAATAAGTACTCCTTACCTGGAATCGAACCCCAGACCTACAGTCGCGAGATCCAGCTACAGGTGTGTAATGTTTGATATGAGTATTTTGAATATAACAACGAATTATATAATAACGCTTGATATATTTTATAATAACATTTATTATAATCCTCTATTGTTATAACATCTAATGATATACCGCCACAAGATATAATTTAATTTGATATAAGCTTCAGTGGATATGACATACATTTAAACTAATGATTAAAACTTATAATATTCATAACATTTGTTTGATCTAATGATCATTTTACATAATTTTATCTAAAGTGAATTCGGCTTAAATTACATTCGTGAGCAAGGAAGAATTACGGGGCTCCTATTTTTGTCTGCAAGGTTTAATTAAAGGAACCTAACATAAATGGGATAATGGAAGCTATGTTCGCTCGCGAAGCTCCCGTCACCCTAAGTTCCCTACCCGGCCCCGCTTGCTCTTTGTTCAGCGGTTAGATCAAATGTAAGTTTTACATTTGATCTAACCGCAAATAATTAGATAAAAAGAACTAATATTATGTAAATATACTAAACGAACGTTACAGAAAGTGTTGTTATACACACTGAACTTTATATCAAATGAAAATTATGTAAAATGTTATTAGATGAAGTAAACGTTATGTCATTTAAGCGTTTCAACTTTTGAAAATATATTATACTAAATGAGCGGCACCCCCGGCAGACATGGCCACAGGCAAGTCCGTCTTGCGAGTTCGAAAATATCGTGTAAGTATATTTCTTAGTGGAACTTCTGTTTGTTTATTTCAATTCCGTGCTGAAACCGAGCCTTCATCGTGACGCAATCAGTGTCGAGTTTGGAATTCGTCCAAAAAGGGAACTTTCAAACTACCCACTTTGAATTATTATGAAATATTTTATTATATTCCGGTGAAATGGAAATTGTAGTCTAGCTTGAGACCTTAGATGAAATATTCAGAATGTTTAGGTCGATCAGCGGACGGGTGACTCTATATACTATTACTAATATAACGAAGCTGAAGAGTTTGTTTGTTTCTAATCCCCACCACCAGTCAGATTTGGAAAATTCTTCTTGTATATGATAGCCACATTCATGAAGAATGCTATAGGCTATACGAGAACGGGAAATTCCAACGGGAACGGGAAAAAACGGGATACGCGCGTACGAAGTCGAGTCGAGTCGAGTTTTAACATAAGGAATGCAATCAAACCGCAGTACATCATAATTTTAAGGCAGCTGTCAAATGGTTACAGCCGCCTTAAAATTATGTCACTTCTACATAACATTCACAGAAGATGTCACAATACCGTTCTCAATTTTTTTTTGTTCTCGAGGGGAATCTTTCAAAAGGCGCTTGGTTTTTTGGGAAAAGACCAAGGAGTGTGGGATTTTGACCTCACTAAAACCACCCCGGTGATCACCATCAGCACATGAAAGGAGCCCCGTTACCTCTAAAATACCACTCCGGAACCCCCCTGAGCCGAACGCCTATTAGGACACATCCCTGAGGAAAGGACCCCGTGCTTTTTTCCCGTTCCACCACATTTGAGTCCCCTAATAATAATTCTAGTTCGATCCAGCCCGTCCCTAGCTGTCCTCCCCCCTGCGACACCCTAAGCCGAGGTCCGTACCCCACGGCTTTAATATTATATTAAGGCCACCACAGGCAAGCCTGGTTAAGCAGTCTACAACCTCATAGGTTGAACTGCAAGAAGCTACTTAAAAAAACACCACATTTGAGGCCTTATAACCAAATAAGAAACAAAAAAGTTTTCATCTATCTTAGTTACACAATTCAACACACAGATGATCACACAATGTTCCAGTTATCGTGCACAACGTACGGTCAAACGAACGTCTAACAAATAAAGTAGGAAAACTACCCTTACTGCAACGAAATAAAAGCGAGGGTCAAAGTCAAACTGTTACCATGGAGTGTACAAGCCTTTGGGCTGGCCCCAGATGTAGGTCACCGGTTAATTGCTGTTCCGGTGCAGACAACGACTATGATTTGTGTGAATATTTGCTCAATTGCACTGAAAAATTACGTACATTTATGTACAGAACTTTATCTAAAACTCGATGGTATTTACAGTCGTAAATACCATCAAGTTTTAGATAAAGTTCCTCTGTTTCAACCTTCGACATAATTATGTCAATGATAAATGATATTCAATTTATACGTAATTTTTTTTGTCATATTAATCTAGATGAGGAGGAGTGAAGGAGCTCGTGGCTAAATAATTACAGCCGCACGGGTCGATCTTCAAGCTACGCTTGCCAAGGTTGGTCTGTGGATGGGTGACCATCTTAACATACCGACTTTCCTCCGTGCCTCGGAAAGCACGCTAAGCCGTTGGTTCCGGCTGTCATTTGTAGATCTTTGGCAGTCGTTACGTGTAATGAGAAGCCAGGCAATCTGTCACCACTCTTGCTACTGGGTCCGTGTGACCAAGTAACTGGGTCAGGTCAATTAGGATGACTGTCAAATAGGCTAGAACAAAATATTTTTGTGTGCTCATCATTTCAGCCGGAAGACGTCCACTGCTGGACATAGGCCTCCCCCAAATGTCGACACATCGACCGGTCCTTTGCGCCTCACCTCCACTGGATTCCCGCGGCCTTCACCAGCTCATCGGTTCACCTTGTGGAAGACCTTCCAACGCTGCGTCTTCTGGTACCTTGAGTTGGCGAAGAACCATATGGTAATATTCTCACTATAAAATCAATATTAGGTACTTATAGCTGAGCTTTTCCTCGGACAAATAGTCCGCATAGCCATTCAACGTGGCAGTCTTCTGTATGTTTTCGGATTGACAGCGATGTGGATGAATTTCTTGATGCTTACTTTTTTTTAAGTGAAAACTTCTTTAGGCTCGTTCGAACAAAAATCATGGAACTCGCTTCATCGTCACCGAACGCTTTAGCTTTCGCTTAATTTTCACTTCTATCAGTAGTCCCCAAACACTGCCCCGTATGTTTTTGTGTGTTCTGGTACACACCAACATAAACTACCGTACAACATGTTAGCACTAATCCCGTTGCAGTACACAAAATTCTTAAGCCACATAACGAGGAAACAAACGTTCCCGACTCAACCCCATCAAATGCAGGGTTGCAGAGTATCGGCGTCGTTCTCACTACATTACGCTGAACGGACATATAATCTTATGTTTAGTGCTATACTGTGATGTTGTTATGGAATTCTTATGGGCAAATAAGCAGTATGGCTTCTTTAATAGCTTTTGATACTGTAGTTTGCATGAATATGTGAAAGCACGACGTTTCGAAAACGAAAATGGCGCGGCATAGTGTTATCTCTCCTAAGGCATTAAATCCGCTTTTTATCCATTATATAATAAAATAACTCTGTCTTTTACCTCTTCACGTCTTAACGGCTAAACGGATTTGGATTAAACATGGCACAGGGGTAGACCATGTCCTGGTACAGGACACAGGATACTTTTTAGCCCGGGAATATGTACCCCTCAGGATATTTTTTTACTTCAAGCGGCTGACTCCGCAGCCACTGCCAGAAGCTACTAAATTTAATAAACGAGGCTTTTGGCTAGTCAATTAATATAGCAGAATATGTACGGTAAGGAAAATTAATATTGTAGCACTTTAACGTTGTAGTGACAACGCCGTACAATGGCAGTATATTTGTCTTTGTAATAGATTAGTCTCAACGTTAGCAACGTTTAGTTAAAACTGTGAATTGTTAATTTCCGTGACTTAACATAACCTGAGAGGGCGGTGTTAACCACGCCTTTGATTTCTTATTGTCGAAACACAACGTTTCAGTTTTCAGTTTCACGCAACAGTTCTCAATTTTGATTACAAGACAAAAAATACGAGAATAACGACGGGTCAAGAAATACGAGTGCTCCTATATCCGAAACACACAACCCAAAAATAATCCGAAAACAAAACCAATTTGACCCGCCCTTAGTTCCACGAGGAAACATCGAAACACGAGGCCATCAACTCAAACGTCACTCACACGCCATTACACCTAACTGACATTAAATCTAACGTTATCACCCAACGTCCGCCATTTCCCGACGTCAAGCAACAATCTAGAGTAGTCCCGTGAATAAATCAGCTAGGGCACCTCTGATCCCTTAAATAAGTGGCTTCTCGTGTGTGAAATATCGAGTACGGGTGAGTTTGTGAGGAGTGTGCGTTAGTTTGGCGGTGACGGGTGGGGGGATTTTGGAGATGAGGAATAAGAATTTCGATCACAAATGATGCATAGGTCCGGTGAATTATAAAATTTTATGTTTTTTTGAGTTTTCAATAAAAGTATTTATTATTGAAAACTAAACACATGTCGTATTTATGAAAGATCAGATTGTATTTTATTTTATTTTTAAAAATAAATGAGCAAATAACTTACAATCTTAATACTATAATAGAGACATGCGCCATCATAGCTGTGCCGTAGCTTATGCAATGTTTAATGAATAATTTCAAATAAATGTTAGCAACGCTGTGAGTCACAGTTCAGTAAAATGCATGAATAACTTGCATAAATTCGTTCAATCTTGTTATTTGTTATCGTTTGCCCTACAGATGAGCAAAACAGGCTAATTAGATTAGATAATAACAAAATCTTTATTCAAATCCATGCAACTATTCGATGTATGCTCACACTATATTATTATTGTTCTGGGCCTGGTTCTTCGTTCGTATGTTTTTTAAATTTTCATGAGCGGAAGACCTATTTAAAATACAAAAAAAAAATGAAATTAGACAAAATTAATACGTTAACGTTTTTCACCCAACCTCCCATACAAAACCGAACTCCTCTTCCATACAACCGAGTGTTCCCGCCAGCATGTCGCACACCATATCATTATTATTCAGCCGGGGT
Source organism: Mamestra brassicae (assembly GCA_905163435.1). Classification (NCBI taxonomy): domain Eukaryota; kingdom Metazoa; phylum Arthropoda; class Insecta; order Lepidoptera; family Noctuidae; genus Mamestra; species Mamestra brassicae. Next base: position 1,980,109 of record LR990999.1, on the reverse strand, counting down.
GCACAACGAAGCGACACGTACAGCGGGCATCCTTCAAGCAGGACGAATATTGTGACGCGACTATCCGCCTACCTACGATGTATTATTATGTAAAACTTTAACAGGTATGTTAGTCGGTAGCCTATCTGGAAGGCCAACTTAGGTTTGTTATCATCACACCCTCATAGATAGGTCATAGATTATAATTAAGAGAATATCACACCTCTGAGCGTCATATAAATTGGGATCATTTGATGACATCTTGACATTATAATTATTGTGGGCGATCAACATCGACTGGTAGACGTCATCTCAGTTGCCCTAGTTAGGTTGGAAACATCCATGAGGTTATTCAACCGTAAAAAAAGAAAGAAAAAAAAAAGTTAGCAGAGATAGGCAGAATATTTTAGGCTTTTGAAGCTAGTGGAGACAATCTTAGGTAAGTATTCAAAACTTATCTTTAAAAAATATCCCGGACTCACACGGTCTAAATAAAAGTAATTCTAATCATAATAACCAGACAATGACTGGTGTCACGGTTGATTTAGCAATCCCATTAAAATCTCAGTCGGCATTTTTTCTGACAGCTCATTTAATAAAGCCAAAAAACTAACTATGACTAATCCCAATAACGGTCCCATTCATTAAAGGTACCAGGAAACCATAAAGACATTGGTTCAACAAACCCGTAAATTCGAGATCAGCCGAAAGTCAACGTGTGTGGATTATTCAATCACTTCCCTCGAGTAATTGCTTTCGTTTCCTTTGGACCCTTAAAAGGGACAAAAGCCTACAATGGAATATCGGTACCTTCCTTTTGTCGGACCTAAAGAGGTCTCGGAGGTCAGACGGCGCCTAGCGGTCACTCTATATGATCTAGGTGATATCATATGTTCAAAAGCATTTGCATATATAGCACCAAGATCACATAAGACAATACAACCTATGTATTAAAGGAATGATGGGAAGGAAGGATGGGCAGGGAATTCCGAAAGAATATCCAGAAATATAAAAGTTAAGATCATCCATACTAATAGTATAAATGCGAAAGTGTGTCTGTCTGTTATTTCTTCACGCTTAAACCACTGAACTGATTTACGGCCGGTCTCAATGTCGTATTTACCTTTAACCAACTGTCAAAATACCTACCAACAGTAGCCGAAACGTCATGTTACAAAGGCAAACATGACATTTCAGCTACTGTTGGTAACTAATTTGAGATTTACGTTATTGAGACCGGCCGTTAGATAAAATTTGGTACAGAGATAGATTAGACCTTAGAGGAGGACTAGACTTTTGTCACGAGAAAAGTGCTTGAAGATGTTGAAATAGGGGACGAAAGTTTGTATGGGAGTCCGTCATTTTTGAAGATAAAACCATGAATCTTAGAAACAAAAATGGGTACCGAAAGAAATTATTCCACGCCGACGAAGTCGCGGGCAAAAGCTAGTAAGGTATAAACGAAACTAATTGAGGTTATTACACAAACAGAAGCGTGAGAAACACTTAGATCTTAACATGTCCTTATAAGCTAGAAAACAATTAACAAATCAAACATCTTCCGCTATAAGTGACATCATTTGCAAATCTAACGAAAAAAATGTATCTATTAAAGCCACATTCAAAACGGCACTTAATAACAGAGGATGTCAAAAAGTTCCGTCACTGTGGCAATCATATTCTCATCTGCGAGCAAGAGACTATTGTCAGCAAAGTTAATTGACTGGAAGTGGGTGTGTTAGTCAGAGATAGCATCGAATACATCTGTCGTTTAAGATGTAATAGTTAATGTATGTAAAAATATATTATAAAGCAATACCGTGAGAATTTGTTAAAAGCAAAGAAATGGCAATGTCATTTTCATTAAAACGTCTGCAGTTGAAGATATTCATCTTCATAGGCAGTCGATAGTGAACAAAGTGAGAACTACAATATAATTGAAAGGTTTCAGTTAGGAATGATCCTACTAAAATTATAAAAGCGAAAGTTTGTAAGGATGGATGGATGGATGTTTGTTACTCTTTCACGTCAGAACGGCTGAACAAATCTCGATAAAATTTGGCACAGAGGTAGATTATAGTCTGGAATAATACATAGGATACATTTTCACGTTACGTACGTTTTCATCCCGGGAATATGTTCCCTTGGGATAGTTTTCGACATAAACGCGGGCGGAGCCGCGGGCGGTAGATTGTTCTTCTATTTATCTGAACATGTTGATTAGAAAAAAATATGACTACATCATGACTACTTTTGGTGACCAAAATTAAAAGAAACACAACAGAAAAATCTCAGACGCAGCTATAGAAACTAACTAGCCATGTCCCTTAAAACAATAGCCATTCTCTTTAAAACAAAGATGAGTAATATTCCAACAAAATCCTAGTACGAGGAACCGTATCATAATGCATTCACATTTGAAATGCATGCATGATAAAGTTTGGTGCAGCGGAAGCTGGTACAAATTGTATTTCGTAACTATAATTCCCAGTGGCCATCATAAAATAGAGAGAATAATCAACCTGGAACTAAGCGGGACGGGACGGGACAAAACGGTACGGGGCGGTATGGAGAATCATGGCATTGGATACATTATTTGGTATGCCATTATGCTTTCTACCTATTATTGAGACATTGAGACACTAGGGTGTACTTAGATAGAGATCGAATGCCCGGACTGAAACAAACACTGGCGGGCAAACTTACAAAGACGCATTAAGTTGTTAAATATAACTATTAATATCTTGATAACCTACTTACAGATAGTCAATTAAAGACACCAACAACGACAGATATCCTAGATAAAATCGCGGGGAAGACCTGGATGATACACATACAGACCAGCCGGTCGATTCTGTAAACATATCGAAGAGAAAGCTTGGGTGAAGTGATCACGAGGTGAGCTGTCAATCCGTATAATCAAGATGTCACGTAATCACGAAGCGAGCATGGCGAAAATAGAGGCAAAGCTAAACGTTTGACTTAACTCAGCAGCAATTTTGAACAAGGCAGCCAATGACGATGATGATGACTTAAAGAAAAGCCTTGCATGAAAAGACTGCATTGAAATACCATCTACGAGTGACAATCCGAAAATGAACGACAAGAGCACTCAATATTTGTCAATACGACAGACTCAGAAGTTGGACTGTTCATTCCAACATTTGAAGTAAAATGTAAATAGAGAATCTCAATTAATGATAGTGCTGAAGGCTGCAGGACCCTGCAAACATAAATATTACATCAATAGCCTCTACACACGACCGCGCTGTGTTTGAATATGCATCGCGAAGACACACAGGTCCAAGTTGGCAGACAGATAACAAAGTAAAATAGAAACGACACATACATAAACTTTACCTTGGACGGTGCAGAATTGTATTTACCTAGGTAAGATTAGGTATTTGGAATAGGGAAAGCTCCTGGTGGTTTGGTTGGAATTTATGCAACAGTAATCTTGAATGAAGAGTGGTTTACTGGTATTTTTATGGGTGCATAAGTTTGTTTTTGAAACCTTGTTTCTATCAGATGTGTGCCCCTACCCATGCTGGCTAATGTCGGCCTAGCCTTTTCCCAACTATATTGGGATCGGCTTCCAGTCAATCCGGATTCAGCTGAATACCAGTATTTTACGTGGAGCGGCTGCCTACCAGACCTCCACAACCCATTAACTGGGTAACACGGTACTCCTTGGTAAGACTGGTGTCAAATTATCTGGCTTCTGACTATCCGTAACGACTGCCAAAGATCTACAAATGAAAGCCGGGACCAACGGCTTAACGTGCTTTCCGAGGAACGGAGGAGTATCGGTATGTTAAGATGGTCACCCATCCACAAACCAACTTCGGCAAGCGCTGCTTAACCTTGAAGATCGACCCGTGCGGCTGTTATTATTTAGCCACGAGCTAATGCATTTGCAAAGATATTTCACGTCAAGTGTTGAGCTTTCGAAGTCCTGTAAGGGAAAGATAATAACTAATTCAAATTAAATACAGTCGACTTTACAATACAGTCTAGCAGCAACGTGACTAAGCTCTCAGAAGAAAAACACAGACCTAATGACGAAGACTACAGAAAATTATCAAATAGTTCATTAATAGTTCAATACTCAATTCATTTGCATTCCACAATGTGTACTTCGGTGGTATTTATTTATTTTATTTATTTTTAGCCAATTGTGTCCCACTGCAGGGCAAAGGCCTCCCTTTCTTCCTTCCATTCCTCCCGGCTTTGGGCAAGTCTGGACCAATCTGGTCGATAGGCGTCAAGCTCGTCCCGCCATCTTCGCCTGGGTCTCCCGCGATGTCGTCGGGCATTTTCTGGGACCCACATTGTGGTTGCTTTAGCCCATGAACCGTTCGACATCCGGCAGACGTGGCCGGCCCAGTCCCACTTTAGTATGGCTGCTTTTTGTGTGACGTCGGTGATTTTTGTTTTGGAACGCAGCACTGTATTCCTTCGGTGGTAAATTTAAAAAAAATAAATTGTGATCATTATGGACTCTGTCGGGCACAGCAAAAAACAAATATACATATGTAGGAGAGAGGAAGCTTTCAATATCTAAACTTATATTTAAAATAAACCCCTTTAATACCATATTAAGGACTAAAAAAAAGAAATATAAGGTACATATAAAGTGTACCTTATATTTCATCATTTAAATATTCCTTGATAATAGTATTTTTCAATTAAATATTGTTTTAATTCTTTTTGTAAATATGTTTATTTTATCTTCTATTCTATTGGTGCATTCACCTTACACCGAAGATTCAAACACCGAACATCCACCAGCGCTATTAAATTCTTAATTAACAAAGTTCCTGCACTTCCTAAGCTTTCAAAGAAAACAAACATGGTCCAAAGCTTCCCTAGTTTAATAGAGCAGCCTTCTAGTTTCTCATAAATTTTCTAGACACCTTCAGTGTTCCAGACAGCACTAAGTGATGCCCTAAGGCGTTTTCTTTACTTGGAAATAAACATAAGACTGTGGACGTGAATAACAGCTGGGATGCTAATCAGGGACGATTTATTTATAGATTTATTAGTCTGCCGATTAAAGAAACGTGGGTTACATGTTGTTTATCAATTTATTGGACTGGGTTTATCTAGTTTAAGTACAGTTACAACTGTACTGTTTGTAGGCATTTTTATGGGAGAGATTGGTAATAGTGATTGGGAGAATATATTGCCATGATTAAGATTGGCTCACACATTGATGAACTTTAGTTTAAGCTTGTGACTTGGAGCCATGTCAGTTGTGTGACAATAATTACTTTTACTTGCTTTCAGCTTACGGCGCGCTCCCCGCTACCATTCTTAAGAGACATTTCTTAGTTTTTTAAATGCTAGTTCACTGATCAGATGTAGTCGTTGAGATGCAAGAAAAGAGGCACAATATTACCTGCTTATCTTGTATTCAACATTTCAACCGGGTGCTTAATCGTTGCTGAATGTACAGTGCCTATACTTCTTCCAAAATCCTTGCGAATTACAGACGTTAACACTTATTTCAGCTAAGTATAAATCAACGCTAAATCTTGGCCTCGTGTTTCCAATAAATCGTTGACCACTTAACCGTTTACTAATTTCTCGGGCACCATTTCAAATCCCTTAATAGTCCCTTTTTTTTGCTCTCGTCGCCTCACAGATCCCACAATAGGACCTTTGAAACCAGGCCCCGTCCGACCTTTTTACAATGACTATCCATTGTCAACGACTATTTATAGACTTTTTTTCTCACTTGTCTGAACTTGTCGAACGAATCCGGCAGGTCCCGACATGATTTCGTAACGGCCAAAGATAACAGTTCCAATTTCAAAATTGAGTTTATTTTTTTTAGGGCTGTGATTTCGCCTTTGTCATTTGGAGGTTCTCTTGTGTGCCAGTGATTGGTTTTTTTTAGGTTTTGAGCATTTCGAAATATGATTGACAAAAGAAAGTAGGTGTTGTAAATGGTAAAGATTAATAGGACTTTCAATAAGTACGATTGCGATAGCTAATATACTTCCAAAATTTAAAATGAAATATTCTTATCTCAGCGACGATCAATGCAAACGAACATTCTTAAAAATCTGAGAAATGACCTTCAGATAATCAGAATTGCTCTGTATGTTAAAATGCTTCCTGAATGTTATACTCTTTCCGACAACAGCAAACTTACCAAACAGTATTTAAATATTTATTTCAACCGCGTAATAATACAGTAAAAATCCTCAATCCAATGCGGAATTCCCTTTCATTCCCACATGATATTATCACAAACGATTCATACATCGATATATTATACAATTCTCGAAGAAATTAGGTATAAAACTGGCTTTATACGCCATAAAATGTATGGAGATGAAATTACGTGTGCCATACAATGTATCAACGCTAAACGTATGTGTATAACCGGCATTACGTATTCTCGTAATGGCAAGCTAATGTAGCGTTTGGTTTAGAGTGCAATAAAATGTTAATTATTATTTAAGAACTTCTTGGATACTTTGAAGTTTGGGACAGATATATCATAAGGAGAATTATAAACACTGTGTACTCCTCGAAAACTACAAATGATGCCTGCCTTCACTATCTTACTATTAGGCAAGACTTTGTTCGAAAGAGTCACCGCGGCCCTGGAACGCAAAGGGCTTTAGAAGGAACACGGATGGGTTTTAGTCAGTAAGAGTCTGACACGGCCTTCCGCTCCACCCAGAGCTGAAGAAGTCTTTTGATGATTTCCCATCCTTAAAAAATAAGGTTAAATCTCCACATTTGTTCACTACGTGTCAGCATTTTTTCTACATAGTGTCGAATACTGGCTATTTCTTCCATTTATGACAGTACTAGCGATTATTACACTATTTTCAAAAACAACCTATTCTATAAACGTCTTTAGGGTCCCATGATGGGATCAGAGATAGATGGGACTCCCGTCTATCTCTGAACCAACATTCATAAATGTTTTAATATCTGCCGTGCCATCAAAGTGTTTAATTGCATGGCTCTCAGTCTCAACTGAGAGTATGCATGCAGTGCTATAAGGATTCCCAGAATTAAATAAATCGCCCAACAACATAATCAAAATGTACTCTCCCAATTGACACCACCTCTTCAGCTTATAACCAAAAATCCGGCCAAGTGCGAGTCGGACTCTCACACGAAGGGTTCCGTACCATAAACCAAAAAAACACGTTTCTTGTATGGGAGCCCCCTTTCATTTCTCAATATTCGAAAATTGAAACTGTCTGACTATTACAGTTCTTGAGATACGGCCCGCTGACAGACAGACGGACGAACAGCAGACGCTTAGTAATAGGGTTCCGTTGAATACTATTTGGATACAGAACCGTAAAAAGCAACACAATTTAAGCTCACTTAGCGCCACAGAACTGTTCCCAAAAACTGTAGAACAAATTACAATACTGTTACATTGAAAACTCCGTCGATTTGACGTGGCACTTTCTTAAATCACCGCGGTGGAGTATCGACCGCAAATTGCATAATTTCGCCCGCCGACACCGCCCGTCATAATAACAACACGACACAATAATATGGGGTGTGGTGCAAGTTATGGGATATGAGCATAAAGACAATTCAATTTTAGATCTTATTTTTATTTATTGTACATCTACCACAGTATAGTCTTTATAACTCAAACGTTGACTGGTAGAGAATGCCTTGATGCATTAAGTCCGCCCATGTACCACTATTGTACATAAAGTTTTTTTTATTTTTATTTAATATGGGTTTGCTCCTGACTCTAGTCTAGGTCATAGATGACAGAGACAAAGTCAGAGAGAGAGAGCCAGAGTAAAAAATAAATAAGTAAAGGTAGTATCTAACTACTGCGGGTTTTAAACTTATAACCAGTATAAGATCCAGTTTGTCGAACGATATTATCAAAAATGATTGTGATAAATTGCCAAACGTGCGTTATCGAGGAGATTGGTTGAATGACTTTTCAACAGCCAATTGCATCACTTGATTTGCGTTTAATAGAGTATTTGACTAAAACAATCTATTTAGTCCGTCAGTTAAATTTTCAAAAAATATCGGACACTAAAAAGTGAAGACGAAACTGCGTTGAAAACTCGAGTGACGTCACTTACCAGTACACTTTTAACTGGAAAGTGACGTTACAATTCCCCACTCCTTATCTTTGATGGGTTTTATCTTCGTATTTTTTTATGGATTTGACAAAATAAAAAAATACTTGTCCAAAATTTTTTGATAATCTAACTGACGGACTAAATATAATCATATTTTTTTTAACCCAGGCAACATCCCTATTTGTGACGGGTCGGTTTTTTTCCCAGAAACCGCCCGGTAAATGAAGTGACACGGCAATCAACGTTTTGGAGATTGTTTACTGTGTTAGGTACTCTGTGAGATAATATTGCGCTCAGAATAAACACGTTTGTGTTCAATAATTCAATCCAGAAGCTTGCCTTTTTAAAATGGATACAGCCAACTTTCATTTTGATTCCAGAAAAACTTCACATGTAATCAGGTGCAAGCCTAAAGCCGGATACTAATCCAGACTATTGGCTGTTAACAAGAAACTCCTTATTTAAAACCCCAATAACGCTTTACTTAATCCCTGTATCCCGATATTTTAATTTTTTGGGTACCTACTTTTAGTTTATACTAGCTTTTGCCCGCGACTTATTACGCGCATATTATCCCTTTTTTCCCGTTCCCGTATAGCCTTCCTCATGAATGTGGCTATCATATACAAAAATATTTTTTCAAATCTGACTGGCAGTTCCAGAGATTAGCGCGTTCAAACAAACCAACAAACTCTTCAGCTTTATTATTTAGAAGATACCTAGATGTTTATGGACTGTCGTCAAATAAACGTTTAAACTTCTTCCTTTAATCAAGGATCAAACCACAGAACGAATGCTAATTAGTCAGTCGCACTTACTAGCAATGGTTCAACGAACTAATCGAGAATGCGAAAATAAGTTAGTCATGAGTAGTTTAACCAGTTAAAGTTGGAATGTTATCTAACGGCTAGATTTTTAATCTCTTGAATTATTTTGCATACTTACCGAAACTTGATCCGTCTTTTTAATTTGTCAGATTAAACTAGGAATGTTTATTGTGTGACTATGTTAAATTCTAGATAAGAGATTAAGGAACAGATAAGTCAGTTAGAAACTAGATTATTTAAATCAATAACACCATTTATAATTCGCAAGTCATCGCTGTATTTAAAAATTGTGTACTTTATTCAAAAAATACACAATTTTAAAATACAATATTAATAATAATAATAATTTTGCTGTCGACATGTGGGATGTGAACTCGGCAATCATTGTACCGATAGGTTTGTCAGCCAACGGCTTAATAGCCACGAGCCTCGACCAACACCTCAGGAGGCTCTCGTTAGGCAGCTGGATCAAGGGCTTGATTCAGAAAGCAGTACTTCTGGACACGGCTCGCATTGTTAGGAGGTTCCTCTCTCTGGAGCCCTGACCGCCGGTAGCTTGGACCTTGTTCCCGATACCGGTGGGCTACTATTTTTTATATTTTTTTAAATGTTTTGTTTTGTTATTTTTTAAGAAATATATAAAAATGTAAAAAAAAAAGTTTAAGAAAAACGAATACACGGAATAATAATTTATTTGCAATAAGTTTTACATTTTACATGAAACACATGGTTGTACAATTGTACATTGAATTCCAGCATATAATACAGCCATTGGCGAAATGTTTCCCACGGGCTTAGAACTCAAAAAAATGCAGTTTACTTTGAAAATTAAATCAGATTTTATTTATAAACCAGACTGTTAACAGAAAAAGTTAAGAATTTTAATATATTTTAAATTTATGATACTGCAGTTTAAATAAACATTTTTGATCATGATAGTTTATTCGATAAGCTTAGTAGCTATATGAATGATACAAAACGAATACACGCAATAAATAACCATGGGATTATCAATTTTTTTTTTTATGTGGATAACGTAGTCAAATTGTTTTGTGTACTTAATCATGTAAGTTAATCCCATGCAAATGATCTGCGGCCGTCAGATCTTTTATGAAATTGATTCTAACTTATTTTCACCAAGTATCACCTAGGGCTTCCGCGGTTTTGTAGTACTTCGACTATGTTTGCTGAGGAGAGGAGACTTAAATTTTAATTTACATATTTCATTTTATTGTGACATTGTTTACGTAATTATAATGTAAGTATATATGTAAATTTAAATTATTGTCGATTGTATTAATGTGATTTTTTTTTATAATGTATGGATAATGTCTGAAATAAAATTAATTTATTATTATTATCACGATGAATCAAAAGAAAAGCCACTATTATAGGTTCATTAGAAAACCAGCGTCAGACAGCATCAGTCTGTCTGACATATCGCTGAAATGGACCTTTTTAGTGCAGCCGTGAGACACACACTTAGTTCTTAGCATACCTACATTTCTTTTATTTTTAATTTTATTATTTTTATGTACCGTGCGTGTTTTATGAAAGTGTGTGTGTGTGTGTGTGTCACTGCAGGGTGCCAACTGAAAACTACCGCTGGGTGTCTGACGCCCAGCAAATGCTGAGATGGTAACCCTTTCGGTATAGGCACGCTCAGCTAGCGGCTTGCTGGATAATTGTTGTCTTATGATTGTTCTCTTTTTTACTTTGTGTTTTGTTGCTGTTGTGTTGTGTCTGTATCGAATAAATGTTTTCTATTCTATTCTATTCTAAATAAATATTATTATTTCTTTTTTTCTTTTCATCAGTCAATTTAACAGCACACGCTACCGCTCCTAACTCAATCCTACGAAACGCTTCGGACAGCCGATACGATCTTCGATACGACGGCTACAAAAAGAAGCGCCGTTATTTCCCACGGGGTGCGGAATTCTTGTGCCATTTCGGACACAAGCCTTTTGTGATCCCCGTCCGGCTGTCCGCTGGATTATTCGTTTAATATTGAAACTGTTTACACTGAAAATAGGTTGTTTTTTGTTTGCTGAAAATGTAGTTGCTCGACTTTGTTAGTGGGATATTCCTGAACTGCTTCATGACTCACGTACACAGCTGGACATAGGCTAAGTGTCGTCTAGTTCTGTGCGTTTCAAATCCAGTGGATTCTCTCGGTCCTTTGTGAAAGACCTTCCAATGCTTCGTCTGAACTGCTTTGCTTTCATAAACACCCAAGCCATTCTGATATGAAAAGCAAGTAAAAGAGCTGTGTAGGTAACTGCCTGAATTTGTAGCAACAAAATGGTTTCTACTATCTTCTGCAGCTGCTCCGCCTGCAGTCGGATGTTATTCCAAGGGAACGTAGTCCTAAGATTTAAAAAGAGTAATATATGTATGTTAGAACCGTTCAGTTCTCTTTGCGTGTAAAAGTAACAAATATCCACCCATCCATCCATATATTTTGAAATTTTTTCTCTATTTTAAATCAACTATAATTAAAACATAATTTCCAAAATTATCAATGAAAACCGGACGTGTTTGCTTAAATTTCCAGGAAAAAATGGTCTTAATCGTGCCAACAATGACCCTCGCCATTGTTGGCACGATTAAGACCATTTTTGACTCACACTACACACTACACACACACACACACACACACTCACTCTACGTTTAACGAATCAGATGCTTCTATCCATCCTTTAGCTCTGGCATAATAATTTCCAAATAACACCACATTTAAACCGCCATAGGTTGAACAAATTTACACTCCGTGCCAAAGCACTTGTAAACGCCACGTGTGTCATAAAATGACCACATTTTACGGCATCGCGGTGTAAAAGTTGATAGAACCGTATCTTAGTAACAAGTTACTGGCCTAACGCTTATCTTCTAGTGGAATAGTAACCCTTTTATTGGCCCGACTTGCAATCGATGAAATGTGGCTGTGTTAGGTCGTTTACACTTCTCTAGTATTTAGTGGATCGTCCTTATAACTATGATTTACTAGCATCTGCCCGCGAATTCATCTGCGTGGACTTTAGGTCCAGATTATGCCAAACATAAACATTACGTCAAATCCGTTAGCAGTATTTGTTTGAAAGAGTAAAAAACCGGCCAAGTGCAAATCGGGCTGTCACACGAAGGGTTCCGTACCAAAAACCGAAAAAAAACAATTTTCTTGAAATTAAATGAAATTATTTATTTGCCAGAAAATAGGTACTTACAATAACGTGGTAAAATAATTTTAGTCTCACTATATTCGACTTACCAGTCATGCAAATATTTCTAGTACATGCATTAATATCATGAAATTACGAAATTACATCATCAATCATCTTGTACGGGAGCTCCTTTATTTCTTAATTTAATTTATTTTTATTCTATTACACTCTGTGAAAATTTCAAATGTCTACCAGACGGACGGACGGACAAACAGCGGAGGCTTATTTAATAGGGTTCTAATAGGGTTGGTTACATTTTGGGTACGGAACCCTAAAAATATCCAACCATCCTCTCAAATTTTCACATCCTACTGTTCATAATATTAGTAGGAATATTAATATTAATAGGATTGTGTGATTAAAATGTATCTAAAGGTATTTGAATTGAACCCACTCTTCAGCCGAAGTTTTTTTTGGGCTTGCCAGCAAAATAAGAGTAGATAATCTGAAAAGAATGTGGCTGAAATTGCCTAAAAATTTGAAAGACTAGCGGACGTCACGCGGTTTCACCCGCGTAGTATCGGTTCCCGTAGGAGTACGGGTATAAAATATAGCCTATGTTACTCGCTGATAATGTAGCTATCCATTGCTAAAAGATTTTTTCAAATCGGTCCAGTAATTTTTAAGTTTATTCGTTACATACAAAAATAGAAATCTTTTCTCTTTATAATATTAGTATAGATGACAATCAGGCTTTGTTAAAGTTAAGATTAAGTTAATTAACGTTCACCACTATATCCACGTTTTCCAGAATCTTCGCTAAATCGTGCTTTACTTTGCCATACTTTCATCTACAGAGAACAACAAGCAATTGATAAATTGACTCCAATCTGTGGGTTACCGAACTTTCTCAAAGATCTACTGTCCCGTTAACAGTTACTGCGCAAAGATTGTCAACCTAGTTTGGAGTAACAGCGTTCTGTGTTTCTTCACGAATGGCTGAGAACCGCCGTCATGCGCGTGCAGTAGGCTACAGGAAGGGAGGGACGAAAATTCGCATAGTCAGTATCGTGATTTCAATCAAAGTCAAAGTCAATTAATTTATTTCAACTAGACCATTAAAAGGCACTTTTGAACGTCAAATTTACAGTTTAAAATTAAAATATAAGTGACTCTAGTTGTCCATTCGCAAAAAGTAGATTCTTATGGAGAAGAACGGACAAGAAACTCCATAGTTACTCTTTTCAAATATAAGTTTTACAATATTTTGTATACATAGGAACCCTGAATAATGTGGTGAGATATTTTTTTTTGGGCATTATGTATGGGCTGGCCTACCCTTACTGTAGCCTACTGCACGCCCATGACCGCCATAGTTGGGCTTTGTCAAATAGACCTGGCATATTGAAGAAAGACCAATTGACACGTCAGCAGCAAAAATATTAGTAAATGCTTACTAGAGGCTTCTTGCCTTATTCGACGGAAAAATATACTATGTACGTATAGGATAACTAACTTTTGCCCGCGACTTCGAACGCGCAAATTCCGTTTTTTACCGTTCCCGTAGGCATTTCGGAAAACCCTTAGTGCTCCCCTACACTCCTCAAGGCAGACATGCAAAATTTCAGCCTTCTACGACTAGTAGTTTCGGCTTTGCGTTCTCTGTCAGTCACACAGTAACGGAAGAATTTTAAATATATTGGTTGAGCTCTATTTAATACGAGATACGGTATATTTTGTAAGATTTATCTATTGTGTAGCTGTAGGTATGATCATCATCATACTTAGAGCTAAAATAAAGTGGTATACAATCACCTATAATGACCGTAAAAAAAAAAAAACTTGCCAAGTGCAAAAAACTGGCACACGACGAGTTCCGTACCATAAACCGAAAAAAAAACAAGTTTCTTGTATGGGGGCTCCCATACAATAAACTTGTTTTTTTTATTTCTCCCTTTAAATTTTAATATAATTTAATTTTTATTATTTGTAGTTACAGCGGCAATAGAATGCACACTCTGTGTAAATTTCAACTGTCTACCTATTACGGTTCTTGAGATACAGCCCGCTGACAGACATACGGTCGGACGGCAGGACGGACGGACAGCGGAGGCTTAGTAATATAGGGTTCCGTTGGTTACCCTTTGGGAACGGTACCCTAAAAAAGTAGGTAGGTACTCATGGGATTGAAACGCGCTTCCTAAATATCACGTAGTCTAAATGAAGTCCAACGACTAGGTATACGATTCGATAGTCGGTTGCTATAGCCACAACCCATTAACTGGGTAACACGGTACTCCTTGGCAAGACTGGTGTCAGATTATCTGGCTTCTGACTATCCGTAACGACTGCCAAAGATCTACAAATTACAGTCGGGACCAACGGCTTAACGTGTTTTCCGAGGCACGGAGGAGTATCGGTATGTTAAGATGGTCACCCATCCACAGACCAACCTCGGCAAGCGTTGCTTAACCTTGAAGATCGACCCGTGCGGCTGTTATTATTTAGCTACGAGCTCCTCCGAAACCGACCTTCCTACTGATTTAAAAATAAATACACCCGAAAAATCTATTCTAAGACGCGAGAAACAAAACCTTTTACGTGTAAAATAGAAATCCTGAAAACGATCTCAAAATAATACAACCTTTTCATCCTATTTTCAAGGTAATCCTCCAAGAAAGCTAGTAATCACGAATTCATGTAGCTTAGCAATCAAAATTACATTTGTTCCGTACTATGAATACGTCGTTACCAACCGGTTTGCCTTCAAGACGCTGTCCTGAAGGATAATAATTCATGTTACAGGGATTTTTAGAATAAAACTATGTAAAATCTTAGTACTGCGTAGGAGCTCGTGGCTACGTATTAACAGCTACGGGTCGTTCTTCCAGGTTATGCAACTCTGGTCGAGGTCAGTCCATGGATGGGTGGCCATCCATTAAATACCGAGACACCTCTGTGCCTTTAAGCACGTTAAGCCGTTGGTCCCGACTGTCATTTGTAGACTTTGACAGTCGTTACGGTTAGTCAGAAGTCAGAAAATTTTGTCAAGAGGTATTGTGTTAACTAGTCACTGGGTTGTAATGCTCTGAGGACCTAGTGTTACGTAAAATTTCACTATAACTATAATATTCGTTTCGCACATAATATTAATTTGAATTGGGTATATTCATATTTTCGTATGATACGAATTGTGTATGTCGCATAAAACTAAACCAAAATACTATGGGGTTGTAGTTTATTATATTCAAAATTCACTCACGTTAAATATACTGTAACGTTACTATGGTAGGCGCCAAATAAGTTTGCAATAACGGCCATTGACTCACCTACATTTTTTGACACTCTTTATTTCAAAAACGGAAATTAAATAAAGCAGTCCTGAACCGACATCTATCGTGATCCTTAACATTTTTCAGTAGTGAAAAACGATTCCTAATTATTTTTTGGTTGCAAATTTATCTGGCGCCTTCAATATACGTTAAAACATTCGTGCTAGGCCCTCTGATAGGTATTAGCTCCTTGTAAAATACTGGTATTACGCCGCATCCAGTGAGACTGGAAGCATACCCCAAGATAGTTGGTAAAAGGCAGGCAGATTGAATGCCTTAGTGCTACTGATAATCTAGGTTTGTAGAAATAAAGTAGTAGAGGAACGCTTGTGGATCGCTCATGTGATGTTCTGCTGAAACTAAAAGAGTGGGGTCTTGCAGTCAGCGGATTCAAGAGCGGAGCGATAGCGTTCTTTAGAGAAGACATTTTTACGTGTGTAAACAGTCATCACCGACATAGCCCGAAGGATCGACCAACTGAAGTGGCAGTGACACATTGCTCGCAGAACAGATGGTTGATGGGGCCGAAAAGTTCTAAAGTGGTGACCGCGTACCGGAAGACGTAACGTTGGAAGGTCTCGCATAAGGTGGACCGATGACTTGGTGATGGTGGTCATTAGTGGATGTCTGTGTTTATTAAAATCGAGTATTCCTTAGTATTGAGCTGCTGTTAACAAGAAATGAAGATTAATTGTTTCTAGCACCTAATTGTTTTACTTGCGAATAACGACGATCCAAAATTTACAGAAACATATTATCAACTTATTTACTTACCCGTCGTACCTACACACGGCTATCGACGCTATACTCAGCATCAATTAAAATAATCAAACACTTACCTGAAACAAATATAAACATACAAATTAATATTTTAAATCATCATAACATTACTTAACTAACTAGCAAATAACCCTACACCACATTCACATAAATATCTGCTTGCATTACGATAATATTTCTATTATTTATTTATGATCACTGTAAGGACATCATGTATCACAAGACCCATTACCGATTTGAATTTCCAAGAAAATCATTGTGTCATTTCTATTTTCTTGTGCGGTATTCGCGCTTATACCTTACCCGCTGTTTTCCACGCCCCAATCAGATACTCAACCTGATTGGCTCCACACATGCAGAAACGCAAACATTTTTACTGGTTCCGTAGTCGTAGCGAATGAGCATACGTTCATGAGAAGCTGAACGGAACCATTCAGTAATGTTGGCAATACTAATGCACTTCGTAGACTCCTAGAGGTTCTACACTTAAAAGTAACAGTTTGTAGAGGTTCGTGTTGATTGTAAGTGGAGTAACCTAGGAATCTGAAGAGACGATAGACTATTTGCATTCATGGTTGAAATGAAAGACTTTGAACATGTTTTGATAAAGGTTATGGGTTAATGGTAAGTTATGGCTTTTTTTTAAGGATGGGAAATCATCAAATGACTTCTTCCGCTCTGGGTGGAGCGGAAGGGCGTGTCGTGTCAGACTCTTACTAACTAAAACCCAACCAATCTAGTTAACGTTGATGTTAACTAGATTGGTTGGCAATGTAAGGACTCCGTTATCCGCACTTTAACTGAAATTCGGTTCATTGTGCGTGAGAGGATCCTGGCTAACATAGCAAGCCAAGCTCCGCCCAGAAGTTTCCTGAGGGCTTCATAGGCTTCGCGCAGCGACTTCATTATTCCGATGATTTGTCCACGGCGAGGCGCCGAATGCTTTGGCGCCGAGGAATCATCCTTGGCGCCTAAGTATCCTCTGCAGAGTGGACTGTCGATGACGCCTACGTTTGTTTAGGAGGCAAATAATCTTATTAATTTATTTTATTATTCATGTACACACAGAAATATAGTAATAAATAACATTATAATTATGAGTACAAAGGAACTGCTTATTTGTAACGAAATTTCTTTCCTGCGAAAGGAGAAACGTAAAAGAAATGGAGACAATAGTGCCTTAACCTTATTATTATTCTGAGATTATTACTACTTAGGCTGAGAAGTCGTTTGTTTCGATCGCGGTTGTAAATTCAGTCCTTTGTCTACTAGAACATCTACAAAGGATAACGCCCAAAGTGTCACACACAACATACATTGCCTAATCTAAAGGTTTAAGTTAACTCAACAACGCTCAGTTAATCGAGTATCCATGTTTCTCCACTGCAAGTTTCACACATAAACAGCATTTTCTACACATTACAATTGTTATTTTCTGCCGCAACAGTAAAGCATGAGGAATGACGGGCTACAAGCCCTGAGCCGACTCATACAACGAGCTGATAACACGCTGCTTTATACTTGACTAGCTTTGCAGATATATATGGGTATATATATGGACTTGAAACGCAATAAAAGTTTGTTTGAAAGTTAAAAAAAAATTATGACACTTTGAATTGAATTTACAAATCAGTGACTGTCTCTGCTGATGAGGCGTTGAGTTCGAATCCCAGGCAGTCGGTGGGTGGGTTCTATTCGGCATTTCTTATTTCGTACTATAGTTGGCGCCAGATAAATTTGCAATAAAGGACCTTTCCCTTATATCTCTTCATAGGAACCCGAAAAAAAAATTTTGAATGGTTGTTCATTACAAGAAAATGTGATCTTGATAAATGAAGATTCAGGACAGCTTTATATCTTTTTTCCGATTTTGGAATTAAGAATGTCAAAAAATTTAGGGAGGTCAATGGCCGCTATTGTAAGTTTATTTGGCGCCAACCATAGCAGTAATAGTCTGGACTTGGGCCAGATTACTGGCAATAGGTTCGCCCCTAGATCTTAAACATAAAGGGCAAAATTTGAGTGTACTTCAAAGGTCACTTCTGCCTGTCTTAGGGAATGTAGGCGGCTAAATTGGCTCAACAAGTCGCTTTTAGGCGGCGAATTTAAAAATGAGACCGAACGAATCAGAGAGAAACACCATTATAGCGCCACGCAACATCTAGTTTATCTAGAAATAGGGTAGTTTATTTGTTTCAAAACGATGCTTTTTCTAATGAAACACAATGGAAAATTAATCATAATTGAGTCATCACATCACAGCGTTTATCAACGCGGCTCTTTCGAGAGGAGTGGGGCAGATTACGTTAATTATATGATAAAGACTCATCAGTCATCACCGAATAAAACTCTTTCTGTTTGTCTGTTACAGCAGTTAAAGCGAGAACAAGGGCAAAAAATTTACATCTTTCTGTACACTCAAACACAAACGAAAATCAACTTTAATCACATTTCCATAAACTTCAATTTTAAGTGTACCCAAGTAGCAAAAATAGTTATGCTGTACTAAATGGAATAATTATCTTAGTTAACTTGACATAAGGTTCAAAATAACTTGAATTGAATCAGTAGGTATGATCGTCACGTGTGGTCGTTTATAGAATTAAACTTTGTTACAATCGTAAAGTAGCGTAGTCACTGCGCGCGCGCAAGGCACCCGTCAGTTAATATTACAAATAATTTAATGTATTTTCACTGTAATTACAAGTAATTTTATGGATTTCAAATGTAATTAGTTGCATTATGGGACTTTTATTGGACATTTTCCTTTGATTTGTAAATGAGAGGGAAAAGAATGGAGATGTTTGTCGTTATTTATATTTATTAGTGCTGCAGTTACAGCAACTTTGTCTCATGGTAATCTTAACGACGCCGACGCTCAAATATCTACCTATAGTAGGCGCCAGATAATCGTGGAATAACGGTCATTGACCCACCTACAATTATTGACATTTTTAATTTGAAAAACGGAATTAATGACACAAAGCTGTCCCGAATCATCATCTCTCGTGATCCTTAACATTGTCTAATAATGAAAAACGATTCATATTTAATTGTTCAGGTACCTATGAACAGTTATTAGGGAAAGGTCAATGTACTTTATTCCACATTTATCTGGCGCCTACTATAGATATTATTATGATTAGAGATTATAATTTAATGATATTGTTGTTTTCTGGGGTTAGCAATTCCCTGATGGAACAGAATATATAGAACTGAGTATTGTGGCGGATAATACATACTGTCAATTGAAAATGTTTAAATACTTTTTAGTTTCCTTTTTTTTTTGGTAGGTTTATCCAATAACTCTTCCTAGTTTTTTACCAACTTGTAATATTGGGGCTTCCAATCTTATCGGATGCAGTTGAGTAGGTATCAGGCCGGTGTACATCTCACCATATACACTTAAGTGGAGTGAACGAAGGGGCAAAATCTATAAGTCCGTTATAAGACCTGTCGTACTGTATGGATCAGAATGGGCTGTGAAAAAGACGAATGAGAAAAATGAAAGAAAAAAAACGCGTAGCGCCGACCCCAAGTTACATGTGATAAGGGCAGTAAGACGATGATCTCACGTGTCGTTTACTTTGCCTAAGTTTTCACTTCGACATGTTGACAGAATCGCACTGCAGTGTTTTACGTGGAGCGATTACCTATGTGCCCTTAACAACCCAGCAACTGGGTAACATGATACCCCTTGGGCTTGTCAAGGCGTTAGTTTTCCTGGATTCTGACAACTAGAACCAACGGCTAAATGTATCTTCAGAGGCACGGAGGTATATTAAGATGGTCACCCATCCACGGACCGACCTCGGCAAGCGTTGCTTAACTTTAAATATCGGCCAATGCAGCTGTTATTATTTAGCCACGAACTCCTCCAGCTATTATACATCGTTCTATCAAAATCTGGTCTAAGAAAAACGTGATAAATTGAATAAAACTATTTCTTCCATAATCTATCAACACTAAATCCGTCTTCAAGCTCTAGTAGAAAACATCCTGATTTAAAAACCACGACCAAGTTCCGTTCAATACAAATCCACCTATTATAAGTCGTTCGATCAAAACCGGGTCCAAGACACACCATCTCGCTATGTCAACATTGTCGATAGCACTCGGCGCCATGTCGTCACGTTATTGCCTTGTAACACCTTGCCGCAGTTCAATCTTGATATCTGATACTTTGTAGCACAACAGGTAGCCTTTATTTAAGTTTAGAGGTTAGAAAGGATAGGTCTTGATACTTGTTGCAACTTCGTCTGATGCATATTTGAACGGTGTTGTGTTTTGGTGACTCTTGAAAGTCCTGTTGAAAAGACGCACGGGTTCGGTCGATATGATGACACTTGGCTTATGTCCAGCAGTAGACGTCTTGGTCATGGTTGAAATGATGATGATGACGATAAATTTAAAGATATGATTGTGTTTCAAACTCGTTATCGTTCATGTTTTGCGAATTTAGGGGCTAAGGATTTTTATATGTAAGGATAAACTTAACTAGAAATAAATACTCACTATGTGGTTCGAAATTAAGCCTTAATGTAGCGATGCTGCCATAAAAGGATTTATCGCAGTACAGCTACATAAGTTACCTAATAAAAATGAAGTGACATGTACAGGCAGAAACCAGCAACAACTAAGTCCATTCGCCGGACTGTACCGCGAATTCCTTCCATTAAATTAGTTCACCTACTCTTCAAGATCAAACTCCATCAAGCAAGACTGCAAGATTCAAACGACAAAACAAAAACGTTATAAGTAACAACACCGAACGATTATCAGAACAGTAAGAAAGTAACATATAAATTAGGAAATATCTTCGCAGCACGTAGAACAGCCGGTACCGGTGTCAGACACAAGTGTCGACACTCGGATACTCTCGGATTTATTTGTTGCCCGTTCTTCTGTAACATTTGTTTCCAACTTTGTTTCGAAAGGAGATATTATGTTTTAAAATTATTTTGGCACTGGCTCCTTGCTTTTTGATTTGACCGGGAAAAGGAAATTGTAAGTCTCGCTTTAGCAGAAGAGCTGATACGATCCTCCTCTTGAAGCAAGGTATCATCATAAAGGTATCCTTCTAGATTACGTAGGCATGCTACCTATCTTATACATATATAATCGTCTTCATGTATATAGTACTTCATCTTTCCCTGTTCCTGGATGACCTATCTTTTGGGACAAGCCCACACACATTCCCAACAACTGCAACTCCTGAAAGCCAGAATCAACAGTGGCCACCACCACCAGAAAAAACGCCGAGTCAATGAAGCTCGACGCGTCCCAGAGAAACAATTTGGATCTTGGATCCCGCAACGAAATTAATCGAAAAAGCAATGCGAAGGAGTAGGCACTCAAGTAGGAGACAGAATTAAGCTAGGCCAATAGGCACCAAGGGACATATACAACTGGTTTAAGCTCAGTTGCCAAGCACCACGGATTATAATAATAATATAATATAATATCTATTGGGACAACACATACACGGTCATCCGATCCCAAACTAGGCAGAGCCTGTGCTATGGCAACCAGACAACTGATAAACATACTTATATATTACTAAATACATACATATTATATATTAACACTAATACTAATGGGTCCTAAATTGTGAGCTACTTTTGATTTCAGTTGACCTATCTTCCAAGCACACGACGAAGTATTTTAAAAGTTGTACAAACTAAAACAACGGCGGATACTAGGCGTCCAGCAACCGAGAGGAGCTTCCCAGGAGTTAGCAAGTGACGTCAATTTTAGAGGGTGCAACACAAGCAAATTCTAAACAAAATATTTGGCAGAAATCAAGCAGTATGTATGGCACTAAAAATTTTAAACATTTAAGATTTCAACTAACTAGGGTCTGATAAACCAGAAAGAAGCTCTTCTAAATCTGAACTCATCTCCATAACCGCACATGCTACACAAAACTCAACCAAACTAAGACAATCCGTTAGCAAATAAAATCAGTTTAGTGACACAGGTAGTGTCAAGTTTTATAGCAACATTCGTGTGTCCTACACATATGTAGATATGGGATATCTCTACTACATCATCTTTCCCTGTTCCTGGATGAACTATCAATGTCGGTTACTAGGTCCGCAGAATACCATAGGAGCTTCCCCGGAGCAAACATGATGACGTCATTTATAGAAGACTCAACGCTCGAACACATTCGTAATTAAAACAGTTGTCAAAAATGAAACGAGTTGAAATAAAACGACAACTACGACAGCGTCAGCGAGCAGGAAAGCTTTGGAGTAACCAGGATCAAATAAACCAGATTTAAACTCTTTTAAATATGAACCCATCTCCATAACCACACATGCTCCACAAAACACAGCCAAACTAGGACAATCCGTTAGCAAATAAAATCAGTTTAGTGACAAAGGTAATGTCAAGTTTTATGGCAACATTCGTGTATCTTACACATGGTTATGGATCTCTCTACTACGACATCTTTCCCTGTTCCTAGATGAACTATCAATGTCAGTTACTAGGTTCGCAGAATACCATAAGAGCTTCCCCGGAGTAAACATGATGACGACATTTTTAGGAGACTCAACGCTCGAACACATTCGTAATTAAAACGTTTGCCAAAAATGAAACGAGTTGAAATAAAACGACAACTTCAAACGTCAGCGAGAAGGAAAGTTTTGGAGTTACCAGGATCTCATAAAACGAAAGAAGCTCACATAAATCTTAAGCTATCTCCATAACCGCACATGCTCCACAAAACTCAACCAAACTAGGACAATCTGTTAGCAAATAAAAACTGTTTAGTGACATAGGTATTGTCAAGTTTTATAGCAACATGCGTTAAGTCGTTTGCATCTATTTGAGAGGCGCCGACAGGACTGGCGCCGCCATTACGCTAGCTGTCGTGAAGACTTCGAGGTTTATATCGGAGTATGGAGCTGGTTTATAGGTTACCACTGATCCTGCAGTTGTTACTTTATTTAGGTTAGGTTGCATTGTAATAAAATTATCTTAGAGTGTGTTGAAGCTCCTACCAGGTATGCGATATTTCACTGGGAGTAAAATCACATGTGATAAAATCCTTTTTCTTCTAGGGTTGCGGAATTTGTCGAAGGAGCCCTGGAACGCAAAGGGCATTTGCACGGATAGGTTTTAGACAGTAACATTCTGACACTGAAGGAGTCATTTGATGATTTACAATCGTTAAAAAAAATGTGAGTTTAAGAGAAAAAACCTGGTTCCAGAGAGAAGATTTTTATGAAAGTGAGAGGGATAATAAGACATTTTGATGCAAGTGGGCAAACTTTGTCACTGCAGCCAATTCAGAATCTAATAATAGGGGCAATAAGAGCTAGTATTTGAGTAGACGAGTGTGTTAAAAAAATCACTATCGCTTACATAGTCAAATGAATATGGAATAAGGGCACCACCGTGTTAAATCTAAACGAAAAAAGTAAAATTGTTTTTCTGCAGAAGTATTAATAAGAAAATTAATTCATTGACAGTCAGTTACGTCATCGCCGAGTGGAACTTTACATTTATCGTGGAAAATACAAGGTTCCTGTGAGTATAACCATAAGAACAAAACCGCGACAGTAAACTATGTAATGAATATGCAATATTATAACACCAACTATACAAAATCATCACGGCCATCGATCTCACACGCTAAAACAAACAGTCTCCTATCGCTTGTCAACACCCAGCCGTTACTTCCTCTATTTACCAACAAATTCCTCGCAGTGCAGTGTAACTGTTCCACCAGTGCTAAGTGATAACATATCACGGGTCAGAGCACCAGGAAATCCTCTGATAAGCAGATGGGTGACAGACTTGACGACGCGGGCTAGTATTTGTAGGACTGTGGTCGTGGTGTGGCGAATAATCTACAAATATACAATGTGGACACATCGATACGACAGTAAATGAAAACACTGGCAAGACTGGTTCTCCTTGTATATCTACAATCTTTAAAGCAACGAGCGCATTCGAATTTCAGTATTTTCCTTAAATTTTGACAGATTGCGTTTCAAATGCAAATGCGAATGTTGCTCAAAAATCTATTAACTACCAGAAACAATTTATAAGTTCAATGTATTGGAGAAATTCCCGCATTTGAAGCAGTGAACTCAAACATTTCATATGAAAACACTAAATTATGCGGTATCTGCCTCAAAATATAACACGTCTGAGCAAATACATATGTGTATATAATATAATATATCAGTCTGTTCAACGACATTTTCTTTTAAGTTTTAAGGCATCGCTGGCCAAATCGCAAAACAAAACTACGCAGACAACACGATACTAAGCTTAACTAAACAAAGAGAGAGAGAAAATTACCAACAGTTAAATTATAAGCCGGTTCACCCTTGTTTGATAGAACAACGTTTGATATAATATTACTAAATCGAATTTTAGTTGCAATAAAGTCATTTCGAAGAATTGTTCATTTGACCGAATAATTCATTGGTAAATTTTTATTTAGCGTAATTATTTATTTGAACTAATTTCATTTGAACTAATTTCATTTCGCCGAATTTTCAAATGCACTAATTTTATTCTTTATACCCTATACACCTGCCACCCTCAACTATTGTTACCAGGAGAAACTGGATGCAATCTGGACTTTAGGGCACCCCGACTCGGATAGGTTAGGTTAGAAGGGGATGGCGGGGTCGTGTGAGCGAGCGAAGCGAGCGAATAGACCCCGCCATCCCCTTTGTGGTTATTTTTTTTATAAACCACCCAGAAGTAGGAGCCCCGCGAAGCGGGGCTCCGTCGACCAAGCCCACCCTCGAGCATGTATAGAATATTTTAAGGTTTGGTTAAGTGTTAAATACATGGTTATACCATCTGAACATTACATCAAATGAACATTATACCTTTTGATCATTAGCGCAAATGTTGTTATAGCAAAATAAATATTCGATGAACTGAAAATTCTGTCAAACGATATTATACAAAGTGATGATTTTCTTAAACGTTGTTCGATTTAGTAATATTATATCAAACGTTGTTCTATCAAACAAGGGTGAACCTTATAAGCCATCCTTTTACCCCTTGGTGGATAATACTCCTCAGGCTGCACACGTAAGGCTACATAAATTAAACTTTCCACAAACAAATCCTGCACAAAAGGTTTACAAACGAAACGTCATTCGCAAGCCACCGACACACGGGTATACAGCACAAAGAATGTTATTTCCTGGAAGGCATAGGTAGGTAGAATAAAAAGCGCAATAAGCTTGCGTGCACTAAGTCCACAGAACATCGAGACGCGGGCATTCTAGATACGGCATCGACAAAACATTCGATACTAATTGAGCGTGTCAGTGAGTGCCACCGTTTCATTATTATCATTTCAGACCATGCTGAACATTGGTCTATACCAAGTGTTGCCCCATCGACCGGTGTTGCACCTCTCGCATCCAGCGTATTCCGACAACCTTCACCAGGGTCGACCATTTGGAAAGCTTTTTTGGGGCTGCTTCTCAGCAGGCAATTAGTACCTTCAATTTTTTACCCAATTTTGTTTTATTTTTAATCCAAGTACCTACTTATATTTTTATGATCAGAAAGATGCATCTGTTTGGGAGGAATAAACTATGTTTCTTTCTTTTTTTCTCCTTTCCAACACTGCGTCTTGGCTGGCTGGGTTGCGTTGGGTGGCTCGCTGTCCGATCACCACCAGGCCCGGGCCGATGGCGCGTTGTGTTTCACGCGCCCCTCAAAGAGATGTCAGCATAGAAGACGGGGCCCGCTAGGGCCAGAGCCTGCCAGGGTTGCGGAATTTGTTCGAAAGAGTCACCACGGCCCTGGAACGCAAAGGGCTTTAGAAGGAACACGGATGGGTTTTAGTCAGTAAGAGTCCGACACGCCCTTCCGCCCCACCCAGAGCGGAAGAAGTCATTTGATGATTTCCCATCCTTTAAAAAAAAACACTGCGTGTTCCGGAAAGCAGTCGCCATTCAATTATCATAGCTTTTTTTTGTGTTTCCTTCAACTGATGAAACAATTCTCCTGCCAAGTTACCTCTTCACCACCAGGGTTGACAGGTGGAGATCGTCTTTGTACCTATGTGCATAGTGTCATAATAAATAAACCGAAATTGAGAGCCCGTGACAATTCTGACTATGGCTATATGATAGCCAAAGTACTCAATATCATTGCACAGCCACGAATATCAATGCCGTTTCTAATAGCACTGGCGTTCCCTACTCTGTGACGCAGCCTAACAGGAATAATCGCGATTTCATTAGAAGTCATTATAAAAGGCACACGCCATAAAATAATTTTTGCATTTCAAATATTTGTTGAATAAGAACTGTTTTAATGGTGTATTAAATATCCTCAGAGCTCATTGTGAACGCTAGGATCATTAATTTCAAAATCTTTCAGTGTAGAGAATTACTTCATTTCTCGTATTAATTCATCGAATAAAATATAGCATTTTAGGAATTGCACATTAAAAAGGTTATAGACAAATAAGTCCACCACACTTTTCTCCAAAGATGCATCTCCTGAGAGCCAGGACCAACACTGGAGTCCTAGAGAAACGATTCAATTGTCATGGATGAAGAAAAGCGGGGGAGTCAGAAAAACATAATATTCACACGACATAAAATAATTGTTATAGATAAAGTAAGTAAATATGATTTATCAAATATTCCAAGATGTATGGGATTGAGATGCGCGACCGAAAAGTCACGTGGACAATCCTTTTCCAAACTTTTGAACATCACAATGATCACAAATAACTTTTTATTGAATACTAGTGGCCCGCCCCGGCTTCGCCCGGAAGTTGTTTTTTTTTTCAAAAATTTATTTCATACTAACCTCGCGGAGGCAATTACAAACACATCAACAAAGGAATTATTTAAATCGTTCAAGTCGTTCTCAAGTTATGCGCGTATATACATTTCTGCGATTCATTTTTATTAATATAGATAGATAGATTTCAATTAATCGACCCGCGATAAAAGCGCGAAAAATTTTGAATGACGTTTGACAGCTGGGTTGCCACAATTACATTTTTTTTCCGGGTGACAGCTATAAATTCGTGAAATTGAAATACGGCCTCTGTTAATAAATAAAATATTACTGACTCAATGTATCACGTATGATTAAGTATTTATGCGTAGGAAACTTAGTTCCGTTGAGATTACTATCACAAAATCATGCGTCAGTTCATAGAATATGTGCACACTGGTTATTAAAGTATAGTCATTGCTTCGCATTAATCTGGATGACCAAGTACGTGACGCACTTTTTAATTACTGCGTCTTAGTAAATAACTAGATAAAGATACGTAAATAAATTACGTGTTCTCTTTATCAGTATCTTGAGACCTTTCCCAAGTCTTGCTTCGAGGAATTCTCTTATATCTTGGGTGCATTTAAAATCACTGAACGTGAGCACACCCAGAACTTGAATTATTAGTATAGTAAGTTAACCTTAAGAGCTCCATTGTCACGAATACATGACAAGCAAGCGCGTGCTCTGTACGCCAAACGTCACAAATATGTGACACAAAGTACGGCGAACTCGTGGCTTGGCGTCGGGGGCACGCCGACGCGTCTATGCTCTGTTCAAAAGGTAATGAACAGCTTTGTTTCTGATAGATGCAGGAGTATTATTTACCAATTGCTGCACCACTGCGCAATAAAAGATTAAGAATTTGGTTGTCGAACTTTTGCATTAATTAGATACAGTTTGACAAGTTCTTAAAATATTGTTCTCAATTACAAGATAACGGGGTAGTGACAACAGTATTGAGGACAGTGGCGGAAAATATCTACTCTCCTATTCTGAGACGTTTTGTGGAAGTGATGAACGAGTGAAGTACTTTACTCTCACTCGTGCCTCGTCCACATGAAGCGAACTCGAATAATAACATTGTTGATTTACTAAAAAAACTATATTTACTAATATTAATTATAAGAAGTTTACTAACACAGTGGATTTTATATTGTCTGGCATAAAGAATTTACTATTATATTAATTCGTCAATCGATATCGATTATATCTTCGATTCGATTATATCTTTCGATTATATCTTCGATTATATATCGGGGTTAATCATCAATAACAGTTTATCGATTTTCTCAGAAGACCTTAACCTTGAATGGAAAATGTATTCAAAGTTAGGGTTTTCTTTACACAACCACAGAATATTAATGCTAAGCAATAATTCAGTAATTAGCATACTACAACCTCTGCTCGTGCCCTCCTCATCCTTGACAATGACATGCGTCTGCGTGATGAACACTACTGCAGAACCTTCAGACGCTCTTGAGGTGATTAGGTTGAATTATGCTTGTAGTTGGAATCGAGATAAAGTTTAAATAAGCATACAAAAAAGATTCAAGTAGCTAGCAGCAAGGATCTTGGATCCAATTTAATCTATACTTCCATTCATATTCTTACTAATAATATCTGTATGTTTGTTACTTCTTCACGCCTTAATGGTTGAACGAATTTAGATGAAATTTGGCACACGGGCAGAGCACTATAATATGTTACCTCGGGACAATTGAACAAGGGCGAAACTAGCAAAGCAAGTTTGAATTAATAATTTGAAACAGAGCACTTACGTGGGCCGTCAAACTCAAAATCGGTGCCCAATTTTGAGTTTAACGGCCCCCGTTTCACGGCTCTGACATCGCGAGACGGGGCCGCGGGCCGCGGCAGACCACGAAGGAGTTGGCGACTTGGATGTCTTTCTTAGGAATTAGCAAGAAGTGGCACAGAACCGGGAACAATGAAAGGAATGGTGGATTGCCTTTGCCCAGCTATGGGACAGTTCAGGCTAAATATAATAATCAAGTGCTCACGATATCTAAGCCATGATCACTGTTCAAAATTTTCAGGCCGTCAACTGGTTTACTACTATAGTAGGCGCCAGATAAATGTGGAATAAAGTATATTACCTTTCCCTAATAACTGTTCATAGGTACCTGAACAATTAAATATGAATCGTTTTTCATTATTAGACAATGTTAAGGATCACGAGAGATGATGATTCGGGACAGTTTTGTGTCATTAATTCCGTTTTTCAAATTAAAAATGTCAATAAATGTAGGTGGGTCAATGATCGATATTCCACGATTATCTGGCGCCTACTATAGATTAACATATCGACCAACCTACTGATAGTTCGCTCATTATCAATTATAACGAGAACACCAGGATAATGAAGACGTATAGAGGATATGAGGGTATGCGTTTATATCCCGCATACCTCCACTGAAAATGGAGGATCCTCCGAGTAGACGGTTGTTGTGTCTGGTGGGCAACTGCACTATAGTTGATATTCGGACTGTTGTATATGTTCAAATCGACGGAGAACTATTCTTACGCGATGCAGGATTTCGTTGTTAGTTCGTCGTAGATGGCGCTGCGGTTCTTTTTGTTGCCGTACAAATTTCGCTTCTTAGTTTTTCTTCCGGCGGCATTGATGCCGCCACAGACCTACATCCTTCAAAATAACGAAACCGAAAGTAAAACCAATATATAAGTACTACAAAATGCTTGTTCAAAATGTCTTTTCCTTTGAATAATATCCGTCACGTGTCTCCATATTGTCTGCTTTTCATCTACGTGTTCAAGAAAACTCATAGGTCATGACAGGAGACATCAGTCACGGACTATTACATCTTGTCGTACTTAGCATAACCGAATTAGGTACTAGCAACCCGCGCCGGCTTCGCCCGAGTAGCAGAGATAATATTTGTTTCTAATCGGTGTGATTTTTTTCATCTTCAACAATCATCGTTATATTTCAGCTAATTGACACAAAAACATAAAGAGTTATTTATTTTCTTAAACCTTCCTTGTGAATCACTTCGTCCATTGGTGAAAATCGAATGAAAATCCGTTTGTGTAGTTTTTTTTCTTTTTTTTTCCTTTATTCATTTACAGGGTTTTTTCTAAAAAGAATATCTCACCCCGATGATTGAATACAAAAATATTGTAAACTAGCCTACCCGCAACCTTATACCCATAATAATAATATGATAAAGTGTTCTAGCCTCATCCGATAATGGTGAGGCCAGAACGCTATTATAGAAGCCTACATTGAAGCTATTGACAAAAATTTGACGTCTTTGGACTCCAACACGAACACACTCCGACAGGATATGATGTACGTCTTCTACAACTCCACAGACAACGGAGAATCAACTTTGCGCATCATGAATGCGAATAATTGCTATTCCACCAATTCGCACTAAACGTTTCCAAACGTCTTTTATAATGCGCACAGCAAAGGAGTGGAACTCTCTGCCTGCGTCTGTGTTTCCGAACGCATACAACCCTAATCTCTTCAAAA
Source organism: Mamestra brassicae (assembly GCA_905163435.1). Taxonomy (NCBI): domain Eukaryota; kingdom Metazoa; phylum Arthropoda; class Insecta; order Lepidoptera; family Noctuidae; genus Mamestra; species Mamestra brassicae. The sequence continues at coordinate 1,949,626 of LR990999.1, read as the reverse complement.
TTAGAGTGAACAGGCTTCTTCTGGGTAAGCTCGCTCCATCGTCGACTTTGTCTCTGTCTTCTATGACCTAGACTAGAGTCAAGAGCAAACCCATATTAAATAAAAAAAAATAAAAAAAAAAAACTGTTTGTGTAGTTTTTGTGTTTATCGCTTACAGACGGACAGACGAGAGTGTTATGTAATATGCAGATGATGTAGATTTTTAGTGCCAAGCAAAACTGGTGAGGCGACGATCTTGGAAGCTAGGTCACAGAATAAATAGGCCGAATATTATTAGGTAAGGTCGTCTTTGGTGACCCAAAAAGAGGGTCTGTCTTGTCTTCGAATTTTAGTAGGGAGCACTAATATTAGGAGTTGGAATAGGATCTTTTTGCTGCCTGACTGTTGTCAGGGGTATGATCGACAGTGAATGGGTATGGGAGGAAGTTGCGTCTTTTGCGAGGACGTAAGCTCGCAGAAGAAAGCGGCGGAGCGGGTCAGAGAGGCAGACTCTCTCGCTAACCCGATTCGTCGCAGACCTACCCGGTCGGCGCAGGCGGAGAAATGCCGACTTGATGCCGCCATAAGAGGGGCCAGCGGTCGATAGATGGGGGACTCTATCGTCTACGCTGCACGGGCCCTGGAGCTGTGGTGATATGCCAGTACACCCGGATGTTGCGGAGGAGGGAGCCCAGAGGCGGGCAAAGAAGAGGGAGCCCAGAAATGGGCCACGCTGGATGGGTCGCGAATGTCATGCGTAGCAGTTCTCGCGGCCCACCCAGCAAGGCGAAAGTAGGTGCACAAGCGAAGGTTTTAGCGGGTGCAAGCCCCACATATCCACATCGTCTCCCTGGACGGCGTGGCATGCGTTGGGTATTTTTTTCGCAAAAAAAAGGATCTTTTCGCGCAGTTCTTCACTTACATTTTGTATTATTTGAAAGCGTTACAGTTCACCAATACTCCTGAAATAGTTGACGAAAGGTATTGCTAAAAACAATAGAGCCGTGCTTTGCGCGTCTATATATTCTATTATCTATATCTAGTACATTTACCAAAACTTTTAATTTGAATAAACAAAACACAAAAAAAATAAAAATCGACCAAACTAGCCGAGTCGTTCTCAACTAATGCTCCGTCATACATGTGGCAATAAATTGTTTTTTATTTACCTATCTAGATTTAAGATTCAGGGTAAAAGAAAGGGGAAAATTCAGGGTTGAAATCACGATACTGACGATGCGACTTTTCGTCCACTTTGAAAATGGACGAAAATTTTTTTTGCCCATTATGTATGGGCTGGCCTACCCTTACTGCACGCGCATGCAACAAGGCATTCTCTAACAGTTAATGTTTGAGTAAAATTTACTGTTTCAACATCCATCATGGTATACTATCTATTTTGCCAATCACAAAACAAAGGCCGATAAACGCCACTCCAAACAAAAACACAATGGCGCTTAAACAAGTGGATTAGCGGTTACTGTATCTAATTCTCACGCCAAGAAAAAGTGAAAACATACAAAAACTACATCGATTGGAACCAGGAAAGACAGCTAAGTTAACAGTGAAAGCATTTTCACTATTGATGCAAAAGAAATGCGATACAACGGTTCGGAAAAAAGATATAGAAAAGGTTGCAATTTCCGCAGAAATTGACTAAATATTGCACAATGCTAATATTATATTGGACTATTGGGTGTCAGCTTATTGTATGTATGTATGTATGTGTTTTTATTATTATTTATATATGTTACGGCTAATACCCGAAGTGCGGCTACACCTAGTTTTAGCCGGCTAAAACTAGGTGCAGCCACCGGTGTGCGGCTCAACTAGTTCCAGCCGCTATGATGAAGGCTTAACCTTGGTCTAACCGAAGATAAGAGGATACATCTAAGTTTAACCGCATGTGGCACCTAGATTTAGCCGGCTAAAACTAGGTGTAGCCGCACTTTAGGTATTAGCCGTAACATATAATATATATATTTATAATTGTTGCATTTTTACCAATATTTATACTTATTATTTTATTTGTATATTTCTTTATATGTGCTCCGTGAGTGTTTCCGTGGCACCACTGACTGGCCCTATCAGAATACCAGCGCTGCGTTATTTATTTTTTAGATGTCGCAGCATAAGCTGAGATAGGGACCATTTTGGCCTCGCACAGATAATTATTTTATTATATATGTGGCGGTTAATTAGATAATTAAACTAAATGTTATTTTGTATTCTCATGTAAGTGGCTTTATTGTCTTTTTGGGAATAAATGATTTAAACCACATATAATAATCTATGTTTGTTATAGTACTGTTTAGTTATTAATTTTATTTTACTGTTTTGTTTGTCTTGTGCGAGTCCCAAATATGTGTATGTATGTTTGTTACTTCTTCACGCGCAAACGGCTGAACCGATTTAGATGACATTTGGTATAAAGATGGTTTGAGTCCCAGGAAAGGACATAGGATAGTTTTTATCTCGGGAGTATGTTCCCATGGGACAATTTTCTACATTAACGCGGGCGGAGCCGCGGGTGGTAGCTAGTTAATAATAATACTAAACTATTATCGTTTTCATATATTATGTTAATACCTACTACTGCTACAACTACAAGTAACAAAGAACCAGTAAGCTCACAATACATTACAATACCATTTATTCTTCATTCATGGGGCAAAAACACATGGATCATGGTAGTGAGCGTCAGTCACGGGTAATTACCCCAAAGTATTTACTTTTTACACTTATCTTGAGTCTTTACGCTCTTTTAAATTTATGGAGTAAGCAGACCTTTCAGCCGTGACTATATGTGTGCTGCAGTTTTATTTAAATGGCGTACGAACTTTGAATTAATAGGTAGGTACTTAGTATTGATTTTGTTCATTATTCTGTTTAATATTAAATTAATTAATTAAATTATGGTTAATGGTGAACTGCTTTTATACCTTACATGATTTTTTTAACTGTAAGACTTAATCTTTGTAAATTATATGTCAATCTATTGTATTTGTGAACTATTTTATTCTATTTTACTGCACCTAGTAGTACATTTTCGCATGCCTCCTATAGGTGAGATGTGTAAAGCACTACCTACTTTCTTGTAACACCCATTGTACCATATCTCTGGCGAAATAAATGATTTATAATTATGATTATTATTACAAAATCAAGACACTAAATGTGCGCGGAGTTGCTGAGCTGTAATTGCTCAAAAATTGCCTGTGTAAACGCATCAATGGCATTATTGATTCTGTGAAAAGGATAATCAAAATCACGATACACGTCATGAAATTCCAGACAATAAGATGGTTCTTGGAGACGAGGCTCTTAGAAAGCAATTTCGTCACATTAATTCAACATTTTGCTAAAATACTGATAAGAAGTAGGTAGGTACTGATAAGACTCAGGCTTAGTCTCAAAATTATTTTAAATTCGAGCAGATTAAATATAGTTAAATCAATACATAGAATTAATCCAATAAAATTGGTGCAATTACATTAATTCAATTATCTTGTTCGACACTCGGCTTGCAGTGCCAGACTGACTGATAGAATTTATTCTAATTATAATAAAGGACGAAAACAAGCCTTCGTTCATATAGATTTTGGCGTAACTATTTATTAATTATATCATAATAAATTAAAAATATTAAAAAATCTGTTTCTCTGTCTGACTGACAGCTGAAGGAGTTGTGTTGAAATGGCAACTCAAGAAATTCCATAGTAAATTCTGATGTGAATGTTGGAAAAGAAAGAGGCATATATAATAAAATAATACAAAAGCATTGCCCTGTGACCAGTAGGCAGCAATTAATAACAATGAAGAACTACGATCAATAAAGTATTATCATACATAAATAAGAAGGTATAACATAACAAAGAGGTATTGAAAAAAATAATTAGAGGACAATCGGTATAATCCCGCTTTTAACCTCATTTATTAAACATTAAGAAAACAATGACAATCAAAAAACCACAAATCATAATTTGCCTAAATAAGAAAAAATGTAAACTATGAACTAAACAAACCATTATTGAATTCGAATTGACAATAGATAGAACTTCAGTCATTGAAATGAACGATAAAATTGTTTTCTTTAGTCTGTTATTATTATCATCATTATCTTCCTGCCCTTATCCTGTTACTTTTGGGTCGGCGCAACACGTTTTTTCTTCCATCTGTCCTGTCAAGCGTCACGCTATCACTAACTCCCTTTTCTTTCATATCACTCCTAACACAATCCATCCATATTTTCTTTGGCCCATCCTCTCCCTGTCCATCCATCCACATTTATATTCATCCCTCCTCTTTACATGACCATACCAAGATAAGTTGTTCCCTTTTAACTTCAGTCTAAAGAAATATCAAGCAAAGGAGACACCTGATAATCCGATGGTCTGAATAACCTCCAATCCTTTCCTCAGTTGTATATCGAATAGACTATAGTTCTGGATGAAATATATCGTATTCTAGACGTACCTGGTATGTCCAACACTCCGATTGGCGGTTCTAATATAAGAAAGTCTAGTTTAATGATGATTCTATAAACGTGGAAGAAATTAATCAATCAAACAAACAGAATATCTATCATCAAAATCATATTGCGTAAGCTAGCCAACACAATCGATAACCCAAACCTAATTATTGTACAAGACGATAATAATCCGATGGTCTGAATAACCTCCAATCCTTTCCTCAGTTGTATATCGAATAGACTATAGTTCTGGATGAAATATATCGTATTCTAGACGTACCTGGTATGTCCAACACTCCGATTGGCGGTTCTAATATAAGAAAGTCTAGTTTAATGATGATTCTATAAACGTGGAAGAAATTAATCAAGTTCAAGTTCAAGTTATTTATTTCTTAACAAAAATACATTTGTGTCGAAATATTTACACAGCAGGTACACAAAAAAAAACAACATAATTCAATCATACTAAAATAAAAACTTGCTTTACATATTTAAACAGAACAAAGTCCCTAGAAATATTCTTAAAAAAAAAAAAAAAAAACATACATTTAATGTCAAAATATGAAATATAAAAAGCAACATTTATAACAAAGTCAAGGAACATTAGGTACACATTTAATTTAAGTTTAATTTAATGCTAGTTTTAAGGTCTTTGTCATTATAAAATTCGTGAATGCTGTAATAAGCTTTATTGACTAACAAAGCCCTGAGTTTATTTTTAAACATGTTCACATTCTGAATATTCTTTAATTCTGCTGGTAATCTGTTAAACAGATTGACAGACTGCACGCGTGACGAGTGTTTGACAACATTAATCTTTGCCTGCAGAATAGTAGGAAGATCTTTTCTGCGAGTATCTACTCTTTTTTTTCTTTCATCGTCTGTTTCAAATGCGTTTAAGTTTTTATTTAAATGAGTAAGTAGGACTAAAATATAAAGGCATGGCACCGTCAAAATTCTAAGTTTTACAAAACACTCCCTACATGATTCCATCTGGTTTAAGCGAAGCATGGTTCTTAATGCTCGCTTTTGCATTGTAAAGGCTGCCTTAATATTATATTTATAGCTGTTTCCCCAAAATTGAATGCTGTATCTAAGTTTAGATTCAACTAGAGCAAAATAGACGGTACGAAGTTGGGCAACAGACAAAAAATCCCTCAGAGTTCTGATAGCGTAACACGCACTACTTATTGTATTCGTAATTGAATCTAGTTCTGGCTTCCAATTAAGTAAAGAATCAATTTGTACCCCCAAAAATCTTAAACTTTCCACTATACAAATTTTTCTGCCTGAGGATTCTACGTTTAGTAAAGCTTTGTTGCCAACTGTAGATCTAAATATCATACATTTTGTCTTACTTACATTTAATTTAAGATTATTCATAGAAAACCAGCTTTCACAAGCAGCTATTAATACGTTTAATTTATATTTTAAGGTCTCTATATTGTCAGCAGCTATAACAGCACTCGTATCGTCAGCAAATATTATCAAGTCAGCATCTGGTAAAATGTTTTTAATGTATTCAGTTAGATCGTTAAGAAATATTATAAAGAAAATGGGGCCTAGCACCGAACCCTGCGGAACCCCTCTAGTTACAGTAAATAATTTCGATTTATGAATTTCTTCCACACCTTCACGAAGTGATTTAATTTCGACGTACTGTTTCCGGTTGGTCAAATAAGAACTAAGAAGTTTTAAAACATTCCCTCTTATACCATAATGTTCTAACTTATCCAATAGAATGCAATGTTCTACAGTATCAAACGCAGAACTTAAGTCTAGGAATAAGCCAGCAACTTTAAGTTTATTGTTCAACTTATTTACTACGTTATTAACTAACGAGTCTATTGCATCTAGTGTCCCTTTATTGTTTTGGTATCCAAACTGATTACGGTTTATTATTTTTAAACTACTCAAATGTCCTACAAGCCTAGATTTGATCACTTTTTCAAAGAGTTTGGATAGCACTGGTAACAATGAAATGGGCCTGTAATTGCCTGGATCTGTTTTAGCACCTTTCTTAAATAGTGGTAAAACTCTGGCTAACTTAAATTGGTCAGGAAAGACGCCTTCATTAACGCAGTTGTTTATTATTTCAGATATTGGGTATGCCAGTATATCTATATTATCTTTGATTACGCTCAGTGGTATTTCATCGTGTCCAAATGACTTTTTACTTTCCATACCCTTTACCATTTTATAAATCTCTATCGGCATGACGTGATTAAAAGCCATAGACTTATCAAGTCTGTCAGTATTCTCAATTAAATGCTTCTTAGCCAGTTTCGGATTACCAGAGTTTACGCCTTTACTGTTGTCAAATTTTTCCGCAAAAATGTTAGCAATGTCTAAAGAATTACAAATTAATTTATTATTATGTTTAAGTATTATATTACCATTTTCGAAGTCATTGTTAATTTTGTTCCTAGTTTTATTGATTATTTTCCAAATTTCTTTGCTAGAGTTAGCTGCTTTGTTTATTTGATTACATACTTCCCTTTTTTTAGCGTTCCTAATCACCTTTTTATAAATTCTAAGATACTGTTCACGATATTTTAATAACGATTTGTCGCAATTAGCTTTATCTATAAAATTAAGTAATCTCTTCATCTTGCTGGATATCTTTATACCTTTCGTTAGCCATTTAGATCGACCAGTTCTTTTTAAGTTGATTTTAAGTTTATTTTTTTTAAAAGTACTAGAGTGTAGTTCTTTAAATTTTCGTATAAACGTGTTTGTACCTAAATTCCAGTCGTGCTCCAGTAGTTTCTGTCTGAATGCATTATTATTCTTCTCGTTATATAATCTTCTCTCTATGTATTTAAAACTATCGCATTGTGTAGTAGTAACTTTTTTCAAATATGTTGTACAGAAGAGGGCTGCATGTCCATCCGCTAATCGATTGTGGTCAATGTCTGTACTACCAATATTTTTATCACAGGTATTGGTCAATATATTATCTATACAAGATTCGGAGTTATTTCGCACAAATGTAGTTGAACTAAACAAATATCTAAAATTATAGCATTTCAATAGTGATGTAAACGAACTTCTTTTATCGTCCTGTTTTGACAAGTCAATATTAAAATCACCGCAGATAAAGCATATTTTATTGAAAAAGTACTGCAGTAATTGTTCCAATCTATCTAGAAAATCGTCAAAGTTTTTATTCACGGGTGTTCTATAGCAACAGATTATGTAAGAGTTTGTCTCAATGTCCCTTACTCCACATACCTCAAAGCTATTAGTTTTATATAGCCTTTTACAAACGTCCAAGTCCTCAACAGGCCTGTTTTTATGCGTTAATACTAAAGTACCACCTCTTGTTTTATTTAACCTTGTATTGCAAGAGCTTACGATATAATTAGGAAAAACAAATTGTGATACCATTATTCGGTTTAAAAAATGTTCACTTATACAAATAAAACTTATTTCGTTTGGTAATTCAGTTACATACACTTCGAGTTCATCCTTTTTATTATTTATTCCGCATAAGTTTTGGTGAAAGATAGTAAAATTTGAGTGACTATCCTTAAATATAGACGAGTTGTACAAATCACCAGCCAAGGGACTAGTCTCGAAAAAACTGACTGTGTTGTTCCATTTCGTCAAAGGAAGGATTTGAATATTCAGAACATGTGTCAATTTCTAATATAAGTTGCTGTATTTGATAAAATATACTAGATATGCCTCTATTGTTTACATTTCCATGTTTATTATAAGACATGAAGTCATAAGTTAGATTTAAATTTGAGTCAATTAAATATATGTAATTATGAGTTAAATTGTCATTATAAATTATATTATTAAATGCTTCTATCCGCCAGTTATACATCTCTTTATGATAATGATTTTTAAAAATAGGTACGCACAGTATTATATTTGTATGCTTAATAGGCATTACTTTATCCCGTATAAATTTTACCAGCTTATTGTAGTTACATGAGGTCTTGAAATCTTCATCTCCAATTTGGATGACGCAGTAGTCCTGACAGGTTAATTCTCTTAGTTTATCCTCCAATCCGTACATTAATTGCTCTACGCCACAGTTTGTTTTTATGTAATGGCATATTTGAAAAGTATCGCCAAATAATCTGGTAGCAATTGGTAGAATTTTGCTGGTTGAGTTGCTACTAAGGATCACAAGCTTCTTGTCCTTTTCATTCCTAAAATTATTGTGCCCGTCTGCGGCAGCACATGTCTGAGCGGTAGCTACGTCCACAGTGTCGCTCATCAGGTCATGACGAACGGGAGGCGCACACACATTGCAGTTACTTTGCATCAATACAGTAATACGGTCCATGAGGGCCGCTATCTCAAGGTGTGCAGTTTGTAATTGCTGTTGTAGGGTAATAATTTCTTGTTCCAAGGAGGAGACATTTACGTAGTCATTGGTGAAGACTTGCAATCTGGATAACGGTAAAGGAGATGGTGTAGAAAGTTCGTTGTGTTGATTTGCCTGAGATTGTCTCTTCTTCTTAGAGTTTTTACCTGGAGTTGTAAATAAGGAGGGCGACTGGCATAAAGATTTTAATGTTTTATTCTCTGCAGTTCACTTATTTATTTGCTTCTGTAGATCTGTATTTTCTATCAATATATTTCCTAGTTCATTTTCAGTACTCTCAAGTTTTAATGTGAGCTGAGAAATCATTTCTTTCATTTCTGAGGCTAATACTAGTTCCGACACAGTACCGTCAACACTCATAGACAATTTATTGGGAGTATTAGATTCAATAGATGTTTCGCCATCGGTCAGTATATGGGAATCAAGTAACACAGTAGTATTATGAACCGAAGATCGACGTTTCAACGCTTGATCGTGTACTACATCCTTAGTTCTTATAGGTTGTTCTGTCGGGGAGGGTGTTTTTGTAGAAGTTAGTTTTTTCCTCAAGGTAATGTTGGGAATAGAGTCGGCACTAGCGTATTTTTTTATTCCGATGCACGCCTTACATCTCCACTTTTTTTTTGCTTCCGCGTCCTTGATGCGATACGTTTGTTCTGGGTAACCATCACAATCCAATTCATACCTGTTATCACAGGCAGAACACAAAGCAGTACTTTTAACATTTACCAATTTCTTAAATACTTAACTAACTATATACACTAGAAATAAAAATAAAATCTCCTAACTAAATAAACCCTAAAATATGGCGTCAAAAAATTAAGGCGCTTAGTTGACACGTCACGTGACCCAAGGGCTGGCTTTTACCTTGGTCAAAGAATAAGCATTGCCATACAACGTGGCAATGCCGCCAGTCTTTTGGGTACACTTCCAGTCGACAGCGATGCGGATGAATTTTTTGACGCCATATTTTAGGGTTTATTTAGTTAGGAGATTTTATTTTTATTTCTAGTGTATATAGTTAGTTAAGTATTTATGGAATAAAAGTTTTTGACAATGTCAATTAAAAAACCAATTTCTTGCATTTATGACATGTTACTAGTGCTGCCATCTTGCAGTGACTTTTTGCAGAGTTTGATGACATGAGGTCACAATTTAATCAAGCGCTCTCTTCGTTCAATATTAAACGGACTTGTAATTTATTCGTATTAAATTCCAAATATGATTTTAGGAAATTACGAAAAGTGATATTGTTGTCACTGGGATTTGAACTCACGACAACTCGTGTGCGGCTCGTTATTTTGCAAAAACTGGCCTTTGTTAGCCACTAAGCCAACCGAACATGATTAAACGATACCAAATTGTAGATCATTTGCAGCAAATATTTTTTATTTTGTCAGGTAATTCCGTTATGATGATGTGTGACTGTTGAAATTTAAAACACTGTGTGAGTCACTTTTCTACTTCGTCTTTGTAATAATTGGTTCTTCTTTTGATCGTATTGATTAATTTGGGTCACAATTATGATTAGGTTTGCAATGTTTTGTTTATTTCAATTGTTATTTTTGTATTTTCTTCATGTTTCTTGTTACAAGGCAGGTTTTATTGTTCAAAGTGTATTATGTATTTACTTCACAGTTTGAGTATGGAAACCGTGGATAACACTTTCACTTATGTATTAGGTGATGTTTTATTGGTTCACTAAGGTTTTGTTCACTTATCAGCACTAATAGTATTTTTAACAAATTTTTAAATAACAGCGTTTGGTTTTACTTTAGGCTAGACGCAGCGCAATCAAACAAACAGAATATCTATCATCAAAATCATATTGCGTAAGCTAGCCAACACAATCGATTAGCCAAACCTAATTATTGTACAAGACGATAAATCAAATCGAACTCTGTATTCCACTATCACTTTTCGACCTGACCCCAACGAGTAACGCAGATAACACAAATTAATCTGGTCCAACACCATTAATCTTCAATCCGGGACCACCGAAAGGTTTTATTTGTCCAACACCACATTTCCAGTGTAATATTTGAAAAGGAATTCATTCCGGAGCTAAGTCGGCCATAAGTTATTCCGTCGTGGATTCTACAAATATTACCCTAAGGGTTTAGCTAGACGATTTTTGGTCGAATTGACAGTTTATCATGATTTCCAGTGGAGTGCGAATGTGGAACGTGTGGGTGTGATATATTTCACTATTAATTTACCAGCAGATTTTTTTACAGAAAATCATGCTAATGTAATTCTTACTGTTCTGACACCATGATTCCTGGAATCATCAGATTTAGGTAACAAAAACCTGCATCGCTTTTATGGTGGAAGAAATGGCAACATTCTAAAACCAGGAAAAACCCGTTAGAAAAAGTTGTACGTACAATGTATAGTAGTAGCCTACTAAGGATCTGAAGAGCATAATCTGATTGTAGCGTCGAATTTCACGCTTAATAATCGCAGTCTTAACTATTGATGATTAAATATCCGTCATCGACGCATCTATACATCTCTCCTAGTTCATCGCTTATCATTTTATTGGACAGTACAATCGATCATATCCTTATTAGCATCATTTCCTTATTACTTTTAATCATCGACAGAGCCATTTGGTCAAACACCCATTGTGTTTTAGCCCTTACTTCTGCCCTTAATGAAACGGACCATGACGTGACAAGGGTCATTAGTAAAAAGTGTAAGAACTAATATGTCTACCATATTGATATATTGACGCCTTGCGGTACATTTTGGTTCTTAATATAACAAGTTTGGCGTTATTGATATAAATGAAGTGAATTTTTGGTTTTGTACAGAATTTGGAATAGTTTTTAGAGGGATATTTGAGCTTTAACATTGTGTCTACTGCTACTGCTCTAACCTCAATTTATTCGTGATCGGGTGAGCAGGTCTTCTCTTTTCATACATCTCTATTTGCCGTCATCAGACATGATTTAAATATAATTTGCATTGTAGTACAAATTTCCTGTTACGCAATCGCAATTCACCCATCAGCTAGGCATTCCACAGTTAGGTCCCTAATGAACAGACTTTTATTGGTCCAATCACGGGTAACGAAGGATTTGAAATCAAGCCATCCAATTACTCTCTTTTTCAATCTGAATGTTAGGATTTCATTTGCATCCAAAATTACTACAGTACTACCAAAGGCTCGAAGTGTCAATAGCTTATTAAAAGTACCTTATAAAGTCCCTTCAAAATCTTTGTTATTAGCGGCAACTTCCTAAACATGGACAAAATAAACGTTAAACATTTTTTTGACAACCTTTTTACGACTTCGTCCCTTTCCTTCCTTCCTATTAGCTTTAACTACCTGGATCCTATTCCTTGAACCGAATCGGGCCAGCGCAAACAAATATTTTTTAATAGGTACACATGGCTTGAAATTGAATACGATATGGGCCATATGGTCCACTATCGCTACGTGGTACGTGATTTTTGGCAGTTCCTTATTGATTCAAAGAAGTTTAAATGGAGAACATTCTACTGAGCCGTCTTTCGTTCGTGTCATCGTCGTACTAAGATCCATAGTTCAAATTCATGCAGGATATTTGTAATCTCGTAGTCGACATACCCATTCAACGAAGTCTGAAATAAGTTTATCTGCAGTGCAAAGTTGAACGCACTCCTGAAACCGGGACAGGAGGAAAACCACAAATACTTACTAGTCTTTGTGTCGCAGACAATGTTTCATCAATTATTCATAAGCGTTCATCATTTCCTATGCTTTATACATTTAATTTAGCGATACATGCGGTGATTTGTGGAAGAGACTCGTCATAGGATTTGTTTACAATGTCTGCCAATTAAAATAGGAATTGAATATTATATGCATCAGAGTCTAGACATAATATGACGTGCAATCCTCGAATGTTTGATGTGGTGAGGTTCTCGCAAATCAAGATAGCTACGAAAGGCGGAATAGAATTTAAACTAATAGGACCGTTGATGACATCTTTACTGAGAGTTCATTGCTCCTCCATGATAGTAATATGTAGTTACTTCAATAAAGACAACTATCCTAGTCTACATGGTTTCCATTTGCGAACATGCAAAACAGATGTAGATGCAAATCTAACGTAGCCAGTCCTTAGAAACCTAGAAGCTCGAATAATTTAAAATAATTTAATTTGTCAGCATCGAATCTGAAATTTCAATCACGAAACTGTAAGCTAACAGACCAATGGTCCCCAAACTTATTTCATTTGACTTCTTTAACTTTTTTCCAAGATCTCTTTGTCAAAACTTTATTCATTGGACCACTTTAATTTTTGCAGAAAGGATGTCTGATGAAAGTTGTAATTGATTTGATTTTTATCACTCAGTTTAATTTAGTCTTCTTTAACCTTTTCTTCTGATTGGATAAAACTGGAGCAAACGGGTTACTTTTCTTTAAGATATTTGTATTCTCTACTTGCCCTTAACAAGGTCCAACCTAAAGCCACCTTACAAAAGCGATATCAGAAGACATAACTTACAAACAAATTGCAACAACAGAATGGGGTTGTGCTATAACAGACATTATACTGACCTTTTCATGTTTATCTTACGAAAGGTCAACGCAGGGCTTATGCAAACCTGACCCGTAGGCCTTCGCGATCGCCAAGAGAATTCCAAAACCGTTAACTATAACATTTGGACCGACCACGGTTACCTGACCTCTTCTGTTCCATTATCCAACTTCTTCTAAGCCTTTATTTTGTGCGCCATATGAAGGTTCATGTGTCTGTCTAAAATGGTCAAGTAAGAAGCCTTTGGAGCAAGCGGATACTTTGTAATGATAGGGCTGACCAGAATGAATCTGTAATTATCCATTGTCTGTTACTGAAGTCAACATTCGTGTAAAATTGATCCTTGATAATGAATGCAGGCAGGTGGATACCGAGACAACAAGAAAACAATTGGAATCGTGTTGTGGTGTTGTGGAATTGTGGAAAGTTTTAAAAATATAGGCTCTCTATTTAAAGCACAAAGCAAAATGGTAGCAAAGTGAACCAGTAGCACATGATTCAACATCAAGGAACAAAAACTTGACTCACGAAGACGGTAACTTTCGACAGAGCACAGGCCAATAACAGTCGCACGATTTAGAAACAGTATTCCAACGAAATCGGTCAGAATAACGGCGTATTTGCTCTCCTGTGGCGTTGCACAATGCTCGTCCAGCGATACCTTCACCCCGAGGGTATACCCACGACTTTTATAAGAGCCATCCAAAAACCAACCTTAACTTTACAGTTTTAAGTTGGAGTTAGAATGGATATGGTGATCGTGTATTTCATTTCAACACAAGAAATCCCAAACGGAGATATCATAGTGTACTAATATTAGAGGATTACCCGACGTTGCCTGCATATCCAATTTTTTAGCCTTACGTGTAACAATAGTTCCGTTGATATAAGCATTGATATTTGTGGAAAGATATTTATTATCAACATATTGTTCAAGTTTGGAGATTTTATTTTAAGATCAATCAATTTATATTTGAATGAATGATAGCGTGACTGTTAACACAGAAATGAAGATAATGTAAGAAGAAAATAAGTTACGCTGACCCCAACTTCAGGTCAGGAAAGAAAGATGAAGATACGCTCTTAAAACTAAAAGTACCAAAGATAAAAATATCAAATGTTTAAGAAACTTCTACAGATGTAAATACTAAGTCCAGCGAACATTAAAGTAATGCGCAGAAACATCTGAATTTGCTTGATACAATCAAATATGCAAACGGAAAGAAATTTTATGTAGTTGAAGATACTGCTAAAGTATAAGCAGTGCAGTCACGACGGACATAAATAAAGCCGGAATCTTTTCCAGATTGAAATAATGAATTCTCGCTTCTATTGCCTAGAAAATATGGTTCATTTTTGATGACAAATATGTAAAAGATTTGCCAGATGCGCGTGAGTGAAGTTATGCGCTGCCGACTCCTTATTGAAGGAACGAAAGGGATGTACAGTCAACCGTAGTAAATGGTAACTATTGGACATTGATAACGCCTTTAAGCTTTAGCAGTTAAGGCAGTTTTTGTAGTTCAAGTGTACAATGTGGTTGACTGTATGCCTTTCAAGTAACGGCTAATAGATGTCGCTAGTTGCAGTGCAAGTTTCATTTCACGCTGTGATTTTAAATGAATGGACTTCACGCCATAAGCGGCTCTCGTGATGTCAGAGCGAGAGGACGATACTTCCTTCCTTTTTACAATAAAAAGTATTCTTACAAATCTTTTGATTTGTGAATAACGTATTGATGAGATTAATTTGCGGCGTGACAGTACAATGGTACTTTAATAGTTGGTAATGACTCACTTTTTTGTATAACACTCGCAGCATTTGCCTTTGAAGTTGCCAGGAATATTAATGTGTAGCCTCGATGTGAGATAGTCAGACAATCGCGATTCCTTATCTAAATTGTTCTCGGTACATCGATTTGTTAGCGTCTGCTATGAAACATGTATCTTTCATTAGATATCTAATAAGCAATTCTAAAATTAATTTCTCTACCTCTTATAATGACCTGGAACAATGCATAAACGATGTTTTTGTGGAGATGAGAGATAACACTTATGTGAACGACAGATGTAATTAGTTAGAACCTTACAAGTTAATAATGATTGTTTGTTTGAGTACTAAGTAATAGCGTGAGAACCAAAATATGCGTGTAAATGTCAAACCAATCAAAATTGATTAAAAAGTAAGCACGCACAAGACTGGTCCAATCATCAAGCAGTTAGATGACAGCAAAAATAAAAATCCAACAAAAACGATAATCAAAATCGGTCTACCACACAAGATAAACCATCACCCATAGGGACCCATAAAAAGCTCAACAAAGACAATTAAATAAAAATTCGGTGCAAGAATAAAAAAAACATAAATGTAGAACACAATATAAAAATAATTCAGTTTCGTACACAAACAATGAAGGTATTACTGAGGGGACGGACAGGAACAAAGAAATTACTCGCCATATACATGAACAATTTATGGGCAAAACGATGGGTAGAAATTCTTTTGGGCTATAAAGATATGGGGAAATATGTGGATGATTAATGTGGACAGTGAAATTATGGTATAATTAATTGTTTGTGGCTTTCGTTAATTACATTATGTCATTTAATATTGTACTAATTGTTCTCCATAAAGGTCTGTAGATAGTTCCGAAATTGCAGTCATCCTACTAATATTATAAATGCGAAAGTTTGTGAGGATGAATGGATGTTTGTTACTCTTTCACGCAAAAACTACTGAATGGATTTTGATGAAATGTGGCACAGAGGTAGATTATTTTCTGGAATAACACATAGGATACTTTTCATCCTGGGAATATGTTCCCTTGGGATAATTTTCGATATTAACGGGGGCGAACCGCGGGCGACAGCTAGTGTATAATTCTTCATCAAAATTGGAAGAACAAATTAGGATTACTCGAAAGGAATAATATTTAGCAACTATTTAGCGATCATCTAGCTCCTAGCCAGACTCTATTGCTCTCTAATACGTATTTGTCATTATTAATTTAATAAGAGATACCTACTGCCAAAGAGAAAACACACGACACAAAGATAAAGCAGTCAATGAACTCTTACAAGCTACCTTCGCTCTATATGGCTAAAGGTCAACCACAAAACATTTATTAAACGAAAAGGAAACCGCACACAAAATAGGCAAGAATGTTATCTCAATAAACCTATTTCTCATAGTCATGTTTAATAACAAACAACACGTCGAACAAAAATGGGCTTTTAGAATAAAATTTAATATTATAAAAAACCTACCCTTCTTTTAAATCTTCAAAGCCACAGTAGGCATTGGTTTCACTGAGAGCGATTCGAGTGGTTTCTTAAGTCGCGGCAGATAATGTAGTTTTTAGATTTCAAGTCATGTTTTTAGTAATTATAACTAACTTCTATATAATGAATATACATAAAACTACCATAATAAGTGACAGATTAAGTGCTTTGCGGCGCAACTTGGGAGACGCTTATTTTTAGCGATAGGCGGAGTTGATTCAGTACATTCGGTCATACGGAAATAGACAAACCTGTAGGTACCTACGTTATTTTTAATGCGTCACTACATATTATAAAAACTAAGTCCCTCGCCTTCTCTCTGTCTGTCTGTTCGCGATAAGCTCACAAACTATTGAACGGATTTTCATGCGGTTTTCTCCAATGGATGGGGTTATTCATGAGGAAGACTTAGGCATGTAATCCGTCCCAAAATTCCTACGGGAACCGGGAAAATGGGATATGCGCGTACGGAGTCGTAGACAAAAGCTAGTATATCATAAAATATTTTACAGTTAACTATAGACCTCATACATTTAAACGAGTGTTACTGGTTTTTACTAAGATTAAATGAAAAAACCTACCTGTAAAATTGGGACTTACTTTAACATTTACCTTTCGGAGATAACTGAATCTACTCTCTCTCACCCGTACCAAATCGCTGTCACTCTGACCACAGCCCAAAATCGCGTGTTACCGTGAGAACGTTACCCCGATTACAACGTTGTAGTAGAATCAAAGGCGCCGCCGGGGTGCTTAATCGCAGCTCCTATTTGAACTGCACCCTTTGAACCACATGTGCTCGGGTTTAGAGCAGTTTACAGCTTAATTCTATTGATTATGTCTGCAAGTCTCGTTGTTCTAGTGAGTAAGAATAGGATCTTGAGGATCCTCAAGTGGGATATATATATTACGTGACATGATATGTGATGAGACAGGAACTACGGACACACTAAGACTTCGACCTCTGAGTTTGTTTCTTCTCAGGGTAGTCAGCTAGGAAACAGTGCCTTCATCTAGTTTAAAGTTATCAAGAAAGATTGACGTGTAAAAGTATTATGTTAACCTATTTATAAAACAAATATTATTTATCATCCGAAACAACTATTGAGATGACGGCGAATAAATATAAATGAAAAAAGAAGACATATACGCCTACCACAAATTAATTGTAGAAATAATGAACGTATGTGTCTTGTAAGAATTATTCATGAAAATAGACGATATGACACCATCGAAGAGAGGCCAGAAACAGGTTGCAAGATGTACCATGAAGTCGGGTTTAAGACGGCGTGGGAGAAGAGTAGAGAGGAGATGCCCAGCAGGGACTGGATTTACAAAAAAACTATGCTACAAATAATACTATGTCGATATAATTGTGCGGTTCGTTTCAGGCATAGCGTTCCGTCGCGATGGTGTAAGAATGCTGCAGGAAGGTGCAATTAGGACGGCATGAAGAAGCATGCGGCTAACGAGCACGGAAGATTGCATAGCATAGACAAATTGTGCGATGGTCGTGATCTTTAGCTATGAGAAAAGGATGGAGAAGACAGTATAGACGTATATAGACTAGAATAAAAGACGTTTGTACATAGACACAACGTAACAACAACAAACACAAAGTAAAAGGTTTTATTATAAAGAATGATGCAATTGAACTGAGCGTGCCCATACCCAAAGGATTAAGTAAGTTTGAGTTTTTTTTGACGTATATTTTCCAATCTTTTGCTTTCAAAAATGTACGACTATCTATTTATTTGTTTACAGTATTCATCTTTTTGTTCTTCGTGGTTCTGAGTGGGACACCAATGAACCATTGTTTTCCAATGTCTGTATCTCCCTCTTCTTCCACCCCTATCCACGCAATGCTTTGCGCAGGTGCGTACGTGTTATTTTCCTAAGCTGCTATAAAAAGCAATTGTCGCACTTCGGTATTTGGTCTCATGCGCCCCTTCAATAAAACAAGGGATTACATCTAATCAAGTGGACGAAAACTTCCCATCCATGTACTAAGGGCATCATATACAATCACCGATCTCTTATGATCCTGGTGTTTACTACAGCGGGGTCTACAAGCACCCCATTTATAGACGGGGTCTAAAAGGACCCCGCACGTGTGCAGGTCTGAGTAGAGTTTAAAGCTTAATTCGGTATTGATTGTATCGGGTTCACTTAGGCGTAATATTTTATTGTACACCCTGAGAATGGCAGGATGTGACAATTCACACCGCGGTGTTGTTTTGAAATTAATAGTGTGAAGTGTAATTTTGGTGTGAATATAATGATATTTTGCTAGTGTGCTGTTGTACAGACAAAAAGAAGAGATAACTGAACTGTAGCCCTACTATGACGTGCTAATGCCATCCAATTCCGATGATGTAAACGGTATAGTGCTACATATTCGCTATGTATAGCTTCGTCTCTCTCTTAGAGCGGAATCATGATCGTTTTGAGAGTTCATAGTAGGGCCCCTGAACTTCTTTCTCAATCAGAATTCGCTACATACAAATATACTAGTCCCGTGGTTTCACCCATCGGCGTGACTTTTTTCTTTATTGCTCGGATCCTGTGGATCGTAGCGCGATGTTAAAAAGCCAATATAACCTTCCTCAAGAATTGGGCTACCAAATACAAACTTTCCTATCCACCTGGTTGTTACATAGATATTAGCAAGACGAAACAAACTCTTTTATTTGTTTTAATTATATAATAATAGGTACATAGACCTTTTCCCAAAGTGGCTTCCAGTCTAAACGGAATGCAGCAAGTTTACCTACCAGTAGCAATCTAAGTAAAGACCTTAAACTTATCAGAATGACTAAGCCGAATACCAGAAAGCCCAGAATATAACGCGGACATAAGTAATATGACTATGTCCGAGTTACATTCTAGTCCTTCCGGGCAAACCAAATGCGGTTAGATATAAATAATTTACTCGGAACGACAGCCATCTGCCGTCTGCGACTTAGTTACTAGCACCTAGTTACAAGCACGAAATGGCTAAGCATGTTTTCGTAAAACAACAGATTGTTAAAGAGACATGTGCTTTCAAAACCCCGAACAAAATCTAATATCTTCAAACGAGCAATTCTTGTATATATGTATATATATATTACCTGAATCTCGGAAACGGCTCCAACGATTTTCATGAAATTTAGTATGCAGGGGGTTTCGGGGGCGACAAATCGATCTAGTTAGGTTTCATTTTTATAAAACGTTTACCAATAAAAACTCATCCAAGTACTATGAAATAAAATACGATATGGTCACCCAACCACTTAATATGCTCAGAAAGATCCCCTTGTTGCACTTTGGTCCTTTGATACGAACACTTGAAATAACTAAATACCTAAACCGCAAGAACATTTGCCGCAACACAAAATAAATATCTGTATCCAAACACAATGAATATATCGACAACGACAGCTAATGTCTAATGAAACGTTGAAAGCTGAGTCAGTGTTATCATTACTCACGTTATCAGGCTTGCACGGTGACGTCACGTAAACATTGACTCACACATGGTTCTCGGAAAGTACCGGCAGACGAGTCTGTGCTTGTTTTGCTTTTAGGTATGGAAGTAAATAAAGTAAGCCTTTTATATTATTTTATATATAGTAGGCGCCAGATAAATATGGAATAAAGTATATTTACCTTTCCCTAATAACTGTTCATAGGTACCTGAACAATTAAATATGAATCGTTTTTCATTATTAGACAATGTCAAGGATCACGAGAGATGATGATTCGGGACAGCTTTGTGTCATTAATTCCGTTTTTCAAATTAAAAATGACAATAATTGTAGGTGGGTCAATGACCGTTATTCCACGATTATCTGGCGCCTACTATAGTAGGATGATGAAAGAGAGAATGATATGAAATAATGACTTGATAATATGATCACTTGATCAGACGTAGGTACGTGCATCCTGTTTAACTTCAGTAAGATAGCAGTCTAACGGACAAGCTAAGCGATAAGTGAGTGGTTAATATAGAGCATATTACCTGTGTGTGTGTGTGTTTTATAAATTATATTTTTTATAACAGTTTGTACCTACAGAGCAACAGTTTTGTCAAATATTTATATAATAACTAACTAACCAAACGTATACCCAAAATTTACAGCTATAGTTCTTAATAATAATGTTAGTGTTGTGTATTCCTTTTATTGTTATTATATAAAGATTATTATTTTATCATTAGCTATAACTTAATTGCTGCGCCCTTAGAGGGTAATGTACCTACTCACAAACTTTAGTCGAGTCTGTATCTGTGTGTACATTGTGTGCAATAAATAAATAAAGTCATAGCTTTTAAAATAGACTGTAAAAATAAATAAATACCCAGGCTTCTTTTGGGTAAGCTCGCTCCATCGTCGATTTTGTCTCTGTCATCTATGACCTAGACTAGAGGCAAGAGCAAAACCATTTAAAAAAAAATAGTGTGGTTCTAGACTTTTTAATTTATTAATTTCATTTCAACTTTAGGTACAGTATTGATACATAGGCGGACTTAATGCGAAAAGGCAGTATCTACCATTACAACCTTTGGAATAAAAATACACAGTATTGATCAAACCTAAAGAGCCATTCTATATGTGTTGTTGTTGTTGGCAATTGATCTTGAGGTACAAATATATTGTTTGTTAAAGGTAGTGTTAAGAAGTACCTATTGATCTTTTCGGAACTTTCACGGATAATTTGGTTCCTGTAGGATTTAAGTTAATCAGTAGGCTAAGAAAACAGCACGTGGCTAGATAATAACAGCCGCATGGGTCGATCTTTACGGTTAAGCAACGCTTGCCGAGGTTAGTCTATGGATGGGTGACCATCTTAACATAACAAGACTCCTCCGTGTCTCGGAAAGCACGTTAACTCGTTGGTCCCGGCTGTCATTTGTAGATCTTTGGCAGTCGTTACGGATAGTCAGAAGCCAGAAAATCTGACACCAGTCTTGCCAAGGAGTACCGTGTTACCCAGTTAATGGGTTGTGGAGATCTGGTAGGCAGCCGCTCCACGTAAAATACTGGTATTCAGCTGAATTCGGTTTGACTGGAAGCCGACCCCAATATAGTTGGGAAAAGGCTAGGCAGATATAGTAGGCTAAGAAAATAATATTTTTTTTCTAAATAAAAAAATACAAGCAGAAACTTCCCAGAAAACAGTACGATATCTCCAAAACTCATCTCGTACCTAACTTGAACCTCAATTACGTACCAAAACAGATTCCAACATGGCCGCTAATCCTCTATTCTGCCAAAACACGAAGGTGTTAATACAAATCCTGCCTACTAGCTCGGCTAGGCGCCTAGGGGTGTCATCACATTTAATTATACACACTGTGAGCCTAAGCCGAGTGTACGAACTTGGCGTACGGATTTAATTCTGCACAGCCCTAAGAGATTGTCTCTTTGGAATTAAAAAATGAAGTTTCGCGGGTTATTTGCCGCTTGTGGTAGATTGGACTGGTACAAATAGCCTTTTTTTAAAGAACCTTATGATGTTTTATGGTAGCAGGTTTTCTTGTTCTGTATGGAAGTAAAATAACAGCACCATCCCATCACTTCCCGTGGTTTTCGTAAGAAGCAACTAAGGGACTCACCAGAGTATGCGCAGCAGCATTCTCTGTGCATTGCAACAGCTACACTGCGATCGCCAACCCGCCTGCCAGGCGTGGCGATAATAGCAACCAGTGGAAACAAGTCCAAGAGCCCGACAGAGAGAGGACGTCCTTCGAATGATAATATGAAGATGAAGGTTTCTACTAAAGCTGGTCACAGATGAACATAGGGCTGCTCCAAGTTGCGCCGCAAGACCTGTCAGGGAAGACGGGAAAGAGGAGAAAGACAAGTCTGGCTTGTACTTGTCAATTTAAACATTTAACGAATATCCACTTTACATTCTATTAGGTGTATTAATTTGTAGATCTACTGGACTTTTGCGAAAAATGCCGGAGTCTGTGTTTCCTGAACTACAACCTTCGGGTCTTTAAGTCAAGGGTGAATAGGTTACTTCTCAGCAAACGTACTCCATCGTGGACAACATTTTCGCTTTCCAAACTATTCTGTCTTAACAAGACTTACATATATTGGAAACTATTGAATTTGGATGGGATTTATTGTATACAAAACGATTTTTTCAAAATATATCAAGAAATTATAATCTAATAAATATTTTAACAATCATGAATGTCAGGAATAGCGCAGGTTCGTGTCATTTTTCGATTTGCTTTTATATTCACATTTTATGTTTGCTGTAAGTATTCGGAAACACGTCTCATACAGATTGCAAGTAAAAATAGACCAACAGGAGCCTAATCAGTTCCTTCCGTGACTGTAACGTTTTACCTATCGCCACATGCCACTCGCTACACTTGCCACAAAGTATAAAAGTAAACAGACCCACGGGCGACGCCGGAGGGCGTTAACTTGCTTAATTATACAAAGTCTCCGACAGCTAAGCTGGTTGTCGAACGAGCGACTAAAACGGCCAGAAGTTAGCACTCGGATTTAACTTTATGGCTAAACAGTCGGTTAAGGCTTAACATGCTGGAAAACATCTATTAAAATATAATTCAACAGCTACCTATTGATACAATTTCAAGACCCACTATTGATATATTACACACGTAGTTTATTTTTTAATCCAATTCAAGTTCATCATCACACAAAGCCCGACGAGACCCAATGCTGGCCTTAGGAGTATTTTCTAGGTACCTAATCCCCACGTGCCTCTGCCAGCCCCATAAAGGTTCTACCAGCGATGGCAACAGCTCAAGAAATTAAGCATTAAAGGACTATAGTTTCTGCCACTTTTAATACCAACTGTATTCAAGTTAGTAAAAGAATTCTATAGATAAAATTAATTTCACTATATTGCATCACAGGATTGCATCATAATATAGGGACATGCATCGTGCCAACGGAGCCCAGAGGTAGTAATGATACAAACTGCACGTCAGCTAATCCGTTGTCAAACGAGGTTCAAGTTAGCACATGGATTTAACTGCAGACTGGGAGACGATCGCTTAGGGCCTTGTCTGCCGTCGGTCACACCGAAGTGTAACGTGGTATATGGACGAATTGAGGAAAGGGTAAGAAACTTCGGAGATCCAAATAATCTTTCGTGTGTAACTCCGTCTCGCACTTGGTCGACAATTTTACAAATGTTTAACAACTTCGCCCGGTATCAGTGGTGCCATAAGAAACTCGAAGAACTAAGTGACTTCTATGCTGAAGTACTAGATCAAAAACTTCAGTTTTAGAACAATGACAATGACTAATTCATCCATATGAATTAAATTTAATTCACATAGAAGATAGATACCATTTCAGAGCATTACACTACAGTGTAACTGTAGCCTCTAGTCCTACCTACAGGCATTATAGAGGCGCCACCGTTGACGCCCAGCTCCAAATCCGCCGATGTAACACCCAACTAATTAAATTCGGCTACACGGACGTAAAATTTGAACTGACTTAATTACCTACCCAAATTGGTTGTGTTATCATTTGCATACAACAGCATTAGCAGGAGTTGGTTAGATGAATGTGTTATGTATTCATCCTTTACTTTGGTAGGCGTCCTAAATAAGTAGTGAAGGTAACTTGAAGCTCCTCAAAATGGGATCAACTGGAAAGCGGTGTTGGATATGCAAACTCTACGAATATTATTGTTACGAATTTTGTAATAACCGGTTTAATTAAACCCCATGTGCATGTGATCGAATCGAGACGGAAGGTTTTTCTATAAGAGGAAACCAACCTTAACATTCAATGTAGGATAATTTAGGAAAAACTTAAATTTAATCTGCCTAGGGTAATTAAGGAACAGTCACATGTGGTTTAAAGCTCGAGAAATCATGAAAACGAAGAGGAATCACTTGATAGTAACATCCTATCCTACAAGTACTTATCCTACTCAACATTACAAACTTGATAGTTCGAATCTTTATAAATCAATCACACCTAAACGGCTGAACGCGTATAGATGAAAATTGGCTTTTAATACTGATATTCCTAATAACTTCCAACCTTCTCGGGACAGAAGCTGCTGGCAGAAGCTCCCTTATGAGAGAGTG
Organism: Mamestra brassicae; assembly: GCA_905163435.1. Taxonomy (NCBI): domain Eukaryota; kingdom Metazoa; phylum Arthropoda; class Insecta; order Lepidoptera; family Noctuidae; genus Mamestra; species Mamestra brassicae. Next base: position 1,924,941 of record LR990999.1, on the reverse strand, counting down.
ACTGAGCCATAAAGGACGAGTAGCACTATTTCTTATTACAACAGAATTACGATTGGCATGAACACATCACAGTAGAGAAGGGCAGACATAAATGAGGCTCGTATTTAGTGACTCATCACGAATACCTAAAACTCCAATTACCCACTTATTTAGTACCGAAGCCTCACAAACATTGGTCCTAATATCGAGTAAACACTAAACCCAGTATTCAAGGCTGATGTCACAACGTTCCGAGAACACTTGACATTCCGGCGTCGCACCGATGACACGTTGACAGCGAGTGTTGACATATTGATTAACATTCGGTGCCCGTTTTATAATGTTATTGATTTTGGTAGTGGTAAAGACAGTTAGTTTTATACCGAGAACTGAGGGTTCATTACTGAGGCTCATTTGTAAGCAATTTCATTTTTATTTTGTTGGTGAATTTGTCTTCGTATAGTATGTGTGTGTGAGGGTGCGTTTACCAAGATTTTTCGACCAAACCCTAGATTTAGTACTTTTTTTATTTTTTTCTTAGCCCATTGTGTGTGGGACACATTGGCACGCTGGGCAAAGGCCGCCCCCATATCCTTCAAGACATTTTTTCCTTCGGCACGTCGAACCAATCTTCGCGGTGTGCATCCAGATCATCTCGCCACCGTTTTCTGGGCCGGCCTCGGCGACGCCGTCCATCCTCTGGCACCCATTCAGTGGAGACTTAATTAGCCCTTTATTATTATTATTTTGTGCATAAAGCTCACCTAAAAAACTATAAATACATGCCTTTGGCTTTGGACAAAGTGTCAATCTGTCAGCAATAGTGATTTTCAAAATGATAAAATGTAAAGGATTGATCACGTGACATTTCGATAGCGTTTGTCGATTCCATTTATTTTTTACTTTTTGACAGGCGCTGATAGATCAGAGCCTATGGTTTAGAAAACATGACTTTTACAGAAAGGAACACGTTATCGCATACAATATTAAAAACGCCTAGTCTAGAAATACATTCTGTAAGCTACAAAATCTACCTACATAGATGTATAGACATTTTTTCTTGAGGAGATTTAAACTGCAACCGGTCTCTAACCGTGCGGTAATCAGGTCGTTAATATTCACGAATGACCGACCCTAGGATTGCTGTGTTAGCCACCTGGTTCATATACGAGTGATTGAGCTGAGCGATCAAAATATGGTACAATGAGGCGGTCTAACAATTTGATGACGCTTAAGCATATTTATAAGTGTATAATAATAAAATTTTATGCTTATTTGCACTAGGTCCGGTCGATGTGGCCAGTCAATGGACGTCCTTTGGCTTAGATGATGATAATTAATGCTGATTTCAACGCTCAAGTGCTTAGTTCAAACTCAACTGTATTTCAAATGAAGGCACTTTTGAATTTTCGAGGTCGGTCAGCTAAAACCATCAAGCTAGTTGCACGTTCCAAAGCGTACATCTCTATGGAGAAGAACGTGCAAGAAACTCCATGGACAAGTCTAAGAATACGACAGCTTAATGTAAAGACGACAATAATTAAATTGAAAATGTCCTTCAGAAAGGTCAGAAGCGAAAGACTATCAACAGGGGCGCGATCAATATTCATATCCATACAATACAAACATTGCTATGTCGATGAACTAAGTGATTAACAAATGAATACATTTTCAAAAACATAATTCTCGTTCTGGCGCAGTCGGGGATATGGAAGATCAAAATCCTAAAGGCCATAACGGCAGATCTGCTACTATTCGTCGAATACTTTAATAGTTTCATTACTATATGCACCCCAAGTCCCAATTTTTTGCACACAAGTAGCTACACTACTACACTACCGCCAAAAAATCGATACTACTTATCTCTCACATACACGACGGTAACTATCTTCAAAACCAAAGTTTTTTGTAACAACTACTAAATCACTTGTCGCTATGCGTGGGGTCCCACACGTGGGACAAAGGCGCCCCTTGAACGACCCTTGTATCTAAGGACCAGAATTTATTGAGCTTCCTTTCCCTTCTGTGTCTTCACAAAATTGGGGGTGAGAAAGGACTTTGTAAAAGAGAGAGGGGTCTTGTCCTATTGGATGGTCGTAACAGCTGTTAAGAGTGCGTAAGTCTCTGGAAGTACTCTCGTTGTCTGCCAATGTGTTTGTGTGTGTTGGTTTACTGTTCATATCAAAGTTTTAAAACGTCTCCAGCTATTGTTTATTTATGTGATGAGTTTACTAAGGGCGATGGGATTAGGTGGGGTAACATCAAACGATGTACAGGGTTTCGTTTCGAGAAGATTATTGTTAGAATTTGTTATGATTCTTGATTTAGAAGCAAGTAACAAATACAGGAGAAAAAGTACTTTCATCGTCTTTAGAAGAAACAAAGTTAGGAAGAAAACTATCATAAGTATTTCAGCATACCCACGGTAACCGTTAACATTTACATTTGTGCCTTGCTCTAGTTTTCTAGCAGCGTATCAAAAAGTAACCCAGTTTTCACAAGCTAACACGATACGAGGACCAAACTTCCTCAATCCTCTCAACAGCCTCTCGCACTACGTATGCATGCACTCTCTTAACACAATCATATTCAAACACCCTGTGAGGAGCACCCAAAAATCCCAAGGCTTTTAAACCCCACTCATATACACTCTTGATAAGCATCCTCAAACATACAAATCTCGTCGCATTCGAATATATTATCAGCGTCGTATGTTTAAAATTCCTGCACACTACGCAAGGACCACTCGATTCAGCATTACGGCCATTCAGCGCCACGGCGGCCATTTTGTGTTGATCTACCGCGCCGCTCGGATTCTTGTTGGCTGAAGAGTTAAGAGGTAAATTTTTAAGTAAACTCAGGGGTCTTTGGTGAGTGGTCAATGAACAATGGAGGTGTGAAAGGGGTTTAAGTAAACACCCTTTTGTGAGAGTTCATGGTATTGTACGGTTGACGCTCTGTGCAAATAGATTACCGCGCATTGTTGCGGCTCAAGCTGACGCCCGCGGTGACAACGAGCGGTGTCTAGAGGAATATTCGTGTTAATTCGAAGTAAATCCGTGAATACATGTCGTTGGTATGAATTGTTGGTGAGATGGTTCATGAAGCCTTGGGAACATTGACCTACAAACAAGTTGTATGACTTGCTTTGCACAAATGAAACAGAACTCCTATTTAGTACCTGCATTTTTTTGTCAAATGATGATCTACCTGACTTGACGTAATGTAAACCACACCACCAATGGGCTGTAGCCCGGAATAAAAAAAACAAGGACCTTTCCAACAAGTTAAAAAGTTGAATCCCAACTGGTACTATAAATGCGAAAGTGATTTTGTTTGTTTGTTGACTCTTCACGTCATAACGACTGAACGGATTTAGATGAAACTTGGCAAACGGGTAGACATAGGATATTTCTCATCCAAAGAGTATGTTGTCTTGGGATCATTTACGAATTTCACGCGGGTGGTTGCTCATGTACACATATCCCAATACCAGTCAGTAGAAATCAGGTAAATAAATATTTTTCTAGAAGAATTTTCCTCATTTAAGCTCTACTATGACTTAGCTATACATATTTCCTACTGCTACTCCGTTAAAACTCAGGATTAAAACTGTTCACGGTAAATGGGTATAATCTCGCCCCCTTTCACCACAGGCCACAGATGACACAATGGGAATTAATTCTGACATTAGGGGGTTTGGGACGCAGATACGAATGTCTACTTTATACAGCTTTCGTTTTGGCAATTTTATTCTCTCATAGTATGAAGTCTCTATGGACTGTTAAAGACTTGGAGGATGATTGCTAGTATCAGGGTTTTAAAATAAAAATAAATGGATAAATGTTATAAAGGACAGATTATAGAATAACTATTTTTGTTTTTTTTTGTGGCAAAAAATGCAAAGCGATGATGAGGTCGATGATGGAGCACGCTTATCAAAAAATATTGATTGGTGCTCTATTGGGAATAGTTTTGGTGCTCGAAACATTGGTGCTCTAACGGGAATACTCCGAATTAACCTATTCACTTTTGACTGAAGATCTTCCCTTCAGGTTGTAGCTACATACTACCATTAATAATTGAACTAACGCCCCAACATTAGCTCATATGACGTTTAACATTTTGAACGCCAGAGCATAAACGCATCGGCGTGCCCCTGACGCCAAGCTGCAAATTCACCGTACTTTTTTTCACATATTTGTAACGTTTGGCGTACAGGGCACGTGCTTGCTTGTCATGTATACGTGACAATGGCGTTCAAAAGGTTAAGGGCGACTATTTTGCTACTTCGTATTCTACTTATCAGCAGCATTTTGATACATTATATTTATAAGGTCACAAAACAAGCCGGTTGCCAGCCCGCATATACTGCCCTTGCCACCACCAAGGACACCCACTGTAGTACTCCGTGATACACACAATACCAAGAAGATTATCAATGCATAACTAACCTTGAATTGGCGAAGAACCATATGGTAATATTCTCACTATAAAATCAATATTAGGTATAGCTGAGCTTTTCCTCGGACAAAGAATCAACATGAAATGATAAATTATATTTATTTTGTAAGTTGGTTAAACATAACACTTTTACACGTCAATCTTTTTTGGTCATTTTCAAACTAGATGAGGCCGGTGTTTCCTCTCAGGGTAGTCAGCTAGGAAACACCTAGCTGACTACCCTGAGAAGAAACACCGAAACAAACTCAGAGGTCAAAGTCTCTTTTAAAATCCATACAATCGTACTGGTCAAATCATATGAGAAGCATGTAGGTTAATGTCTGAAATGGTATTTTGAGGAAAGTACCACACAGATTTGAGTTTGCCATTCAACGTGGCAACACTGCCAGTTTTCAGGGCACTTTTCCGATTGTTAGCTGCGATGTCGATGAATTTCTTGATGCTTAATTTTTTTACTTTAGACGCATTGAGCACTTTTTGAGTGAACCAAAATCATGGAACTTGCGTCATCGTCACCGAACGCTTTAGCTTCCGATTAGTTTTCACTTCTATCAGCAGTCCCCAAAGACTGGCCCTCATGATTTTTTATATATGTCACCGGAAATAGCAAACTCCGTAAGATTATAAAATAACTTGCAAATTCTCTTTAAATTGTTAACTGAACATTTGGAACACTATTTTACGCATCAAAATTTGATAGTATTTAATCTCGCGAAGTCATTCCGAGAAATTGTGGATTATAATAAAATGGCGACCAATCAGAGCACAAGTCTACAATTGATCTGTTTTCGTGTGAAAGTAAACCTGGAAACAAAGCTCTCATTGGTCTTTTCAGCGAAAACAAAGACCAATGAGGGGCCAAGTTTCCAATTTAACTATGACACCAAAACAGATAAATTGTAAACCAGACAGCTGATTGGTCGCCAGTTTATTTCAGTCCACAATTTCTCGGAATGACTTCACGAGATTATAGACTATCAAATTTTGACGCGTAAAATAGTATTCCAAATGTTCAGTTGACAATTCATCGAGAGTTTACAATCTGTCAAGTTATTTTATAATCTTACGGAGTTTGCTATTTTCCGGTGACATATATACGTTTTAATGCATAATTTATTAGTCAAGTTGTTTATGTCAGGTTACTTTAGTATCTAGTTACTTAAGGTTAATTTTGAAACTAAGAAATCATGACTTATAAAGTTTGTAGCCAGATATTAAAACCTCTATAGTTTTGAAGACTATGTCGTGTATTAAAAGATAACTATAGTAGGCGCCAGATAAATGTGGAATAAAGTATATTGACCTTTCCCTAATAACTGTTCATAGGTACCTGAACAATTAAATATGAATCGTTTTTCATTATTAGACAATGTTAAGGATCACGAGAGATGATGATTCGGGACAGCTTTGTGTCATTAATTCCGTTTTTCAAATTAAAAATGTCAATAATTGTAGGTGGGTCAATGACCGTTATTCCACGATTATCTGGCGCCTACTATAGCCACTATTACGACTCACGATTGCCAATACTAGATATTCCCACAAGTGCAATTGGATCGATGCAAATCAACAGCTTTCGAACTCAGCACTGTCATTATACAAGTTGTTTAGATTACAACTATGTTATTTGCATTGTTTGTGAAATAAATTGTAGACTTTGTGAATGTTTTAGAGGAGCTATGGTTACCGAAATGGGTGAAGAGGTTCTATAATCACACTTTACGAGTATAATGTACCTACGTATTCAGGTTTATCCATGGCAAAAAAAACAAAAGACAGATTCTAAATTCTCTATACAAAGTTCGAATAAAGAAATTGCCATTCAGTAATTTATATTGACGTTACTATTGATTTGCAGAATCTTTACTCCATTTTAGAGTTCCGTACCCAAAGGGTAACTAACCAACGGAACCCTATTACTATTCCTCAATCTCAAGAACCCTAATAGGTAGACAGTAGAAATTTTCGCAGAGTGCGTATTCCTATTGTCGCTATCGCAACAAATAATAAAAAATCATAGTTAAAGGGGCTCCCATACAAGAAACACGTATTTTCCGGTTTATGGTACGAAACCCTTCGTGTCAGAGTCCGATTCGCACTTGGCCTTTTTTCAATTAGATTAAGTAACTAATAATGGTTGTTTTTCCTGATTTACGCTTGATGTGTTTATTAAGTTGAATTTGTTTTAAATAATATCTACATAGTTATTGATATAATACACATAATTGTTAACAGACTTTGTTTTGCCTCACAATTCCAGTTGATAATTATTATTTTTCCTCATAAAGGTTTATTTATTTATTATATACTTCATATAATTCACACCTCATAATAAGAACAGGACAATTAATCATAAAAAAAGTGTAATTAAAATTTTGATGTCAAAAATTTACTTATTGCTTTGGCAATCTGTTTTCGTGGAAAAATATCGTTTTTTTTTTTATTTTCTTTTTAAAACATTAACTTTAAGTCAAAGTGAACTAGCGACTGCTGAAGGAGACCTCAGTTCAATAGCACTATATTGTTACTTTACTACTAAAATATAAATTTAATATCACTTACACAATGGTTATGTATTTCATCTACAGAAAATTCGGGCAAAACTAATCAGCCTTGGAATCCCCAGATCCTCATACATCAACGCAAATACGGACAGATTTGGAAAAAATACGACACCATCTTCTCTCTCCGTTCATACAGAAAACACCCCATTAAGTAATTTTTTCTGCCTAAATCTAATTTTGAGGGTGGGCATCCCATATGTGCCTATGGGATTTTGATTGGTTACACACGAAATGGAACTCTATCTGAGAAGTTTTAAGGTTTATATTTAGTTGGAGTGTTCTACCCCACACTGGACGCTGAAGCAGCTGCTATCAAATGCACTATGCGATTTCAACCCTCGAAATGCAATGTCGTATAATAATAATAAATTTACAAAGACAAGGTAATATTGCATTCGTTGGGGACCGTTGTAAGGGTTGCAGCAATCGTCAGGAGATTCTGAACATTCATTTGTTATATTTTAATGTATATTTGAGATGCGAAAATCGCGCGCTGATTTAGCACTCCCTTCGACGATTTCATATTGCATGGGCTTGAGCCTTGATGAGATATGAAACAAATTCAGTTATGAAATGAAGGGATGCGTGATGTTACACTCTGATTCATGGAGATTGGTTTCTAAATGACATATTTATGAACAGAAGAATTAACATAGGGATACAGCTTATCTAATTTGAAGATATTAGAAGATGAACGAACAGTCATACCTAATAAAGAAGTATTGCAAAGGCTGCCTTTAGGCTTATCTGATGCCAAATCTATTGCCTATGGATGTAAAAAATAAAGGGCCCAAGAACATGCCCAGTTAAACACTACTAAAAACCTGAATATTGCAAACGTAGCAAATACTTGAACCCACGTCCGTAGACTGTACTTACACACACTCCTCCACAACTAAACCTCCCCTTGTGCGACGGCTCCTTAAAGCGATATTTACAAAACAAGTCGCCTAGAAGGATCTAGGTGCAGTGACAAAAGCTCCACCCCTCTCCATTGTTGCTAATACCTCGTTGAAAGACTAGGAGTGTAGAAGCAAAGGATATGTTTGTGAAACTGAACGTGTTACGTGGGTGTCCTTAGTGGGATTTAGGACGAATAAAACTGTCCATTTTACAAAGAAAGTAAGCATTGTCGACGCTGGATTATGCGGGCCTAGACGTTCAAGTAATGTGATCAAACAGGCTGGTTCAAACTGTTAGATCAAATAGAAATACGAAATTTCATATTTCTTCAGGCCATTTGACAACTCATCTATATTCTATATATTATATAAATAAAAATGAATCGCTGAAATGTATGTATGTACGCGCGGAACTTCGTAATGACTGATCCAAATTGGATCATTCTTTTAGTGGTTATAGGTTATTGTCCGGGCGAGATTTGTACGCAAGAAAATTTTAAAAATAAATACATCCGGGCGAAGCCGGGGCAGGCCACTAGTTTTTGATAAATTTTCCTCCAGACATTATTATTCTTCTTAAGTTGTATTGAACAGGCATACATAGTCATAACACATTCTTGTCTGGCGGTAAAGTTTATTCATCAGCCCTACTATAAGCTGATGATGAAACGTTACAGTCAGACAAAAATCCACTACTGGAACCATCACGATTCTCGACAACTTTCATCCAACTCATACCAGATGCTCTTCAAAGATCGTCGACCTTGCCAATAGTGGCTAGATGGTAACGTTATCAGCTTCAAATCACAAATGTAGTGAGGGATTTTTGTAAGCTTCGTACAAAGCACTTCTGTAACTTTCTTTGTAGCAAGTTTGCTGCTATCGCGTTAGATCAAATAAAACTTTATATACGTAGTTTTAGCATTGTTGTTAGGCGATACAGTCTATAACTACCTACCTGGTTGTAACGATCGAATGCTCAACCCCGAACATTAAAAAACGCGATCTCACGATTTCTAGTTTCGAAATATGCTGCTACTAGATACCAAATGTGTTTTGCGTTCATAAAAACGCGATGCAGAATCGATGTTGTTTCGACATCAACGCTGTGATATTTAGATATTGTGTTTGCAAACGTTTGGACTTTGACTTCCCTTTAATAAAATTGAAAATGGGGTGGGGTGGGGTGGGGGGTTATGACTTTAAAAAAATTAAAAGCATGATTATGATGACTAATGGTATGAACGTAAACGGAACTAAAGGTATGGAAGAGGATAGTAGCAGGTGGCGTTCTGGAGTTTTTGCCTGGCCCCTTAAGAAAAAGGCGTGATTTTCGGTATGAGCTCCTTTTTCTTCACACAAAATAAATCCGTCTAGGCTCTCTCCATTTCACTAACGCGTCCTACAAGTAATCCCTTGTCACATCCCTTTCTTCTTAGCTCCAAGTTATCTTGTAACCCTTGTGTTTCGTACGAGTCATTTAGAGGGGACGATATCGCAGATAAGTGAGGTTAATCGTGTTGCTTTGTACTGTATTGTGCAAGATGAAGCTCTTCTTCTTTTAAGGGTTGTGAAGGCAGATCCATATAACGATAACGCTTTATAACACATCTACACTGAATTTGAAGTAAAAAGAATAAAGATTGATGAAGTTGTTCATGAAGTAGAGTAAGCAGTTATGCTAATCTGTGGTGGGTAAATGGTTCGAGGTACGATTTTGACGGATAACATTTTTAGGAACGCTGCCATATTATGTATAATGTGCCATATTTGTAACAGTTACAAATGACACGCGTACACACAAATTAGCACTTACAGCCCACATGCTCCGCTTCTAGGTTATACAACCTGTGCGGTACTAGGTACTAGACACAACTCTTTGCGTAATATGGCGTCACTGACATTACACATATCATTGTCTATCTATAACACAAGTAAGGTACATATAAACCCCTGTCTAATGTATGTAACAAACAAGGTAACAAAATGTACATGAACACCGGTTTTGACATGACTTCGGTGGATACCTAGCTTCTCTATTACTTGTACCAACACCCACGGAATTCCACCTATATCTAACAATCAAACAACTTGCTCAAATTACAACCGGTACTAACGCCCACAAAAAAAGGTAAAGGTTTAAATCTAAAAACAAAAAGCATTGCTCTCTAGAAAGGAGATCTCATTGTCCACAATTGAATAACTTTTCAATGGTGATGAAAACAAGACGAACAGTCGTACGGACAAATAAAGAACTTGTAAAGAATACAACCATAGAAGAAGATAGGCCGATGCAAGGTAATGGTGCATCAGAAAAGGATGGAGGACGTCTCATGTCAACAATGAAAGATAGACTTCGTGCAGTAATGTGAGCACTCAATGGACATGAATACAAAGGCGTGATTACAACTAATGGAGGGTTCGAGTATTCAAATTTGAGCTTTGAGATACATTAAATAAAGTTTATAATTAAGTTTGGTGAAGGCAAAGGATTGCAGCAGATCGTGAACGCATATAATGTCATTGACTCAGTTTATCATAAGTCATACGACCTAGACGCTAGGCTAGGCTTTACGACTGCTAATAACATGATTGGATATTTCTGTTTATTGCTCCTGAGTACTAAAGGTAATACTTGAGTATCATTAAGTACAGGTTGGCGATGTTGAGCCGTCCAATTGATGGGTGTAATCGCGTGTTAATCAATGATTTGCAGGTTTGTAAGAAAAAGCCAAATGTTTCTCACAGAGTGCAAAATGTGTCATTAATGATGTAACTTGCAGAATATTGGGAAAAATCTTTGTCATTCATTATTCACAAAGCTTTCGTATAGTTTTTAAGTGAGCAGGCTATGTTGCACATGACCTTTCGATGACCCAATGAATGGTTTAGAAGTTGCGAATTTTAACAGATTTATTCACTTGAGATTGTTTTTAGAGAATGCACAAAAGCTGGAAAGTGCTTAATACCGTCGATAGTTGGAGACTACTAGAGTTAGAATTGTGAAAAAACGGTAGTCAATAATCTTAATGTTGTCCTTCTGACCATGACCTGGACTTTTTAAAGTAAGAAATGAACCTTAACAGCTTTCAACAGAAAATATTGTAAATAAAGTAGGGGGAGGCATTTGCCCTGCACCACAGGCAAATATATATATTATATAATATATTTTATTTAATAATAAAAAATCGACCATGTATTCCAACGAACGAATAACAATCAATATAACAAAATAACAATAAATCAAATTCCAAAACAATCGCAGAATGTACTGACATTAACAAATTTACAATCAAGGAATATTACACTGACAGTCAAGTACAAGGGTCAATTGGCACAGTTACCATCGCGTGGGAAAATACAAGCAATGCTCGAAACGATAATTGTGATCATTAAGTTGGTAACAGCTGTTGCTATGCTGATCTAGGACGCGTAATTACTAGCTGTAAACAATCGTGGATTTAATTAAACAATACCTATAGTATTGGGAGCTTGTTTAGCGCAGAACGGCTAGGTTTATATAGCTATAGAGTAGTATATAGGGTAATGGCAAAAAGTATAGTGTAGTCTAGTGGTTGCGGAATTTGTTCGAAAGAGTCACCGCGGCCCTGGAACGCAAAGGGCTTTAGAAGGAACACGGATGGGTTTTAGTCAGTAAGAGTCTGACACGCCCTTCCGCTCTACCCAGAGCGGAAGAAGTCATTTGATGATTTCCCATCCTTAAAAAAACAAAGAAAAAAAAAAAGACTAGTGGGATTCGTTTCCACATGTAAGTATCAGGGCGATGATCTTTTAAATAAGATTGCATATTTTTCTTTTAAATATGAAACTTCAGTTAAAGGCGAACGTATTAATTCAAAGAATTGTAAACTAAATGAAAATGAATTGATGATTGACTAAGACTTTCCAGACAGATTCCCTGGCGAGGGCCGTGAGATGGATGCGACAAGCATAGGTCCACTTGATATAGCGACGCTCGAGGGAGACTCATGTCTAGCAGCATTTGTCTAAAATTGTGAAACCAATATAAGTGAAAAATTATTTAAAACAAATCATTCAATTAACAAAAAAAAACTAATCTAAACGCAGCATCCTTTAGAATAATAAATCGTAATCACTGGCCAAGGCGACTCAGTCCCGATCATGTATGAGTACTACGAGTGTCTCCAGTCGTATGTATACCTTTGTACAGATACAGCAGTTATTAATAGCGGCAGATATGCCAAGTTACGACCGCATAAATTACCTTGAGAGAAGAATTTTTTAAATGCTGAGCGTAAGAAACAGGTCAAATCCGTTTGAAACTTTTTAAGATGTGCTGTTGTCTGGCTGTATAAGTGTACACCCTCGATTATTTCGAACCCTAAGCCTACCCATGTCAGTCATATTTCAATCCAAAGCTGGACATAGAACTCTTTTCACTGGTTGGATGATCCGATGAAAATGAAAACAATAATTTTTTAAATTATATTAGCCTAAATACAATGCACTTTACCATCTTTTTAAACCACGTCTTTATACAAATAAACATAATTCTTATTCATCTTATCATCACATTTACACCTGTAATCGCAGCATGATACCAACTACCCAGCCGGACGCTTCTGTTCATTCAATGAATACCAAGAACCACCTTTTGAAACCCAATCCATTATGTCACCGGAGCCCGCCAGTGCTCCACAAATATTAATAGCAGCAAATATTCTCGGACCGCTTGAATATATCTCACAATTCTCATTTCTGATATTGCATCGTAGGATCAGCGTGATATATGTTATTGTTCGCAAGTCAGGTGACTTGTATGCAGGCGATGGGATAGTAACCTGTCAAGTGGATATTGCAATGCTGAATTCCAATAAGTTAAAGCTATGGTCAGAAATGATAGTTGTATTTCGTGGCTATGAGAATTGTCTGACTTTTGGGAAAATAGGTTGAACGATATCAACATTATTGTTTGATATTGGTCCGTCAGGAGTCGCAATACGAATAAACACAATACCCAAAATAACATGGCTTACGAAATATATTTTGAGGCTGACAGTAAAATCACGTCTAGCCCGAGAAACCTAAGTGCTACATCGTTTGTCCGAATTTGATGTCAACCCAAAACCATTGACAGTTATCCAAGATTTGGTGAGCGAGAAAAATACTCCAACTTAATTTCTATGTCCAAAAATAGCAACAGTATTTCGGTACCTCTTGAATAAAACAATAATAAGTATAACAATAAATAAAAAGGAAACGAAAACGAGAAACGTCCACGTATCATTAATAAATAAGCAACTAAGATTCCTGCAGGGCTTTTACGGAACCGTGTGGCCGGACACGGCGACCGGACCGGAGTCCCTTGTTAAATATTCAGCCCTTCCCACATATATCTGTCCTTAAGTGACTACCGATGTCCAAATTATTTCGTGTTTACCTAAGACTTTTTGATTTAGGTACATTGTTTTGTCTGCAAAAAACGACAGCTGAAAATCAGGTCGCTCTAATTGTGGCTGATCCGATGCTCCCAAAACGGGAAATATTGATATTGAAAATTTTTGTTACAAAAATATTTCAAAGCAAGCTATTGAAGATAAAATACGGAACAAAGGCTAGAACAAATCAACGCCAACTTCCCACAAAGTCAATAGTGACTTCATATTATAATATTCATAATGAATTCCAACCTTTTACCTCAAAACAAATAAAGCGAAACATTCTTCGCCCACGTCCCCGCTGTAAGGTATATGATATATAGATATGAGAGCTCCTAACATAGCCGATAATGATATAGGGCACGGTCACATTACCGCGTGTCAAACGCATATTAATGGAGATTTACTGCGGACCATAGGACCAATATAGAAGGCGAACATTTTAGAATCTTTTAGTGGGAAAGATGAATGGTTATACGTAGGTTCTGAATAATCCTTTGATGTATATCGAGTCTGCAAAGTTAATCAAGTATAGGTGATCAAAGTGAGATCAAATGTTCTGGAACGGAAGCATTCGTGTTATCAATCGGTGCTGTGATAGTGTGCTTAAGACCTTATTGGGAAACGGAAATTGTATGTCTTGAGAAATTGGCATTAAATAGTCCGCAAAAAGAAAGCTCCTAAAATAAAATCCGCAAGAGCCTCCAATAAAATATTCATAATCACAAGCTTATCCTTTTAGATGGAATTATTAAAGAGAATTTAAAAGTAAACCCTTCTTTCAATTTAGACATTTTAAATCTCCGAACTCAGATTATATCCCTTTCCCATGATAGAATATTTATGGAGCAGATACATCTTATCCAGTTAAGAGGCAGTTTTATAAGGAATTATGCGTTTATTAATTAAAATACCAGCGAAGGAGCATTTCCTTTACTTAAATGGATGGTGATTAGACTAAGTACTAGTGTTCTTACCGGAAGAACGATAGTTTAGTTTAAAATATACGTTCCAATACTTAAATCTTCCAATTAAGGAGTCGTATAATTAAATTTAATAGGTCATATAAATTCTGTGGGATCGTACTAGAAATCAGGACGAACTACGTTTTTTATGCAGCAATGGCGGCTGTTTTTAGTTGAAATTGTAATACACTAACTCTTTCAAGCGTTTCAAGAATCATTCCAAGAAAACTTATAGGATAAAAATTAATCCTATGTACTAATCCAAGACCTAGTCTACGCGTGTGTCAAGTTTCACCGACATGGGATTAGCCGTTAAGACATAAAGAGGACACAAACAAACAGATAGATAGACAGAATTACTTTCGCATTTATAATATTAGAATAGATTACCAACACTTAAATTGCACAACAAAGATCTTCAGCTTCAACTAATATATTACAATCAAGCAAGCCAAAAATAAACAACATACAAGTGTTAAAGTGTCTATAAAGAATTTTAACGAATTAAATAATTTATTCTAAATATATGAATAAAGATAAGAAACAAAATAGAACTGCCAATATAAAAAGATATACAGATGATCATGTTACACTTGTTAATGGCGATACTAATAAGTGTTGCAATGAAAAGCGTTAAAAGAAAGTGTATAACCGTTTAACCTACTTAGATATCTAATGAAGATAGAGCATAATGTCGAGGATAGTCACGCTCATCTCGATTTTGGAGGGCTCCATTTAAATGATAAAAAATAAAAGATTTCGTGAATAGAACGTCTAATCGTGTCCGGATTGATAAAATTATCAACACAGATACTTAACAGAAGTATATGTTAAATAATTTGAGATTCAATGATGAAGTATTGGTGATGATGATGTAGATGCAAGTCTATTCAAGAAGTTTTAGATGACTGATGATTTTCTAACCATAGAACTAGAAACAAAGAAAGTACTTAAGAAAGGGGTAAATAAAGTTAAATTATCTCATAGGTTTGTTTCGTTAAAGTATACAAATGCATTCGTACTGCCTAATGGGTTTTTACAATTTTGACATGCATTATGCAGATTTATGCGAGGTCAAGAATAATAAACAAAGGTAAATCTATGTTGCCACGCAAGCTTTTACAGAAGCAATCAGTAATAAATACATTTATTTACATAATGAAACGCTAACAGCAATTAAAATAAACAAAATAACTACCATAGCAACGTTACCAATACGAACGAACATTTTCGATAAAAAATATAAGATAAGAGGAAATCGAATGGGCTTATTAATCTAACAGATATGTACACGAATAGTTTTGATACAGGCATCGTTAAATATCCGACATTTTCGTTATCTGGCTCGTAAATATGCCAGATAAATTCTGAGGAAGAGACCAGAACCGAATTTATGGACTCATTTCTAATTCTTCGGGTATCACGAATTTTATCTTTGAATTATTAGCTAATTTTACAACTACGTTCTGATTGGTGCTACTGCTTATAAAGAAGGTACTGCATATCATTAGATATAAAAAAGATTGCGTCTTGATGCTCCATTTAAATTCCATGCTTCATTTGGATGTCTGATATGAGCAGTTCCGAAGTACTTTGTCACATTTAAATTCACGCTTTCGGCAGTTCCTAACAATGTCATATTCAAAAAGCATTGAATGTTCTTCTACAGCAATTCCTCTTAGAAACATTTATATTATCTGCTATATTTTATTTTCCGTATAAAATATCTTTTTCTACTTCATTTAACAGTCTTTATCAGAAATCATTACTTTTATCAAAACGTTTTCCTTATGCCCATTAACCTTAGAACAGAGTAGAATACTACTACTTAGCCTCATATTGAAGTTTAATTTCGTATCAAACTTCTATACTAACCTATTTTGATTCCTAATCGAGTTTGAACCATCAATATGAAGCCAACAAAACATGTTTCATATCACTTTACATCAATAAGGAAACCTCTATTAAATCTGTACAAAACAAATGTTGAACTGAATGAAACATATAATTATAAATATTACCCTACTTTTACATGGCCAACTTTATCAAACGTCCATTGATAAATAAGTTACTGGCTTTTACCAACTTTGTGTTTAGTTAAAGTAATGTTTGGTTTTCAGTAAAGCGTTTTTATATTCTCCAACACAAACACTGTTGTAACTTACCGGGGCTCTGCCAGGGTTGCGGAATTTGTTCGAAAGAGTCACCGCGGCCCTGGAATGTAAAGGACTTTAGAAGGAACACGGGTGGGTTTTAGTCAGTAAGAGTCTGACACGCCCTTCCGCTCCACCCAGAGCGGAGGAAATCATTTGGTGATTTCCCATACTTAAAAAAAGAAAACTTACCGATGCTGCCCCAATGTACGCATGGTCACATTTGTTGTATATTGGCCCAGGGCTTAGCATTGGGGAAAATTGTATGGTGAGCCATGAGCTTTCTATCTCTGCTTGATGAGATATGATTTGACTGGCCTGTTGGTCGAGTGGTTAGTGACCCTAACTGCTAAACCGGAGGTCGTGGGTTCGATTCCCACCCAGGACAAATGTTTGTGTGATGAGCATGATCATTTGTTCTGTGTCTGGGTGTAATTAGTCTATAATATGTATGTATTTAGAAATACATAAGTATGTTTATCAGTTGTCTGGTTGCCATAGCACAGGGTCTTCCTAGTTTGGGATCGGATGACCGTGTGTGAGTTGTCCCAGGATATATTATATTATTATATGCCGAGAATCGAAATGAATGGCGTGCGATTGAGGAGGCCTATGTCCAGCAACTGTTATACCATTGCTGCTGTGACGACGGTTTCTCAAATAGCTTTTGCACACGTACCACGAAAGGTTGTAGAGGAAGAGTTTGCAATGTCTTGCAGCAGTCATATTTAAAAGGAGTACTTTGCTGACTGACTAATATTTTACTACGTCACAACTCATAAGCTATTCTAATTTATTTAACCCGTAGAAATATGAAATAAGAACCTGACCAGACTGTTTATTCTTCGCGCGTTCGGGCTTCTGTACTCATGTAATGAATGTTCACCTATCCACGGACCCACCCCTTTTTCTAAGGTTGGAAAATCATCAAATGACTACTTCCATTCTAGGCAGAGCGGAAGGGAGTGTCACTCTTACTGACTAAAACCCATCCGTGTGCCTCTTAATGCCCTTTGTGCTCCAGGGCCGCGGTAGCTCTTTCGAATAAATTCCGTAACCCTGGCAGACACTGGTCCTGCAGAATCCGTCTATTTTGCTGACATCTCTTCGAGGCATACGTGGAACACAACGCGCCGTCAACCAGGGCCTGGTTCATATCGGGCGGCGAGCCACCCAACGCTCGCCGCTGTTCGCAGGCCCGCGCCTAGCTACGGTAGCTGGGACTCTCGACGCCCAGGGCGTCTTCTTCTGTTGCAGCGGTTAGGGCGTGAGGTTTGCACAGACCGACCCCTGCTTACGTTGCCCAACCTTGACGATCAGCACGTGCGGCTGTAGTCCCTTACATTTTCCATTCATTACTACACTATGTAGACTAGTCAACACTAAACTAGACCACTTGTCTTCTACAGCTTCAGAAACACGACATTTCAGGTAAAAAGATTTAGTAGCAATGTCAGTTATTTATAGCGAAGTATCAATGACACGATTACACGAAGCTCTAAAAACGTTTAGAAAATATTCGGTCGGCAGTTTGACGACCGGCGTTACTCACGTTTGCCTCACAAGGTCGAATCTTTAATACTTTTTAAGAGAACGTTCACATTTGTTGTTTGGTCACGTGACTTGATAGTGTTGTGGTTCCGGGTTTGAGATTTCATTGGTAAGTTCTTCGTTAGCTTCGCTCGCGATGGTTTTTCAACATTTTTCTAATTTGCTATGCTATCAACGTTAGATATAGTATTGTTTAAGCTTTAGAACCGCACAAAATTGCCATTTGCACTTCGTTTACTTAATCCGCAATTTCATACCATAAAGTGTGACTCAGGCGTATCGCTAGTGTGTAAGCGGCCTTACAAATAGTACGTGTTTACATATTTCCACCAATGATGTGCCGTGGTTTTATGTGTGAGTAACAACTGGCGCCAATTCTATGCGTCTACGCGGACCGTTGCACGATTTTTTGCGTTCAAACAAAAATAAATTCTTAATATTCTTTCAATGATGTCAAATATTCTGTAATCAGTTTGATGTGTACTTGACCTGTGTTTGAGTCGAATATTTCTAATCCAAGAGTAAAATTTATTAATGAATAAGGATTTAAGATCTTATGATATCTCTTTATCTACAAAATCTATTATGGGTAATATTTCGATGATTTCAAATATTAATTTAAAAGTCAAATCATTATTACATTAGCGTCTCATTAAAAAACTATTTTACATACTGTGATGGAGCGGTTCTTTTATCTTATATAGTTATACGTTATATTATAAAACATAATTTCCATAGTTAAAAGGATCAGTTTCCTAAGAAGGTTGTATCGTTTATAATAAGACTGGGGACAAAAGACCACTCATTTTTATTAAACTTTGTCCTTAACATAATGGCTCGTATTGTTCAATACTGTGTAGAATTATAAATAGATATATATCGATATGATATACATCTATGTTCCATTTAACTTTATTATAGTTTATCCGTATCAGATTATGGCATTGTAATATTTAAATCCGGTATTACTAAATAGGGTTTCTGCTGATCAAATTTGTAAACGCCATTTAATTTAGAAGTTAGATGGTGAAACATAATCGGCAGGAAAATAATAAGGAAAATAAAAGTAGGTATGGGTTTGGTTAGTTACGAGGTCAGATGGGCCAGGATCGTCACGTGGTGGGGGTTTCTGAAGACGGACGTTCGTGACCGAGGCAAGCCTAAGCTGATGAACGATGATTAAGACTCGTTCCTGACAAATTGAGCGGAGAAGACAGGAGGCAAAGCATGACCGTGCAGTAGGCTACAGTAAGGGTAGGTAAAAACATGAGGGCGGCCATTGCTTAACAGTGGGACCATACATGAAAATAATGGGTTTGGTTTTACCAATCCCATACCTACTTTAATTTTTTCCTGCTTTTTACAAACCTACAAAATATTCAATAACTATAACTCTGTACAACTTATGAATGAAACTTTTCATTCAACATCATTCCGGAAGCAACTCAGACGTGAAAAGTAGTCATTCATTTCCCGCATATCCTAGCCTAGTGAACTATCATAAAAAAAACTCCACATTAAAAAAAAAAATATCAGGAATAAATTTGTCTTCAATGTAATAACCAGAGTAAATAACACATCTAAAATCCTGTAGATAGCGTTGAAACAAGCGTCAGTTGTTTTGGAACATAGCCAGAGGGAAGAGTTAGTATGTTGCAGACCGGCAACAGGAGGGCCACTAAAAGTTGCGCACTTTGGTAGCTTATTTTATCAGCTTGTAGGCCACTGCTAGGCAAAGGTCATTTTTTTTTTCATTTGTCTCTATGTGTTGCCACATGACCAGTATCTTGCAGACAGACTCCTTAAAAAAATTGGTTGGCTGTAAAGTTGGTTTACGGACGATAGTTTAACGTGACAACGCCATAACAAAACATTGATGAAATGATCGTAACGTTACAATGAGCGTAACGTTACAAATGAGCGTAACGCTACAATGAGCGTAACGTTACAATGAACGTAACGTTACACATGTACAATGAGTCATCTTTTTTCGTGCATGCAGCCGGCGGCGTTCATCGATTTATTAGACGTTGTCACGTCAAAAGAATTTTCAATAAACAACCGTTTGAAGAATAATAGTTGTCAGCAACTTCAGAAAATTACTAAACGGATGAATAAATTGTACTCCAATTAATTCAGTACTCATTATTAATTCTTTGAATTCATAAATCCAGTTAATAATAAAATTAATCCAACCTAGTTTTGCAAAGTAGGATATTTTCAAATAAACACCAGTTTAGTACGAAAATGTCCAGTCGTATTATTTTCAAATTGCGCTACACACTTCTGCGGTTAACCTCAATATAAATGCAATTATTTAGTAAATTTTCAGTCACTAATGTTGTTGTTTAGAGAATTCAAGGAAACAGAAAATGGTCATGAGTCAATTTCATTGACATTGTTTCAGTCACTCAAGAAGCAGTAACTTAATAAGTTTTTGCGGTTTACATTGAAATGACGGCAATTAATAAAGTCAGAGACCGCGAAATAATCCGTCAACTAGTTTTGCTTTAATGTAAATTATGTTACCTAATACGTGAAACCTAATAAATGTTTCTTTATATCTGCTAAGGGTCTTAACTGTATTTCGTTAATCATATGCACTGAAAATTAAACCGTATGGCTTAAAGACAAAGTTTAAAATAAATTATGAAATGTATAATCGATAATCTCTCGTTTGTATTGCTATTGCCAATTGACGTATCGGAGATTAACAATTGGCGATCGTGACATAAATGTTACCAAAACAAACATTAATTCTTTTCAACTCGTTCAAAGAGTAAGCAAACAAGTTCTTTCGGCTTCAATAACTAGATACGGATTTGATATTTGAAGACACCGAGAAACCCGGCCTTATTAATCATAATGTAAGGTGCTTTTTGTATAATACTCATTTAATTGGGAGCTATGGAAGATCAAGCCCATCCTAATTAGTGAGAAAAAAAAATCTTAAAGAAGGAATTCTCGAAAATACATTTTACTTTTTTTCAAAAGTTTGCCGAGATTCAGACAGTTTATTATGCCATAGAATGGCAAACAGGTAGGCGGCATACCTGATGGCAAGTGTTTATCGTCACCTATCTACGTGTATAAAGATCTTAATACTTTTCTGCACTAAGTTGCAAGCAATTAAATGACTGGCCCGTTTAACCAACCCCTTAGCGCATCTCGGCAAGTTCATCGCCGCGTCGCGACAAGCCGAGAGGGTTTAATTAGTGGGAGGACAAAGCGCTTCCCTTCCCTCCTCAAAAGACCAACGATATTACGAGCTCGGACAATGAAGGTGCTCCTTCAATCCTTGTTTATACGTTTTTTGAAAGGACCTACTGATCTTAAGATCTTTGTACGGAAGCGGGGTGGAAACGGGTAATGTCTGTGTTTTTATGAGAATGTGTTTTGGAGCGAAAGCGGAGTTCTTTGGTACTGGGATTGCAATAGACTGTGTTGAAAAAACATGGCGGCTGTTGAGAATAATTTGTTGTGATTTGTCATCTATGTGTTTTGCAGTGAGAGTAATGTAATGTTAAAAAAAGAAAGAAAACATATTTATTCCGCCACAAATGACGCACAAAAACACAAAAATAAAAGAAAATAACTTGACAGCTAACTAACCAATATAGCAAAAAAGTTGATCTCAAGAAGATAATTATATAATTACTTGAGGAAGAGCAAAGAAAGTGGGAATAAATTGAGCATAAGAGAATATATGTAGCTAAAAAGGAGGATATTATTTTGGAGACGGCAAATACCGATGTATGTCAAAGTCAGTCCGTCAAAAACATGAAGCTATTTGTACGTTCCAAAGCGTAGATCTCTATGGAGAAGAACGTGCAAGAAACTCCACGGACACTGGAAAACTCCACGGAAACTTTAAATAATTTTGGAAGAAGAAAGACAAATAAACTGGGATAGAGAGGCATGATGATGGGAATGGAAAGATACTCAATAAACACTCATTTTTCATTTTACGCAACATAAAATTTCACCTGCACATAACCTCACGAACAAAGGCATGAGTCAAATGTAACCATAACATGTTTCACTTCCCAGATTGCAACAATCCATAAGTTATGACAGGCTTTAACCTCCCGCTGGCATATTAACCACGTTTCTACTCTAATAAGTAGAGCAGAAACACACGTACAACAAAATGGACGTCGAAAACTTCGCCAAACAATGCCTTACTTAACGGCTATTGGCTGAGTAATTCAATAAGCACAATCAGGTATCAATAGATTACTTTTTAGTTCTTCTTTTACCGTTAACTTTTGGTCGATGAAAAGGTTATTGATATGGTTTAAATAAAGTGTTAGTAGTGTTGCCATGTGGGTACGGTAATAAACGGGACTTATTGAAAAAATTGGGTGTATGCCAAATATTTGGTAAAATTAAGCAAAAAAAGATATTCACTTTAGTCCTTGCCAACTCTAAAAATCTATGAACATTTTACTACGAGTACATCATGATAGACTTCATTGGTAAAGTTGGTCTTTTCTGCTATTGTTATCATTGTATTAAAATACGAATTAAAAAACAAGTTTTATTCAGAATGAATACAGTTTACAAAAGTAGCAAAGTTCCGCAATCATACCTACTGACTGACTTCAGGGCTCCCACAGGGCATATCATTAGTCCATACTATTTCCAAATCGAAATATCCTAACACAATCAGTAAACCTGGTTACACTAGTAAATTAAAACTCAATGTGGCTATGTTATAAAGAAATAGTCAATTAAGCAATTAGTCACCCGACCATTGAATTACTAACGCAACGCTTTGTAACACTGCACGGTACAGCGAATAAAACTTTAAAACCACTTAAGCATATTTGAAAAATATTGAAGCATTTACTTAGCAGATGTTGCTACCTAATAATAAAGCAAGGTTGAGTACTAGAAGTTTAAAGTTATACTTTAATAAAGAATGTCCTTCCAAATGTCCTCTGTTTTCAGAATTTATTTTAGTTTTGACATTGAAACTTTCAAGTACAGAACCCAAGCCAGCTATAAAATTATTCAAAATTCTAAAATTGTATTGTGAGTATTTCAAATAAATTATTATTGTCAAACTTATAGACTAGACTAACAGCAATAGAATACCATTTACGTAATCATTTGCAAGAAGGATATCAATAATATGAGCATATATGGTCCTCCTTTGAACTCTGTATAATAAATATTCTCATTACAAGGTTAAAGTCGTAACCTTTAAAACAATGTCAAGCAAAAACGCTCACTTCCTGACCAAATTATAATATCGCCAAAAATAGACGCATATGAGTAAAATACTAAACACGCTCGAAACAGGTCAAAAGTTTTAGTAGATGAAGTTGAAGTACACGTCATACCGGTATTTCCCAAAGAAGATGAGACGGAGACAGAATATTACAACCCAGGCCTGGGGCCCTAATACTAAGAGCCAATGACCGTCTCTCTCTCACACCGGAATCATGATGCTTTGAGGCGTCATATCGCCCTGGAGGCTATTCAGCGTTATATCATCTCATTTGACTGGTTACTACGTTCAATAGTACTAGTATATTTGGAAAGTAACCTGACTAAAATACTTAATTTCTAACATAGCACATGTACTAAGGATGTCCCAGCAACAAAATATTAATTCTGTAACCAAAATATCGAAATAAAATCATCCCGAAACTGACTAAAGGGGCCGTATGGGATTTAACTTAAGCACCGAAAACAGTCGAAAACACATATTTTATTACGAGCCGGAAAAGGAAATAAAACATTAAAGCAATGCTCATAATGTCACAAAAGCCCATGTTTCCATGAGTCACAGACGTCACGGTGCTGTCAATATGTCACGTGCAGCCAATGGCTCAGTTGGACAGTTTTAATTGTCCCATAGCGAAGGTCATGCCCATTGTTCCAGTGCCATTGACGTGGGTTCCCATGATATGTCCAATGTATGACATAATCGAAAGGAGAGAACAAGTGATTCCGACATGTGGGAAATGTAAATATAAGTGTAGATTGAAGAAATATTGTTGTTATAATGGTAACCTTGAAGTTTAAGTACTGTGTTAGCGGTGGTATGACATGGATAAATAATATTAACATACATTCGGATCCTGGACAAATAACTTTAGAAGCGTTGACCATGGAAGTATTTGACGTCATAAAACGAAGTATATGATCATTGAAACCGATGCAATAAGAAGATTATACATATAAAGATAATAACATTCTCTCAACATGAATGATGTCACTAAAGTTACCTTTTAAATTAAAACATCTTGACTTGATAACACAATATATGACTGTTATTTGAATAAAAATTCTCAGACTTATGACAATGAACTTAAACTCATAACATAATATAACGCCAACGATTTATCTACAGCATCTTGCCAAGTATGCTTTTAAATGAAAACGTGAGAACCTCAAACAAAAACAAAGATAAAATTACGGATTCTTCCTAATAAATTAATGTATATTTAATGTTGACCGTTGCCTGCAATAAGCCCATCAGTCCAGGAATGGCCGGCCCGTGTCTCCCCAAGGGTATCGTAAAGGGAACTAAGGAGTAATAGGTTCCAGGGGAAGGGCAGAGGGCCACCTGTGAACAAATAGTAACATCATACTTCAATTACGCGGCCCTGGCTATGTGGTGTTTATGGGAACAATCCCAAATATCTCCCGACCATCCTTTGGATTAATTCTTTGAAACAGGTTGGTAACATTTTGTAAGGCTAGATAAGAAAACACAGTATTTGACTTAAAGATGCACTAGAGAGCACATTTTTAAATTGTAGAATTATAATCTATAAAAATATTGTACCCATGTATACAAAATATTGTAAAACTTATATTTAAAAAGAGTAACAATGGAGTTTCTTGTCTGTTCTTCTCCATAAGAATCTACTTTTTGCGAATGGACAAATATAGTCACTTATATTTTAATTTTAAACTGTAAATTTGACGTTCAAAAGTGCCGTTTAATGGTCATGTTGGAATAAATGAATTGACTTTGACTTTATCATAAACCTTATCGTTTGACGAATCCTATCAAAAGATGGCAGACTCTGAGTTAATTAGGAACTACAAAATATATACGAACATTAGCAGTTTCCATAACACTAACAGAAGAAATAACTCCATCACGAACCTTTCCTTTGACAAAGTCTATTAAAAACATTGATTTTATACAGCGTATGCTAATTTCAAGAGCAAAATGAGATGGCTTTGCTGAAGCCGAGAAAGGTAGATACGATTTTGTCGAGCATGAATATTCACATTAAACCAAAAGATTACTTTAGCCAAGACTCTTCTAGTCTTTTTCTTACCATAATTTTCTGATTAGGTACGTATTACGATCGCTTTTTGTTTGGATTGTATTTTATGTAACCTAATCTTGTCTGCAAAAACCTAGCAATAGATTTAAGACATGTTTCAGATTGGCGAAGAAATTATTTCGCAAAATTTTGGTTTGAAAATGGCATCTATACTTTTCTTATTATTGATAGAAGCGTTTGACCACAATCTCACCTGAAGGAAAGCATGATGTGGTCGACAATGGAGTACGCTTGCCTTGAATTATCCTATTCGGTCTTGACCTAAAGACCCCCAGGTTGTAACCATCATACCGCATTAACCGCTATGTCCACCAAGGGTGATTACAGCAATTATCCCCCTATGACCTTACATTGTCTTGGAAAAGGGGGAGTCTTCCGAGGGAGACCCGTGTTTAGTATGTATGTACCGAATGAATGCTCATGGGCTGATAAGATGTGACATTATGACTGAAATGCTTTTACGATGCCTATTTGCACTACATCCTAACTAATATTATGAATGCGTAAGTGAGTTTGTTTGTTGCGTTTGCACGCTTAAATCGCAAAATCGATTGTGATAAATTTCGGTACAGAGATCAATGAGACCCTGGAGACGGTTATAGATTACACTATCACGGGCGAAGCCGCGGTTAAAAGTTAGTGTTTCAATAAATGAGAATGTTATCGCCAGAAATGGACATGGACTCCCATAACATCAATAAGGATGCTGCTTGGAAGACCGACTTTAGAAAAGGAGTTCAAAGACCTGCTTTGGGAAATATAACCGTTTAGAGGAACTTATTTATGAGACGGAATTAGGGATGACTATAACAATATTATAAAAAATATTCTAGAACATCAAATCATCAATCCAGATGTGTGCATCTGTGGCCACATGATGCGTCATGAATCCAAATCCACTCCTCAGCCGATCTATTAAACATTGTTTTAACACTCAAAATGTGTCATTGATCTAGAAATTCTACATCATCTATAATAATAGTTACCACCTTCGATCTTTAGAAGATTTAGAATTTTACGATATGATTTTCGAACATCGAAGTCTTTAAGAGTGACTCAGGTCAGTATATCGTCAGCCGTTATAAGACCAAACGTTTATATGCTGTCTAAGTATATGGTGGAATGTAATTATTTAATCCATCTGTAAAGCATTAAGGACATAAGATTTTCAGTTTATGACCTTTCATTGTGATATTGTTAGTACAGCGAAAGGCCTGGAAGGAAGTCCCTTGTTGGTTGATGAAAATGACGGAAAGGCTTTTCTTAACAAAGATTGTAACAAAGAATTTATCAGAAAGATAAGACAAAGAGATCGCAGTTTCTTAGAACCTTATAACATTCACTCTTCCCACATAAACACCCACCCACATCCAGATGAAAACAATCCTATATTTTCCAAACAATACAACATTTAACGGAGCAATAACACAGATTGTACCACACACGTAAAACAAGTTTATTGCCCCTAGGGAAAACCTGCTTTCGGCACGACACTATTGATTTATTCATTGAAATTATCCTATGTGGGTAGTCAAGGTTTTTAATGACAGGTGTCGAAGTATGATGCGGTGAGGTTTGAAGCCCATTTCGATAGAAATCAAAGGATTTATTGGTAGATTGTTGTCGAATAGTGACACAACCTGTATATAATTTATTTAATTGCGGGGCTGATAGATGATTGATTTGATTACTAATGACTAAAGAGAAAGTTATTGAATATTCTGGTATTGTTTACTTCGAAAACTTTACAATCGTCCTCCAAATTCCAGTCAATGTAAACCAAGTCTATTTTATTGGCTTGGAAAATCAGTGTCATCATAGGTTAGAATGGAGGTCTCCAAAGTCTTGTGTTGTAATCTTCTAATAATAGTGCTTATTATAGTAGGCGCCAGATAATCGTGGAATAACGGTCATTGACCCACCTACAATTATTGACATTTTTAATTTGAAAAACGGAATTAATGACACAAAGCTGTCCCGAATCATCATCTCTCGTGATCCTTAACATTGTCTAATAATGAAAAACGATTCATATTTAATTGTTCAGGTACCTATGAACAGTTATTAGGGAAAGGTCAATGTACTTTATTCCACATTTATCTGGCGCCTACTATAGTATATTCAAAACCACTTTTTGAACATCAAAGTTTTACATAAAGACAGTTCCTCAAAACGCGACCGCCTGTCACCACTTTCTAGTGTTTAAGCGCAACATACTCCTAAGCAAGTGACACCTCTATTCTTCACGTCAACCGTCTAAAATAACATCGATCTCAATAAAAACACCTGACTTATTCCCGACACCTTTATTGAACTTTTCCGAGCGCACGCCAACAAACAAAGTAAAATGGATTACTTCTTAGTTTGCTTTAGCATTACTGCGATTTCGAGCACCTACTAGACCACAAAATATGTTAAAAAAGTCAAAAGTCCTTTTTGAACGTCAAAATTGAACATAAGGTTAGTCTCTCAAAAGGCCTGCCCGTCACCACTTCCTAGTGGTTTAACTTGGAAGAAGAAGTGGCGCAACAAACTCCCCAGCAAATGACACTGCTATTGAATAGCAGTGTCTTAACCGTCTTCAACTCTTCAACCGTCTAAAAAAACATCGATCTCAAAAAAAAAACACCCGACTTATTCTCTTCTCAACGCCTTTATCGAACGTTTCCGAGCGCACGCCAACAATCAACAAAGTAAAATGGATTACTTCTTAGTTCGCTATTGCATTACTGCGATTTGCAGCACCTGTTCCAAGTTCGGAGCAACTTCTCACCTGCATTATCATGATAAACAACGTTCAACTTTGATGAATAATAAGTCTGAAACTTGTGTTATCGCGATAAACTTGTTACTTGGCTAAGAAATTACGGCTTCATGCAATGAAGACTGTTGGTATTTTAGTGTTTGTTGAAGTTATATTAGTTGGGTTTTTGTTTTATAAGCTGTTATATCCTGTTCTTCTTCACGTTACTCGCTTAGGCTAGTTCTTTGGCTATAGATTTCGGAATTCTAAAATTAAAGTATAATAAGATTTAAGTTATATTAATATATATTATACATTTATAAGTATTAATATATATTATAAATTAATTTGCGGTGTGCATCCAAATCATCTCGCCACCTCTTTCTGGACTGGTTCGAGGTGGCGCAAGAAAAGAATGTCTGGAAGGATATGGGGGAGGCCTTTGCCTTTTTTTTTCTTTTGCTTTGCCCAGCAGTGGGACACAATAGGCTAAGAAAAAAATAAATAATTAGTATTAAATATATATTATAAATTAACTTATAAGTATTTATATTTATTAAAGTTAATAAGTATTAAGTTATCAGTTTTTAACAAGAAGTCAGTAGTTTTTATATTTTGCACAGATCGTCATTAGTTTTCGGACCTAATGAGTCGGTATTTACCACAGAGCTAAATTATTTTGTGCTTCAACAACCGACGACGAGATTATACTCTGTAAGTATGTGGATCAAAAAGTTTCAGAAAATACAATTGTAAAATCATTTCACTGAATGACAGCCGTAAATACTGTGATAATAAATCCTGCCTTTATCCAAAATCACAAACTACTCAAAGTATTCCATCTAACTTAACCCTTAAGAACATGCCAATAACAGAATACCTAATTACGTATTACGTATTGTATTTTACGTGGAGCGGCTGCCTATCATTGTCTGGGTAACACGGTAGTTCTTGGCAAGACTAGAGTCAGATTTACTGACTTCTGACAATCCGTAACGACTGCCAAAGATCTACAAATGACAGCCGGGACCAAAGGCTTAACGTGCTTTCCGAGGCACGGAGGAAACTCGGTATGTTAAGTTGGTCACCCATCCACAAACCAACCTTGGCAAGCGTTGCTTAAACTTGAAGATCGACCCGTACGGCTGTTATTCTTTAGCCACGAGCTCCAGAATACCTGCACCCAATGCACCTAAATATAGGCAGGTACTACACGAGCACCCTACACTAGAAAAAAATAATTTAATAGCCATGCAGCTGACACTCATACTGCAATTAGTTCGCTCTATGTGAAATCATTCTATGGCACCATTATCGACACGAACGTACGTCTGCGGTAAATTTTATTAAAACCACAGAATAAACAGCACATTACCGTCGGACATTGCACTGTGAATATTATTAATTCATGACAATAGTTTTATTAATGCTGCAGTGGGAGCCTGGATTTATCTATATTTTATTGGAGTACTAGTTGAGTGAGAGTTGGCATTGTGCCATTACTTTTTTCTGTTGAAGCGTTTCCACGGTTAAGTCTTGTTTTGTTGAGGAAGTTGTAGCGAATTCGTTCGTTCTTTAATAAGGGCACGATGTTTGTCTAACAGTTAGTGCAGCAGGATACAAGAGTATCCTTAAAGTTATACCTTAGTGTATTGAGAGTATCCCTAAAGTTATAGGTATCTGAGGGGTTAATGTATTCCTTCAAATGGACCGAGACAACATATTAACGATGTAAGGCCATTGACATACGCTACTGAAATTGCAGGGTCTAGATAAGGAGGCACACTCATTGGTCTTTGTTGACCAATGAGACAAAGAACGAGACCATTTAGAGCCTTGTTTCCAGGTTTACTATCACACGAAAATGGATAAATTGTTGACTTCTGCTCTGATTGGTCGCCATTTTATGTCAGTTTTTTGTGTCTGTCAATGTCTCGGAATGACTTCGAGAGATTTTATAGACTATCAAATGTTGATACCAAAAAAAAGTATTCCAAATGTACAGTTGACAATTTGACGAGAGTTTACAATCTCTCAAGGTATTTTATAATCTTACGGAGTTTGCCATTTTCCGGTGACAGATATATTCCACAACATACTCGTATAGTCATTACCAACGGAATCAACGACCCAGTTCAGATTATACGTATACAATGCTTGCTACAAATTCCCGGTGCCGTTAATCGTATCAGTCATTAAGCCCATGTACAGCACAGCAGCGGATGTTTTCGGGTGATATGTTGATAACGTAACTTCGTGAAGGACTCCAGTCGTATTCTGAATATTACACACTATAGTAGATATTACTGTAGTATTATTTTATTTTATGGTGATACTAATATTTATGATGTTAATTTTAGACAGAATCGTAAAGCAGATGTTGATTAGTCGATCATTCAAATCATTTAGTTCTTTGCAAACATTAGTAATCCTAACTAATCTATCTAATACCTTAAATCTTGTATTTATGTATATATAATCTGAATCTCGGACACGGCTCCAACGATTTTCATGAAAATTAGTATGCAGGGGGTTTCGGGGCTGCCAGGGTTGCGGAATTTGTTCGAAAGAGTCACCGCGGCCCTGGAACGTAAAGGGCTTTAGAAGGAACACGGATGGGTTTTAGTCAGTAAGAGTCTGGCACGCCCTTACGCTCCACCCAGAGCGGAAAAGTCATTTGATGGGTTTCGGGGGCGATAAATCGAACTAGCTAGGTTTCATTTTTAGAAAACGTTTACCAAACAAACAAAAAAACCGGTCATCCAGGTAAGTTTAATAATGCGATACAGAGTGTTTGTTTCTTACGCTGTCACGACTGAATTGCTGAAACGAAGACGGTTATAGGCTATGATTTTTGCGAAAATGCAAATAAACGCGAAAGAATTCGCGAACAACATTAGTTTGTCGATACACAAGTTTTATGAGGAAGCGTAGTTATCCATGTTCATTTAAATCTTCAGTGTCATCTCGCTTACAACAGATACACTATTACAAAGGATAAAAGGTAGAGTATCATTAAACAATGACCGGACTATAGCACAATAAAGAACTGTTACGGCCTAATAGCGTGACATAAGTACTATGTATGTAATTACAGAACACGCCAGTATTGAATTCAACGATGACAGCTGTACGTAAGTACCATAGCACAAGTAGTGCCATGCTGCACGCACGTAGCTACGTTTAGCGACAATAGAGTGTCCCTCAATTGCTATTTAAACTAGTATTTAGAATTGGAGCAATTAGTGCATTCAGTTTAATTTGTTTGGACTTCGTGGAAAGTGCCCCTAATGCAAAAATATGGGGAGCAGTCAGGTTAATACTTGTGCGGTTTGTTTTATTGAAATTAGGCAAAGGAGTAAGTATGTCGGTGCCAAAGGGATACAAGGATAAGTAGATATTCCATTTATGTAAACTGAATAAGATGGTGAACCTATGTGCACGTTTAGTCTGGTTTTATACAACGTGTATCAAAAGTCAAAAGTCAAAGCATTTATTTCAAATAAACCATTATCAGGTACTTCTGAATTGTCAAAGACAGTCCGTCAAAAACATGAAGCTATTTGCACGTTCGAAAGCGTGGATCTCTATGGAGAAGAACGTGCAAGAAACTCCACGGACACTCTTTTAAATCATTTTATGTTTACAAAAATCCTGGTTACATAAACCTTGTTGCTATCATATATTGTATCAGAATGAAATCAAAACCAGAAAATTGTACTAATAATTATGAACTACCCCTTTTCAGGTTTTGCGGTTAAACTTTGTAAGCTTACAGAAGAGAGACGCGTCTTGAAATTCCGTATTCTATACTTTTGATAATCGTACGAGTAAAACAAAAATAAACGAGGATTAAAATGATAATCTTAGAAACTATTTATCACAAGGTAATAAAGAATAATAACGCGGAAGAAACTATTGATAAAAACAAAAATAGATTAATAACGACTCCGTCAATTAATAACAGAGAACATTGATCTAAGGATTACACTACACAGATTAAAAATAGCACTTTGTAAGTATCGTCAAAACTGCCCGCGGCTCGGTCAATTGTTCGGATCAGATGATGGCGACCACACTCTTCGTCAATTAACGATATTAATTGAAAATAATTACAAAACGGACCGATATAGACCGGCTAATTGAAAGGGCTCTCATGTGGAAGGATAGAAGATTGCAGCACCTAGTTGAGCGAATATTGGGGCCTATGTCCAGCAAACATGTTATGAACTCGGTTGATTAATTGAACCGCCAGTGGACGTTTTTCATTTGTTTTTTTTTTAAGTGGAAAAAAGCTTGCGGTCCATTTGAGGTAGGTAAGTCACCGAGACTTATCACATAATTTGAGCCATCTTAGAGAATTTTCTCACGTGCCTGTTGGAATAATATTTATTTAAACTTTATGGCGGACTTAATGCATCAAGGCATTCTCTACCAGTCAACCTTTGGGTTATAAAGACTATACTGTGGTAGGTGTACAATAAATAAAATTAGATTTAAAATTGAATTTTAACATTTAGGAAAGAATATACAGATAATATATACCTACAATACTAATAATATATATATGTATGCTAAATAAACTAATAAATATGATACATAATAATCATACCGATAATACCGGTAATATATGAAACAGCGATGATGAATGATCTTTCTGCCTCCAAAATTAATGTTAAATCCAACTCAAACAAACCCAATCATTTACTGTACCTAAGATATGTATGTTTTCAGAAGACACACAAAGAAGTTCGATTCTGAAATACGAATTATGAAACTCAAAGGGAGCAGGACACCTGACAAGGTGCAGCATGACAGGCATCCTGCAACGGACTGGACGAAGTCTTGGTCGCCCGGCAGCGAGATGGACATAATTGCCATCACGAGTAAAACCTGGTTAAGGTTGGTACAGGACTGTGGGAAATAGCACAAGAAAAGAGTGGACTTCGCCATGCACTAAGCGAATTTGATTTGTTTATACTCTGTACAAATCGATGCAAAAATCAGATTCAGATTCGATTTTTTGCAAAAACATGTGTACATAATACATGGTATTATTATTGGTGTTTTAAGGAAGGTATTTCATTGGCTCAACATGTTTGACCATGGCTAGTGTACAAATTAGGTCGAAGATACTAAAATTACAAAGAAAAACATTATAAATAAATCAACAATTAACATTAATAATATTAAATTCAAAAATGGTCAATAGTTATGCGATTCAAAATAAATAGAACATATTCAGTCAGTAGGTATCTTCAGAGCGATTAATCATTTAAAAATTCATTAAGGAAGAGTGAAAGAACACTACCTTTCGGTACCATCATAGTTGCATATTTAAAGTAAATATTATTATTATTCTTAGAGTATTATTTAAGTAGTATCTATGTATTAGTATGATATTAATTTTAGTCATATTTATCATAGTATGTTATATTTAAAGTTTTTTTTTGTCTTTTTATGTTAACATAACTTTTACACACGATGTCTACATCTCTTTTATTGGACTCTCCTTTCGCAGGTATGCTGGAAGAGATTTCTTTAGAAATAAGCATCACCTTTGTACCTATTTTTCTGTTCCCTTCTTCTTATCTATTTGTTAAATGTGTGTACATAAACTGTTAAATAAATAAATAAATAAAATTATAATAGGTTAATTAAAGCAATTAAAGTCATTGAATTGCACTGGTAAATCTAGATAGGTAGATACTAGGCTATATTTGAGCCTCTGAATAATGGAACAAAGTTCGTTGTTTAAACTCTGCTCAATATACAAAGTTGTTATCAGTTACTCAGTTCTTGTTAACTTTAGTATTCTTGCTGAACGTCGTTATAGTGATGTAAGAGTTTAGTTTTTGCTTCTCAAACTTAAAAACCGTAAAATCCCGTTTCGTAATAATCTTGCGTGAGGTCGAATCGTATTTTCATGGTTGAATGACCTTGATCAGAAGGTTTTTTTCTTTGGTTAAGAATATAAACATGAATTCTAAACATTTCAACTAACCACTTTTGAACTGTCAAGGAATTGGTCTTATAGTTAGAAAATTTGCCTCAATTTTATAATGGGTAGTTATTAGTTTTAGACTTTAAATAAACTCGTAAATATTATAATTTAGAAAATGTAACTGTTATTACCTTGAATTATGACGTATTACGCAAGGTCGTGAACTAAATTTCAGTAATAAAATAATCGTTTATGTTATTATCATAAATTCATAACATAGTTCAAAAGTGAAGTACTTTGACGTCAATTAAAAAAAAAACTATTTGACCATAGCCAACGACCACCCAAGAATTGGCTATCATTTAGACACAAAAAACTTTAGCACTGTCTATGAAGCAAAAAACCCTATCATTTGGCAGACATATTGAGTTAATTTAAGCAAATAAAATGATTAAAACGGCTATTATAATAATTGTCGGCGCTTTACAACAGAAGGACACCAAATGACTTATTTTTAATAGATTTTCCGACAGACAGTTTTTTACGACTTTAATTATAACAGCAAGTTAATTTTAAATATATGGCTATTTTAAGCCGAAATAATATTTTATAGTGACTGTATAGTCTGGGCGCCATCTTTATTTATATTTGCTATTAGCCGATGACTATATCGCAAAAAGTTTACTAAGAATTTAAGTCGCGGGAATATAACCTTGACAATGGATATAAAAACAAATAGTTTACCATATATATTTATTCAGATACCTATCGTAAGTCAAGGGCGTCTAATATTCATAACTTATACACTTACATATGTTTATATAATATTTGAACACGATGTATTTTATTTAGCTACTAATTTAAAAACGTCTGCAAGTCAAAATGTCGTTGAATTCGAATCGGATCACAATACATTTTGTTTTTAAAAATTTGGAGTAAGTACGTACTTTTTGCCCTCAGAACCCACGGACGACATGCCTACTGCCTAGACCTGTCTAAACTACTAAACTAACAAACGCATGAAGTAACTAAGAAACTATAATATCTTTTCTCAGTAAATCAGAACTCATCCATCCGACAGTAATATACTTACTTATTTAAAAAAAACCGACCAAGTGCGAGTCGGACTCGCGCACTCCGTACTTACCATTATCTATAAAAACGGAAAAAAAATCACGTCTGTTGTATAGGAGCACCCTTAAATATTTATTTTATTCTGTTGAAGTAGTTGTTGTTATAGCGGCAACAGATATATACATCATCTATGAAAATTTCAGCTGTCTAACTATCACGGTTCATGAGATACAGCGTGGTGACACACGCACAGCGAAGTCTTAGTAATAGGGTCCCGTTTTACCCTTTGGGTACGGAACCCTAAAAAACAGATAGTGACAAATCAAGGCGCGTGGCAACGAATTAATACATACCCAATTCAATATTTCTGCCTATTCAAAGCCTGACTTGACGCAAGAAAAAACGAACAAGGCAAAGAAAGAAAAAATATCAACGCGCTCCGGCGCACCATGATACTGAACTATTCGATTTTTTCTTGAATATTTTACACGTCCCAACTATTTCTCCGAAAATTAAAGAATCATTAAATGCAAGACACTTTAAGGAGCTCCGGACTCCGGGATAGCAGCCCTATACGCCGACAAAGGCGTCAATTACCGCCAATTTCGTATCGGTAACGTCCCGCCATTTTGGAGGCAGCCATCTTTGTTGCCAACAAAAGGTCTATCTTGTTTATGGTCGTGTAATCTGTCATTGTGTCTTCGTCTACTACCGCTGAAATACCGGTGTGGTGAAAAATGGTAATGATTGGGACCGTTATGTTAGGGGCGACGACCATGGGAGTTTTTGGTTGTTTTATGGTTATCAAATAGGTTTGACCGCAGGCCTGATGGTAAGTGAAGAAGTCCCTTTTATTTTATTTATAGATAGAGTATAGTGTTTTAGTATTTTACGTAAATTAATTTAAGTTTTGTAATTTAATATTAATTTTATAATTCAACTATGTATCCTATTAATTCTCAATTTGTTAATGTCAATTATTTTTTACTGTTTTTGATTAAACCATTTTTAATCATTACAATGTATCACTCGCTCTAGGACAGTTGTGCATGCTTGTAAGTGGCTGATTTACACAGGACCCTCGATTCCATAACTTAAATGATTAATTTTGTGAATAAGCTGTTGGTGTGCGTTATTAAATAAATAAATAAGACGTTGTAGATCTAAGTCCACAGAACTGATTTCGTAAAAACGTATTGTCTAAAGAGAATATTACTCGTAGGTAGATTTGGTGAGTAAGATAGGTACCTACATTCTTTAAATGCCCACTGGATGTCCGACATATAATGCTATACCCATTTGACCTTATTTTTCACCTAAAAGAACAACAATACAAAAGCGATTCTCTATTCACCTTTCGTCCCTTTAACCTTTTGCGTGTCTTAAGTTACACAGTTCGACATAAGAAAAAATGCTCCAAATGTCTTAAGTCGGACAGTTACACTTAAGGGCTTGGTCAGGATTGGACGATAAAAATCTGTGGTAGACACGCAAAAGGTTAATATCCTTCTAAGAAATACAATCACGCCCGTATTGTTGTACTACAAAGATTGAACATATTGCCAGCGTTTCCATTCGGCCTAGTTCACACTCATGGCTGAATCTGTAAAGCTGCTAGATACCATTATCTAAGGTCGCAAATCTGAGCAGTAGGTCAGTTGGGAACACAGAGCACTATTTGGGACGGCGGCGATAGCATAAATTGGAAAGTTGGACGTAGACCGGAGGAGTCTCTAAATATTTTAGAGGTGGCTTATATTGCAGTGTTTAAAGTTTCAAAGAATACCAAAAGAATGTTGATCGGTACCAATTAAAGGGATTTTATGTAATAGCTCAATCCTTCTATTGAAGCCAAAGAGAAACAGTTATAACAGTTCCACGATTTGTCACGACTATCAGTTCATGGTACCGATCATAAAGATAAGGGTTCGTAGGGACCAATTAGTGAGATCGTTAGCATCGCTCCATAATTGGCGTCTTAACTCACAGCGACGAAGACGACGCAGGCACTGCACGATTTGTGACGGAACCAATGCAAATGCATTTGATGCAGTAACCACGGAGTTAACTGCCGAAAAAAGATGCATTCCAGAAATGTTTTTGGCTTAAGAAAGTCTATTGCGGTAACTTTTACATACGTTTCCTTCACGGTGATTTGGGTGTAAAGGTAAAATTCTTTGCTAATGATTAAAGTCGATTGAGGACACGGTCTGACACTTCATCATGAAATTACATACATTACCCAAATTGAAACTAACAGTAATTTAAGAAATGGGCTACCTAGAATTGTTTTTCTATCTGCTTCAGCACTAATAATTTGTATTAACATTCCAGAACCATTATAACGAAAGTATCTTTCATAAATGCCTTTGTCCCTAACGAGGTGACCAAAGTCCTCGACCATTAAATACTAATTGAAACCTATTTTAGTAATAACATGTCAACAGTAAATAAGGGCCGTTAGTACCACCTCGATACTGTTGAATGCCCAAAGCGATACAGCGGTAATAAATCGTGTTAACTGGAGTTATAGAAACTCAGGGAACTATTATGGGGAATTTATAGTCTCCAAAATTATGGTAATTGCATCTTGTTGAAGACAAACAAGCTATTCAGACTAAATAGACATATAGAAGGATATATACAAGTGTGTTGGGTGGAACTACCATTGCAATCAACGGGCTTCCAAATTAGGTTGAAGGATTTAGGTCTATACAAAGGATCTAATTTCACACCCGAAAATTCGATACGATCCGATGCGATGGGATTCTATCATACATGGAATGGTGGCATGATAGCTCGAATAACCGACCGTATCAATTCTGGGGTTCTAGTGACCGCAGTCCAACCAATGATGACGTAAAATCAAATGAACAGTTTCAAGGTACTCGTTTTTGTAAGAATCATAACTGCAAGGCTGTTCTGTAAAATCTCGCATGAACATTTAAGTGAAGTGAACGTGAAGTGAGCTATCAATCTTCAAGCTCACTTTGCGTTAGTTTTCACAGTGAGTTTTTTACAGAACAGAACGGTTGATCATGGACAAGTATTTAAAAAGAGTTTCATTGATGAAACGAAGAGGCAACGTGACGTAAACAATGATCTTTATAGTGACGTAACCCCCAATAAGATCGAACTGTCATAAATCAAAATTAAAGTCAACTTTCTAAACAATTTAGCGCTAATAATATACCCGTTTGCTACCATAGTAAATGGTTAATATTTATAACAGCACAACTATTACAAATAAAAGGTCGCTTTATTCGCTTTATAGCAAACGGACCGTGAAGAGGACGTTTCGCGAATTGCTAAAGAAGTGCGCGGTTTTATGCAATGCAATCGCGTCCTGTCTTAATGAGTTTTTGTAAATTAATTGAATGTCAACGTGCCTTAATAACTCGTTTGGATTCCGTGGTTGCTCAATCGGTGTGATTGGTTTTAAAAGGATGTAAGTCCAGATTACTTAATGAAGGTAGTTTTGGAATGCAAATATTTGTTGGTCTTACTTGTCCTTTTAAAGTCAGTTAATTTCTGTATTGGGCAGGTAACAAGCTCGTCTGCACCTCTTTCAAAATTCGTAATGTTATAATTACTTACGCTCATTGTCACGACGTGTTTTTCTTGTTTTACTGAATAAATGGATTGCCGATCTCATCATTTTCTTGCTTATTCCACAATTTCTTTGGGGTCGACCGCACCATTGGGTATTACTTCCATGTTAGTCGTCATCTCAATCATCGCCCGTATCAATATAATATCTTCTTTAACACAGTTCAACCATCATTTCTTTGGTTTCTCCTACTCTTGCATCTATCGATCTACCCAAAACGTTAGTTTAATGTTTCTATCAACAATCTGTTGTTATTTAGGCATTACATTTAGATTTCCATCACATTTACACGTGAGCCCTAGTCTCGCTCCACATTGACAAATCTAGTATTAGAAGCCACACAAGCTTTAACATAATCTATGATACACGTGTCACGGAAGCGCGTGCTAGACCTACTAAATAATTGACATTAATGCTATTATTAGTACGCCCAACACCTGACAAAATAATGAGGTCGATCAACTGGCCTTCACGGATAGCGATATTTAAATCTATGGTCGACGTGCCATGAGCAATCAGTTTCACTACCACCTTACTAAGTGGCTCATATTTGGCAGGTTGGTCGTTAATAAAGTACATTTCTATTGATCTAGAATGACAAATGGTGAGTCTGTTCTATAACACAGCTCACTACTTGAATTATTCTTTACCTACTATTACATGACATCTGTATTCCCCGAAGGGTTCATATTAATAACTGGTGCAATATGCTCACATACATCTATATTGCACCAGAGCTGTTTAAGTCCCATGTAGCAGGGGGCGAGCTTATTTCCATCAACTGAGAACCTACCAGAACCGAAAAACTAGCAACCAATTCCAGACTGAAGAACCCAAAAACACTTCTAATGGTATAGAACCCATGAACTCATGCACATAAAGATAATTCAAAGTTTCTATTCTATACCATTAATAGCTGATTACTTATTACGTTTTCGTCATTAACATTATTCTCTACTACAGTCAAACCATTAATCATGACCCAAATACAAGATATTTCAAAAATGGCTTTAAAATACAAATGTTACATATTCAACTAGCAATTCCGGTAATTAACTGCACAAAAATGATATCATACATTTATGAGCACAAACTATGTCTGACGAAGTTACATTTAACAACTAGACGAAATTAATTGGGTCAGTTGCATATCGTCATATTAAAGTTAAACTACATATCGACCCTTTTCGGTACACAAGGGGTTACTCCAAATCTCGTTTGCTTGCAATGAGCAAAAAACTAATCGGTTTTGCGAAAAAGTGATCTTAACCTTTTGCGTGTCTTAAGTTACACAGTTCGACATAAGAAAAAATGCTCCAAATGTCTTAAGTCGGACAGTTACACTTAAGGGCTTGGTCAGGATTGGACGATAAAAATCTGTGGTAGACACGCAAAAGGTTAAGGAAATGTTAAGTGTTGAACGCAATTTTAATCATCATCATCACCACAATCATCATCATCATCATCATCATCATCATCATCATCATCATCATCATCATCATCATCATCATCATCATCATCATCATCATCATCATCATCATCATCATCATCATCATCATCATCATCATCATCATCATCATCATCATCATCATCATCATCATCATCATCATCATCATCATCATCATCATCATCATCATCATCATCATCATCATCATCATCATCATCATCATCATCATCATCATCATCATCACCACAATCATCATCATCATCATCATCATCATCATATCAGCCAAAAGACGTCCACTGCTGGACATAGGCCTCCCCCAAGTGTCGCCACAACAACCGGTCTAGTGCGTCCCGCATCCATCGGCTACCCGCGAGCCTCACCAGGTCATCAGTCCACCTTGCACTTTTAATAATTGAGTAAGGGGTCATCAAAAAGTAAATTTACACAAAATGGAAATAAAGGTTTTAATCCACACAAACACAATAGCACATAAGACATATAAACATCACTAAAATTTTAGAAGGAAAAAATAAAATAAAGTTTCGTTGCCACCGATCGAAAACGGCGTTTAGGTCGCTATTATGTCATACAAAAAAAATACTTATGTCTCTGCTCAGCTCTGCATATTCTGTTTGATGGACACTGTCAACTCCCAGTCAAATGATGGACACAAGTATATCCAAAGGTACTCCAAACATCAGCTCCTAAACCTTTCACATTTAGTCTCGCTCAGATTGCTTTACTGCCATTATATTATGGTCACGAGTTACGATGCCCTGTTAGTATGTTGTATGATGAAAATTTTTCGACATTGTTTATGTTAATGTTTGGTCTTAGCCAAGTAAATCGGAATCAGAACACTGGTTTAGAGTCCAGAGAGAAATGAAGCATACTAACATTCTACCAGCAATAATGATTATTGGAAACTTCAAATTGCATGAGATTGACATGCGCTACCGAGATATTTTAGTGGTCAAACTCATAATATTATATATTTATGATAATCGTTACCGGTGATTGAATATAACTATATCTGTTGCTCAGAAATAGTTCAAGTCTTATTCAGATAAACTAAAACAAGGTTAGGTAGATTTTTGGAGTTTACTCCTTAAGAAACGATTTTCATATTTAGCCCGCGGTATGAAAAGTGAAGCGTTACGTCCCTTGCGCACCTTTCACTTCGAGAAACGATTTTCATATTTAGCCCGCGGTATGAAAATCTAATGAGTAAAATCGAGCGTTAACTAAAAGTGAAGCGTTACGTTCCTTTGCGCACCTTTCACTTCGAGAAACGATTTTCATATTTAGCCCGCGGTATGAAAATCTAATGAGTAAAATCGAGCGTTAACTAAAAGTGAAGCGTTACGTTCCTTTGCGTACCTTTCACTTCGAGATTATGTATGTGTGTATATACAAAGTTTACTCAGCTTATTTAATATGCTTTCATTTACACTCTTTTTACGTAATCTAAACAATAGAAGTAAACTCCAGTCGTACGTCGGAGCTGACACACACGTTTTTTTGGAAGTATCTATAGAACAACACCAACATTGTATACTTAGTTCGCAATAAATATTTAGACTTTGACTTTGACATCATCATCATCATTATAGTACTTTGACAACATTCGCACGATAACTTTTTCATTAATTAATCACAAACCATGAAGCCGGTATTTAAAGAGACGAAGTACACTGAGAAAACTTCAGTTCGACATTCTTTTGTCAGTTCAAGACAAAGTATGGAAAGCCGGTATTTAAAGAGACGAAGTACACTGAGAAAACTTCAGTTCGACATTCTTTTGTCAGTTCAAGACAAAGTATGGACACAGTCTCGTCAGTCCCGTACCCAACTTGTTTCACATCTCATGTCCCAACATGTCCATATTAGCGGATAGGACCGTTTGCGTTTAAATATAGCGGGGCAGGTGCCAAGCCAGTTTGGTCTACATTTCTGCGAGTACTCAACGAAGGATGCTTGTTCAAAAAAACAAGTTCAATGCCACTTCGTGCCATGCACCCGTCGGTGGCTTTGTGGCCAAAACTAGAGTGAAGCCAAAAAAATATAGCGAGAAACGTAGAGGCAGCTGACTTCTATTGAAAACAGAAATGGATAAAGAGTATGTAGCACAGTTAAATAATGATGAATTGGGGACTGCAATAGAATAATTAGATAATCTAATTTAAATTGGAGAAGGCGAAGACCTAATTTAATCAGCTAATTGAATTAGGTCTTCCTGGTCCTGGTTGAATTCTGTCTACAACCGGACTTGGGCAATAAACGATTCATAGAAAAAACATTACTGGAGACCATCATACGCACACGTCATCGAAGATTGGAGTTATTAACGTGGGTGGCAAATATAAAGATACTCTTGGTGTATACTATGTATCTTCATATAATACTGATGTAAAAGTAGTGATAGACATAAGTTTAATACCAGAAATAAAGACAAATTAGATCAACTAAAGTCCACACATCTTTCATGGGGTACTGGGTATGGGGTATTCAATGTTACAACAAAATACCTTGTGACATATTTGAACTAAATGAAGGAAAATTTAAAACTTATGTTAAAAGTACACTTTGTAAACAAGCATATTACAAATTAGAAGATAACATTCAGGATAAGAATGCTTGGAAACATGCTGGTCCTGCTCCATAGGACAATCAAGGGTGAAGACAAAATCAAACTGGTTGATTTATGTATTAACTTTATAGATATACTGTTTCTTTTTTGTGTTTTTATTTTTCTGTTAACTCACACACTGTTTAGTTAATGGTTCCAATATCTGTAAATATGTGGGTACCATTTACCTTAATTTTAAGTTTACCTCTGCTGGTAATACTTTGTTCCTACAAGTAGCATACTCTGGGTGCATTGTCCTCACATATTAAATATTTTTTTCTGTACCAAGTTTTGTAAAACTATTATTTGAAAAG
Source organism: Mamestra brassicae (assembly GCA_905163435.1). Taxonomy (NCBI): domain Eukaryota; kingdom Metazoa; phylum Arthropoda; class Insecta; order Lepidoptera; family Noctuidae; genus Mamestra; species Mamestra brassicae. The sequence continues at coordinate 1,881,866 of LR990999.1, read as the reverse complement.
AGTAACTATGGAGTTTCTTGTCCGTTCTTCTACATAATAATCTATCTACCTTTCCGAATGGACAGTAGAGTCACTTTATTAATTTAATATTATTATTTTACTGAACTGTAAATGACGACGTTCAAAACTGCCGTTTCATGGCCTAATTGAAATAAACGATTTGACTTTGGCTTTGATGATACTAGCCTGAACTACACTGAGCGTGGGGTCCTGTTCGGTTCGATTCCCAGGTCGGGCACAAAGTGTTATTGGGTTTTCTATTAAATACAGGAATTTCTCAGTAACAGCCCGGAGTTTGGAAGTTGATGGTGTGCCATCCCGTGCCTCGGAAAGCACGTGCACAAATAAGTATATAGCTATCCCACTGCAGGGCAAGTGCTCTTCTTATAAAGCACGCTTGCAGAAGATGGGTGGCCAATTTCAATTAATAATATAATAATAATATCTTGGGACAACTCACACACGGTCATTTGATCCCAAACTAGGCAGAGCCTGTGCTATGGCAACCAGACAACTGATAAACATACTTATTTATTTCTAAATACATACATATTATAGACAAATTACACCCAGACAGAGAACAAATGATCATGCTCATCACACAAAGATTTATCCTGGGTGGGAATCGAACCCACGACCTCCGGTTTAGCAGTCAGGGTCACTATCCACTCGACCAACAGGCCAGTCGAATTGTTAATTAACTAGATATACGCCCAGGTTTCCTCACGATGTTTTATCATCCGATATCAACAGAAAATTCGTATCAAGGTCACAGACATAGCACCTGTCTATAACATCGTTATGATGGAAAACAAATCGACCACATTGTCTGGTCACCTTGACTGTGTGACAGACAAAACAAACATACATATTTGGTGCCGAGGTGAGGCATGTTTCTATGAAAACTTGGAGTAATTCACATGAATCAATATATATAAAATTCTTCCGTTACTGAGTGACTGACAGACAACGCACAGCCGAAACTACTGGTCGTAGAAAGCTGAAATTTGACATGAAGATTCCTTGGGGAGCATTACGAGACCCAAAATTCCTACGGGAACGGAAAAAAATGGGATATGCGCGTACGAAGTCGCGGGCAAATGCTAGTTGACAATATATTTACGTAGCAGAACATCAGGCTAGTATTCCACAAAAAGCTTTCAGTGCACTCACAATAAGTTATTCCCAGGATATAATAATTACTTTTGGTCCGTCAGTTATCAATATAGGACACATATTTTTGTCTTTTTAAATCAATAAAACAACAAAGATAAAGCCAATCAAAGTTCAGGAGTGGGGTGCATTAAAGGTCAGGTGACGTCACGCGAAATTTCAACGCACTGTATCGTCTGAATTTATTGTATACATGACAAAAGAAAAAAATACGTGGACAATATTTTTTGGTAATACCGCCGCGAATCATGATTCGCGGCGTCTAAATTTTAACTTATTTTCATTATTTATTGTTATTTGTGTATTATTTGGATATTAATCTGGCAATAAACAATTTCATTTCATTTCATTTCAAATGTATTTTTTTCTGGAAAATCCCCTATTACCATTAACCGTGCCTAAAAAAAATTGTGCACAAGAAATTGCTAATCAAATCCTGATCTTATCTAAGATATGAGTTGAACATCCTATTCATAATGTCTATTCTAAAAGGTCATATCAATAAATTAATAGGCAGTTTGAAAACAAATCCACGGCACGTGGATGCGAGCCGGAACAGAATAAAGCCTAAAATTTGGAGAAAAACACTATTAATTAGAAACTTACTGAAGATTATTTGAATATTATAGACACAGGTGTTTTCTGGTAGCTACAACCTGAGAAGTTCTGCCTGTAGCTGCTAGGCAAGTGGGCTCCATCGTCATACACATCGTCATCCTTAATAATAAAACAATATTAATGGATTAGAATTAGAAAACACTAAAGAACCCTTTGATACCGCAAGGACAATTCTCGTATTTAAATTATATAAAATTTGCATTCTAATCTCAAATTCAAGGTGTCGAAAAAACATCTAATTTAATTTCTTGTCATTGTGGATCGCTATCTAACACTGCAATTCCGAACCACTATTAATTGCACCTTTAATAAAAATACCTTAATTTTAGTTTATTTTTAGGCACTACTTGTATGGAAAATGTTATTCCTGTTAGCTGAATGTACACTTTTTTTTAACGTTTTTATTTGTATAAAAAATAAATTATAAAAGTATTATTCATATTATTCAAAATTCTCATCATCTGAGTGATTGTGATGAGAATTTTGACTTAAATAATAATGTTTTCAAGTACGAGAATTGGCCCTCAATTGGCCTACAAGCAATTAGTCTATCCTATTTTTTTCAACGAACAAACAAAACGCAAAACCCATAAAATATTCTGTAACAATTGATTGCATATAACTGCTGGCATTGCAAATAACATTCTGCAACATTGGAGCGCGGTGTAATCTATCCATTTGCATGTGTTACAAGCATCCGAACGCAGTGAACGCTCTCGTGATGTATTGGTGAATTCAATTTTACGTTTTTATTTCGGTTTTGTGAATTATGTGCTAGTATATGGGTCAGTGAAGTTTTGTGTCGAAACTAAAAGGATCGTGTGAACGCTCTCGTGTATTGTGGTATGTGTTTAATTAGATGTGTGTGTTATTAGTTCTCTATCTATACTAAAATAATAAAGCTGAAGAGTTTGTTATTTGAACACGCTAATCTCTAGAAATACCAGTCGAATTTGAAAACTTATTTTTGAATATGATAGCCGCATTCATGAGGAATGCTATAAGCTATACGGGAACGGGATATGCGCGTACGAAGTCGCGGGCAAAAGCTAGTGATATATATGATGTGATTTCATACCATAAAAATGATGTGTGATTTCATAACCAATGCTCTCAAAATGGTGAAATAAAATATCGTGAGTGCCACAATTTCAAAGGATCAAAGACATGTGAATTCCAGTAACCTGCACTGGGCCAGTCCTGGTTTTTGCAGGAGGCCTGCGTTACAGGGGCATTACAAGCAGATTATGCTTATATGTTGTGGTATGGAAAAATCCTAGCGAAGGTCACACACTGGTCTGATTAGTGATTAGTTATATTCTTTAAATAGGACAGTAGCTAAGTAAATGTAAATGACTTACGTTACTGATGCTTTGAACCTTCAATTCAAAGATATTGCGGTTTTCATGTAATCGGTTTTGAATTTTCTTACTAGTATATACTTGTACGTATGTGGGTATCTGACGTGAGCCCGGAAATTGCTCTCTCGGTAAGTCCGGAATGATAAGTAACTGCAACAGTTGATTAGTCAGCGAGTGATAAGACTCAGAAAAGTAGGGTTTCCCCGAGTCGTTCTTTTGCACGGAACCATCCGGGCATCTATGACGTGTCCTGGGAATTACCGGGCTATTTGTCAACTTTCGAGGATATGGACTGTCGTTGATATATCATTAGTTTCGACGAAGGAATATTTTTGTTACTGCTCCATACTACAAAAGTCCCTGCCATGCCATATGACTAATGAAATCTCTACTACATCCAGCTACAGTTACCACAGTGAAATACACTTCAAACATTGCACCCTGCTAAATCTATACCATTTAAGAAGAATCACTATTCTATTCGCAGAGGTCGACCCCTCATTACTTTGCTAACCTTTGCACTCGATAACCTAGAGTTCTAGCCGTGCCTCCGATGCAATGTACTACTAATACCAGCATGTGTTGATGTTGCGGCTAACTTGTTGAATAAGCCAGAAAGCAATGAAGCTAGTTCAGGTAACAGAGCTTTGAAATACGAATAAGAACAATCAGCCATGATGGCAATGATGTAGTAAAAATATATATGGGTTTCCCTATTAAGGAAGACGTAGGTCTGGTCGAAAGATAGGTTAAGTAGGTCGATTTGTAGGCGGTTGGAATCCGCTTGGAATACGACCATCAATCATCGATGTTCTGAAAAATAAAGTAGATGTGTTCGTAGAAGACAAAGGTTTAGTCGAATTTTTATAAGCGTAAGTGGACAGACTACCGGAAGGCTGGAAAGGGGCCGAATTAGGGCTAAGTTCAAAATGACAGCACGGTTGGCGCAGTGGTTGAGTGATTTACTGCTGCGCTGCATGTCGCGGGTTCGATTCCCGCACGGTACAATTATTTGTATGGCCAACAGATACTTGTTCCGGGTCTGGCTGTTTGTGTATGTGACTTTGTATGTTTGTAAACGCACCCACGATACAGGAGAAATTCATAGTGTGGGGCAACGTTTTTTGAAATACATAACATAACTTGTGTTGCCACCCAAACCCTTGTTGCTATCACTGAACCTAGGCATAGTTTACAACTAATTACAAATTATTTGAGAGTGATATTTTATACGTGTTGAAATCCTAAAGCCGTGAAATCCAATCAGAGCAAGTGGATCTGTCAAGTTCCTATTCACTCATCTCATAAACAAGTTTCCTTGAACCAAAATCCCTTCTTCCTTATTCTTACATTTCCTGCAACCATCACTAGTATATCAGCCTAATACATATGTAAAGCTGAACGCTTCGCAATAACAACACTCCATCAATACCCGCTAGATCTGAACCCACGATATTTAGCTAGAGGAGCGGAGAGCGTATGTTTAATGTAACGAGGTCGAAACCAAACAAGTAAACATCGATGGGACAGAAGGACAACTAAAAGTACTGAAGAGGAAGGACAGAAACAACACAGTGCTGTTGCTTTGCACATAGAAGACAAATCTAAAATATCTCAGCCACACGCGAAGTAACTAATAGTAGTAAAGGAAGAAACGCTAGATGGAACGATGGATGGAGTGAAAGATGATGAAAGGAGGGACTATAGAAATTACGATAAATAGAGATGTATGGAAGAAGACGACGTACCGACCAAAAATAAATAGGGATACCTAAGACAGGAGAATGCTGCCAAGCAAAACAGCTCATCGAGAAGTGATACTACGAGTTATGCACAGCAATGGAAAATGGCAAACAATCTTACCATTTTTTATATCCAAGTTGAGAAATACCATTGTTATCATGTTATATCTATCCACCATCTGCAACTATTAGTAGGTTACTAGATGTTATTGTATGTACTGTTTGAATGAAGTGGTTCTTCTGAGTTGTTATATTTTGTTCCTCGGGCTAAGGACTGCATTAATGTTCACTGATGTATCGCGCCGAAATATAGTATCATTGTTGCTAAAATAATTGGAGAATATATAACTTGGGTGTAGTAAGAGGCGAGGAAGGTTGGGCTGCAGCATATACTTAGGTAAATGTGTTACTATTTCGAAGTAAATTGCTTAGAAGTGTGGAATTATGGCTGTGTTTTGGCAGGATATTTCGTGGTTGCGAACAGGCGTATGCAAGATGTGAACGATTTTGAATCAAGCAAAGGGCAAAATAAAGTGCAATACATTAAGGTCATACAAAGTCTACTAATGCATTACCTACTAAAACTTGAAGATCGAAAAACTACGTTAGAGGAACGACAAATGGAACTTCAGGATTCAGATCTTAGAGCTGAAGTGGTAATTATAGTAAGGTCATAGGAGATAAGTACTGAACTATATGAAGAATAACATATTATATTAAACGTAACGTACGACGACAATCGAGATGAATGCCGCTTAATTGAAGAGCCCTATGACCAAACTTGTACTGACCTGCTTCAGACGATGATGATAATTTAAATATGAAAATGTTAACCCATAATATCCTTTATTTCATTGTTTCAGAACAAGCTACAATCTCCTTACCTCGTACAAATTGTGGAGCACTTCCTCATTTCAGTTCAATTGTGTGATACAGTTATCGTTTCATTCGTGCAGCCGTTACTATTATGAGGATTATTTCCTTGTATTACCTCATTTTAATTCGTATGCATATTGGAATGAATAGTTAAGTTTTAATCCAGATAGATACGGTAGAGTCACTAGTCATTTACACAAATTAGCATGATGAACAATCTCTACGAATAAAATAAGTAGATTCTCACTTAAAGTGGTCCACCGTCAAGAATGTACACAGATGTTCAAGAGGCTTATCAATCATAGAGAATAATAAAATTAAAGGTGCATGAGAGGTAAATGTAGGCTCACAAGAGTAGTTCAAATTTATGCTGGCTATTACATTATTTTTATCATAGCTCGTACATTATTTTTTGTATTGAGTCTCGAAGATCTATGATCAAGACAGAAGGTAACGTGTACCTTATACGTAAAGCAGAAGCCATTTGCTCAATCACCGTACCAACTATTTGGTCGAATTATCCCCATCATTACCTGTATGACCCAGTTATCCCTATAGCTCGTGACTGACCCGAGTAAGAAGACCAATCATATCTGAACCAATCCGGTTTTCTCTCTTTGTGTAGTACAAAGAAGCTGAAAACAACCGATTCATTATCACCTTAAAATAGCTACATTAAGACGTACTATTTTAATACGACCCACTAATAAATAATACGAAGCAGTACACAAACGCCCACGCTTCTAACAAAATCTTAACGGCCGTGTCCACACGTGGCCAGTTTAGACGATATTTTTATCTTTTTTAATCGTCTGTGTGACCGGTCAAGCGGGATGACTCAGTCTATGGGCACTAAACGAGCGGTGGCCGACCGTAGCAATGGTGACATGCCGTGATGCGACGCGACGATAAAAAATATATTTTCCGTCGCCATTTGCTTGTTTGGCCTACCCCGACCCTTGCTTGAACCAGCGTGCTGTGCTGTACTAACTTTTAAATTTGGCCCTATCAATATGCCCTGCCAACTATGTTGGGGTGTAACCAGATATAACTAAATGAAGTGTTTTACATGGAACTGCTCATCTGACGTCACCGACCCAGTAACGAGGTAACACGATACCACCTGGCAAGACTTGCCAGATTTTCTGGCTTCTCAATATCCATTTCGACTGTCAATGGTTCCGAAATGACACTCGAGCTAGCCAACTTGCTTTTCAAGACACGGAGACCAAACTCGGTAAGCGTTGCTTATCCTTGAAGATGGATCCCCGCGGCTGTTATAATTAAGCCAGAAGCTCCGACGGTTTTGCGGGAAGCTACTCGAAAAAAAAACACCCAGTGCGGTTACCGCTCCTCACCGCTTATTTCGTGCCCACAGTCTCAGTGTTGCCAGCGCTCTGACGTCATCGCCTCGTAAGTCGCGACACAAATGTGGTATGTTTGTAGTTAGTGTATCAAAACATTAGAAACATTTTCAACAATGGTTTACATACAATAACAAATGGCTGTCATGTCATTCAGATGGCGTTTGAATGTGTCTCTTGTGGGTGATAAGTAGCTTTAGAATTTATAATATGAGGTATTTGGGTTTATATTCATGAAGAACTTGTGTTCTCGGTTCTGTCTGATTAGATGTTATTTATTATGATAGTTATTACTTTCAACGTCATAATATCTTCTACGCTCAGCTCACCCACAGTATCATAGTTTAGCAAAGAAATATCAGCGGAACAATCCAGTTTAAATTAAAATTAAATCTGAAACAATGAAATTAACTTTATAGATATACTGTTTCTTTTTTGTGTTTTTATTTTCTGTTTAATTAATGGTTATCAAGATTATCTGTAAATATGTGAGTACCATTTATCTAAATTTCTTTAGAAAATGAATAAGTTTACCTCTGATGGTAATACTTTGTTCTTATAAGTAGCATACTCTGGGTGCATCGTCCTCACATAATATTAAATTATTTTTTTGTATACCAAATTTTGTAAAATCATTATTTGAAAAGAGTAACTATGGAGTTTCTTGTCCGTTCTTCTCCATAAGAATCTACCTTTCCGAATGGACAGTAGAGTCACTTTATTAATGTAATATTATTATTTTACTGAACTGTAAATGATGACGTTCAAAAGTGCCGTTTAATGGCCTAATTGAAATAAACGTTTTGACTTTGACTTTGACAAAGATTCTTAATATAAATATCACCTTTCTGCCCTTATCTCAGTTTTTGTGGTCGGTGCAGCTTGTCTTCTTTATCCTTACATCTTCATTCACCGTGATCTGAACAGTCACCTCCTTTCCTGCCATATTATCTTCTTCTATCATCTGCTCTTTCATCCATCGTTTCTTTGGTCTTCCTCTACCCTTGTATGTATGTAACTCGGGCTGGTTTCCGCAAGTCCACGACCAAGCGCATATTTTTCGTGTAAATGGACAAATGTGTCATTCGATCCACTCCAGCTCCCCAAGGAAGGCCAGCAACGCCTCGGTGTTACCAACTATCTCACAGAGGGTTACCTGGGTTCCTCTACCCTTACCTTCTTTTTATCTCAAAACTACCTCTAATAATATAATTAATAGTGTCCGACCGAAACAGAATTTTCAGCCGAAACCGAAACTTTTATAAATTAAATTATTTTTTTTTATATAGCATTTTTTAATTTATTTAACATGACAACACAACTTTCTTAAATAAAATTTATAACAAAAATAATGATTTATATATTATGTTATTTTAACAATTTAACACGAATAAAAATAATAAACGAGTTAAAAAAATTGACGAACACTAAGTTTTGGCGGAGCTGAAGGTTCGATAAATTTTTGGCCGAAATCGATCCTTTGGTCGATCTTTAAAATTAATCGACAACTAACATTATAAGGCAAAAGTGTGTTTGTTTGTTACCTCTTCACGTCTTAATGGCTGAACAGATTTGAATGAAATTTGGCACACGGGTAGACCACATCTTGGATTAGAACATAGGATACTTTTAATTCCGGAAGCATGTTCCCTTGGGATGGTTTCCGACTACCACGCGGGTGAAGCCGCGGGTGGCAGCTAGTTAGCCATAAATATCCTACCTCAATTTGTTTTGGACATTTTTATTTATAATGGACATTTTAAGGTCATGACGTCACTATTACATTAAATATTCAATTTCTATATTTGTGATGTCATAGCAACGACCTTTGTTATAAAGTCACATCAAAATTGTGTGGAGACATGTGGGCGATAATTGAGTAAATTAAATTAAGGATTTTACATGATATTTTCTATCGTTAAGCTGGAAATCATCAAATATAGTGTTTTGGAACTTTTAACTTAATGAGAACCTTCCGGATTCCTAGAATTTGCCAGTAGCAGTCCGGTTTGGTGCTGGGTCGACGGCATGAGTCTAAACCAGAGATACCTATGTTACTTTAGCGAAATTTGGGTGAACCTCTGTCAATCCTTCGAGGAATACAAGCATGATGTTATGTTTGTTTACTTATATCTATTAAGATACGTGATGGAGGCATTTATTTTAGAAGTATCTTCTTTACACAACTTTCTAATTAAAATTTCCTAATCTTTAAAACCTATACTTACAGCCAGTTTTAATAACTTGTCTACCTCTAACTAACTGTCAAATTATAGCTAATTTGACAGTTAGTTAAAGGTGTTAAAGGTGTGTGTGGTGTGTGCGTTTCAGCTACTGTTGGTAGCCCAACAATAGCTGAAACGTCATGTTAGAAAGGAAAATGTGACGTGCAAATTTCTTTTAAGTAGTACTTCCAGGTATATTATCAATCCCGTGTTGAATCTTCAAAAAAACAACTTTTTAGGTGTTATTTATTTTGACTCACACTTCTCCCCGACCCTTCCTTCTATTTCCCTCATCTCTTTCCACCTCTGCTTAACCTTGCGTGGATTATTAGCGTCATGCTGAGTGTTATTTTTTTTTACATCTTTGTTGCTAACTACGGCAAAATATCTCAACTTGTAGTACTTTATACCTTTTGACGTGCAGGTGTACGGATATCGTTACTTGGTTTACATATTTCACTACCATAGACATAAGTTTTGCATTTTCCTCATCCGACCTTGTCTGTGATCATTAAAAACTAATCACGAGTGTCTGTTGTTAAGAGTGTTGCCATGTTATTCTGCAAAAAAAGGTTTTGTTGTTTAAATTAAGTATCCATTATCAGGTAGCTTTAATGTTACCTTCTTTTTGTATACTTATTAGCTATTCATTGTTGATTTTTTTTTAATTTATACGGTAGTTAAAATTTGTAGCCCTCGATTTCTTTCGCAAGCATACTGTTATCATTGTGAAGCTCTAGCTGTATGTTATCCTATACTGTTAGAAATATGTACATTTCTCATCCTGATCCTAAAAGGGGAATCCACTAGGGTTGCTCCCGGAATCACCTTAGTTGCACCAAATACAAATTACGGCCGATCTCAATAACAGTAGCTGAAACGTCATGTTTGCCTTCTAAACATGACGTTTCAGCTACTGTTGGTAGGTAATTTGACAGTTGGTTAAAGGTAGATACGTTATTGAAACAGACCGTTACAGCACAATACCTATTGCTACTTTAAGTGGTTATGAGTTAGTACCTAGTTATTATATATTTATTGCGTTAAGTGAAACTAGATCGATATACACTTTAAAATGCAGCAGCTTGCAAAAAATAAATCAAATTATTCCTTTAGAATAGCTCTACCTAAGCGTTCAGTCAACATTTATAACAACAAGGGCAAATAAATTGAATAAACATAAACACAGCCCGCGAAGATCTATATTGAAGGCATCTCAAGGTGTTGTTCAGCTTGTTCAGCAAGTTCAGCCGGCCAATCAATATAATGAAGATGGAATGACAGCTCACTTCGTGATCACGTGACATATTCATTATATGGATTGACAGCTCAACTCGTGATCACTTCACCCAAGCCTTCACTTCGACATGTTAACAGAATCGACCGGCAGTTTTAGCAGAGCGTTCAGTCAGACAGTCAGTCGCGGAACTATTTGATTTAAATGCAATTTAATGCAAATCAAATGGAAAAACACATGTTTTTTAAACTTTATTTTTCGCATTCCAGGATGAATGAACCGGAACTCCAAACAGTATCAGATGTTAACAACTTCGAAATTTATAGAGCAGTCAAATATTTTAATTAAATAATAATAAATTAAAGACACCTGTGCAGTGTACGTATTAAACCTAGGTTAGAGACAAGTCTAGATCTAGTATTTACGTACAAAAGAAATTTATTAATTATGCAGACTGACTGGAGACAGGATTTGGAAATACCCACCTGCGGTTAACTCATGCGTATTATTACATTATTATGCAAAAGTTATATTTTTTTCTGTTCTTATTTTAGTGAGTCTGTTGACCGGTGTCCATTTTTTTAAAATAATGTATTAGTTAATTAGTAGATATTTAAATCATAAGCAATGATAATGAAAGTGATCGATTGATATCGATCTGTTATTGGAACAGGTATTGGCGTTGCTGATATTTTTTTTTAAATTGGTTGTTTGTCAATCACAACCAGCTGGAGTGGAACTCTCTGCCTGCGTCTGTGTTTCCGAACACATACAACCCTAATCTCTTCTAAATGAGAGTGAACAGGCATCTTCTGGGTAAGCTCGCTCCATCGTCGACTTTGTCTCTGTCATCTCTGACCTAGACTAGAGTCAAGAGCAAACCCATGTCAAATAAACAAAAAAATTATATAAAAAAGGTGATCTAATCTAGATAAAGTGTGATTATATCAGTGAAAACGACTGTTGAAAAGTCCAAAATGTATGGAGTTGACATGTGCTACCGAAATGTCAAATGTTTAATCACCAACTGCTTTGACAATGATATTATTGATTGCCCGATCCATCATCGAACCACAAGACGTACGGCGATGCGCCACCGGTACATTGTGGACATCCCACCCACACAAAACCTTTTGGGAACACATTCATTGTGCGTACAGCTAAGGAGTGGAATTCCCTGTCAGACTGTGTTTCCTGATAGCTACAACCTGGGAGTCTTGTAAGTCTAGAGTGAATAGGTTACTTCTAGGCAAGCGTGCTCCATCTTCGACGATAGTGGTCAAACGCGTGCCTATCAATAGTAAAAAAAAAGTAATTTTGTGTGGAGCAACTGTGACAATTATATAGTTTAAAATAGCTTCTAAGAAAAACAGCTAGGCTCCCTAAGAAGCCTCGTTTTACGCCTATTTCAGATCTGATAAGTAATCAACAAAGACCTCATTGTACTTGGAACCCCAAGACACCTTATCTCGATACCTACATTTAATTACAACATTCCCACTTCAAGCGCAAAATGGCGAATAAAATATATCGTAATAATAACAAGTAAATCAAAGCGAAACAAATGATAAGTTGAGGTCATCGTTCGTGCTCGGCGGCACCGGACGGGTGATATCTGTCCGGCGATAACCTAGCGACCGTCTGTACGGGCCTTTATCTTGTGGGAAGCTGTGGTACGACTGAAAGCGAAGTGGGACTAAATTTGGTGTCTATGTACAGTATGTACCCAAGAAAATGGCGAGACGAACTGGACGAAGCAAAGGACCAGTGGACAAACACAGACAGGCCTTGGAATGATAATTTGAAGTTGTAATTCATCGGGTAGATAGAAGCCCCAGCATCAGTCAAGCCATCAGTATCAGCATGTCCTCATAAAGTATCTAATGAAGAATTTTACGAAAGAGAGCTGTAACGAAGCAAGTTTTTCCTTAATATAATTTTACGCGCCATAATTAATGCCGGGTACATAACGACAGAACTACTAGAGTCAAGTACTTTCTAGTCTTTTCTATGCTAGAACATTCTAGGGTTCTCGCTACTGGTCTGTCGGGACCGGTATTTGCGCGAACTTTCCAGACGTTTCGACAATAGAAGGTTCTGTAATTAACTGACCTATATAAGCAGTGCATAGCCCGCGACCGAGTCAGTATTGGATTTGCGATACAAGCGAATACTTCGTAAGCGATCTTCAAGTGCGATTAAAGTGATCAGTAGTGAAGTTGTGTTTTATAAGAATATGTGAGTAGTATTTATGAGTTTAAAATTGTGATTAGTGTGGTTAAATTAAAGTGTCATTTTGGTTATTTAATCTGCTGTTTTTATTGTCACGAACCCGAAGCTCGTAACAATATTATGAATACGTGAGCTTTGAAAGAAGCACGGATGGCCGGTGCAAGGTCGGAAAATACTGGGGTGGTGACCGCGTAACGAAAGACGTAGCTTAAAAGTTAGACGGATGAGTACCGGGTCTACTAGATGCGGGTAGAACTGGACCAGTCGATCCTTGGGAAATCTGTGCCCAGCAGCAGAAGTGTTTATGCTGCAATAATAATGATGAACGAGCTTTTTTGTCGAAAAAAGAAGCATCGAATTACTATTCGTCCCTCCAACGTATACCAGGGCGAGATAACTTCCATACATATTTTAAAGCATTCATGTTACGAGTTCAAAATCCAAAAATATTTACCAATTCTGTCTAAAACAACATACCGACCGAAGAAAAACCAACAAACTCCAAGATTTAACAACCAACTGAGTGGTTCCGGAGATTATCTCAGACCATTAAACTCATAAACTTCAAAATAAATTGCAAATTAATCGCTCTCTAGCCCAAACACTTTCAGAACAGACCCGCTTACAGTCGAACCAAGGTATCGCCTATACAGAACCAAATTAATAGAACTAGTCATTGTTAGAGAAACAAAAGTATGAGAGATCAAGATGAATTGGATGTTTAAGTAATAATTTTGCTTGACCGTTTGGCAGATAAGTAGCATTTTGTGGTCATTAAATGCGATGTCCAGGGTTATTGAGAGGTGGTCTGATAGCGAAGTTTTGGCTAATTAACATGTTTTTATTTTAGTATGTTTATAATTATTGGAATAACTACTTTTGATATTTTTTTGTTTCAAGGTTGATTTAAAGAGTTGAAGACGTCAATAGGGTGTTATTTCAGTTTCGGTAATGAATGAGGTAGGCATTTTTGCAGCTTATCTGTATTGAGGTAATCTGAGTTTTCTAATAGTAATTATTCGGTAATTCTATTACCGTAATAATACTATCTCCAACGTATTCTCGAGGTGACACATTGACCTTAAATAATGATAGAATAAACATTGTTTCTAAACATTTGCCCCTTATCTTGAAATTACATTATTTATTACGTATTTATTTCAATTTTTCAATGCTCCTAACAGTCAAAGTTCACCATTTATCGCTTTAGGAAAAAATACCACAGCTCACTTACAACGTTTGATTCGGCACATCCATCCATGTTTTTCAATCTCACGTACAGAATTCAAATCAATTGCATACGAGCACAACACGAGCATGGCGTGAGAAAACCGCACGTTCGATAATAAATCCAGATTCGCATTGAGAGCGGAGAATATATCGCTTACTGGGCTGTAACCGCAATATGTTCTCGAGGACGGAGTCACAGAACATACCTAGTTTATAGCAGCTCCTTTTGAAAGAGAACTCTACGACAATACCTCGCCCAACAACAAAACTGCATCGTTGTATCTCGGATCAAACAAACTGCTTAGCGTAACTGCAAGTAATGGTACACTAAAAAATCGGTCAACTAGCCGAGGTATGGACCGAAACAAAACAGATCATGAAGGAGATAGCAGAACAACTTGGATGTCTACCTTAGGAACCGGAAAGAAGTGGTTCAGAACCGGGAACGATGAAAATAATAGCGAAAGGCTTGTGCCCGCGTACGAGGAAGCGGGAATCGCTCTGGCGAATGCTTTAAAAGTCTAGGCAGACCAAGTCTCTGTCTGAACGGAGTTAGTGACTCAATTCGATAAAGATCTTTGTAACAGAGACAACTACTCGTATTCCTAATTGCTTCTCTGTCTAATCTAAACGGATAACATCAGATTTTGTAGTGAGATGTTTTGAAATAAATCCATCGCCTGTTGCGTTGCATGCGTTTTTAGAGGCTGAATAGTCGAAAGGATGGAAGGATACTTGAAGTAGTTACGTGAAAATACAGCACATGAGTGAGTCATCAACCTTCTGTTAGGTAGGCTACGTATTTGCAATCTCCTGACTGTCACAGAAGCTATTACCGGTCGGGAACTTGCTTCCCATGAGATAGGCTGTCTGCTCGTTTGCCAACCACATTAAAAAACTTTTGCTTTGGAATTGATTGTCGGATTTAGAGCGGCAATTGTTTCCGATCTATCCGTAGTTTGTTTGTTGAAATGGATCGACAGATTCTCATGGCACGAAGCGGTTTATTTTAGGACCTTACTAAACTTGATAAGCTGTACCCTGCCAACAAAGTTATCGGAATTAGGTCAGCTGTTTTTAGTCGAAACGAGAACTTTACATTGGCAACAGTTTTCGATCTATCTCCAGTTTATCACTGAAACCAATTAACTGATTTTTATGACATGGCGTCTTTTAATTTTTTTTTCAACTTTATTGATCATTGAAACTACCACCATTTTTTATCTAGTTGCCTTACCTTTTACCGAGGCATCCTCCATGCCTAGGGTATAGTCTTTGTATGTAATGGATCACTCATCCACGGAACGACCTCAGCAAAATCTGCTTAACCTCAAGATCGAACGGTGCGACTGTTATTACTTTGACACAAGCTCCAATTTATTTCTAATATCGTTTTTAGTCTAATCAAACACTAAATGCGCCCCTGGCAGTAGATATAGAATTATAGCGATCCTACACACCAATTATCTTCAAAATGATACAGTATTAGAGCTACCTGACACAAACACAATACCTAAACTGTCATGTCCCAACCACTATGATCAACAGTCGATTAAACATGTCCGCCGCGGGCTAGATCGCATTATTCAAATGTAACGGCCAAAATATATCGACAATACAATTACTAGTATTGTGGTCATTCGACCTCTCGTTTAATTGAAACCAATGAGTTTGATATTGGCCAATTTGGTAAGGAGTTGGTGGTAAGTAGGTTCTATTTAATCTTTGGTAGAACTTAAGGCGATATGGCGCTATTCAAAGTAGGGACCTTTTAATAATAATAATCTATATACATATCTATATTTATAAAAATGAATCCCTATTTCCCTTGGTCACGGATCACGCGTGAACGGCTGGACCAATTTCGCTAATTCTTTTTTTTGTTGCGTTTGTTATTGTCAGGAGAAGGTTCTTAAGAAAGAAAATTTTGAAAAAAATATATATATCCGGCCGAAGCCAGGGCGGGCCACTAGTAATATAATATTTATTTCAGACCGGAGTCCATAGTTTAAAATATTACAAACCACACACACACATATAAACACACACTCAGAAATTAAATTTAAGAAACACTAAAACGTACATACAAGACCAATGTCATTGAACATAATCAAATGACGGACAATGTGCCGTCATCCAATGCCACATCATTGGGTTATCCACTCTATCGCCTATGTAGCGCGAACTTGGGGCGAAAACCCTTTTCTTCAAAACACTTATTATCAGACAGTACCAGACATATTAATGTCATGAAACGCTCCTTGAGCGTAGTCTTCATCATGTGCAATAGGTACAAGTTACGGCTGTTCAAGCTAAGCTAGTTGAATTATCGAATTCCCTAATACCACGTCAATTTTTAAGACTAGACGTCCAATAGGTACATATCGATACCAAAAATATCAACTAACGTAACATTTCGGTATTTTGCGTAAATGAACCTATCGTTAATTATCGTAGGGGCAATTTGGTATTTTAGGTAAATGTCCCTTACGTCAATTGATACCCCCCCCCCCCCCCCCGCCAAGCCCCGACGACGACACAAGAACGGGCGAAGGGAAGATGGGCAGTCATTCGAGCAGTCTTGAATGCGGCCGGACGTGGTATCGATATAATATTATTGTTTTACACTGCATTGTTAGTCATGAACTGCTTTTTGCCGCATCTGTACCAATCCATATTGCACTTACGTCGTTATAAGAATTATGTCGAAACTATTGTCAGGGATCAAGGCAAATATAATCAAAACAAAAATCCCCTAAAACTTGGCATTACCCTCAGCAGCCACATTAGCATCTAATAGTAAAGCTGTTAGTTCGTACAGCACAATATCTAATTGTAACCAATGACTAAAATATTGACCAATTTATAATACGAATACCTGGACAAGTTTCTCATTTGCTATGCAGCCGCTGCTAAATCCTTTTTAGCCACAAACTCGTTTCGGTAGTTACAAAGTTATTATGAATAGAGAGATAAGGTTATAACCAAATTAATTGCCAGTTGGCAACATTGTATTGTTTCTTATCCTGTCGTGTTGCCTGCTTGTTGCTGAATATCCGTTTTGCTGATAGCTCTAGTAGGCTTATTAGGCCTATCATGGCCTTATGTATAACATCTGTAGGCATTATTAATGTTGGGGAGATAGAAGTTACATAATACTTTGGTACTGAAAGCGTATGTAACGTTGTATCTAAGTATTGGATTATAATAAGTTTTGACGTGACAACGTCTAATAAATCGATGAACGCCGGCTGCACGCACAAAAAAGGATGACTCATTGTAACGTTACGATCATTTCATCAATGTTTTGTTATGACGTTGTCACGTTAAACTATCGTCCGTAAATCGATTTTACAGACAATCAATTTTTTTTTTACTTTTGCATCCTTCCACTTTTTCCAGTGCTGTGCCACTTCTAGCCAGTTCCAGACATCCAAGTCGTTCTATGGCAGAATTACTGAAAAGTGGAAGGAATGGAGAGATGCCGTTGTCCAGCAGTTGGGACAGTTCGGACTACATTTAATAATAATAATGCATACTCTACCAGTCAACTAAGGGTGGTGAAGAGATAAAATTGGAGGTGCAGTAGGTAGTAGCCGCTTTAAATCTAGATAATGTAAGTATCTTGGCTCGTGTTCTATTTTCTGCGAACCCTTGTAGAATCAAGGCGTTTGTTTATTTATGAACTACTACGGATGTACTTGCTTAAGTGTGCGCATAATTGCACTATTGTTCCTATTTATTCATGCGTGTTTAACGCCTGTAATACATGACTATCTTACACCTTACAAATAGATGCTAAACAGAAGTAGTGGCACGCGATATACGCAAGTACTTCCTTACGTACTTAAAAATAGAATAGAATAGATAAAAAACTATGAAAGCAAAATATGGCAGGTTAGGTTGAAGGACAAACTCAACTCTGTTGTTAAAAAATGTTCTCCCATACATCAATGTACGTCACGGTCAATTCTTCAACCGAAAATATAAAGATAAAACTAAAAATTTCCAATTTTCAGACTTTTTCCTGTACTTGTACTCTAAGATCTATCTTCTTGCCAAATTTCATGAATATAGGTCAACGAGAAATTCCCTATAAATTTTGATTCCCTTTAGAGTGTCGAAATATACGTTTTTTGCGGCATAAACGACCGTATCTTTTTTACGTTAACTTAGAAGTTTGACTTTTTCACAGCTTCAAGGGACTGTAGACCTGAGTATATGGTCTAAATTTCAACTCGATACCTCCACGAGTTCTCGAGATAAAGGGTCTTGGCAGACAGACAGACGGCCGGCAGGCCAACAAAGTAATCCTACAAGGGTTCCGTTTTTTCCTTTTGAGGTACGGAACCCTAAAAAATAGACACTGACAACACAACAGCAACAAACACAGTAAAAAAGAAGAATAATAGTCATAAGATAGCTAGAACACAATTAAAAACAATACCCAATCCCCGCGACCCTTATACTGTTCAAAAATCTACGCTAAAAAAACAAACTTCAAAAACTCCAATCTAGCTCATTTACATACACGACGTAACAAGAATGCCAACATGTCGAAAATACACCAACCAACACCCCTAAAAATTCCCCGAGCGATCGACTACAACAATATTCTTAATGATGGAAGGTTTTTTTCTCATAATACATATTTACACATTCATACCACATCCTCCCTCTCCCATATCGGAACACGTCTAGAGACAGGGGCGCCCCAAGCTCTTACTTATTTATAAGACAGCTGCACCAACGGTGAAAAACAAGGGGAATTTGAGATGCTTTGGAAGAAAACAGAATGAATTCAAAGACTCTAAATTGATTCAGACGGCTTAAACATTAACACATTTCACAATTAACTCAGCAGGTAGTAAGAAACCCATATAATTCTAAGCTGTTTATAGAGAGGAAATAATCAAATTTGTAAGCAAGGAAATCTACTAATAAATCAAAAATGCATACCACAGTTTACGACGGTATTAAATATGCAGATATGTCTAACTTAGTTATTAGAGGGTTTGTAACAGCTTTTCAAACACCTACATAAAATTATCGAGAAGATGAAAGACGCCCACATGCCAGCCCTATCCTCAAAGGAATGCGGCTTCAAGCAAAGGGCAAACAAATTCCTGCGCGGACGCAGCTTGACAACTGACGATCCACATCTGAGGAAGGGAGGGGATGACACCACATTGGAGACGGATTCAGAAGATCGAATCAGCAGATTGCAGAATTGATAAAGCGGCAGATATAGTCAGTGTAACCTTGTACCTAGTTTGTGGAGATCAGATAGTCAGCCGCTCCTTGTAAAATACTGATAAGGGAACGTACCCATGCTACGTGACCCGTTTTTACCAATTTTTTACCCCCCTCCCCCCTTCGGTGACCACCCGTAGTATAATATCAGCGTTAGGTGGTAATACCTACTGTTGCCACCTGATATTATGCTAAGCTTTTGGCACAATATTGTTATGAATACTTAAAATTTTTGATATTCTCTATTTGTAAGGTGTTTTTGTTTTTATGTGCCAATAAATGCAATTTTTTCTTTCTTTATATGCCAAAACCCCTCCCCTGTAGTCTTCACGTAGTAATTCATAAATAATATTTGAAATATTATTATGCAAACAGAAAATAAAAAAAATATTTTGCTCATATTCTTTATTAATAAAGCGTCATCAAATGACTTCTTCCGCTCTGGGTGGAGCGGAAGGGCGTGTCAGACTCTTACTGACTAAAACCCACCCGTGTTCCTTCTAAAGCCCTTTGCGATCCAGAGCCGCGGTGGCTCTTTCGAACAAATTCCGCAACATTAATACGGCGCTTGCATACCTATTTTCTTCAACAGAAACTTAAGAAAAGCGCTAAACGCTGCGTGCCATATTTAAATGTAGCTCAAAAAATTGGTTTTCTCTGGTGGATATTGACTACGTGACTAAAACCTAAGCCCCCTGTGACCAAGCGTGGTATTTTAAAGACCCCTCTCTCCCCCTGAACGGGTCACGAAGTATGGGTACGTTCCCTAATTGGCTGTATCTGGTTAGAGTGGAAGCCTGGATAGCTGAAATAAAGCTAGGTAGATAAATTGGTAGCCAGAAAATAGAGAAGCTAGTAATGAAAACTACTACCAAAATCCAACATTTATTAGTCAGCTGTCGAATATCGTGTCTCATCCCGATACCCGTGTTGATCTATCTCCTAAAATGTCTACTATTACTTCCTTGAGTAGTACCTACGATTTAGAATTTTAGAACGATATTAACTGGCCTTCACACCCATCGTCCAATTCTTTTCGGGCAACGTTAGTAATGGGTCTTCTGCAGACTTTACATGGTGACAGGGTGTAACTTGTTCTGTCATTTCGCCGTTTTTGGAACATGTTGCGTAAGCTGCATCGTTAAAGTTTAATTGACTGTAAGATCTGCTTTAACGGTACTGGGCGGTAAGCACCATCACAGTGTGAGGCCTTGATGTTATTGAATTATGACCATAATAATGGATGAATCACTGTTTTAATATTTGTCTTCACACATAATATATGCAAATACTTACCGATACGTGAATAAATGATGAAATCATAACGATATTTTAATATATGATGTTGAATGTTGGACTATATCGCTATCAGGGAATAAAGAAAAAAGTAGGTAACCTGTTTATCATTGATACTGGTGAACGGGACGTTTGTATGTCGGTTACAATACAAAAGGAAGAAGAAAAATGTTATCACACATGTTCAAGAGATAAATAATCTATAAATAGAATGAAAGGTACTTGTATTAAAGAAAGACGCTAAGCTCAGGATTACTAAGAAAATCATGCTCAAGAAAGAGTAGAATAATTGTGGGCTTAAAAGATGGAAAATGTAATATTATATCGGGTGCAAACAGGCGAAGTTCCAGTACCTATTTAAAAAGGTACCAACATCCACAATGGTGCACTAATACAACAAGTTATTGTGTTTGACGAGTTAGTTTTTTGGCCGCATAGATATCAAGAAAAAAAATATATGTCAAGCGATACAGCGAGCCAGCCTAGTGTAGTTTGGCGAATACTATCTAATCTCTGTCTGTTGGATGCGATAGGTACGACCAAAATGTTATACAAACACTTGATTTGCGATATGAATTTAACTATTTTTTATTACGTTTACATTCTGATATCATCTATTTGATTTTAGTTTGGATGGCAAATGCTGGTCTTGCTTGTCATTTGACATCTTTGGTACGGAATTTAGATTAAGTAGATACACTTATAAGCAGTGATCGGATAATCGGGCGCTTATATACCTAAACTTCTTCCCGTGAAAGAATATTGTGGACATGCCTTTCCGAATAAATTAGTAATCTGGGTTCCCGGGATTGACAAATTATGTAAAAACAACTAAGTATAACAAACTTAATGAAATTATAGCAGTGGTTGTTTTGATTTAGGATCTTTACTTTATTTGAAACAAATGGAATAAGTACCTATAAAAATTTGTACGAAAATAAATGGAACTACACATAATACTACACTACACGTGGCTACTATCACGTAGTCCATGAAAGGGCTGAAATGATGGGATTTACCACTGGCAAGAAACAACAACTCGCAATTGGCCTGTGTGGTGGGTTATATCTCTCTCAAACACAGAGGTAGTCTGTGTCCCAGTAGTGGAAACATTAGTGGAACGATAAACTTTGAAAACGTTAACTACAAAAGCTAGTCAACTAATATCCATGTTTAGCTCACAAAAAAGAGCCAAATTCAATCGTAAACTTGATAGCACGTGACGTATAATTCGTAAAACTAATAATAATAATAATATTGACAGGGCTATTGTTGCCAATAAGCCTGATATAGTGGTGGTGGACCGAATCGAGAGGCGTGCAATGATTGTAGACATAACCGTTCCGCATGACGAGAACCTCGTGAAAGCCGAGAAAGATAAGCAAATCAAATATATTGACTTGGCTCGCGAGGTTGTCGACATGTGGGATGTGGACTCAGCAATCATTGTACCGATAGTTGTGTCAGCCAATGGCTTAATAGCCACGAGCCTCGACCAGCACCTCAGGAGGCTCTCGTTAGGCAGCTGGATCAAGGGCCTGATTCAGAAAGCGGTACTTCTGGACACGGCTCGTATTGTTAGGAGGTTCCTCTCTCTTGAGCCCTGACCGCCGGTAGCTTGGACCCTGTTCCCGATACCGGTGGGCTACTATTTTTATATTTTTAAATGTTTTTTTTTTATTTTTATAGTTTTTAAGAAATATTTAAAAATGTAAGCAATAAGTGTAAAAAAAATGAATAAACGGAATAATAATATCTTGGGACAACTCACACACGGTCATCCGATCCCAAACTAGGCAGGCTATGGCAACCAGACAACTGATAAACATACTTATATATTTCTAAATACATACTTATTATAGACAAATTACACCCAGACACAGAACAAATGATCATGCTCATCACACAAAGATTTGTCCTGGGTGGGAATCGAACCCACGACCTCCGGTTTAGCAGTCAGGGTCACTAACCACTCGACCAACAGGCCAGCCAAAAACTCATTCAGTACTAGTAGTACTATTAGTGACACAGAACACAAATCATGTGCACAAATTGATTACATCCACGTGATCGACTGCAGGTATGATTGAAAAAGAAATCACTTTTTATTGAGCGAGTGTCGCCGGTGGCCATGTTTTTATAATTATGACTGGGCTGCTTAGAGGTGGAGGAGACGCTTGATGTTGCCGACATGATAAGCAGAGGTGCATCTCATTTGTACTTTTTATATCTTTACCTGGGATTAAACGGTGGACACCAATATAATAAGATATTACCTGTTCTTTAAACACCGAGAGGTTTGTTTCAGTAATAAGGTAAGCGAGACGTGTTAAAAGATTACATCATGGAAAGGACCTATAGGCAAGAGAACCAGAGGTAGACCGGCAGAGAGATGGCTCGATGTAATTTTGGAACCAGCGGGAAAAGAATGGACTCATAAAGCGAGTGACAGAATGATGTGGAGGAAAATGGAGGAGGCCTTTACTCTATGGAGAGGTCCTTAATAAACAAAGACATATTTTTTCCGGGTGGCACAAGAAAAGAATGTCTGGAAGGATATGGGGGAGGCCTTTGCCCAGCAGTGGGACACAATAGGCTAAGGAAAAAAAAAAAAAAAAAAATTCCGATTATAAAAATTAAATTTTGTAACTTTTAGTTATAGAAAGGAATTTTATGTATTTTTTTGTTTTGAATTCTATTAATACTAGGTATTGAATGCTGTTGAAATCGTCATATAAATTGTGAATTGAATTATTATTAAGGAAATAAAAAGGCTTAATTATTTTTATTTACGAAAGACGTGTACTACCGTCTACTACAGTTGTCTATGACTCAAAATTTTTGTACATAGTGTTTTTTTTTTTCGATATATAATGACTAGTAGCAATACGAAATTGTATTAACTGAAACCTACAATGATAATTAGTTTAACAAATTATATTCGCAGTAACACAAACATAACACAATAGGTAGACCTACAAACACAGAACGCAGGTGACACCACTAACACAGTTAGAACATTACTTATGTAAGAACAATACCACACAAGACATGCACGCAACGACCAATAAAGCAGTTGCAACAGTTAATACTTATCAGTCTGAAGCAACTTCGTAGACCGAGATATCCTGTCAGGATGTTCTTATCGTTATGAATGAACGAGTTAGCTAGACTAATAGGTGTAGTGGTTCCTGTAGAATGTGACATAGAGACGCCATATGTCGAGGAAATCAGGGTAATTTTACTTGCTTATCTCCGTGTTTTAGAATGTATCATTGCTCGTGGGTGTCAGGGAGGAATATGTAAGGAGATGACTTTTGAGGGGTTAGGCTTGAGCCAACAACATCGTAGAAAGGATTCAGGTAAGATGCTGTGTCTATCTATTAACTCATTGGTAGGTCAATCTTTGCTGAAAAAACAGGGTCCATGAAAGAATCTCTCGTGGCGCTAAGGTACGTTTCATTGTACTTTGAATATACTTACGATCTAATAATCTGTTAGTATGGATGACTTGGATGGATGGATGCGAGACGCACAGGACGCCTATGTCCAGCAGTGGACGTCTTCCGGCTGATATGATGATGATGATGGATGACTTAGGCTCATATTCCCAAACGTTACATCTGACACGACTAAAACTCATCTCATGAGCACGAAAACGTCAATTAGACAAGTTTTCAGGGACGTTCTCATGCTCATGTTGGAGTTGGAGTTTTGGAATATGAGCCTTAATTTACAAGTTTTTTTTTTATACAATTTGCGTCAAAACCTAGAAAATTAAACGTTCTGGAACCTATTACATCAGCAACCGTAGTTTTATATTCATTTTATTCTTCTTTCAAATTGACCATTTAACTCCACGCGATTTATTGCCGTAAAGACCACGTGAAATCAAATGCTGTGTTCAAGGATTAGTATCGAGAAATTGTTACTACATCTACAGTTTAATTTTATCTGGATGAAGATAATATACTTGATATTTGAAAAGTATGTTAAGCTTAAGAAGAAAACAGGTTACTAAAACCACATAGGTGTAGCGAATAAAACGGATCCTAAGATCAATTCTACCTTAGATAGAATATCTATACTTGATAACCTCTTTATGGTATACCTGTCGCAAAGAGATAAGAATTAGCAATTTTATCGATTAAATTGCGAGATATCAGGAACCTAATCGGTTTAGTCATACAAACAAGTTATTGGAATGATAAGAAACTCGTAATCTAATATCCGTTCACGCTTTGGAGGACAGCCCCTTTCTTGACTACAGAACTACAGAAAATAGGACCTAAAGTGTCTCAAAATTCCAGAAAAATCGTGATGCAACTTAAATAAGTTGTCTTGCACAAATGACAGTGGTTATCCCAAAAAATGTGCATCCCTCACAAAAACCAAATCTATAGTTGTTGATCCATCAACAATGGATCCCTAGCTATAGAACCTGTAGGTCGTTTATCACTTGTCTGACTACACAGCATTCCAGACAAGACCAAATCTCAGAACCAAGCCTAACATTTTATTCAAGTCTCATACGCCAAACCCTAAGGGCCTAAATACTTCAAACGATTGTTTTGTTTAAAAGCATGCACAGCTATAGTAACTGGCTTCTGTAACAAATTACAAGACACTTTATCGTCGGTAATTAACCTTCAAGATAAGGCTGAAGGGAGATAAGACTGGCAATTAAGTTGCTCTATGAAAGGTCACAGTCTCTTTATCTGAAGTTGGGGTAGGTAGCTGAGCTAACGAAACGAGAGAAGATGGAGTGGGTGAAACGATATTAAAAACTTTTACTGTATTTGGATTTATTGTATATGAGTATGAGTCAACTAAAGAAACGATGGATGGATGTTTGAGAGATGATATGGTTAAAAAGGGGGTTACAACAAGAAATTTGGTGCCAACCATAAATTAATTGGGTTAAAGCGAGAGGATGATGATGATCCCCAACAATATAAGTGGGTATGTAATCTAACTGACAAAGTGACCATAGTGTCATGTTAGCATAAATCAATGTCTACATAAAACCAAAATATCTAGCCACAATTTGAGGTGTAACTTCTAAACTTTGTAACGACGAACATTTAAACTTAATACCTACTGCTACAGAGTTGAAACTGTCGTGTCGTTCAAACTAAGTCCAAAGCAAATAATCTGTATCAACTTTACAGCATGTGGTCTATGCTTCAAAATACCAAAAAACGGTTCGAAAAAACGTCCGAAAATCATAACCTTTTGAGGCCGCCAACGAATACTTTCGTACGTTCATTCAAGGTTCGTGAGACTCAAAACCGGTTGCTTCGGGAATCCGATCCTCGAGAGCTTTTATCTTTTTTTTTTTCCTTTTTTTTCTACCATGTGACGATGAGCGTTCAGCCTGGTGTTGCAGACGTTGATGATTGATCGGTTGGTTTTGGACTTTTTGGTTGGCCTTAATACTGACTTGAGCTAGTGAATGTTTTATTAGTGATTGTTTAAATGTTGAAAACTAATAGGATCGAATCATCGACGACGAATTGATGTAGAAAGGACCAGTTACAAGAACAAGAATGTCGTCAACTGGCGAAATAAGAAATTTTATCCCACCAACATCTGTGACACAAACAGTCCATCTTCGGGTAAAGGTTGTGAAGTAATAAAAAAGTTGTCGTAACTTAAAACCTACGTTGTGGTACGAATATTAACGAACTTTTTATAGCAATAGTTCTCTAAGATCCTGTCCAACTTGCCTTTATGGGAAACCATAGCTTTAGTGAGTTATTTAATAAACTACGAAGAAATACCAATGATTCTGACTTCATTGAATTTACAGATGCATAAGATATGAGTATAAAAAGAAGAATACTACTTATTACTCAGACAAAGAACATATTAAATTAAGCGTAGTTTAAGTAAATCCGGTAATTCGTATCGAAAGTGGTGAGTCAAGTGAAAGCGTTAAATATTTACGTACATTGCTTGTCGCAAATAAACTCTTTTTCTTTCTTTCTTCAAAACGTCAAGATGAATATAAAAAAATGCTGAAGTTAGTTAGGTTTGGCTTGTAAAAGATTAACGACTATCGTGTTTAAGAATTAATGGTTGAATTGTTTGTGAACATTTTGAATCAAAAATCCATATAACTATCTACACCCAAAAGCCTCTCATGTATAAGGATCCGAAAAAGACTCAATCAACTTGAGCAAAGGACAAAGATGATACAATCAACGTCTTTTAGTCCCAACGGACGATGAAAACGAGCAAAAAAAATATTGACAAGTTAAAGTGCACGAGCCGAAGCTTGCATTTGTGAAACAGAACTGAAACGGGCTATTTATAGAAACAATTTACTTAAGCACGACTTGAAGTTAACGGACCGATACAATTTGGCATGATTACCAGGGGCCATTGACAGGCAAATACAGTAATATCAATGACTTTACAGGCACCTAAAAATTCAGCTGATTTAGTGCCTGTGTATCGGCAGCCTAGGGTAGGGTACCCCGTTAGGTGGCGCTCTAATCAGGTTCTAGGTTTTTTTCTCACGGTTAGCCAACGTTCTGACAGGAAAACGTCTGCCAGGACCGCTAGTATACTATAGATACCGAAGTGTATTGTATCCTGCAGATAAGTTTCCGAAAAAGAGTCATATAACTTCGACTATCTATACCCAAAAGCATCTCGTATATAAGGATCCGAAAAAGACTCAATCAACTTGAAAAAAGGGCAAAGATGATACAATCAACGTCTTTTAGTACCAACGGATGCTAAAAACAAGCAAAAAATATTGACAGTTGAAGTGCACGAGCCGAAGCTTGCATTTGTGAAACAGAACTGAACAAAAACTATTTATAGAATCAATACACTAAAGCTAGATTTGGAGTTTACGGACTGATACAATTTGCCAATACTACAAGGATTCATTGACCGAAAAATACTGTACTGTGCAGTCTGTGTTTCCTGGGGGTTTTAAGTCAAGAGTAAATAGGTTACGTCTAGGCAAGCGTGCTTTGTCGTCTACCACACAATTGCTTTCCATCAGGTGAGCTTGTGGTCAACAACGTGCATTTAAATAATCATCATAAACAGTCCTATCAAAAAGTTTACTGATACCTAATGATTTAGTTGATTGAGGACCTGTCGACCACCAGGCTACCCTATGTAACTGAATGGTGGTGACAGAGATAGACCAAACTGATTAACTGAACTAGTCACTAAAGCAAGCAACTACTGAACATCCCCCAA
The DNA here is from genome assembly GCA_905163435.1 of Mamestra brassicae. Lineage (NCBI taxonomy): Eukaryota > Metazoa > Arthropoda > Insecta > Lepidoptera > Noctuidae > Mamestra > Mamestra brassicae. The sequence goes on along the minus strand of LR990999.1, from coordinate 1,854,035 downwards.
AACAATCAACGCCTTCCAATCTCTACAGTCAAAGACAAAAGTAAAAGAAACAGCACAGACTACGAAGGACCAAGGATAAAGGAGCTGCTATTTTTAGAACAGTTACCTACCGACATAATGTTCGTGAAATGACATGGCACAGATCAACAGATCCCGGCTTGGTAACAATAAACAAACTGACAGTAATGGTAAATAAAGTGCTATGGGTGATATGGACTGCAGGCTTAATGCTGAGAGATGTAATGTTTGGGAAGTCAGGAATGTTTGTATTTTGAGTTTTGGAGAATTTCAAAGGGGAGTTGAGTTGAGTGGTGGTGCATAGGCGACTTTTTGACGTTTGTAAAGTCAAATAATATTATGAAGTTTTAACTTTTCCTTATACTTAATAAATGCAGGTTAGGTGAAATCCTTTTGTTTCTTGAGCCTCAGTGGTTTAAGTTTAATATTCTTTTGTCACTACAACTAGCCTAGCTGGTAATTGATTCGATAGATTTCTGTTCCCGCGATAAAGATTGGTATTTTTTCTAAAACTTCTAATTTGTACCTTAATTTAAGTTCACCAATCGAAATGTCAAGATTACATAATTAGAAGAAACCATAGGCCCTTAAATGCATTTACATATTTTACACGTTAATCAACGAGTTTAACAAGAAACTAAAAGTTAAATAAAACAAAAGGTTTAAAAGAACGTGTTTCAATGTAAATGAAACACGTTCTTTTAAACAACAGAAACAAAAACTGTTCAATGTTCGTCATCGGTAAAGTGAGTTAACTTAGTTTCCGATGAATCTCAATGACTAATGCTGATGAGGTATACGAAAAGAGTCAGTTTGAGAAACATTTCAAAGAGTTTAGAACAGGGAGGGAAATATTAAAATACTTATCGGAACCTAGCATCATAAACACAGAAGTTAGTGTGTTTGTTGATTTTGCTTCCACGCCTAAATCGCTGAACTGATTTTGATGAATTTTAGTAAAGAGATAGATGGGACTCTTGGTACCTATTATGACGTCTTAAAACTACAATGGTTACGGTGTGGGAGGGAGACGGAGTTATACAAGACGCATAACACTATCCCTTTTTCACAGCTTAATCATGATGGCATTGGCACGTCATAGACTATTATAGGCTGGGTTCTTTAACGCGAGAAAAACCACAGGCAAAAGCGAAGAAATCAAACTAAATTTGTTTAGTAGAAAAGGTATAAAAGATCTGGTAAAATGCCACTTTCATTAATCATGTTGTTCTAGACACGCTATAAAACTCAACAAAACAATATTTAACGTCATAATTTCTACATCATAATAAAAACCTCGACAAAGGATTGTGAAAGTAAACAGAAGTAAATGATAAATGATATTAATTATTATGCAAGTAGGTTAAACATAACACTTTTACACGTCAATCTTTTTTGGTCATTTTAAGCTAGATGAGGCGGTAGATGAGGTGTTAAAGGAATTCCAAATACAATGCGTCTAGTTGTAACTTGATTGTTTTATTTTTTGCAGCGCTTCAAGCCCTATAAAGCATCCACAGTCACGCTTCACGGCTCAATACGATTGGTGATGGAAAGTGTTAAAGTAAGGCGTGTTTAAACAATGAATTGTTAATAATTCAGAAGGGGGAAACAGAAACGGTTATTTCAAAATGGTGGATAGAAATAGGTATTGGGGGTCATTAGTGATAAGCCGTGTTGCACCATCATGGCGCATTGGGTGCATGTACACGTGCATGTACCCAGAGCGTCAGGTGAGTGCAACAGATTTATGAATAAAAAAAAAACTTTTAATATTTTTGTACTAACATAGCTTGTAAGTTTTTATAATACTAACATAATATGGATCAAGATCTGAATTAAAGTATTTTTCTTATTTTTTTTTTATTGGAAATTGAACCACTACTTTTATGTCAGATTCTAGTCATATTCAGGATTTGGTTCATAAGGGGATTACTTTTAACATTTTTGTTCCGTAGATAGTAGGTACCTACAAGAGTGAAGAGGTTAAGTAAATTGCCAAAACGGGAGATGTGATATACATATGTAGCTTGGTAGAGGTTTGTGTCAGCTGTGGACGGCGACAGGCTTAGTTTACTAGTTAAATTAAAGCTCGTTGCTACCAGCACAGATAGTCTATGGAGTTTCTTGTCCGTTCTTCTACATAAGAATCTACTTTTTGCGAATGGACAACTGGAGCCACTATTATATTTTACGTTCAAAAGTGCCTTTTAAAGGTCTAGTTATAAACAGAATTGACTTTGCCTTGGGGTCGAATGGTTCCAGAACCATTCGACCCCAAGGCAAAGTCAATTCTGTTCTGAAGATGGAACACGCTTGTTTAGAAGTAACCTATTCACTCTTGACTCAAAGACCCCCAGGTTGTAGCTATCAGGAAACACAGACTCCTGCAGGTATTTTTCTATCTAGAAAAATAATAATTCTATTGAGTCGGCTAGTTAGATTTTCAAAAAAATATTGGACACTTAGTTTTTGCTATTTCAAATCTCCAGAGTTACGACCGCGTAACGGAAGACGAAGCGTTGGAACGCCTCCCTCAAGGTGGACCTATGGTACCTGGTGAGGGCGACGGGAATCCGCTGGATGCGGGAAACAGGACCGGCCGATGTGGCGACTTTTGGGAGAGGCCTATGTTCAGCAGCGGACGTCTTTCGACTGAAAAGATGATGATTAGATCTTATGCAGCATTGGGCCAATCATTCATTCGAAGGTGCTGACTAGGTACCGTAAACCGGGGTTACTTTGAACCACGGGGTTACTTTGATCGTAACTTCCTATTCACTTAAAAATGCAAATAGCGTAAAACGGAACTATTTTTGGTTGATTTTTTTTTTCGGATGACCACACTGATGAACTGTCACAATCATTTTTGCGGGTGCGCTGCTGATCTCACGTTGTTTTATATAAAAAAAGGTAAGTTTTTTGTTAATACCGATTTTTACTAGAAAAACTGCGTTGTAAAACTTCATATACACCTTAATACGTGTATGTATCATGAACATTTTTGATAATTTCTGTTTAGAAGCATACATTCGAGAATCCAAATAAAAAACATTTGTTGTTCTAACCTCAAAATTTTCGTAATGGAGTCGGTTAAATTCTTGCGGGGTGTCATTGATAGGGTACATGGTGTGAGATTGATCAAAAGATCAAAGTTACCCCAGCTATTAATACAAGAGTTTGAATTATGGCTTTTATTATTTTTTTTTGTTTACCAGGATAATGCCGAGAATATATAAAAAGAAACTGGGTACCCGTGAATACAGAAACTACTCTGAAGCGACGGTTAACGAGGCTTTAAGTCAGGTAGTAGACGGGAAGTTGTCTATCAGAGGTGCATCAGAGCAATATAATGTACCTTATGGAACTATTTATAATAGATATAAAGACATGAGAAAACCTGGCGCTCAAACAGTTTTCTCAGAGTCTGAGGAAAAGCTATCCTAAAATCAGCTGCAGTGTTCCGATTGGGAACTTCCTTAGATTATGTTAAAGGCGTTAATGCCATTTTATATTGATCTCTTTTTATTATTAATAAGTGCCATTGTTGATTGATCTCATTTTGCCCATTTAAATAATTAATAAGCTTGAAAAGAACATATTTTTAATAAAGAATGTATATTAGTATACCTATAGGTATTCAATTGTTATTAGTATAAGACTTTGCTTTTTGATAATTATGTTGATTTTTATCTGTCAAATAACTGTCTTAATTAAAACGTGTAGAGTGTAGACTGTTTCATTTTGAGTGTTTTATTTGAACAATGTTACCCCAAGGAATAAAAACAGCAATAACTTTTTTTCCTGTTGATCGATTTTTGTTTTCTTTTTTATTTTTTAATAGTTATTGGGGTTACTTTCAGATTCCATATTAAAAAAGGGGGGTATCAATGTAACCCCAAAATCATTTTAACTTTGATCACGCTGTTTTTATTTTTTTTCTGAAAAACAACTCATTTTTTTATTTGTTTTTTAACTTTTATAGAGAGATGTATAAAAACCGATTACTAGGTTTTTTTAAATAATTTTTAGAACCACATATTGAAAAGTTACAGAGATTTAAAGTTCAAAATTGATCAAAGTAACCCCGGTTTACGGTACCTATCAAGCTATTTTGTGTCAACATAAAAATACGGGGAAAATATATCCATATTCTCAATCAGGTGCATTCTACTGTGATGTATATTAATGAAGCGGCATCGATGCCACCACATGAAAAAACTAAGAGAACCGCATCGCCATCTACGACGAACTAACAACTAAATCTTGCACCGCGCAAGCAAAGTTCTCCGTGCGATTTGAACATATACAACAGTACAAATATCAACCATCGGGCAGTTGCCCACCAGACACAACAACCGTCTGGTTCGGAGGATCCTCCCATTTTCAGGGGGGGTATGCGGGACTTTACTCTCTTCACCTCTATACTAACATGCACAACAATCATGAACAAACTTCTTCTCGAATTCGTTCAACAATTTCGATAATTGTATTAGTGCCTAACTTTTCCAACAAATACACACATAAGTATGCGTTTGTCCGTCAAGTAAACATCTTGATAACGACAGTGCAACGAAGTACAAAGTAAATATTTAAAGAAGTGAATACAGACTCTTTTACAAGTGTGTACTGACAAATACTTCCAAGCTCAAGTCCGTCTGTGGTAGAAAAATGAGTGATAAGGGACGCATCTGTTTTATTTTATGTTAATTGAGTGGGTGTAGTTATGTATGGTGTCGGACGTAAAAGAATAGCCCCATCCCATCACTTCCCGTGGGTGTCGCAAGAGGCGACTAAGGAACTCGGACTCACCAGAGAATGGGCAGTAGCATTCTCTGTGCATTGCAACGGCTACACTGCGATCGCCAACCTGCCTGTCAAGTGTGGCGATTATAGAGAACCCCCGCTTGGGGGAGGATGATGAGTGGGTGCATAGTTAGGATTACTTATCCCTTTTTCAGTGCGTTTTGGCTACATGTAAAGGCTAATTCAGCTTATAGTTTTACCTACTAGAGGAATCTAGAACGAAGATTTCTGCGATTTGAAACATGCAAATTGCTTCAACTTTCTGGCTTACCGATACGATTCCTTGTCATGATAATTAAATTAAAAAATGCATGTTAACGATTCAATTGAAATCAATACTAATCAGATCAAAAATCAAGTAATTGATTTTGTCCAGGGGTAAATTTTAACATGATTTCTTTCAGTTGAAATGTTTTTTGTAGTAATAATCACTAACACAAACAGCATCCACTCCTTTCCAGAAATCTCAGTCACGCTATTCATTGTTCACTTGTTATACTTACTCTCTCACTCTCTCTCATTCAAAACATTGCCAGTAGGTGCTCGTAGTCGTAGCTACAAAGAATCATCGAATCATAACAAGCTATTGTACCCGACACGTGTATTGTACGAGAACTGCGCATGCATACGTGCACATTGGCTTGGCATCTGTGTAGATGTGCTTATGACATTGGAAAATACTAAATTTTTTCTCAACTTTAAACGCCAGAATATTTATAGCAGTACTTTTTGGGGCATTATTGTGACGTTTGGAGTACAGGCCACGCGCTTCCTTGTCATGTATACGTGACAATGGCGTTGAAAGGGTTAAGTACAAACAACGGAGATTTATTTTTACAACTATAAGCTGGTCCACCATAAGCCTCACAACTAAAGTTAATAGCAATCGTGAGGTTGAAAGTTCAAATTCCTATAGTTGAACTACAATGAACTCTTAGCACAATCAAGTCGCTTGAAGGAGTAAAGGAATCATCTATTAGTAGGTAAGTTATTTCAGACAACGTATCACAGTTAAGTGGTGTTAAAGAAATAAGACAAGAATTTTGAAATAGTTTATTTTTATTTTCCTGCGAATTGGAATTTCTTTATTTAGGTACTTCTTAGTTCCATACAATTAATAGGTCCGCAAAACAGGTTTGTGTAGAAAACGGAGGGTAGCTTTTCCGCTGCAGTGGGGAAAAGATGGGCGAACTCCTAGGCCTTTAGATGAGGTACAAAATACAAAAGGTAACATCTATTCGAATAACAACATAAATATCGTAAGTTATTTATTTCTAAGGTAGATCAGATACCATTAAATCTTATTCATACCTACAAACTAACAAACAAACCACAAATGCTTATTCACGACCAAACGAAGCAAACTCAATCGCTATTTCCTTATTTCGAAGTAAATCAAATATAGGTTATTAAATAAACAGATGGTGACGACTAAGTTGTGCGTTGACTAAGAGAACTGCTAGGGTTGTCACTGGCCCGATGTGGGATGAAGAACTCGGTGTCTTAAGTTCCTTGAACTTAATCAGTGTTTTAAGGCGATTTTGAGCTGTTTTATTTAGTACTCATACATTAATGTTAGCAGAATGTTTTTCTCTATCTTCTGCCTTAAATAAGATTATAATCAGCCAGTTACAGCCCTGAGAACGTCTAAAGAAATCTCTTGCGAAATGAGTCAGCCTTCACCAATTAATTTCATGCCCTTTTCGTCACTTCTGAGTAATACGAACGCAAACAATTATAATGAAAGGGTATTAGGATAAGACCCGTATTTATGAAGCGGATTTTAGTTTGAATGTTTAATGCTTGGAATTCCTGTTAAAGCGCTTGAAGCGGGTGCTCGGGAAATAATTACCGCCATATTGCACGGCGGGATTTTGGAGCGGAGTTCGGATGCGTTCGTGGTTACACTATTTGGAATCAAGCGTTCTGTTGCAAACGATTGAAGCTTTGAATTTGATTGCAAATACTTCGCAAGCATGTCCTTTATGTCAGGATGTAAGGATGCGAATTCAGATTCAATACTTACATTAATAGGTACTTTGAAAATTGTGAGATATTAGTTGTGATTAGCTCTTAGATGTCGGAACTGATCGACTCCTTATAGTCCCAAGTCCTTAGTGAGGAGAACCTACTTTTAACAGATTGTACTCAACTTTCCTCAAGCTCAACTGTTGCAGGACCCAATTAAACAGTTCATATGTCCAAAACAAAAGGTCCCAGTTAATAAGTCGTGCCGAAATGCATACCGGTTACGGAACTTCACACCCCGCCTTACTGGGACTTTCCTTATTTGGCAACGCAGTTAAATCTGGGCCCACAGCCCTTCGCACTTTCGCTTTTCAAATTCAAAAATGTCGCCCATCTTTGTGCGCTCAAAAAACATGATCAGACATACCATACGGATACTATGCCGAGCCAAACAATGGTCCTAACACGTATACAAGCACACACACCATAATACGCGCCCTCCTATTGGTTAGAAAGTCGGACAGACAGCAACACACGGCCAATGTGGTTTTATTGCAAGAACTCGCTCTGCTCTAGTGCTTTTGTGGTGTACTAATGTACGCACATGTCTCAAGTTAATGTTTGACGTCGAGTTTTATATTGAAACTGATGTTGACGAAACGTTTTTCGAGTCGAGAGAGGAAAATAAAAAGACAGACGGCACGTGCTCTTTGTTGCCGATTTATTTAGTTTATTTTTACCTCTTTGTTAGAATTAAGTGCAGCTACATTTTTCATATTTGAAATGGTCTGTGATGGGTAGAAAGTTAATGAAATTTTACCGTTAGCCATGAAGCATCAGGTTGGCAGTCGTTTAATTAAGATTGTGCGGGATGATAAATAAGCGGACCTAATTACAGGTGTGTGTTTTCTTATCGGTGTTTGTAACTCACGACTCATTACATGATAACTTGATAACATACACGAGTACTGATGTAGACAGACAGAAATGTTAGCCATGCCTAAACGCAAACGAATTCCTATACTTGAGTAATTAAGCATCCTTGTGCTTACACTTCCGAACCTAATGCAATAGTTAAAGCAACAGGAACTGCGGCATTCAAAGTCAAAGACGAAGTTAAGTGCTCATTAAACGGCGATAGGGCGACTCTAAAATTAGTTGTTCTTCAGCTTCACTGAGAGATGGTCCATAAAACCGCGGCGCAAACCAGTTCTTTGTTACCTCCGTAGTTAGCTTGCGTACCCGCGTACCAAGAGATCGAATCTACAAACGAGTTTACAGTACATGTTTCCTTCGGTACGGGAGAAGATCGTTTGCGCGGCAATATACGGAACGATACACTTGTTTCAATTGAGAAAAGTCGCTATCACGAACTGTCACGATCTCTCAGTACAAGTACCGACACAACGCGAACGTCCTTGACGCACAGAAACGACTGTTTTAGAACGAGGACGCGTATATAACATGCGCGGCTCTACTCGCCAGTTTTATCTACGTTTCTGAACGGAAACAGATCTGTATTGCATCTCCGTTGTAAATGTAATTGCAGGAAATAATACAGTTTCTCATCTCTGTTGATGCACTGAGGGAAACAGAGGAAACTAGAAATTACCTACATAGATGCTGCGGTAGTTGATAAATAAATTCATGAATTTTATTCCGTTCCGAAATGGAAATACGGTACTTTTAGCTTGGATGCATGCGGGAGAGTGAATGTTATGATTTTATGAAATATAGGACATGTTTCAGAGAATTAAATTTTACTACTAAATTAAAGTGTAGCACTTTACTATATGATTTATTTGTAAGTTTTTTCTTTAATGTGGGTAGTTGTTGGAGTCAGTTTTGCTTTTAGCCACAACGCCCAAGTAAAACGGTTTAAAGACTGAAGACTCCACGCATTTATTTCAAGTACCTGGATGACCGAGCTCTGCACTTTTTTTTTTGGTAAACGTTTTTTAAAAATAAAACCTAGCTAGATCGATTTACGCCCCCGAAAACCCCTGCCTACTAAATTTCATGAAAATCGTTGGAGCCGTTTCCGAGATTCAGATTATATAATTATATACATTCATATATATTTGAAATTGCTCGTTTAAAGGTATAAGATAGATAGATACAATAGACTTTTGAATTGTCAAGGATTTAAATTAATTAGGTACAGACAACAGCAAACCAAGCTACCCAAAACTCTCAAAATTTCCCAATTAACCTTGAACCTAATACATCAGTGCTAAAGTCGAAAATCCATTAAAGCAATTTGACAGATTGTTTTACCTTGATTTGCTGGAGTCTGTACCTATCTTACATATTTTATACACAATGGAAATCACTAAGTGAGTCACTGATGAGTAAAATCTTCATTTCAGCCCTAATCATAATAGGTGCATTGTTTGAAGATTTTTCCGATAGATACAATGGGGTCGAACAAAGGAATTTTATCTTTTATTTAAATAGAATTAATTCACAGAATACATAACAGGTTGTTTGAAGATACATGTGATTAGAAACCTAACTAAAACTATAATCTGCCTCACTACTCGAAAATTTATTTGGAGATGTGCTTGCTTTGAAGCCAAAGAAATGGCCAGGTGATCTGTTGCCCTACTATGACGTGCTAATGCCATCCAACTCCGATGATGTAAACGGGATAATGCTATTTGCTATGTATAGCTCAGTCTCCCTCTGAGAGCGGAATCATGATCGTTTTAAGACTTCATAGTAGGGCCCCTGGACTTGTAGTTACCTTCTGCGACGGCTGGTTCTAGGAAGCTCTGAAAAGAGCACCTTACCTACCTATGTACCTGGAAGATCTTGAGGAATACCTTTACAAAGCAGTGGGACAAACAGGCTGTTAAATAAAATATTAGTAAGCACAGACCGACTGAGTCATTCATGTGACCCACATCAATCATATCCTATATTTTCCTTGTACTATAAGCAGAAATGATAACAGTATAAAACATTACCAGGATACTTACTATGCCTAAAGGGCTATGTACTGACGATAATTATGACGTATCGGGACGTGATAAGGGGATTGGAAGAGGTGTTATCAGGGACGATATAATTAAAATGTTGTTTTAAGTTATAGTAGAAATATTTGAATTTCATCGAATTACCTTGTAATTTGACAGTTGGATGCGATAAGCACAGGGCTGGTCGATGTGGCGACGGTTGGGGAGGCCTATGTTCAGTATTGGACGTCTTTTGGCTGATTATGATGATGATAGGGAATTTCCAGTGGAGTCAGGCACAGTTGTAGAGCTCGAGGCATTGCTTGTTCGGTTCCTGGTCAGAAACTGCTGAAAAAGTTTTATCTCACCAACATGTTTTTTTTTTTTATAGTTCTGAATTACTGTATTTATAGTACATTAGACTCGGCTAGAATACACCTTCATGGCAATTAACTAACGGGTCTAGACAAACTTTCTGCATAATGCGACGGAAATCGAACCAGTTTCAAATTATTAACGGGTAAACAAAGCCGGTAAGAAAAAATGGCGCCACGGAGTGACCGGAAGATGATTAAACATAAAAATATACTATCGTACTTTACCGTCCAATCAATGGCGGTTCATGTGCAGGATGCATGAATCACGCATGATGGAAAAATAATACATTCTAAAATTAGATTATACGTCTCGTTAGTCTGCCTCGGTTGTTAATATCAGCTGGATTGGCGCGTGTATTTCTGGAAAAAATTGTGTTACGCATGTACCTGTAGGTAGAATGAAGTGCTAGGCAGTGTTAGGTCGTGTAAGAATTTCGATAAGTACTAGGTTAAACTGGACTGCGGAACTAAAATGGAGCTGGGCAGGACACCTGGCAAGGCGCGGTGATGAAATGGAGTAAGGCAGTGACCGAGTGGCGCCCGAGGACTGGAAGAAGAAGTCTTGATCGGCCGGCAGCGAGATGGGCGGACGACATTGTTGACGCGTGGAACCTGGATGAGGCTGGCCCAGGAACGTGGGGATTGGCACAAGAGAAGAGAGACCTATGCTCAGCAGTGGGCGAAGTCGGGCTGTGGATGATGATGATGACTAGGCTAAAACTTCACAATCGTGTTAGATAGATAGGCAAATACAAATGGTACTTATTATAGATCACACTTGAGGGAATAGAAAAACACAGGCTTAAGTTGCTAAAAAATACGGTTTAGAGTTTAGGTGCTACGAGTAGGTACGTAATTTAGCTAAACATCTAGATAATAATAAGTACTTGTCAGAAACGTTTGGCTTTAACACTTCGAAATATTTTAGGTATATTTGAAAAGTGAATGAATAATTGCGTTGTATTGCCCTAACCCTGCACACAGAAATCCGTCGTCGAGCTCAGAATGTTGAAATTTTATATACTTAACGTTTCGTTACTTGCTTTTTCACGATTTCTCGGAATTACTTCGAGAGATTATAGACTATAAAATTAAGATGCGTAAAAAAGTATTCCAAATGTTTATTTGACAATTGATCACGAGTTTACAATCGCTCAAGTTCTATTATAATCTTACGGAGTTTGCCTTTCCGGCTGCCTAGGCTTGCTTTTTTTAATGAAAGCCTAGGCAGCGTTGTAAGAAAAGGTGTAATTATTTTTTGTATAAATACCACGAAATGTTTTTGACAGTGTAACTGCAGTTCAAAACAACTATTCATTTTATTTTAACAATTCCAACTTGATTGAATCCAATGATGCGTAAGACCGGAATCGCGAAACATGCTAAAACGTTTGTAGCCTTTAGATTATGTCATGTTGAATCACTTTTTTAAACTTACTGAAACATTTTTACACTGAGAATTTTAGAGCAAATGTTGTATAACAAGGAAATGACGTCAGTGAAGTCATCGTAAGACCATTGTTATTTTGACGTGTGACTGAACCAATGTCACACCGGTTATATTTTCATGTTGGCCAGAGCTATTTAAAACAATTTTGTTGTTATTTTCAAACGTGTTTCAAAATCGCGTGAGGTCAACTGTCAAAATATAATGAACTTTGTTCAGTAAACGGGGCAAATAAGAAAATAGGCTTGGTATTATTTTGTAAAGATTCCATTATTGACTTACGAATGCCCTAAGTGCTAACACAGCAGCATGTTACAGCTACGCAATAATTTATATGAAGAAATAGCAGTTGTAAACATACAACCAATGTTTTTATACGATTGAATCAGCATTGCGTGTTAACGTCTAGTATAACATGGTTCTTAATTACTGGAGCAGTTTGTGAACCATTGCATTAACCATAAATACGTACACACAGGTTTGCAGATGCGTGGAAGTAATACGAGTTCTGCAAACATCTGGCGTTCTGACCTCAATCTCATCTCGACAAGCGACATTTTCGCCACGTTAGGAATATTCTTCACCATTTCTCAAGATCTTTGTCGCAAACACTCGCCGCCTGATTTACTACAGGAAGGTCTCAATTTGAAACGTGAACCGCCACAATCGAAGGATGTACCAAAAGGAATTTATAACTCCAAGAATGATACTACGCAATTCACCAATAATGATTGTAGGTGGACACCGGCTGAATATCATTTGTTTGTGTTAGGTCTTTCAATGTTAATTTATCTTCGGAGGTCTGGTGTGATCGGAATTCGAATGAGCCGAACGATTTGTCAGGGGTACAGGAAAAGTTTGGAGGCTTGAATTGATAAGTAATCGGAGTTATTATGCGCTGCCAGAACGTTATTAACCTTTTGAACGCCATTGTCACGTATACATGACAAGCAAACGCGTGCCCTGTACGCCAAACGTCACAAATATGTGACAAAAAGTACGGCGAATTTGTGGCTTGGCGTTGGGGGCACGCCGAAGCGTTTTTGCTCTGGCGTTCAAAAGGTTAATTAGATGAAATTGACAGTGAAACTGTTTGTCACTAAAATAGAAGCGAAAGCGCGCTGAACAACCAACTTATTTGTATCTAAACCATCAATCTAAAAACAGTATCAAACTGTGATCTAAATAGGTTTACCGCTCCGTGAAAAACGATCCAATCCAGCATCGTACTTTCACGTGCTTTCGCCACGTGTAAAATCTCGGAACTTGAAATGTCGATCGTGAGCTCGCTGACTCGACAACAACATGCAAATTCACCACTCGAAATGCAACGTGACATGACGTGGAGGGGGGTAACATTCCTAGCGCGGGGGCTGCGCGCGGGCGGCGACGGTCATCGACCGTCCTCAGGCGGCCGCGCATAAACTACGCAGCCGCATAAGGTCAATACAGCGCGCGCCATCCGCGACCGGTCTCTCCGACCACTCGCAACCAGAACGTTTCGAAACACTATTGTTCGTTCGGAAATCAATTACTTAGCTGACGTAGTGCCACATGCGAATTAATTTATAGATCCTACTGAGTCCCACATTACGTATGCGTATTATCTAGAAATGATTGGATAGTAATCCGTTTAGCTGTCGCCAGACGTGTCCGGCGGACGGTAGCCTACTTTTACAACGAGATTAAGCTTGCAGTCGCTTGAATGAAGTTACATCCATTGGCAATTTGAAGGATTACGTCGTTTTTCTGTAGATGCTGTGCGTGTTGCGTCACCTTGCAAGCAACATGTGCCCATGACGAGTCACCTGATCCAATGAATCATAAGTACACTACAGACATCAGTCATGGCGTTCGAAGCATGTGTGAGAATAATAATGCGAGTTGTTTTAAGATAACACCGTTTGCTCAACCAATTTTAAGTGGTCACAGAAGCAATCTTGAATATTTCCTAAATGATATCATAAATCTGAAGATAAGATAGCATAGTTTCAAACTGTTGTGCCATAAAGTTTAAGTCGCATTGGTTTTATAAGGATTTGATTTATTTACCAAAAATACGATACCAGACAAGACGTTATAAATTGATCCAGTACATCGCAAAGCAGTTAAATGATAAACATCTCAGTTGTTTGTTGTTGAGACCAATGATGACTTCATGGCTGATGACGATTTGTTCAAGTAACGTTCGACGTCTTAACCATTATCCTATTATAAAAGTATAACAAGTTTTGTACTTACCTTTGTCACAGGAATCGTTCTTGAATCAGTTTACCTTACACAAGTTTACATTAAACGTCGGTAAGGGTTCATTGTTTTGATATCCGGTTGCTTTACATCTACATACATTGCATTTACGTCCGCCGAGTTACCGCCGATTTAACAAGTTCCTTGAAAGTATACTCGTAATGCAAGCAGTTTACTTATGCGTAACAAAATTATATTCCGTGTTATATTACCCATTGTAGCAACATTCGGGCAATTATCTTCATATATAGACAGTAATTTGCAGATATTAATTATGAGAGGCGCGCCATGTGACAAAACTCTTTTGCATACCTCTTTCCAACAATGCGGTCCATAAAGAACAATGGTAAAAGTTCCAAAGCTTCTATACGCTTTTTACTTATCTTAAACGTAATCTGAACATTACCACACAAATGCTAATTACACTATTCAAAACTAAACGTACTTACTTCCACAAACAAGGGGCTTATGGAATCGACATTAGCCGGTCGGTAATTGTGTGATGTTTGGCGCGCCGTCTCCGAACAAGAAAACTGACTTACGTTCATATCCAGCCGTCCAGGACCACATGGAGACCATCGCCAGCAGCCAGTGATACATGAGACCTTCGATCTTCCAATAGAGGGGAGCGCACAAGGGTTTGACGAGGCGCAGCGCCATCATCCACACCACGTAAGCGGGGATGCAGTATATGTTGTTGACGACCGCGAATGTCGTTCTTGCCACGATCCGCACGTACCGGCTGAAACAGCAGGGCCGCGTAGGTTCATCCATGACCGTCTCGCCGCGCTTTGCGCGAACTACCCTCGTGGGCGGCGACGTGCCTCAACGAACGACATACACATGATTGGTGATATGAGATGTGACGTGCTGGACACCACAGTTGAGTGACGCGACCGACAAGGGTTCCGCGAGCTAGCGAGACGAGGCGGGATGGCCGTACCGCGCTCACCCTGCCGACAGCTGCCGAGACGCGGGGGCTTTCGTCGTGCGCGACAATGGCGCTGCTCACTACCGCCGACAAATCAAACAAATTGTTTATATTCGACGATATTTATTTATTGGAATCGTTCAGGGCATCACTGTCGGATATTTCGTTAAGTAGTGAGTACAAATTTTAAAATCGCCCGTCGGCGAGCGACGGCCTCGCTCGCCGGCGAGCTCACATGCGATTTCGTTTGCGACACACATTTGACACCGATCGACGTAACATTAACTCGTACGACGCGAGCACACATAGACAGACATACACAATTTTTATTACGATGCTTACTGTGGCACGACCGCGGCCGGCCGAGCTCGTCGTGTAAAATTAATACAAATTTCATTATATAAAATTAAAAAACGACATCGGACCGCAGAAATGATACAAAAATTACAATATTAATGACTGTACACTATCTAATATATACAATATTTGCCAGCATAGATATGTGCGGGGGCTTTATATACAGGGCGGTGGGGTTGGCGTCACGGGCTCCCACAGGGCGCTCACACGTTATAGTCGTGCGACATGAGCCCGTGCACCTGCTCCAGGCGGTACGCGAGCCGCTGCTTCTGCGAGAACTCGTCCTCCTCGAGGGTCACCGTAAGCTGTTCGTTGTACCTCTCTGCATACGCGTACAGCTCGTTCAACGCACAGTTCGTGTTGAACTCTTTAGTATGGAGACGCGACTCCTCCGCGAGCATAGCGTTCATATCCTGATCGGATATCGCTGGCATTAACTTAATATCCGCATAATAACGCTCCACCCACTCCTTATATACCGGTATGTCTTTCGCGTAAAGAAGCTTGGACGACGGCGAGTCTTTACCGAGGATATGGTCGGATGTGGAGCACGAGTCCATAAACGTTTGCGCAATAACTGATAAGCAAGAATCTACCGTGTTGGACTTGTGAACGTCAAAAACGAAGTTAGGATTCTTGATCAGGTTGACCCAGAAACGTAGCGGAAGGGAATTACTCTTCCAGGTGTGCACTACTTCCGGATCGGAGATTGTGTGTTGCAGAGCCTGATCGTCGAGGAAGTCGAACATGTACTTTATAGCGAGAGGAAGCGCCGAGCCGCGGTGCGCCGTGCTAAAAATAGTCTCGAATAAATCATCGACAAACTTTTGCAGAGTGCCCTTGGTGGCGAGAAGACGGGTGAGATATATTTCCGAGACCATTTTATTGCCACGCTCTCCCTCTTTGCGTGCGTCATCGTCGTGGTGGCGCACCAAATGCCAGTATTTGAAACCACCGCCGTGTTCGTATTTGAGGGGGCTGGCTGGTGGACTAGCCGAACCGTATTTACCGCGGTTGAGTGTTTCGTACGTGTGGGACTTGTCGTTCTTCTCCATGTTCGATAGATTGTATACGGAACTTTGTTTAGCAACGAGACTAAGACAGGCACCGTCCGGTACGCGGTAATGATTAAGAGTATTGAGCTTGCGCCATTCTCCTTCGCATTTAGTGGTACTATCCTCGTCGTAGAGGATCAGCCGGCCGCAGGCGCCCGTGCGCCACTCCAAGTCGAGATCGTCACGACTTGGCCTCTGGGAGTACGGAGTCGCGCGGTAAATTGCGTCTAAACACTTCTCCTTCACCTGACTAATCGTATCACAATCGAGAACTTTAACGTGAACGTTTTCAGTAGTAGCCTCTAAACCACTAACGAATAATGTCTGTTGTGAGATCGACACGCTAACGGTCATCGGTTTAAAATCTATGGACTGCCTAATGAGCTTTTCCTCGCTTAGGGAATATCGTGCTTCAGAAGTTATCGCGTCTACAGGCCCTTTGTCGACTTGACCTTTCATCGACCTAAACAACAGGTACAGCGGTTCGCCAGCGCACTCACGAAGGAATTTATACAACAGGAAAGTGAACCAAGCACTCAGCATTTTCTCAGCGACGCTCTCGGTACGTCTCAACAACAACTTGGGGTGATTCTTTCCTTCCATACATTTTTCTATTAACTCCGCTAATAATGTCTTTAATACATCAGTACAATACTCCATCTTACTCTGAAGAGTAACCATAATAAGAGAAGCTACATTAACACGATCGCGCATTGAAAAATATCTATTGCTTTCTAAAGTACGAATAAATAATAGAAGGAATGTTTTGTTCATAATTAACTGCCCAAACATTCTGAGACCTTTGTCTTTTCTAATAAGCTCTGGGCGCTCCCATTGCAGGACGGCATGGTCGTCGATGTTAGGGAACAATATTTTCATAGCATACGTACGGTAATCTAAGAAAGGAATACCGCCAGTCACATCTCCAGTCAAATCGGTCATTTCTGTTTGCAACTCTGCAAACGCTTCCTTACATTCAGCAGCTACTCTTAACTCTAGAATATCCATTTGCTCTTGCATATTTTTTAATACCCTAATGTTCTCAGTTGATTTTCTCCTATACATAACTAAAAATCCGAAAAATATCAAAAGGAGTATACCGGCGCTGACGCCAATTCCTATTAAAGCTGGCTTGCCTATGGCGGCTTGGAGGCCATCCTGCGATGAATAAGATAATTTGCCAATCCTGTACGTGAGGGCACGTCCGACTCTGACTACAACTTCGGGTGTATCTATGCCGTCTGGAAGTTCATCTCGCGAAGGCGGACGACACGTCAATTGATGCCGCGACATCGACGTCACGTTACACAAACTTTCTCCTATATGAACCTCTACGTCAACTTCAGTACAAGCTCTGTCCAAATTTTGACCGTTTATAGTTAAATACTCAGACTTATAATACTTTACGTCGTCGAATTTCTCATAAATGGGATCTGGATAAAGTAGGAATGGTTCGCCCCTTTTGCTAGTGAGATTTTGCACACTTTGAACATCGTCCATATTGAAACCGTATTCTAATTCTAAGGGTCTATCCGGATCTAGATTAAGTCCAGCACTTTCTATTCCAGGAGATTCACAAATGAGATGCGATTGATAATCAACTCTGTTGCAAGGTGCAATGTAAGGTCGGTTATCATGATACACGTATATCTGCGGAAATTGAATTGTATGGAAATTCTGTCCGGTCACTTTGATGTTTATTCCACCGGATGGAATACCCTTAGGTTGTTTTCTTTGTGACGTTAGTGGTGGGCCGGATTCTACGGACGCGACGATGGGGTCCTCCATATATTCAAACTTTTCTCGTTCTAAAGTTCGCATACCGTTATCGAAACGCATTCGTAACGTTCCCATTTTAATTTGATACGAATGACTAGTTCTACAAACGGCTTCCTCGTGCGATACAGACAGTATTGCACATGGCAAGTCGTCTATAAATGCTTGGATGTTACTCCCTGCGTTGAGATATTCACCCGTAATGCGTAGTTTAGTACCTCCAGATTGTGGACCATATTTCGGTTGAATTGAATTGATTTTAGGATTAACGAATGCGTAGTGGTGTTTAGATTCTCCGCGATAATCCGCGACGCGAACGACCACAGGGCCGTCCCGAGGCACTTCTTCACCCGGACCGTCTACGGTACAAACAATTTGCTTCGTTTTTACGTAAAGTTCAATTATTGGCTGACATTTGATACCCGCAATTGTTACGCCGTTATAAATATCAGATATATTGCGACCTAAATTAATTCCTTCAATAGTGATATTAGTACCTCCATCCCAAGGACCTAACTGGGGCCGAAATGAGTGAATCTCTGGGTTAGGGCAAGTCTGGGTACGATTCAACCATACACTGGGAACACCACACTGTTCTTGAACTTCGCATCTATCCGATCCTTGGCACCAACCACATCCAAATTTCTCTGGGAGTGCGAGGCACATACCACAATTATCTGCCATATCATTACAACGGTAAATTAGAATATGAGTATTATCCGGATTATCTAAGGGCTTCGATCCTCCCCATATAACAGCGAAGGAAGCAGTAATATTTGGAGCACGCGATGTGTAGGTAAATTCAACGGCTTCACAGTAAATCGTGTCAGCAAGGAGTTGAGCGTTTACATGAGTCACACGCCCCTCTATATTGAATTGACAAACGAACCTTGTCTGAACGATAAATTGACCTATTATATGAACTTTAACTTTTATAGCTTTCTTTACACCGGATGGAACTAAAATCTCGTTTGTGCCGTCGGACGTTGAATTTATAGTGGGACAGAAGCCGGGCCCTGAGCGATAACTGGGACCGATTCTACTAACACCAGTGACTAGTATATCGTTTCGACAGTTTTCAGCAGTGTCATGCGTACATCGGTGTCCGTCGACACACCAGTCACAAGGGAAGGAGGAGCTGACGCATTGCGTGCACGAGCTGTACGTATTGCAGTCGAAGAATGTGAAGTTGGTAGCAACGAAATCAGGCCCTTGAGTGGTGCGCACCGACAGTTTCGCCGTAAAGTGATGCTGGCCGGTGGGAAT
Source organism: Mamestra brassicae (assembly GCA_905163435.1). Classification (NCBI taxonomy): domain Eukaryota; kingdom Metazoa; phylum Arthropoda; class Insecta; order Lepidoptera; family Noctuidae; genus Mamestra; species Mamestra brassicae. The sequence goes on along the minus strand of LR990999.1, from coordinate 1,834,830 downwards.
CGAGGGCAGCGTGTCGGTACGCGGAGTGGTACAATTAACGCCATAAGGCTTCCTAGTAGCATTGGTTATAAGGGTACGATCTAAGGCTGTAAATGCACATAAGAATTGTCCATTGAGCGTTGGCAAGTTTTCGATAAGTAAATCTAACGTCCTAGCAGTCGTTCGTTGCAATTGATTTGGTGTTACTTGAGTAATAGTTGTACAACGGCCGCTGCGGTACGAGATCCAATACAGAGGATCCTTAGCTGCGTCTTGACAGTCTGATCGCAAGCTGCACTTATTTTCTAGAGAACACCATCCACAATACGGGTCTTTGGCTCCGAGACATGTCAAGCATGATTTATATACGCTACACTCTTGAACTTTCACTTTAGACACTTTACGTTCAGTCATTACATATAAATGCATAAATTGAGTATCGAAATGCAAGTCTTTGTTGACAGCTGAGCCCTCGTCGACAACGATGTCTCCATACTCAAACGCGGAGGTGGCGCTCTCGACCACGATCTTCTTGAGGTGGCCCTGAGCGGTACCGGCAAACACAACAGTGTAGTCGCCAGTGGCCGTCGCCGCAACCGCCGTTAGCCTCTTCGAAAATATTGCCACTGGTACTGCTTCCACTGGTTGTTCACCTCCCAGAGGCGTATTCACATCTAGCCCGCAGAAATCTTCGCTAATTGATTGTAGCTTTGTTCCAATACATGAGTGGGATGGTGATATGAAGTCTAGACCTCTGGAACCGTTGCCACTGAAGCAAGTCTTGATGTTTTGCATGAATTTTCGTCGGATAGCTTTGAGCGAATAAACACATAACGCAGATAGATCGGAAGGAGTGTTGGTATTGATTGATTCACTCTGACTGAATGCAGCGAACAGCACGTCATGTTGAGCAGTTATTCCTAGTTCTCCCGCTAAAACGGATCCGGCTTTTCCGACAAACGCTGCTTGCACCAGATTGTATCCATAATTACCACCGCCTTCTCCGGTACATGACATTGGGATCTCAGTGTAAGAATAGTAATTCTCATCATCATGACAGACTCTCACTAATTTACTGTAGTATGTGTCAGAGCCCACACCTCTCAACTGGGTCGTCAAAAAGTAACTGAATCCTTCCGAATTGAAACCGTAGACGTAATTAATAGGATAGCGTTCGCGAGATAGCGAATTGACGAACATCCTCGTACCAGTCGTAACCGCTGTTCTAGCTATCATAAATAGACGGTCATCTTCGAGCGAGCGACTGCTCACAGTAGGAACTTCTGAGCGGTATGGTGAGTTGCCTGTGAAAGTGACGCCTACATACATAACTTGCGTCATCGGGGGATTTGGCGGACCCGGCGCGATGAACGCCACTGTGGAAGCTGTCGCATTGTTCGCCACCACTGGCTCACGCACTTCGCGCACATCGTGAGAAATATTATTCAAGTTTCGTACAGAACACAACCCTTGCAGAACCGAACCACATGTTATTAGGCGGCTGGTCGCGTAGTCAATCACTAGAGCTTTATTCACATTGTCCGTGGGTTTTTTCACATAATTAGAAGGGCAGTCGAAGGTGCAGAGGGCGGAGTCGTTGACGGGGCCCGTGATGATCGACTGTGCGACTTCCAGGTCGGGGGAGAGTTGGTAGATTCTGTTGACAGCGCCGACGTACACCCGGCCGGTGTTGCGATCGACGGCCAGATGGTTGAAGAACGAATAGGGCGCCGTCACAGGGTCGCCGAAGGTGAGGACCACGTCTTGCGAGGCGCGCGCGGCAGCGCACGCGGCCCCCAGGGCCAGCAGCACGCGCCACATGGCGCGGGCGCATGTGGCCGGCACTCTACCGCGCGCGCCGCCGCCCACTCGTCGCACTGCTGCCTCCCGCCCGCCCCTTACATCTGCAACGCGAGACACCCACTCAGGCGCACTGTCCGCGCCCGTGCGCCGGACCAGCCGCTGTCGCCGCTTCGTTCCCATCGCACCGCACCGCTCCGCCGCCTGCTACTCGCCTATGTGCTACTATACAATGGTCCAGTAAAGCCTGTTAACGATTCATCGATGAGGACCTATCGCGTATTTTTTTTTTACGATTACTTTTAACCGCGGTGCGCACGAGTACACGTATTGGCTCGGAGAGGTCCAGTGCGGTCGGAGCGAATTCGCGAGCTGTTATGTTGCGGGGACACGCAGTCACCCTCATTCCTAGATAAGCTATATCGGTACCAACCTATTTTTATTGGACAAAACACATTGTTTTTATTTGCGGGTCACGAAATATCTTGTCGCTAATTACTTTTGATTAGGAATATTCTGGAAACCAAATGTTATGTAATTGTACAGATAAAATTAATGTGACCGAATGATTGTATTCGGTCATATTATATATTATCTGTACAATTACATAACATTTGGTTTCCAGGGCCCTGTTTAATATTACTGACAATACGACAATCGCCTCGTCGCTTGTCGCTTGTCACATGTCACTAGTCACTTTTATTAAATAGGCCCCTGAATATTCCTAGTTGACATGCAGAAAATATTTAGCGAGCGTAAAATTATTATTATTAAGCCCTCTGTTGAGTTAAATCTCTCGAGCTCGACCAAGTCATAAGCCGGTGACTAATCAATGAACCGGTTAAAAATAGGTTAGTACCAGGATAGCGCGGGCGACCCCGACGCGGTCAGTGCACTGATATAAGACACGCCGACGAAAGCCTCAGCATCATCATAAAGGGGAATAACAAAAATAATAATTTGGCATGCTGTTCGCAACGAGGGAGTGAACGTGGTAGCGTAACGATAAAATAATGAAAAAGAAAAAATCGGAGAAACGAAAAACATCGAGAATTCGAAACACCGAGTAATGCATACTCACAGAAAGGCCATTGTGGTGTACGATGCGGGCTTCAAACGTGTATTTCGTTCTATATTGAGATCATAAGCATGTGAGGCGCACTCTCATAGTGCGGGTACAGCGCTGCGAGCTCGTGGCCGAGACCTGGAACAACAAACGTTATGTTAAAGCCCCTTAGGGCTCCGTTTCAGCGACGATTTACGTTCCATTATTTGAACCCTAAAACGCTAAAGCCCATTTGCTATATTTCACAAGTTTAATTCAAAGTATATTGGTTGTGTTCAACTTAAAGCCAATTAATTAGATGGAGGTGATACGTTAATGATGTGTCAAATAAAATTGCATAACGAGATGGATGAGACCGTTAAGCCGTTATCTGCAGCTTTTACTTATTGCAAATGAGTTACTTTACTGTTATTCTGTTTATTTACAAAACCCACAACCCATTAGCTAATCTAATGATTTTATAATTGTGTTTACTGTTTAAAGGTCTTTGACAATAGATAAATGACAAGACTCGTTAATAAATATCAAATAAACAGTCACTAACATGATTAAAATGATTGAAACCTAGACCGGCTAATCGATTAACTTTTACTTTGCTATTTTTACGCCTATTTGTTTAACTTCAGCCAGACGTAGAAACTGACAAAGGACAAACAAATTGAAGAGCAGTATCGCAAATGTAGAATATCTTGGCATTGCGAGCACTGCCATTGTGACGTTTAAATACGTGTCAATGTTACTCTCGCCCCGAAATTCCCCGAAGCGAGACTGGTGTTCTTTCAAAAATCGCCGAATACAACTATTGTATTCATACACCGACATCCTTACAACCAAGTGGGTTTCGGTGTCGTCGACCCATCTCGAATGACCTACTCTACTTATCATTCTTGGCCACCATGCAGGGATTTGTACGGCATTAACTGGTAACCTATTTCATCACAACGCATTTGTTGTTGGTAGCCATCTTTGTGGGCACTTGTAGATCGGATATTTTGTTTGTCACTGTAGTCAATTTCTGAGGAATATTGATCAAGCTAAATGCATTGAAGATTTTGCGCATAATTTTAATTCCTCGGGCTTTTCAGTATAACGTAGTCAGTCTGTCTTCGGCTTGATGTTTCTACTGCTGGGACACAGATCTCCTATGTGACAGGGAGTGGTCGTATCCACCATGCGGACCCATTGAGGATGGGAGATTATCGCATGTCTACGAACGTGTAGTTCTAGAACACGGCCGCGGTTGCCTTACGTAGTTTTCCTTCACCGTTTCAAGAGCAGTACTTAGACGACTATTTACATTTTTTTTTTCTAAATCTAGTACCTAGTTACGTAATTAATCTTATCGTTATCTATTATCTACTACAAATGCAGATGACAATGAAGTTATCCCGAAAAATTTTATTTATCAATTTTGGTTTTACTGATTGTGGTTTTGAGGTTTTTTACCTCAAATTCCTTTTTAGGGTTCCGTACGCGAAGGGCAACCAACGGAACCCTATTACTAAGCCTCCGCCGTCCGTCCGTCTGACTGTCAGCGGGCTGTATCTCAAGAACCGTAATAGGTAGATAGATGAAATATTTAAAATTAAAAATAATAAATATTCAAATAAAAATAAAAGGGGGCTCCCATACAAGAAACGTGTTTTTTTTCCGGTTTGTGGTACGGAACCCTTTGTGTAAGCGTCCAACTCGCACTTGCCCGGTTTTATAAGCCCATACGCCTGATTGGGTAATTTCGTAGTCATACGGAGCTTTTAGTCATGTGAGGCGTGGTTGTACCCTAAATAGAGATGTGAGTAAAATACCATTTAGTTTTTTGTCGCGCGAGATTAATATCGGAATACCTAAATATGATTAACGGGAGCACCCCCATTGAGGAGCAAATTATAGTAAAAAGCGACAAGATTGAAGAATGCAGTGTTGGACCAATGGTAATGGCCCTGACTTCCAAGTTGGTAGTGTGGCCAAGCAGGCACTTCAGATAAATATTACTGATGTCATCTCCACTGACTGCTCTCAAAATGGTGACGAAAAGCATCTTGAAAAATTGTATGAGACCTCCAGAAACCCTCACTAGGCCTGCATGGTACATTAAAGGAGGCCTGTGTTCCAGCAGTGGCATTGATCTAGGCTAAGTATGCTTATGCTTGGTCCACATTGCCAAGAAGTAGATGTGTCTGGAAGAGGAAGATGGAAGCTTCTGCCCAGTTGGATTTTACTAAACTACATTACTAGAACACAAGCCAGGATTGCAGTTTTCTATAAAACAAAATTAATTGAATCTAACCTTTTTCTATAATTGCCACTTACTATTTCCTGATAGAAATATCTATGCCCATTAGAATTGTTTAAGTTTTTTTGTTTTTCTATGACATTGTTGAATGAATCCTTTGTGGTAAAAAATCTTAGGTCAAAGAAACATTACCTTTTACCAAAAGCTGAAATTGGGAGCCAAAAATGGATTTAAATAAAGATTCTCTTTGATTGAAATCGGCTCTGATTTATAAGGTTTAGAAAAGCTTTGTAATTTAGTTTATTTTATTTTTTTGGTATGCGTCATGCTTGTCGCAAATAAATTATTTTTTTCTTCTTCTTTCTTTCTTTCAAGAATGGTTGATAGGTGTGGTTCATGTGGTTTTCTGGTTGGCTGACCCTCGGACTGACAGACTTATTATTAGTTCCTATATTCTCAATAATGCAAAAGAAATCTATAGTTTGTATTTAGCTGCATTGAAGTAGGCAGGAAGCCTTTCCTAACAAAGAGAAGAGGCTGGGCAGAAGAAGCCATCTTCCCGAATAGATCAATTTTTTCGTTAAGTTTTTCCATTTTCTGTTAAATCCTTGCCAAAAATTGGACAGTATTCTGATATTTTTTTTTGACATTATTTTTGAACATTAATATGAAATAGAAAAGAATAGGAGATTTTTAAAAATAGTTAAGCTTTCTACCACCTAAGTTTAAGCACACAAAATGAACAATAACTATGAATGAATGTATTTTTTCCATAGCTATTTCATAAGAATATAGTTATGATGAAATATGAGATGTGTGATCAGAATACTTTCTGAGTTAGTTTACTTAAATTCTTCCTTGTAAAAAAAAAACTTCTACTACCTAAATACATTATAGGAACACCACTGATTAAAAATACTTAACATTTACCTCCATCACCTTAAAATAAACATCAAGTGTTATTTTTTGTTATTTTTTCCTGTTTTAAATTACCTACCTACCATTTAAATACTGGATTTTTTGTAACTAATTGTATTTTACAGCTGATAGGTGTAAAACACAACTACAGTAGTCTCACTAATCTGGCACTTCAGAACTCTGGCACACCCTCTGTCCATGGCTTCTCCACCACTTCCTACATACACCCTTATTAAATAAATACATTCTGAAATGCTTTATATATTTTCTTGTTTTTTATTAACAATCCAGTAATCGGAATATTCCAAAAATATAGCACCCTCTGGTTTTTATTAGTGGCAAGACTGGCAAGTATTTTACAAGTACCTAGTAGAATAAATTTATAGATAACATTTTGAAAGTTAACACTAGAGGTACCCAAGAGCCAATAATGCATAGACAATTGACCCTGAAGATAGTATTTTTTAAGAAATGAATGAGTCATAAAACTTCATTCATAAAATTGGGTTCAAAGTTCGAACACATTCATAATTACCATCCAGCAAGCATGTTTATTGTTATGGAATGTAAATAATTGTAGACGCACAGCTAATTTTATCTCCCAGATTTAAACAAGGAGGCCGCAGGTCTTAGATGATGAATAAGAAAACTGATCACGTCATCCAAGACTTGAACGTTCGTCGGGCTCAAAAACGGAACTCGCCTTATCGAATAGACAACACTGCGACTATGGTGCAGGACCGCGGCCCGCGCGACCGGTCTCAAGCCTACCGTGCCGCAACATTTTGATTACATTCCCTGCCTCCACCCACTCGCTGTAATCAACCACCTACGCGCACAGATGACACAAAAAACAATCCAATGATAAAAGTGCCCATCTTACGATACCAACTTATATTTCCATCAATATCTATCAACGAAATCCCTACTGTGAGAGAAAAGAAAGTCAGCCATTACCGCGCACGCGAGTCGATAAACGGAAGCCATTCCAATAAACGCCACGCGTTCTTTCTCCACGAATGGTCGGCTGCAATACAGAAAAGGTGTAGAACTTACCTTTTAACAGATTATCTCTTTGCTGGATAAACAACAATCCTTTAGAATCCGGGATATGGGAACTGCCGTGAGCACTATTGCACCACACACAATATTCTTTGTATATTTTTTTCACTTAAACGTAAGGAACACTTAACACCACAAGCGACGGTTTAAATCACAACATTATACTTATAAAAATACCTCTGGCGGATATCAAAGCCCGTTACAATGAGAAAAATAGCACGTTTGCTCAGGGAGTCCACGACAAGAGCATCAGTCTTCGTACATCGCCGTGGAATGATTTGGTTTCGCTTTTCGAACGAGTCTAGGCGTGACTGACCCGAGAAAAGCCGAACATTGCCGATTCGGAAACATTAGTAACCATAATTGCCGCTAGAGGCGCTTTCGGCTTTGGCTGCGTTCAAAAGTTGCGAAATTATCAAAGCAAAATTTATTTCGCATGTCTCTAAATAAATTATTCAAGTCAAAGAATTGTGATGAATGAAAACCTGATAAATTAATAATAAAATTGAGCAATGCTATTACTCGACAGCTAAAAAAAAACAAAACAGCTAACTTGAACCAGCCATAGACAATAAAGGGAAATAGTATGGAATTAGTACATACTATTTAAGAAAAGAATCTCATTGACAGTTATTACACTACGTTACGAATATTCACAAAAACTGTGATTTTATTATTTTGTTGAATGAAGTCTTAAAATAAATTACAATCCTTTGCTTGGCTTGATAAGTTACCATATACGGGACACGCTTCTTTTAATGAGATAAAAAATACTTCAAGTTCAATGGGTGCCAGAAGAAGGGTGCAAGGAGGTGTATTTTCACTCAGCTGAATTTCAAAAAACAAACGAAAACATAAAGATATTACAAAAAAAATCACTGGAAAGTCACAGCAAAACAGAATACTTATGCAATTTCGTTAACTTGAATGACATATTTTTTCCAACCAAACTACTGAACCAATTTTGATGAAATGTCTATGGGGCCAATCGGGAAGTATATTCTTTCACATAAAGAAGATTTTTTTCAAATCGGTTCATAAATGACGATGTTATGAAGTAACAAACGTGCAAAAACAAAAACATACAATCGAATTGAGAACCTCCTCCTTTATTTGAAGTCCGTTAAAAATAAAAACAAAATGTGATCGCCTATTAGATGGGTGTCAAAAGAGTTGTTACTTTTTTATTTCCGAGAAGAAATTTACTTGCCTGATGCAAATGATTGAATCAGTTTTGAAGAACTTTTGGGACCCAGCCGCCATTTTCTCAGCTTATAAATAATTATAATAAGACCCTCCACTATCGCGAGATATGCAGTCTCAGGGAATATTTCCTAGCTGTCAACGTGGGTATGCATCCAGATGTAGTGGCGGTGGACAAGGGACTCACCCCACTCTCCTTGGCAAATGAGAACTGGCGCAAACCTGCGGTACTTGATACTAACGATCGCAGGGTGGTATGGCAGAGTAACTTCACGGACTCTTTTTCCGGGCCCTACATGGGTCCGACGTAGGTCAATTAGCGTCCGTAGCCTGGCTGCGTTTCGGTGACCTCTTTGGAGAAACCGAAGGTTTTGTCTGTGCAATTGTGGACGAAGTTATCATGACGAAAAACTACCTGAGATTTATTGTGAAGGACGGCACGGCTGACATAATGTCGGGCACGTCTCCGTCCGGGAGAATCATTTCGCTTCATTAGGTATCTCTGGTTGTTCTCGTCTAGCTAACGGAGAATACTTGTATAGACATAACCTTGTAGCCAGGATTATACAACAGCAACTTTCTCTGAAATATTCTCTTGTGGACTCAGAAGTGCCGTATTTTAGGTATGTGCCCGACCCAGTTCTCGATAGTGGCAATATCACATTGCAGCATTGTACTGGGGTCGGTTCATCATCACTGACAGGACTATTGTGGCCAATAAGCCTGATATTGTGGTGATGAACCGAATCGAGAGGCGTGCAATGATTGTAGACAGAACTGTTCCGCATGACGAGAACCTCTTGAAAGCCGAGAAAGATAAACAAATCAAATATCTTGACTTGGCTCGCGAGGTTGTTGACATGTGGGATGTGAACTCGGCAATCATTGTACCGATAGTCGTGTTAGCCAACGGCTTAATAGTCACGAGCCTCAACCAACACCTCAGGAGGCTCTCGATAGGCAGCTGGATCAAGGGCTTGATTCAGAAAGCAGTACTTCTAGACACGGTACGCATTGTTAGGAGGTTCCTCTCTCTGAAGCCCCTGACCGCCGCCGGTAGCTTGGACCCTGTTCCCGATACCAGTGGGCTGCTATTTTTTATATTTTTAAATGTATTTTTTAAGAACTATTTATAAATGTAAGAAGTAAGTTATAGAAAATGAATAAACGGAATTATAATAATAATAATAATAATGTGCGATTATGGACGAAGTTATGATGACAAACAACTACCGGAAATACATTGTGAAGGACGGTACGGTTGACATATGTCGGGCATGTCACCGGCCCGGGGAATCCATCCGCCACATTATTTCCGGTTGTTCTAGTCTGGCTAACGGAGACTATTTGCACAGGCACAACCTTGTAGCCAGGATTATACACCAGCAACTTGCTCTTAAATACAATCTTGTGGAATCGGAGGTACCGTACTATAGGTATGTGCCCGACCCAGTTCTCGAAAATGGCAATTGCACGTTGTATTGGGATCGGTCTATCATCACTGACAGGACTATAATTGCCAATAAGCCTGACATAGTGGTGATAGATCGACTAGAGCGTCGCGCAATGATTGTTGATATAGCAGTCCCTCATGACGTGAACCTCGTGAAGACTGAGAAAGATAAACAAACGAAGTATCTTGACTTGGCTCGCGAGGTTGTCGACATGTGGGATGTGAACACAGCAGTCATTGTGCCGATAGTCGTGACGGCCAATGGCATAATTGCCAAGAGCCTCGACCAACATCTAAAGAGGCTCTCGTTGGGCAGCTGGATCAAGGGCTTGATCCAGAAAGCAGTACTCCTGGACACGGCGCGCATAGTTAGGAGGTTCCTCTCTCAGGGGCCCTGACCACCGGTAGCTTGGACCCTGTTCCCGATACCGGTGGGCTACTATTTTTTATATTTTTAAATATTTTTATATCATTGTATTTTAAATTTAAAAATGTAATTTGTATATAAAATGAATAAAGGAGATAATAATAATTAATCAGTTGGCACCGCCGGCTGCTGTCGCTTGGCTTTGGCCGCTTTGACGTTGCCAGCCACCACCTGTCAAATCAAGCGTATCACGGGGTCCCAGTTGACGGTGAAAAGCAATTTAGTAATTCTTTTATTTATTTGCCAAAATAAATTCGTTATATTATTTCAAATAATTAGTTATTAATTGGAATTGGGACCGTAACATACTATATTCAAAACTCTTTCTACTCTGGCCATCTAGGTCATAAACTACATTATTTTTCTTCTTTTTAGTCTGCGGCATATAGAGAGGAATCGGGTTCGTCGAACTCGGTTCATTTTTGAAATAATTTGACATCTTTTCAGAAAAAACTGGAGTTTTCCTCAAAATCATGGCCCTCAGTCTTAAATTCACGACTTCTATGTTATTAAACTCGTCAAGGAATCTAAGATGCATCATCAAATCAATAGAGAGAGCGAGTTTCTCGACTTCCAGTGCACTAGCGGTAAGTTGCGTAATCTGATTGTTTTTTCGAAAACCCATAATCGCAGCTTGTTTCTAAAGGAATCGTGCTGAGGCAAATGTTGTACGTAAATAATAACACAATTGAACTCCCTAACCTTCCTTGTCAAAACTATAGTATAAAGAACACTTCAATATCAGCATTTCTTAATTTAGTGGACCAATATTAATACCTTCCGTTGTAGAATCGGTACTGCCTTCTGTAACAGACCCTTCACTCTTGTCGTCCTTGGCATTGAGCGTTTCAATTTCTGCTTGTGAGGTTTTCTTTATTGATTAATTCGTTTGTTTACCTATTTTGAAAATGAACTCTAAATATTAATTTTCATATATTATAGACTAATCAGGCCTAAAAGGAAATTGATAAAATAAACAAACAGATGTCTTGACTAATATAATAAAGATCAATTGTATAAAGGTGAAACCATGGGGCAGTGCTAGTTGTTTTATAATACTCTGTAAACAGTAATGTTACAGCTCAGTACTTAGCTTTTGCTTTTTAGCGTTCCATACCCAAAGGCTAACCAATCCTTTGTAGGATCTGATGTTTGTCTGTCAGCGGGCTGTATCTCATGAACTATAATAGAAGATAGTTGAAATTTTCACTGAGTGTGTACTTCTGTTGCCACTACAACAAGGTGTTTTTTTTGCTTGATTTTCATAGTGGCAACTGGTAGACCCTTGAAATGCTCACAAAGCATTTCAAGAGTCTACCAGTTGCCATTATGAAAAGCAAATTTAACAACACAACCTCCACAGAGTTTTTGTTGTTAAATTTGCTTTTTAAATTCATAGTATTAAATCTTGTATGATGGTATGGAACCCTTCATGCATGAGTCCGACTCGCACTTGGCGGGGTTCCATTAAAAATCACATGAAACTGAAATGAACTTTTACTGATGTTTGCATTATAATGTTACAGCGAAAAGAGCGCGACACAATGGGAGAGCTGGAAGTTGCAGATGACAGGCTCTATGGATGTCAGACACTCAGGTCTGTCATGAACTTCCCCATAGGAGGCATCAGGGAAAGAATGCCGGTGAGTTGGAGTTTCATTCAAGACCTGTATTAAAATTCACAATTTGTGATCATATACATGACAAAGTTCAAACTCCATTGCAACAGATACTTTCTTTGTTTGCCAACTTAAAATAAAAAACAGTCATGAGTTGGTGTTGACAATGCTGTAAATGGTAGGTGTGGTAAAGTTATTATGTGCAGTGCGTCTTATTGATAATGAACACTCTGAAGTGAGCCATACAGGAAAAGGTTCTGTTTGCCCATGATATTTTTCTTGATACTGGAGATAAGCCAGAGATTAAGAGAAGACTACAGAATTGGCAACAGAAGCTGGCAAGTCTTTGATTTAAAATCAGTGCAATACAGTTTTGTCAGAGAGCACTTCTTCCTTGCTGCTCCCACTTCCTCTTCTTCCCCCTCCTCCCTCCTCCCCCTCCCTCCTCCCCTCCTCCCTCCCTCATTTCCCTTCCTCGTTCCTTCCCCCTCCTCCCTCCTTCCCCCTCCTCCCTCCTTCCCCCTCCTCCTTCCTTCCCCCTCCTTCCTTCCCCCTCCTCCCTCCTTCCCCCTCCTCCCTCCTTCCTCCTTCCCCTTACTCCCTCCTTCCTCCTTCCCCTTACTCCCTCCTTCCTTTTCTGGGCCTCTTGCAAAAAAGATATGAAGTACTAAACTGTGTATTTTTTTTACAGTTCCAAGTCGTTGTCGCCATGGGTATTTTAAAGAAAGCTGCAGCTAAAGTCAATATGGAGTATGGCCTAGACAAGAAAATTGGTGAGAAATTATTGAAACTTACTCTTTAGAAATTAGGCTAGAACTAAACAATATGTATGTGTGGGTGAACATGGATGAAACTACTTTTTTGAAATTTCTCGAAGACTGCGTAAACCTGAATTGATCCCTACCTAAAAGCCAGGTAAAATTTGAGATACATGGCGTTAACTCTCTTGGTTAAGTTGGAGTTTAAAATGACATTGGGCGTTCTTCAAGGTTCAATATCAAGTCCAAACCTCTTTTTAGTTATAAACAATCTTGAAGATTCCATAGACTATTGACTTACGACCGGTCTCAATAACGTATCTACATTTGACCAACTACCACGTACACACATGACGTTTCAGCTACTGTTGGTAACCTATACCTAATTTGACAGTTTGTTAAAAGTAGATACGTTATTGAAACCGGCCGTCAGACAATTTATTTTTTAAATAGACCAATACCATTCACAAAATCTTGACAACATAGACTTAAAGTCGAAAGTTTGGAACCACAGTTAGCTAATAGGAAATATTTGTCCATCTAGTCACTAGATCTGCAAGAATTTCCGCAATTACCTATTGTGTTACAGCTGAAGCTATTATGGTGGCGTGTGACGATGTCATCAACGGCAAGTTGTACAAGGAGGGCCACTTCCCTCTCGTCATCTGGCAGACCGGATCTGGCACACAGACCAACATGAACACTAATGAGGTGAAAAGTTTCATTTAAATACTTTAATTATGATGGTTGAAAACCAATCTAAATAATATACAATGTTTTTCGCGATTTCAGTGTTGGTCCCATAGGTTCATAATGATGAGTACAATGACCCCTAAAGAGGTATTGCGTTTATTCTGTTACACGTTGTAAATGTCGTGGCCATATCGTAGAATTGGCCATTTCATGATGTGGCCAGCTAAAACTGACCGTATTGTTTAACTTTAAATGTCAATGTTTGATGATATGTGATCCACATTTGGCCATATCATGAATGTCCGGCCACATCATGAAATAACAACTTCAAACCTAACTTCGACGACGGAGCCCCTACTACACACCTAGACGGGGCTTGTACTGCAGGATATACACTGTATACGAACCTAACATGAATAGTATGACGGGAGCTAAGTCATCCCATTCGAACCTAAACTATCCATGTTGCGGTGCCCTAAGTTCCCTTACCTGGTCAACATCATGAAATGGCTTTTTACTTCAGCTGGCACTTTATTATTAAGTAGCTTTTTATGGGAATAATTTGCCACCGCCATGATGCATCACAAAAACGAATTGATATCAGCACCTCTAACGTTGAACTAATTTACGATACAATCACTAATTTTTGACCATACATGATCCCTGGTCCAGGAATTCAATGTTCAAGGGGGTGAAAAGGGGTAAATCATTTGTGCTAAATCTGCGCAGACGAAGACGCGCGCGAAGTGCTAGCTAGGTACCTACAATAATAATAATTTATCTTTTTTTCAGGCATACGTCCATATTTTTACAAAGAAAGTGTTAGTAGGGTTGTTAGTAGTTCACACAAAAATAAATATAACAAGGTGTTAGTAATTTGTTAGTAAACAAAAACAAGTTAAACACTATAACTAAAACAATGACTTAAGACACAATATTTACATTAGTAGGTATAACAAGAAGGAATAAAAAGTTAAAACATACGAAAAGCTTAACCTATTGAACGCCAGAGCATAAACGTATCGGCGTACCCCCGGCGCCAAGCCACAATTCGTCGTATTTTTTGTCACATATTTGTGACGTTTGGAGTACAGGGTACGTCCTTGCTTGTCACTTACATGTGACAATGGCGTTCAAAAGGTTAAGAAAACTTAAACCTACCATGCTAAATAATATAAAAGTAATGGCCTCATCATCACCCACACCCAGGCCATGCCCACTGCTGGACATTGGGCATATGCCTCTGTTCTCTTGTGCCACTACAAAGTATAAAATAACTTATTACTTTGTAAAAAAGTTTTTTATCTTTCACACTAAGTACACCCAACAACACCACAGGAAAGCAAAACACGCAATTTCGTTTACTTGGATGATATATTTTATATTTTCCCTAGCTATTTTGATATAAAAACGTAAATGCTAAACCGATTTTGATAATTTCTATGGGACCAATCCCTTCACATGAAAACATTTTTCAAATCGGTTCATAAATGACGGAGTTATGAGGTAACAAAAATAAAAAAAAATACAACCGAGTTGAGAACCTCCTCACTTTTTGTAGTCAGTTAAAAAATGAAATTTGTTCGCAACCCTGTGCACGCGAGTCCGACTCGCACTTCGCCAGTTTTGTACTGTGATTTTTTATTTTATTTTGTGTATGATTGATCCGGATTGTCGTCAAATAAATGACTTATTGATTTCTTCTATTTGGCCTAAAAGACAATTACTGACCCATTTTAAAAAGGTTTATTTTTGTTCTTTTTACAGGTGATAGCGAATTATGCCATCAAGGCCTTGGGTGGCACGTTGGGCAGTAAGAAGCCCGTGCACCCCAATGACCACGTGAACAAGTCGCAGAGCTCCAACGACACGTACCCCACAGCCATGCACATCGCTGTAGCCATGACGCTGAGGGACAGACTCATGCCAGGACTTGTGGCACTCAGGGATACCTTGGAAGCCAAGGCTAAGGAGTTCGATAAGATTATTAAAATCGGCAGGTAGGTCATCAATCGCCACCCAAATTGGGGTTTGTCCGTGTATATGGTATCTCGAAATTTTCCAGAATAGATATCTCAAAGCTTATGCATTTTTTTAAATATCCCCATTTTGTTTGATACTAGCTGCCGCCTGCGGCTCCGCCCGCGCGACTGTCAAAAAATATATTATCGCAAGGGAAATTACTCCCGGGATAAAAAGACCTGTGTTAGTCTAGACTACAATCTACCTCTGTGCCAAATTTTATCAAGATCCGTTCAGCCGTTCTGACGTGATTGAGTAACAAACATCCATCCATCCATACTTACAAACTTTCGCGTTTATAATATTAGTAGGATATCGACGGTGAAGTGCCAATACCTCCTAACTGGCATTTCTCGAGAGATTTATTTTTTACAGCTTTTAATTTACTGGCGCTTTTCCCATGTATTATGTTTAATCTCCGAAGTGTATTTTTAGTTGAAACTGTATTAAATGGTTATTAACTAATTTAATATACTAATTAATTTTCAACTTCTCAAGATATTATTTTTTTCTTCCAGTTTGTGTAAATTATTGATATTTTCAGCAGTTAGGAGTTATTCGCACTTCGCAGTCGATATGTGTTTTAAACGTATTCTTGTACAGACAGGCGACGACCTGACGTAAAGTCAAAGTAAAAACGTTTATTTCAATTAGGCCATTTAACGGCATTTTTGAACGTCATCATTTACAGTTCAGTAAAATAATAGTATTAAATTAATAAAGTGACTCTACTGTTAATTCGGAAAGGAAGATTCTTATGGAGAAGAACGGACAAGAAACTCCATAGTTACTCTTTTCAAATAATGGTTTTACAAAAATTAATTTAATATTATGTGAGGACAATGCACCCAGAGTATGCTACTTACAAGAACAAAGTATTACCAGCAGAGGTAAACTTATTAATTTTCTCAATAAATTTAGGTAAATCGTACTAATATTGGAACCATTAAAGTAAAGATGAGAAGAACTAAGAATAGCAGGGCGTTCATCTCAGCGCTTCTCTCGTTCGTGGTTAATCAAAATGTAGACGATTTAAATATTGCGTGATAGTCGGCCATAGTAGATATCTTTAACCTTTTGAACGCCAGAACATAAACGCATCGGCGTGCCCCCGACGCCAAGCCACAAATTCGCCGTACCTACTTTTTGTCACATATTTGTGACGTTTGGCGTACAGGGCACGCGCTTGCTTGTCATGTATACGTGACAATGGCGTTCAAAAGGTTAATCTTTACCAAGTACAACATGACCGTGGTCCCAGGACGCACTTGATGGACGCCGTGCCGCTGACGCTGGGGCAGGAGTTCAGCGGCTACGCCACGCAGATGACGTACGGCATCGAGCGCGTGTGCGCCACGCTGCCGCGCCTGCACTACCTGGCGCTGGGCGGCACGGCGGTGGGCACCGGCCTCAACACGCGCATCGGCTTCGCGGAGAAGTGCGCCGCAGAGATTGCGGCCATTACTGGTGACTTGATGACAATATTTGTATTACCTAACACACCACCCATCTATTTGGTAACATTACTTGAACCTTTTTGAAACAGCCGTGAGGCACACACTTAAGTTTTTTGGTTTCGTTATCACTTTTTAGGGTTCCGAACCTCTGTTTGGAAAAACGGAACCCTTGGTTCACTCAGTGGTTCATTTGTCACAGCCAATTTTCTCCACATCCTCTTTACCGATTCAGGTGAAATTTTATTCACATACGTACTCTTGTGGCCCAAATACGAACTCTTCACAAAAATTCGCATTTTGCAAAATTGAGTCACTTTTTGGGGGTCAAACAAGAAAATTAAAAAAAAGAACTACCATGCGACATATCAAATCAAAAAGGGGGGCTCATTGTAAGGGTTTGAAAAGTATTATTTTCATAATTTAAAAATATTCCGTTCCGAATTTATTCAAGAAAACAGATGAAAATTGACCATAGACCCCCTTATCTCCAAAACTACCGGGCCTAAAATTTTTGTACAAATTTCTTTTCTTTGTTTTTCATGTAATAACAATCCCAACCCAATCCCACTCTTTCCAATATCTTTCGTCCAATTTCCATCCTTCCGTTTCTGTTCAAAGTGCTCGAGGCCTGTGTTCATAAACAGTTTTCCAGTTACATTTACCACAACTCCCTCATCAGCCCGTTTCAATCCGGTTTCAGGCCCGGGCATAGTATTGTGACAACCCTTAAAGTGACTGACGATATAAGGCGGGGAATGTAAGACACTAAAGTTACTACTTTAGTGTTGATCGACTTCTCCAACGCGTTTAATACCGTCAGTCACGACGTCCTTTTGTTTATCCTGTCATATCTTATGGTCTCTCCCGAAGTGCTTGAATGGTTTTCCTCTTATCTTCGGGGACGTCAGCAGTCAGTTCGTGCTGGAGACTCTTCGTCTGGGTGGTGTGAACTTGCAGCTGGCGTCCCTCAAGGCGGTATTTTATCTCCTCTTTTGTTTTCCATCTTTATTGATCTAATAACCACTGAGCTTCGGTGTGCGTATCATCTCTACGCTGACGATCTACAGCTCTATTGTCAGGCAGGTGTTGACAAATTATCGGATGCGATCGAGGAGCTCAACCGGAAATTGAGGTTAGTTAAAAGCTGGTCAGACCGATTCGGGGTGGCAGTTAGCCCTTCAAAATGTCAGGCTATCATAGTTGGCAGTTCCCATAGCTTGAGAAAGCTGAATGGCTTAACTGTACCACCCTTAATCTTTGACAACACAGTCATTCCGTTTGGTTCCGAGATTAAGGATCTTGGTCTGCATGTCGACACCTGTCTTGACTGGCGAAAGCAGGTCACGAGTGTCAGTCGGAAAGTTACCGGAACGTTGCGGTCTCTGTATCGGCTGAAAAATTGACTATGGTGATGTGTGCTACTAAGACCTGAATGCAGATCTCCTCAATAAACTTGACCGCCTTCTAAATAACTGCATTCGATTTGTCTTCAATCTCCGTAAGTATGATCATGTATCCGCGCATCACTCACTATTAAAATGGTTACCCATTCGTCAGCGGAGAGCGCTGAGGGCCTTAACTAGTCTGTTTTCTTTTCTTAATAATCCTTCGTCTCCCTCTTATGTAACTTCACAAATTCAATTCATTTGTTCTGCCCACAGTAAAAATCTTCGCTCTACCAATAATCGCCTTCTACGATGTCCCTCTCACCGCTCTGGGTTTATCCGCTCCTCTTTCATTGTTCAAGCAATTTTCCTTTGGAATGCGCTCCCTCTGAACATCAGGACGGCAACAAGTCGGTTGTCCTTTAAGGTGAAGGCAAGAAGTTGGTAGAATCATCACAGCGTTAATTCGTTGGATTCGTTTTTTCTTAATAACTTTGTTTAAGTGTATGTATGTATCTATGTATTTATAATTTTATTTTATTTTACTTCTCTCTATTTTTAGTTATTTTTTTTTTAAGTTGCACCTGCCATGTTGTCTCTGCACCACCCTAAGGTCGACTGGTAGAAAATGCCTAAGGCATTAAGTCCGCCTTTGTACAGTGATTTTACTTGTGCATAAAGTTTTAATAAATAAATAAATAATATATTTCAATAAATAACTAAAATGTTCAAATTTCCAGGCATTCCCTTCGAGACCGCACCAAACAAGTTCGAAGCGCTGGCCGCCCACGACTCCATGGTGGAAGTGTCCGGAGCGCTCAACGTCATCGCGGTGTCCCTCATGAAGATCATCAACGACATCCGAATGCTGGCCTCCGGGCCCCGCTGCGGCCTGGGCGAGCTCATGCTGCCCGAGAATGAGCCTGGATCCTCCATCATGCCCGGTGACTACATTACTTAAATACTTTACTGCATAAAACTGCATTTTTGAGGCAAACAACAGCCGCATGGCTTGATCTTCAGAGTTTAGAAAAGTTTTCTGGGAATCGGTGTAGATCTTTTTGACTTAAGGGTTTATTGGTGGAGATCCGCTCGGCATCCTTTTTCCTACGTCTACATTACCCATTTTTAAGTGTGCCACGTTACTCATTCTGTCATTTATTCCTAATATTATCTCCGCAACATTCCAGGCAAGGTAAACCCTACGCAGTGCGAGGCTCTAACGATGATCGCGGCTCAAGTGATGGGCAACCACGTAGCCACCACCATCGGCGGCAGCAACGGACACTTCGAGCTCAACGTCTTCAAGCCCATGATGGTCGCCAACGTGCTGC
The DNA here is from genome assembly GCA_905163435.1 of Mamestra brassicae. Taxonomy (NCBI): domain Eukaryota; kingdom Metazoa; phylum Arthropoda; class Insecta; order Lepidoptera; family Noctuidae; genus Mamestra; species Mamestra brassicae. The sequence continues at coordinate 1,815,421 of LR990999.1, read as the reverse complement.
GTTCTGCCATTCTCATTGGTGAGTCAACGTTCCACTAGCTTTTTATTGTGGGTAGGAAATCATCAAATGACTTCCGCTCTGGCCGGAGCGGGAGGGAGGGAGTGTCAGACTCTTACTGGCTAAAACCAATCCGTGTTCCTTTAAATGCCCTTTGCGTTCCATTGTTGCGGTAACTCTTCGTAACCCTGGCAACAGTTCTGCAAACCTGGCATCGTTTCACTAAGCTTAGGCCGCGTTACCAACTAATATAATAATAATATCTTGGGACAACTCACACATGGTCATCCGATCCCAAACTAGGCAGAGCCTGTGCTATGGCAACCAGACTACTGATAAACATACTTATATATTTTTAAATACATACATATTATAGACAAATTACACCCAGACAAAGAATAAATGATCATGCTCGTCACACAAAGATTTGTCCTGGGTGGGAATCGAACCCACACGACCTCCGGTTTAGCAGTCAGGGTCACTAACCACTCGACCATCAGGCCAGTCAAAACTCAACTGCAAGCAATTCGTATGTAGCGATGTGAGCGATTGGTCACATTATTTTTCGTAGCCCGCAATGTAATGCAACTTGCAAGCGAAGTGATTGCAGGTGGGAACGTGGCCTTAGACTCCGCAGAGTCTACACCACAGCAGCTGTGATCAGGGGGCTACAGTGCATCGCGAATTGTTTTAGCGGCAGTAAGTCTGACCGTCCACTGGAGCGGTGAGCCAATATTAACCAATGGAATTGCATAAAATCTCATCTCCGCTCCGCTTTTGCGAACTAGTTTAAAAACTCATACAAAACCGGGAAGCGGAGCGAGGCTGCGGAGCGGGGAAATGGGTAAAATCTGGCCTCCCACTCAAATTACTTAGTCTGCGTGAACTCGTTACTCCGCACAGTCCGCAACTCCGCTCAGCACTAACCCACTCCGCATCAATGGACAGACACAATCCACTAGTCCGCTCCGCATCACTCCGTCGCTCCGCGTCAATGGACAGGCAGCCTAAAGGCTCGACGTGTTTCTTGAACGTAAAACAATAGTTCACCGTTCGCTAGTTACGCGCTAGGCGCTTATTTTTAAAGTGTGCGTGGATGGCCTAATCCAAAACTATGAGGAATATCGAAAAACACTAAGAAAAAATGGCAAACTCAAATCTGTGTGGTTCTTTCCATAAAAGACCATTTCAGACACTTGATTTGCATGATCGTCATATAACGTATTGTGAATGTGAGGACCATGTAGATCGCAATATTATTATTTCATGTTAGTCTGGCAGTTTGAGTTCTTTATGCGGCAAAAGTCAAAAGTCAAAACGTTTATTTCAATTAGGCCATTAAACGGCACTTTTGAACGTCATCGTTTACAGTTCAGTAAAATAATAATGTTACATTAATAAAGTGACTCTACTGTCCATTCGGAAAGGTATATTCTTATGGAGAAGAACGGACAAGAAACTCCATAGTTACTCTTTTCAAACAATGATTTTACAAAATTTGGTATACAAAAATTAATTTAATATTATGTGAGGACGATGCACCCAGAGTATGCTACTTAAAGAACAAAGTATCACTAGCAGAGGTAAACTTATTAATTTCCTAAAGAAATTTAGGTAAATGGTACTCACATATTTACAAACATTGGAACCATTAATTAAACAACAGTGTGTGAGTCAACAGAAAAATAAAAACACAAAAAAACGGCCTAACCAAATTTCCTTACTTTGGTATTGTTCGTCAAATCATTGAGCTCCTTAAAGTTCTAAGTTTGAGCTACACGATAACTGACAAATGCTTGCACTGTCTGGACAGCTCCACGAAAATCTGTGTGATACTTTCCTCAAAAGACCACTTCAGACATTAACCTCATATGATTTGACCAGTACGATTGTATGGACTTTAAAAGAGACTTTGACTTCTGAGTTTGTCTCGGCGTTTCTTCTCAGGGTAGTCAGCTAGTTAAAACCGGCCTCATCTAGTTTAAAAATGACCAAAAAAACCTACTTACAAAATAAATATCAGTTACCAAATTTTTTCAAAATTATGGCTTTTGTCTTGAGAGAAAGTAGAGCTGCATTCTACAGAAAACCCTTCAGGTACCATGAGGCGCGGGTCCTAGATATAAGTAAATTCGCGCGCACCCACGATTGCGAAATAAACGTCAGAGAAGCTATTTAACGAGATCTGATGGTCCTCAGGTGACGGCTGCTTGGCGTTCAACAAGGGCTGCGCGGTCGGCATCAAAGCCAACGAGGCGAAGATTCAGCAGATCATGCACGAGTCGCTCATGTTGGTCACCGCGCTCAACCCGCACATCGGATACGATAAGGTGATTTTATTTCTTTATTAGCTTCTACCACCAACTTTGACGGCGTGAAAATCGAAAATTATCCCAAGGGCAACCTCCCGGGGTAATAAGTACAAATGGTCTATCCGTGTGCCAAGCTTTATCCAAATCCGACCGGATTTTACCGGACCAGAATTCAGTCTGATTAGACCAGTGGTTCTTAACCGGTGGTCCCCGAAGTGGTCCTCTTAAAATCGGATATTTTCGCATACTTAAATAAATTGAACTTTCAACTCGAAGGGTCAGAAAAGAAGGAGTGATCAAAATGCGATACGATACCTGAAAGATACATTTCAGACACTTAAATATTTTCAGAGCCAAAAGGCAATCTTTTTCCCAAAGATTAAAAAATAAGAGAAATTGCTACACGCGGCAGCGTAGCATTGGTTTCATCATAATATCTACAAAGCGACGGGATTCTCGGCACTTTTGAACATTTTAAAACCAAGCCCTAAAATCGGTTGGATTTCAGCGTCCTACCCACGTTTTACTTTGAGTATGGTTAGTAGGTAAAGATTATGCAATCACAAGAAATCTGTATTCCTATGACCGAAGAGTTGGTGGTCCATGGTACGCCAGAAATTTTGTTAAATGATCCCTTAAGACTAAAAGAATAAGAACCACTGAACTAGACAGACTGAGTTCTGACTATTGCAATGATCGTACGAGTTAACGATGCGATTTCGGCGCGCGATGAAAATTATCGTGAAAATGATCCTGTGCTCGCGCGATGATTTGCAAGCTTCAATTAGGACACTCAAAAGAAATGTGTGTGATCTCGTCGTGCGACAAAATCGCATCGTTAACTCGTATTACGATCGTTAGCCAATTAGGACGATGCACGCCTTATTATAGAAGTATGGATCAAGCATCAACCAAATGGGAGCAGTGGTGCCCCATTTGCAGGCACTTTAACCTTTACACCGCCACGGTCGGCTATAGCCGACAAATGAAAAAGCGCCACGGTACAACAAAACACGGTACCGTCGACAAAAAAAACGGCGAATTTGTGGTTTGACGACGGGGGCACACCGATGCATTTATGCTCTGGCGTTCAAAAGATTAAAATCAGTCTGCCTAGCCTTCTCCCAAATATGTTGGCGTCGGCTTCTTATCTAATCGCAATCCACAAACTGGGTAACACAGTGCCCCTTGGCAAGGTGTCAGATTATCTAATAGGAGGACGAGGACGAAGGCCTGCAGTGCGACGAGCTTGATAAGCATGTTGTGCTATAGACCTCCAAGTTACCAGAATCTACCTGTGTTTGATTGATATTGTAATGGAAGAGGGTGGGTGGGTGCTGGGTGCATTGTCCTCACATAATATTAAATTAATTTTTCTATACCAAATATTGTAATACCTCCAACCATTTAATACTATTATTTTAACTGTAAATGATGACGTTCAAAAGTGCCGTTTAATGGCCTAATTGAAATAAACACTTTGACTTTGAGTGGAAACGTCATAGGCTGATTATGGTTACCAAATCAGTCAAGTTTGGAGACAGATACAATTTTATACTGGTGTATAGATGCTTCATCTCAAAAGTTACACAAACACTGCGGCAGTTACATTATTTGATTGTGGGCAAATACTTCCGGGCAAAAATGTGAATAATCTTAAAAAAAAAACAGTAAACTACACAGTACTCACAATATTACCCAGTAATCATGCTACACAGTAATCATAATATTACTCAGTACTTATAATATTACACAGTACTCATAATATTACACAGTAATCATTATATTACACAGTACTCATAATATTACACAGTACTCATAATATTACACAGTAATCATAATATTACACAGTACTCATAATATTACACAGTAATCATTACATTGCACAGTAATCATAATATTATACAGTACTCATAATATTCTTTTTCCTATTTCAGGCTGCCAAAATCGCAAAGACAGCACACAAAGAGGGAGGAACCCTTAAAGGCACAGCCGTGAAGCTAGGTATTCTCACTGAAGAACAGTTCGACAAATGGGTGAAGCCAGAGAACATGCTGGGACCTAAGTAAACATCCCCGTGCCATCGACAAGGAACGAGTGAAGAAATTTTTTGTGTTGCAACTAGAATTTGCCAGAGACAATTAGGATTGATTTGAAACAATCCGATTTCTTGACCGGTTTCCCCGGTCGCGTATGATTTTTTGACATCATTTTAAGTGTTTATTTTACACTTTATTATTTTGTTACATATTTTTTTATTAAATTTTGATATCGTCACGGTCATGCTTTGGTTAAGTTTACGCCTAAAGGGTATTTGTTTTTTTAATTAACTTAATGGTTATGTAAAGTGTGATAGCCTAATCATATTGATTGGTATCAAGCATCTTAAAGGAATCCTTATTTCAATTTGTTTGCTGCTTTGATAACAATACTGTATCGTAGTGCCAAAGTACACCAATATAAAACTACAAAATTCTGGTTTCAACATAAAAGTACAAATTTGCAATTGCATTTATGAATTGCATTAACAAATCAAACTAGGAACGTTTTTTGTTTATTTATAAGTGTTGTCTTTACTGTGTTTGTCCTGTGGATTGTTATTTTTCGATAGTTTATCATTGACGGTGAATGCAGTCGAATAGTATTGTGCAAACATATGAATTGAAATTTTAACAGCAGGTGCTATTTTTTTTAATGTGTTTTCTCAATACATAATCATGTTTAGAGAGTAGTTCGTTTTATTTTCCCCGTTCTCAAATCATGACACACCTTTTGAACACTGTTCGATTCCCACCCAGGACAAATCTTTGTGTGATGAGCATGATCATTTGTTCTGTCTGGGTGTAATCTATATATATAAAAATTAATCCCTATTTCCCTTGGTCACGGCATCACGCGTGAACGGCTGGACCAATTTCGGTAATTATTTTTTTTGTTGTGTTTGTTATTGGCAGGTTCTTATAAAAAAAAAATACATCCGGGCGAAGCCGGGGCGGGCCACTAGTTTGTCTGTTTTTAGAAATATAGTACCTATGTTTATCAGTTGTCTGGTTGCCATAGTACAGGCTCTGCCTAGTTTGGGATCGGATGACCGTTTGCGAGTTGTCTGAAGATATTGTTTATTTATTACTGTCCCTACAGGTAGGTACATACAAAACTTTTGTGGGTAGATATGACTTAGGAGTTACATAGCTATATTCCAAGATATGCGTACCTTCCCAAGTAGCACAGAACTGCATTATAAATGTTCACATAAGGCCCACATCGTTCATCTAAGTATTTATACCGACTTATTACAGTTCACCTGGGCTGCAACAGCTGTTTAGAAAAAAACGAGGCTCACTATAACGCTTTCTTATGAACCTACTGTAAATCTATTAATCAACCTAACACTACTACATTTTGTTAGTGACTAAATAAGAGAGGTTTGGTTGCTTTGGGATCTTGGAATATAATTAGGTTCAAAGATCATTGAGACAGAGTCGAAGCGAAGCGACAAACTGTAAAAAAAAGGAGCATAGGTATTGGACCCCCATCTCCACAAAGTACCTAATGCATGCGTTTTAATTCCGACACCAAATGATGCGCATTCCGACGAACGAACGAACCTGAGGCGAAAGAAGTCAAATGCAAACTGCAAGTTCCTCACTGCTCCCGAGATGCGCGCGAAGACGAGCGAATGCGCGCACATCCTTGAGAATTTGACATTTTGTAAGTAGATTAAACATACCTAACACTTTTACACGTCAATCTTTTTTGGTAATTTTAAGCTAGATGAGGCCGGTGTTTCCTAGCTGACTGCGTTAATTTAATGTGTCGTGCGCATGTAGGTCAAGGCGAGCTGAGGTTACCGTGTCCAGCAGCACTACCTACTTCCTTCTACAGTTAGGAAACCGCAGACCACGATACAGCGTTGATAAGCAATCCGCATGACGGCACGCAAGGCGACTGAGACAAGGACTGGATGCGGAAGGTCTTTTGTAAAAAAACATTCCGCATCCGGTCCTTTTTTTGCCATGACGCCCGTGTAAACTATGTTTGCCGTGTATAGATCTAGGCACGGTCGTCAGTGTTGCATGGGTCAATTTGGAAGCGTGCTGACAATATAGTGCATACGGCGCGGCACATTTATCGTAGGTACCGGAGACAAAACGTATGTGAACAACAGGCCAAAGGTTTCTGAACCCGACGGCGACGTCGCGGAAGTCTAGGATAATCGTCTTCCTGCCCTTATCCCATGTTACTTGAGGACCCAAAAATATGTGTTGTCCGCCCCCAAATTGGGGTCAGTTGTGCTGACCCCAATTTGGGGGTTTCTTCCATTGTGTCCTGTCAACTGTCAAGCTATTATTGACTCCCATTTCTTTCATGTCACTCCTCACACAATACATCAGTCTCCATCCATCCCATATATAACTCCTGCGTTTCATCCCCTCACATGACCATACCAAAAAGAGCAGAAGACCAGCAATTAACACAAAATAAAACAAATCTTCATGCTTCAACTACATTATAATTAGCAACAATGATAAATATACACATAATACTAGTTACATCTTTGGTAAAGGTATTTTATCACGCCCGATTTCATATGAGATCTGATTGGAATGTACTTGATTTAATTAAAATACTACAAAATCTCTTTTCAGATTGTTTGGAAGATTTTTGATCATTGAATAAGATTATTCAATGAGTTGAGTGCAGAATATGAAAGAGAGTTTCTGATTTGCAGGTCAATCAATTTCTTGAGACTGAGATTGGCTGGTAGTCTTCCTGCACTAGTGCCAAAATAATTCAGAAAATGTGGCAACATTTTTATAGGGCAAACAAAATTTAACTAGAATGACAATTACACAATTAAAAGATACCTAAATAGTTAGACTAATAACTAATTCAGATTATTTATAGACTAGATTAAGTACATAAATGCATATAGCATAGTTTGATATTGTGGAAGGCATCATAAGCCTGCTTTTAATGATGTGACAAGATGCTACTGGATAACATCATGATTATTATTTTTTATTAATTAATTTGAATACCCTTTAGCTCCAAAACAGCGGCACTTGAGGGCTAAAATTAATATTTGAATTACTAAAGAAATAACATAACATCATGCCTGTATTGTAGAGGTGCAATTATAGTATGCCAACCTCTCACCAGTTTCGTCCCATGAAATATGGAGGCGAGAGCCTATGTAAAATAATTATCTACTCAACATTTTCTATAGCCTCTTGTCACATACAAAAACAGTGTTCAAATGTACATTATGTATAAAATTGTACTCTTACAAAATTACTTAATTACATAAATACATCTTTGATGTTCTGGAATTGTTTAACAGCAAGGTCGACGGGTAATTCGAAATTGTATGGAGTCAAGCGGTCTAAACTTTGTAGGGCATCTTGAAAACCTGTGTTTACGACATAACTTGTTGATGAATAGTAAGCATCAATCAAGGACCTGCTTTTCAAAATGATATTTAACCAGATAACAAGTTTATGTGTGTTTAATGCCGCACAAACAAAAGCTTTAAAATGGGCATCATAACTTCTTTTGTATGGAGTATGGGAGGCTACAATGCTGCCAATAGCACTCAACAAACTTTGCTTATTAGTAATAGCTGTCCCACCCACTATGTCCAAGTTAAAACTTTGACTTAACTTCCTTGCTGGAGTGGAATTAAACCTATCACCATCATTCAAATCATAATATCGAAGGATTAATTCCCAGATATGTGTTGGCCTAGAAGTGGAAGATCTGCGTACAGGAAAGCACCCAATAATAGGAACAAGAGAGCTAGATTCAGGACCTGTGAGCCCGTGGTGCAGTAGGTCACGTAAGTTAATAGCTAAATGTCTACGGACTGCAGTTGTTAGAGGAGCGTCATTAATAATAATGCCACCTTCTTCTGATTCACTGTCATAGTTGTCTATCATGTTGTGAGAAGGTCTATCTCTCGATACTAAATGGAGCACCCCATCCACAGACATCTCAAGTCTAGCCCGTAAGTTACCCCAGTGGGTAACATTACTCGTTGACTTTGCACCTTCATACCTTCTATTTGTGTTGGGCGAGCAACCAAACTGTGACACAGTAAAAATCTGGATTAAAGTTGAAGCTTTCCTCATCAAATTAATAGTCTCAGCTCTTAAATCATCATTGCCTTTACTCCTGCTGAAGTTTTTCTCAAATTTCTCAGATTTTCCAACATTTTTAGTTTCCGGGGTAAGTTTACTGTTTTTAAGCTCTTCATTCTTCATTAGTTTAATGAATTTCTGCATGTCTTCTATGTGTGCTTGTAGTTTGCTGATGATTTCTTCTTTGGATAGCTGCTTGTCTGCATACTGTCGCACTGCACAGTTGATCTGGTGCCTGAGCTCCTCTGCAGTAAGTGGTTGGTGGCATCCTTCTTCAAGGTTTTGGTCAATTTCACTTCGTAAATGATCAATCAATGTCCTGTGTTTACTATCGGCTGTTGAGGTAGGGTTTGCAGCAAAACGCTCTAGCTCTTTCAATTGAACTTTAAGCCTATCGATAAAGTGTGCCTGTTTCGTCCGTTGGCGCGATATTTTCCGTTCTAACTCGACACATTCGCCACACGACGCGTCACCTGAGCTTCCCTGGGGGGCGGCTCGTGAATCAGGCACTCCACGTGATGTAAACTCTTCGAGAGCTTTAAGCATTTCATCTTTCTCTTCCGGCGGGGCTTTCAAAATCTGTCGTAAACGAAACTCGACCTGCGCGAGATGTGAGGTCAGAGAGAACACAGATGATGACAAGATTTCCTGTTCTTCTTCCAAAGCATGTAGCCTGTCTCCTTGCGCCTGTTCTGGGGTTGTTTCGTCACAAAGAGTCTCCTTGGGCGCTCCCAAGGGCTCGCACCTAGGTTCTTGCCAGATAGGATATTCATTTTCTTCGTATTCACCAGGTGTGTCCATGTTCAGGTTTGTTTATGTTGTATATTATTTTAATAAAAGAATATAGAAGCAATCATGTTTCATTGATTTTCAATCAAAACTCCTGAAAAAGCCTGAAAATTATGGAACAGAAAGACGTCACAATGGAAAACGTCATTTTCTTTGACGTCATTACGATACTTGAATGAAATGATCGAATGAATGATAGAACATGTTCATGAACGGGTACCTAGCAGAAGAGTGAATGAAAATGTGGGGGTTGCGAGGTGAAAACTAGTGAAAATGTAATTGAGCATTTAAAAAAGACACTTTAATATTACGAAACACAAGGCATCAATGTTTGTTTGGTCCGTAAAAACATTAAACCATTCTTGAACTTTGTAGAAGCGACATCTGCCGAAATCACTTTGAAATTTCAAACTTCAAGTGATCAAAAGATAACGAGCTTATTTGAAAGATGGCAGAAGTTGCAAGAATCCTTTTCAGCTCTTTCCTAATTCAAAAGATTGAAAAAATATCCTAAAAACATGAATATGCGTAGATGTGATAGGCCGAAGCATGTGTGTCTTTCGAGTTTTCTACAACTGGATTGGTAGGACCTGAATTTTGGCTGAAGCTAAGATGATAGATCTTTGGTCGTGTCAATTTTAAGAAAATGTTAGATCAGATACCTATGTACCTACGGTACTATTTTCCTGCCTATAATAGTATAAGTACCTACATAATTATTATTATTATGGAGGGTGTCTACAGCGGATTATTTACCAAAGCAATAAGAATACCTACTTATCCTATAGGTAGGTAATTACTAATTACGACAGTTTGGAATGAAATCATTTTTTTATGAAACATCTATACCTACTCACCAATATCTCCTAGGTAGGTAGGTACTCGTATTTACCACACTAAAATAAGCATAGCTACAAAAATAAATTATGCAAATAGCGGCCAAAGTTAAATCAAACAATGTTAATTGATAACTCGTATCACATTGTGGTCGTAAACCAGGCACAATCAGTTTCGCCACCGCTCTCCATGCGGGCGGTTCTATTACAATTTTGATAATAAACCCGTTACCTACCGTTACCTACCTCTGCGTATAAATTCGCGGGAACAACATTTAGAAGTTAGTAGTGGGGTATCAACCGGTTCTCTGTCACCGTTACGTGGCGATCAAAAATACTCGCAAAAAAATCTCAATAAAACGATCTCGACCGGCAGTCTTACTGGTACAGCTAGCAGAATTGTTGTGTTATTTAAGTGATAAGTTCTTGTATTTTCAAGATGGAAACCTGCACGTCCTGCCATGGAGAGAAGAAGGCTGTTGGTGTGGTAAGTTTTATCATAGACCAGCGCTGAGTTATTTATTTTTTTAAATAACGCAGCATATTCTGAGATGGGGACGTTTTTGGCCTCGCACATGCGGCACATATTAAAAACATGCTGTTCGAGCTTTTGTTAATTATTTTTTATGGCTGTAAAATTTATTTTACTTTTTCTGTTTGTTTTGTGCGAGTCCCAAATAAATATTTTTCTTTCTTTCTTTCTTTATATTATAAAATAGCTTTACGCTAAGCGTACCTACTCATTAATGCATGTAATAATTTTCTCAGCCTATTAACGTATAAATGGTAAATGTGTATTCGAAACGGAAATAATTTGTTGGTTCATATGTATTGTACCTAACTGATACTTAATAAATTAATTATAAGTCGCCAATCGCGATGTAGGTACCTAAGTAAGCTACACCGAAATACCTACCTACTTAGATATTGCCAATATTTTGACGAAAACCGGGAACATTTTCGTAACTTATGTCCCTACTTACCTAATCTAATAAATTATGTATCACAAGTTGTAGGGTCAAGTTAAATGACCATGACACTAACTCGTTGGAAGATAATTTACAAAACAATGAAAAGAAACGATGAATGAACAGTGTGAAAGACGATAAAACGCGAAAAGGGGTGATCACCAAGATTACGAATAGGTAATATAGAGAAGTATGGCTGGCAGAAGTCATATGGACAAATGCAAGAGTATGATGGTTATCGATGATACAGAGATAATTGATGAGGTAGGTACCTAATAAGTAACAAGAAATATTTATCAACAAACATTGTCGGATCCAGGGGGGAGGGCTAATGGGTTCAAGGCCCCCGAGATATCTTTGGTACCTAGTCTACAACCTAACGAAGTCATTGAGGAATTTACGAAAAGTACCTACTTAATCCAAAGAGCCTTGTTAACGCGTTAAGCAAAATAAAATGTTTTGTGCTTTTTTAGTCTTTATTTTGCTAAATACCTACCCTCAGCGGAGACCAGCCCCCCCAAACGACAATCCTAGATCCGCCCCTGTACAACAAAGATACCAAAACAGAAGCGAAGTACATTGCCCCGAGAGGTCATCATCCGCCCTTATCCCTAAAAGATTGACAACATCGTAGGCTCTAATAGGTAGGTACGGACAGTTTACGGAAAATCAATATAACTTCGTATGTACTTACCTTGTTTATTTTATCTATGGTACCTACAAATATAAGTAACTACAACGGGAATTAACGTTAGCTTATCAGCTAGACGATTTATGCCCTTTCATCTCGATCGAAAATATTTAACCAAATAACATTCCGATAAAATAGTCAGGGGTTTTGGCTTGAGGAATTGGCAACGTTTTGAATGGCTTTGTAAATATTTACAAGATTATTGTTAAACACCCTTGTTAACGATGCCAAACAGGGCTAGAGCCAGGGTCAGTTTAGCAATGAATTCCGGTGTTTCCTGATGGCTACAGCCTGGGGGAATTTAAGTCAGTAGTGAAAAGATTACTTCTAGGCAAGCGTGGTCCATCGTCGACTACTTCTATGTCTTGTATATGTCGTAGGATAATTTGATACTTCGAATCTTCGCGAAAATCCTAGGGGTTTTGCGAAAACGCGGATAATTAGACATAGGCGAAAAATTATCAAATCTTACTGGACAAAGTCAGGATTTTTGCGAAAATACTCGTTATTATAGCAATATTGCGAAACGAAACGCTGGCTGTTATGAAATAAGAACGCTGATTGGTCGGTCAGCGCGTTCAATAAGAGATCGTCTCTGATTGGTTGACGTCTTAAATGTCAATCATTTGTTGCCGCACGTTATTAACTAGGAACCAATTAGAAGTCAGCCAGCAAAATTGTAGCCAATCAGTGTTGAGCACATCAAATCTTACTATAGTAACGAGTATTTTCGCAAAAATCCTGACTTTGTCCAGTAAGATTTGATAATTTTTCGCCTATGTCTAATTATCCGCGTTTTCGCAAAACCCCTAGGATTTTCGCGAAGATTCGAAGTATCAAATTATCCTACGACATATACAACTTGTAACAAAATAAACGCAATATCTGAAAAGGGTTCAATGTACTCGTCATTTTCAACAACTTTTTCTATGGGACCAACATGGAAATCGCGAAAAAAGAATCGGCAGTCCCATACATTTCTGTGCGCATGACTCGACAAAAAAAAAAAAATTTTTTTTCGCGATTTAGTTGTTGGTCCCATAGTAAAAGTTGTTTATAATTGTATTATGAGCGCAATGCTCCCTTTTAAGATATTGCGTTTATTCTGTTACACGTTGTATTATATAATATATCGAAAAATGAAATGGGAGACAAGTTCTTAAGATCGACTGCCATCAACATCAACAAGGAAGATCTGGCGGTATACAATTGGTATAATAGTCACAGCTGATACACCATTGATGAAGTTGTGAAGATGAGGTGACTATCATTCCACAAATGGGTAATATTCAGGTTTGTTTCGTTTCTGGTTTGCTAGGCCCCAACATTATAATATCCTGCAGCATCCGTGCGATCAACTGTGCCAATCCTAAATTTGGACGCAGTCCAAAAAAAAATTGGCACCTTTTGAGGACATTTCAAAACAAAAGAGGTCCCGACACCGTTACGAAACAAAACTCAATTGAATTAATTTTGGATATTCACTACGCGTAAAATAAACTTTCTTTCATTGAAGACTGTCCGTGTTTTGGGTGGTCAATGATAAGTTCAGACGACGAAAGTGAGACCAAAGGCTATTTCAACGAGCAATAGCCCATGTAAAATGATGGACTGAAAGCCAAAAGTAGGCTCAAGGACCTGTGTTGATATCGATGGCAAGATGGTTCGATGCGATGACAATTAAATGGTTTTGATAACTTAAAGACTTTAAGAAAGATTAGCTCCTGACGACAAAGACTATTCTTCTGCTTAGTCCAATACCCGGATAAAGCTAAATAACAGTATTTTACAACGTGGCATAAACACGAGGATGTTTTAAATCAGAAGAGTTTTTAAGCAGAAGGACAAAAAAAAGGGGAGGATGACGGATAGATCAGGACTCCTACTGCGACGCGACGTCTAAACAATCATGATACCAGTGTGAGAGGAACACTGAGCTGTACAAGACGCATAGCATTGTCCCTATTTAACGTGATGGTACTGGCATGTGATAGTAGAACCCCAACAGATAATTAATAGGTATCTGAACCCAAGCAGTAGGATGGATGGATTCGGAAAGCGAAACATACCCAATGGCCATGACTATTAGGTTTGTTTTCGATCACTGTTAGGTACCTATGCTTTCCGGATGCGCTCGGTTTGCAAATGTTACAACGTTAATTAGTGCATCGACGTATGAACGTAGGTAGTGCATTGTTGTCTACACTTCGACCAATATAATAAAGGAATGGTTTAGTATATTAGCTTTGTTATTAGCATAGCTTGAAACATTGGATCGTGTCAAGAGATCATCAGATTCAAATAATTCTGGTTGTAAATTGATGTGACGATAAGTAGTCCAACAACTGGAACAACTTGTGAACTATCTGAGAAAAGACAGAAAGAACTGACTTACATTTATTTAGCACCAAACATATTTACAGGACAATCAAAATAAATGTTATAGGTATTTGAAAAGATTTTTAAGCTGGTGCTAATAATTCATAAGAGAAATTCAGTGACACTCGGAACCTGGGTGACATTACCGTTGCCATTGTAGAAAGAAGCTCCTAGGGCCCTCTGTGACATAGAGAAATTATCAAAAGCTTGGCTAAACAAGTCCTACCAATTAGAAAACCAAGGCTTAGTTGCCATTTGCGTTAATATGACTTTCTATGTATTGAAGGCACATGAGCATGGCAGGTACATGAGGCTTCGAATCCCCTCCTCCCTTGCTTTGATTCTCCTGATAGATAGGCAAATCCAATGTGTCATCCTTTACGATCGATAAACCAAGGCTGTGATCAAGGCCATGGGAAGTCATATGGAAATATTATAATACTGATTATTTGTGTTGGGGGAGGTAGCAATAAATAAAACTAGGCCTGCCCTAGACTGAAAGACCTTGACATTGTTATTGTGAAGCTAATGCATGGTACCTAAGTTTGTGTCCTTGCCCTATAAAGGGCACAAAGGCACTCGTGAAGGCGAAACTTTACTCAAAATTTGCGTTCAGTTTTGGTGGAAAGTGCTGGATAAATTTAATAATGGCTGAATCAAGCAAGGAAATAAATATTGAAAACTGTATGATATTAATCAATATCCATGATGATTTATAGTGTAACCTGTATGTATGAAAGAAAAGTACTGACCAGTATTACACAGCCTGAAAAGAAACTGCAATTAAAACTTCGTCTGTGACCTGACGTTGTCAATTTGTAAATTATGAAGAATACATTATTTATTTTATTTCTTTATTATATCGCATTTTTATTTTAGTGGTGCTTTCGGGATCTTTAGAATTTTGTGTTTTTGATTTACAAAATATTTTGTCAAAATGGCGTGCACAATATGTATGAACCCAGAAGGGAAATCTCCAAAAATGGTGAGCAAAGCTAACCAAGGTTTGTAGAGGAGCTGGAGTACCTAGCCCGAAGGATTGTCAAATTGTTCGCAGAACAGATGTCGACGATTGTGGACTGGCAACCGCGTAACGGAAGACACAGAGTTAAAAGGCCTCTCTCAAGGTGTATAACCTGGAGGAGTGGAGACTGGTGTTTTATAGATAAATCATTCCAGTATAATTATTTAAAATAACGCCTATAATACTTCTACTTACTTCAGAAAATGCAGCTTCGGATAATTCTTTGGAAAAAAAGATTGGATGTTGGCGGTGTGATATGCAATAATAATATCTTCGGACAACTCACACACGGTCATCCAAACTAGGCAGAGCCCGTGCTATGGCAACTAGACAACTGTTAAACATACTTATATATTTCTAAATACATACATATTATAGATATGGATCGTCGCGTCGATCGGAATAGAGACTGCACCTGTATTTGCGTAGTTTTTTTGTACTAATTTTATTGTTTCGCTGTGTCTGCCAAAGTTCTTTAATAAATAGGTTTTCAACTTTATCGCCAAAGCATTAGGTTCAAGGTTTATTGGGAAAATTGGTCAGTTTCGGTTAGCTTGATGTGGCGTAGGTACATAAATTATAAAATAATTAGAATAAATCCCGTGCCGATTGCGCCCGCTGAGATTTTTTGCTTTTTCTGAAATTAGGGCAGAAGGACGATGGACTTTAGGTTAAAAAAACACCGTCAGGCACCAGTTGTCTGGCATTTATGCTGATACCAATTTTGTGCAGCTGTGTGTCACACTTTCTTTCATATTATTTTTGATGATCTGTGTCACTTGTCATCCTGACCAGGACCAGTTACCTTAACCTAGTTCATTATGCCTGTTACAGCGGAAGGAGCGCGATACCATGGGCGAGGTGGATGTGCCAGATGACAGGCTCTATGGATCCCAGACACTCAGGTCTGTCATGAACTTCCCCATTGGAGGCATCGAAGAACGAATGCCGGTGAGTTTAATTTGCTTCTTGCATGCTTACACTTCTTTTCTTAATTAATCTGTTATCCGGCCCAATCGGTATTTCTCCGTAAACTTCGGATCACGTAAAATAAGTCCAGAAAATGGAATTGCAAATTATGAGCGAGACTCATTTCTGGTTTAAAAATGTTAGAAAGGGATGAAGAGTGAGTCATCCACTAGTAATATTTTTTTGTAAGTATGGAGTTTAAGGGACTCGATATATAAAGAGGACAGGGCGCTGAAAAAATTAAATGTATGGCGTCAAAGGAACGATATCTATTAGCGTCGCGGGCGCGCGGACAGACGCCATACATTTTTGTCACAGCGACCTAACCGCGCGCCCGCCGCTTGTCCGCCGCGTGCCCGCCGCGCGCCCGTCGTGCGCCCGTAGCGCTTTGTATATCAAGTCCCTAAGACCCCGTTCATATGGGGGTGATTAATTCGACCATTTGTGGTAAAAAGTTAAAATTAGTCGACGACATTCCGTTGTTTAAACGGCCGACGTGGTCTAAGAGCCTAGGGATATCGGAAGCTATCATTCGTCTGATTAAATTCAACATGTCATTTCTTCAGCTGCATTGCGCCAATCCAGTTGCTAACTCCGTTATCTAAAATAAGATAATGACGTTAACATAATAATATTTTTGTTTTTATTGGCCTATAGTAAATGATGTAAAGGTTGACCTGTAATGCCCTGTTGTGACGCAATATGAATATCGTGGTCACATAATTTAAAGAAAATGTTATTGTTGTTTTATCTTACTCTTTATTCATCTTTACATAGGTAGTATAAAAGAAAGTCGTTTCCCGCGTCTGTACGCTTATATCCAGTGATCGGATAGTGGGGCGCTAGTTTACCTAAACTTCACTTTTATTCCCACGAAAGTATAATGCGGACATTCTTTTCGGAATCCCGGATCCCGTAATCGTTCGAAATTCCTGAGATTGCTAAAAATGCCCGCATACAAAATATAGTTACAACTCGTCGTGAACTCTCGTTGTAATTTCTTATAGCTATTCCATTTGTTTTGACTAAAATAAAGATACTAAACCAAAATAACCACTGCTATAATTTCATTAAGTTTGTTATAGTTGTTGTACCCGGGATTACTTATTCAGAAAGGAATGTCCGTGAATGAAAGAATAATATTTCTTTCACGGGAAGAAGTTTAGGTATATCAGCGCCCGATTATCCGATTACTGCTTTTATCTTTTAAACTATGCAATGGATTATAATGCGGTTTTCATCAATAGACAGAATGATTCAAGAGGGAGGTTTCTATGTACAATTCGTCTCGGAATTCCTACGGGAACCGGGGAAATGGGATATGAGCGTACGAAGTCGTGATAACAAGCTAGTAGCAAATAAAACAAAAGCTTGAATTTCCCTTGAAATAGGTCTATTCGTTTATGTGATAGCGACATATTTTCAACCTCATTTATTAAATTCCTATTCCTAGGAACCCAATAACTTTTTGTCCGATTTGGGATTCGAAACCAGGACACCACGTTCGGTAATTGCGATTCAAAGTCAAAGTCAAAACGTTTATTACAATTAGGCCCTTAAACGGCACTTTTGAACGTCATCATTTACAGTTCAGTAAAATAATAATATTACATTAACAAAGTAACTCTACTGCCCATTCGGAAAGGTAGATTCTTATGGAGAAGAACGGACAAGAAACTCTATAGTTACTCTTTTCAAATAATGATTTTACAAAATTTGGTATACAAAAATAAATTTTACAATTATTATGTGAGGACGATGCACCCAGAGTATGCTACTTATAAGAACAAAGTATTACCAGCAGAGGTAAACTTATTCATTTTCTAAAGAAATTTAGGTTAATGGTACTCACATATTTACAAATTTTGGAACCATTAATGAAATGATTGCTACCACGATACCAACAGGACAGTGAAACAACCTGAAGTTTTAATTCTACATAATGAATTCCCTGACTTTACAACAATAGGGAATATGAAAGAAAGAGATGAAAAGTAAAACTGAATCAATGGATTTTTGAAATATCGATATTCTTAGCCAGGAATCGAACCGGTTCATTTAAAAAAAAACACCCTGGATTATTTATTTTTAATCCATCAGACGGACTAAGTAGATTTTTTCAGTAAGGGAGCGTTCAAGTATTACGTAACGCAATTTTTGAAGATTCTTGACCCTCCTGCCCCCCCCATATAACGCGCCGTAAAGTTTATCTGTACCCCCCTCCCCCTCCCTAAACAACAATTTTTACCTAAAAGTCACAATAATGTCTACTACTCTCATGTTACCAATTTTTTTATTAATAAATGTAATTTCAAGAAAGATATTGATTTATATTTTTGTTTGGCAAAATGACTACTGTTTAGTGACTGGGTAACTCAAATATATGTTTAGTGAGCTAGCGTTAAATAAAAAAAAACAATGTTACGTAACGCGTTGTTCAAACACCCCTCCCGCCCCTGTAACGCATCGTAACGTTTTACAAGACTCCCCTCCCCCCAAATTGCGTTACGTAATACTTGAACGCCCCCTAAACTACCGTATTATGTAGATCATAATGTAGATTGATGTAAAATATGTTTTTCGAGAACGACACGAACAAAGTACAAAACGTAAACGTGTACTAAACGTAAACGGTTTGTGCTCCACCTTCAGTCAAGTTAACACTTTCACAACTAAACGCAATAGTAGGTAAATAATTGCTGTGTACCATATGTGGGTCACTGAACTGGGAAAGGGTTAGCCTTGACGTCGGTACTTGTTTATGGTTCCACTATAATTTCCACGCATAATTTATCGATGGCGAAATTGTATCGCTGACTGTATTATGTTGCTAGGTTAGGTACGCCGACTTAGCAGAAAATACCCATTTCGGATGCTTGCCCTCAGCACGCTGAGCCATATTGAGTTTTAGAAAAAGACTGGCTTTAATTATGAAATGTGATTAGAATTTTATGAATAGGGTTAAACTGAAAGCCGACCCTAAGATAGTTGTGGAAAGACTAGGCTAGGGTATATTGATAGATCAGGAATCTTCTCTACCGTCTTTGGGTGATTAAGTATTGTATCTGGTAAATAATCGGCTTACTACAAAAATGCGGCGTCGTTTTTTATTTCTTGAGCATGAGTAAAAGCAATTTGTGTTACGCCGTGTCCTACGAGGGCGACTCAACACGAACGCGATCGCGAAGTGATCCGATTCAATGACCCGCGAATTCAATGCGATGTGGTGCGACGCGGCGAATCTGTCCTACGTGCGCGCGATGCGTCCCGAACTACCGATATTATGAACAAAAAAACGACGGCACCACATAGAGCTCGCGCGAAAATATCAAGCCAACTGATCGCGTTCGCTACAGTTCGCACCGCGCCGCATCGAACCTGCGTGCGTTTGGTAACGCAGGCCTCTACAAAAAGTATCAACTGTTAATCGTTTTCACTCCGCGTCGCGATCTTGATGATAAGTACCTATAAATAATTTTAAAATTGAGCTATATCTATTGTTTACAGTACCCTGTCATAATTGCTTTCGGTATCCTAAAGAAATCGGCTGCCAAAGTGAACATGGAATTTGGTCTGGATAAGAAACTTGGTGAGAATTTGATGTCTGTTTCCATTCGAGGATCTTTCTATGCCTTTCAACAGTCGACCTTGAATCTTAGCTATTTTTTTTTTTTGTTTCAAAGTCATAATATAAAGTTAATGACGCTGAAGATAAAACCACTTATCTAAGTACTTGAATATAATTATACGATGATTACAGCTTGTAACTAATTTCCCTGCAAATGTGTTCCAGCGGAAGCCATAATGCAAGCATGTGATGATGTCATATCCGGCAAGTTGTACAGAGAGGGCCACTTCCCTCTCGTCATCTGGCAGACCGGATCTGGCACACAGTCCAACATGAACACTAATGAGGTAACGTAACCCCACTCGCTATGATATCGAGTAACTTCATGTGTGCCTTGTGTACGAATGTACAAATTTATACGATTTATTTGCAGGTGATCGCAAACCGTGCCATTCAGATCTTGGGTGGCAAGTTGGGCAGTAAAAGCCCTGTCCACCCCAATGACCACGTGAACAAGTCACAGAGCTCCAACGACACGTACCCCACAGCCATGCACATCGCTGTTGCAATGGAGCTAAGAGACAGACTCATGCCCGGCCTCGTGGTACTCAGGGATACCTTGGAAGCCAAGTCCAGAGAGTTCGATAAGATTATCAAAATTGGCAGGTTGGTTAGAGCATGTTGTTTATGTGTCTGTGTTTTTTATGGTGTCGGACGTAAAAGAAAAGCACCATCCCTCTCTTCCCGTGGGTGTCGTAAGAGGCGACTAAGGGACTCAGCAGAGAATGGGCAGCAGCAATTTCTGTACATTGCAACAGCTACACTGCGATCGCCAACCCGCCTGCCAAGCGTGGTGATTATGGCAAGCCTCCCCTCTTGTGGGAGGCCTATGCCCAGCAGTGGACGTTTTTTTCGGCTGATATGATTATGCTGTAGGCTGTCAAATGAGACGTTTGTATTTTTTTTTCAGAACGCATTTGATGGATGCCGTGCCCCTGACGCTGGGCCAGGAGTTCAGCGGCTACGCCACGCAGGTGGCGTACGGCATCGAGCGCGTGTGCGCCACGCTGCCGCGCCTGCACTACCTGGCGCTGGGCGGCACGGCGGTGGGCACCGGCCTCAACACGCGCATCGGCTTTGCGGAGAAGTGCGCCGCAGAGATCGGAAATCTTACCGGTACGGCAATACTTAATAATAAATGTGAAATTGAGTATATACCCCTGTTCAGACCATGGGCCACGTGTTAGAGTGCCCCGAGTGTCCATACACCTGTATTTTGAGGAATTTAATGAATGCCACCGATGCTGCAATTATCGTACTTACTGAGCCTAAATAATCTAAGGAGTTAACCATCGACTCGAAAATAAGAAGAAGTTACTGCGGAAATGCAATTTGCGGGCTCTGCTAGGGTTGCAGAATTCGTTCGAAAGAGTCACCACGGCACTGGAACGCAAAGGGCTTTAGGAGGAACACGGATGGGTTTTAGTTCGTAAGAGTCTGACTTGACCTTCGGCTCCACTTAGAGCGGAAGAAGCCATTTGATGATAAAAATGCTATCATAGCTCCCTTCCGGGGTTGCGGAATTGTTCGAAAGAGTTAACACGATCCCGGAACGCAAAGGGCATTTGAAAGAATACGGGTGGGTTTTAGTCAGTAAGAGCTACACACTGCCTTTCGCTCCGCGTAGAGCGAGTAGAGAGAGGAGACGTAATTTATCCACCTACAAAAAAAAGCTCATTACTCATCCCAAGCTGCTTTTTAAATCATATTGTTTTGTTCCATACGAAAAGTTCAATCCCAAAAAAAAGTATTTATAGGTAACTTTTGTTTTTGCAGGCATTCCCTTTGAAACAGCTCCCAACAAGTTTGAAGCGTTGGCTGCCCACGACTCAATGGTGGAGGTGTCAGGAGCTCTCAACACAGTGGCCGTTTCCTTGATGAAGATTGTTAACGATATTCGTCTGCTGGCTTCTGGACCTAGGTGTGGTCTGGGCGAGCTGATGCTACCGGAGAATGAGCCTGGATCATCCATCATGCCTGGTGAGACCTTTTCGTCCGACTAGATGATTCGCGATGGTAATTTCGTGACTGATCTGTTTGTGTTAACGTTGGATTTACAATATTCCCCAGGCAAGGTAAACCCTACGCAGTGCGAGGCTCTAACGATGATCGCGGCTCAAGTGATGGGCAACCACGTAGCCACCACCATCGGCGGCAGCAACGGACACTTCGAGCTCAACGTCTTCAAGCCCATGATGGTCGCCAACGTGTTGCGATCTATTAGGCTACTTGGTATGTTTATAATGTTTTTAAATAAACCTAAATTATAGAATTAACCAATCTAACCTGCCCAGTGCCGATCAAAACTTTACCAAGTCCACTGAGAAGTCATTTAAAATGTCAGCATCAGAATAGTAAAAGTCTGCAACCGTAGAGGTCGGATCGGTGAAGAAAAACCAAATAGAGTAATGCTCCTGCCTGCCAAAAAAAAAATGTGATTGGCGGTGAGTACGTGACCAAGGACTGTCTGGCCCAAAATTACAGATGGCCGGGAAATGTGGAAGGCGGGAAGGGATGCTTTTGCCCCGTATGGGTGTGATGCCATTGTTTTACTATTGTGTTTGTGTTCTGCAATTTATCCGCTGAAGGTGTAATATGTATAATACAAATACATGCGCACCAAGTGTTGTAAGATACTAGTAGTTAGTGTTGTAAAGGGGAATGCCGATTTTAGGCCTTGCGAGGCCCAAGAATTTTAATTTAGTAAAAAAAAAATGTAAATTTTACGTAATGAACTCTTCTATTCACGACGCGATACAAGTCAGTAACATTTTATAATAAATAATAAATATTGAAACGATACAACGAAATAAACAGACATTTGCTAGGTTGCCAATTTAAAATCCGGGAAAAAATAAAGATTTGTTGCGAAACATTGATTTGACATTTACACATATTGTACTTTATTTATTTGTCCTTTTGTTTATAGAAGTCCCAATGCATTCGATGTTACTTGTGGGCACTCAGGGCCTAAATCACTATGGCGGCTTAGCATCCCCCTTTGGTTGACAGGGCAATCTAGTGAGTTGAGTGTGAACCCTTAAGTATTGAGGTTAAATTTACCTTGTTATAATTTCCAGGTGATGGTTGTCAGGCATTCAACAAGAACTGTGCGGTCGGCATCAAGGCCAACACTGACAGGATAGGAAAGATCATGCACGAGTCGCTCATGTTGGTCACAGCGCTCAACCCACACATCGGATACGATAAGGTGAGACATATTTTGTATGACAAGTTCCTTCATTTATTTATGAATCGTATGAGCACGAACTATATGAGCATAGTACATGACTTTGATGAAATATCACCCGGTAAGCGAGGCGATAGATGGCTAAATACGCTGTGAGTGTGCCAGAGATACATTACTGATACTGTAAATTCAATGAAACCTGAAACACGGGTTTAAAAAAAACCAGATCGGGCAACGCACTATATTGCCTTCAGAATTTTATTTTTGTAACTGTAATGTTATACTTGTCATACCATAGTTTTTATCCACATTATTATAATACTATTATGGGCCAACATATACTTATGTATAATATTGAACCATATGTACATTTTATGTAAACTTATTGTTTCAATATTTTTTTTATTATTATTACCTATAATAATCGTGGAAGTTTTTGAATGCACCATACTGGTATTTTAAAAGAGCTCGCTCCCTTTGAGGTGGAGTTTAATTTTCTGTAAAATGTTGTGTCACATTTTGTCCCAGTGAATGTTGCATAGATAAGATAATAATTTATGAAGTGACATATTAGCACAAGTTTTTTAACGTTTTAAGATAAGCGAGTTACCAGATCCTTAGTGAGTAATTTTCTCTTCGAACGAGTTTTTTTGCTTAGCGAGAGTATATTCATTACTAAACTTGAAATGTCAGTTGACAGGCTCGACAATAAGCAATTGGTAGATATTTTAACCATCAATCAACGGTGTGTACTATCTTTATATTTCGAGCCAAACCAATAGATATGGTGACGCCTCTCAAACTAAACCTGAAACAAGTTCGAAGAATAATATTTGCTAAATATTTTACATTTCAGTCTGCCGTCATTGCGAAGACTGCCCACAAAGAGGGAGGTAACCTGAAGGAAACTGCTATCAAGCTAAACTTGCTCACAGCAGAGCAGTTCGATCAATGGGTCAAACCTGAGGATATGTTGGGACCTAAGTAGACACATTGGAAGTAGAACGGGCGAGCCATCCTTCGCTTAGGAGTTAAAGTATTTTATAGTACATTTTTTATATTTAATACTACAAATTCCAGTGTTGATTCCACTTCATGAAGTTACAAAAAAACAATCAGATTATATAGCCTAGATATTCTTTACAACATAATCAAGAGACATCGAAGATTAGATAAAAAGCATTTTGATGGGCGTCTGTCTCTCTCTGATGCTCAAAAGTATTTAATAAAGGATCGCCATCGGATCTGGAACGTCACAAACCTGTTATCTTTCTCGACATGTACACTCAGTGATGGACAACCGCAACTAAACAGTCAAGTCTAATTAACTAAAAATAAAATACTTTTACCACTTTTAAAACTCGATGTGTCATACAAGAGACGTCGCGCTCAGACCACGATGCGACCAGTCGTACGACTAGTTGCTGGTCGTTGCGGCCAAGTGTGCCCGCGCTCCGTGTGCCTAATAAACCTATGTAAATACATTACTTTATATATTTTGTAAATCCGTGTTAACCTGTGTTATTATGACAAATATTGATGCAGTGTTTATTTATTCCATGTTGATTCTCAATAAAAATTATGTAAACAATCTATGTTTTTCTTTTATGAATTCGTTCAAGTTAAATTATGAGTTATTATAACAGCTAATGCCTGTTTTTCCTAACACTATTCGACACCTTTAGGGATTGTGTCACCATCTACGATTAAGCTCCCGTTAGCTTTCTTGGCAGATTATTTCATACTAGCGGACGTCACGCGGTTTCACCCGCGTAGTTCCTGTTCCCGTGGGAGTACGGGGATAAAATATAGCCTTTGTTACTTGCTGATAATGTAGCTATCCATTGCTGAAAGAATTTTTCAAATCGGTCCAGTACTTTTTAAGTTTATTCGTTACATACAAATTTTTCCTCTTTATAATATAAGTATAGACAACATCTTTTCCGTTCTTGAATTTATTGTCGAGTAGTTGGTATTCGGACATAGTGAAACAATCCTTAATTCGTGTACGTTAAGCAAGTTATGCACGTAGTGGAAAAAAATATCACCTTCGCCATCAACAAGTTATGGCTATGGGCGGTTATAGCTCCTTTCTGTAATAGGGAATATGCATGAAAAAAATAGTAGTATCTATACAGTTTAAAAATATACAAAAATATAATACTAACAGTGAAAATAGAATCAAAATTGATCGAAAAACAAACGAGATAATTATATTTTTTTTTTTTTTTTTGTGAGTGGCTTCTCGCAGTTCAACCTATAAGGTTGTCGACTGCTTAACCGGGCTTGCCTGTGGTGGCCTCAATATAATATTAAAACCTCCAGCCAGGGCTTATAAAAAACCTACAAACTAAGCGACTACACGCTAAGGGCACCCCCTGTGGGGTACGGGCCTCGGCTTAGGGCGTCGCTGGGGAGAGGACAGCTAGGGACGGGCTGGATCGAACTGGACGAGATAATTATAACTGTTGTAAACAAATATAAGTATCTGTCCCTCTCGCGAAGAAGCTGTTTTCTATGGCAGCGGTATAGGCGACATGGTATTTAACGTCTCAGTTCATATCAGACTTCTCTTTCTAATTGGCATCTTTGAAGCTATATAACTTTCTCGCTGTTGAAGGTATTTTAAAAATTAATTCATAATTGTTTACTACTGCCAATAAGTATTTCATTTTGAAAATAAAAAAAATTGCATGCATATTCCCTATTGTCTATGGTCAATATTCATTCAGTATTACGTTGATACAACTCGGTACTTCGTAGGCAATAGTGACATCTACCATGAAGTGAGAAGCTCGTTTTGCCACTCATAGCAAAATCTACGAACGTCGACCGAAATGTATGTCCCGCTTGCCGAAGTCGACGAAGCGGCAATGTGTTTTCGCGATACATTCAATAGATGGCGGGGGAATAAAGCTAATGTTTTGTTCTGAAAATTCTGGATAGATGGAGAATGTGTTTAATTTAATGTAAATAGTAAATATATTGCAGGAGAAAAGAAAACTACACCATAATAATCATACCTTTAGATTTCTGGGTATAACCCCAGTTAGTAGTGTATAGTTTTACTTTAAATCCTTACTAGTTTCGACGAGCTTAGAGTTTTCATTTTCGTAAAAAAAATCCAACAAGTAGAAAAAAAATAGCTTTAGTTTTGTTAATTACTTCATACTCGTATTATACATCGTACATGGTGGACATCCACTCACACGCACAAAACATTTTGAGAACACATTCATTGTGCGTACAGCTAAGGAGTGGAATTCCCTGCCAGAGTCTGTGTTTCCTGATAGCTACAACCTGGGAGTCAAGAATAGGTTTCTCCTAGGCAAGCGTGCTTCATCTTCGACCACATCATTGCTTACCATCAGGTGAGATAGTGATGAAACGCGTATCAATAGAAATAAAATAAAATAGAGTTTAGAAGTTGAAAGTGTGAAACCCCTGTGCCTCGGAAAGCACGTAAAACCGTTGGTGTTGCTCCTGATTATTTGGCATACGTCATGCTTGGCGCTAATTAAGTCTTTTTACCTTATTTTCTATCTAAGACGTGTCGCATTGCCCTCCCATCGAACTTTGAGAGTGAGGTAAGATAGAGTAGCACCTGTGTTAGCGTACAAAAATAATAATTTCTCCAGCTCCGATGACTAGTTTCGGCTGAGATTGAAAGCCGAAATTCAGGGCCACTCTCTAGAGGACCATAGTAAGTACCTTTGAGCAATTTCAATGCAATTTACCCCCAAGTTACCCAATACTAGCAATATCGCCTGCCACGTGGCTACATGTATGGGTACCTAAAACCTATATGTATCAGTTACCGATGTCCGCGTATTATCGAGTTGAGGCGTAATTAATTGGCCGGCGTTGAAAGTAGGTCATTAGGAAAATAATCCCCTAGAGAACAGGGGTGCTCAACCTTTGTGCATCTGCCAGGTTTTGGCTGGGAGTTCAACGTTGTATAGTAGCGAGTGCTTTAAAAAAAAATACACGATAAACCGGGTTTTTTTTTCTCTGTACATCCATGTGTTTACCTTACCTTTTAATTATTAAATGAGGAATAAAGTTACATCTTGCAGGGGGTTGGTTGCGTTTGGCGTAAAAATGCTTTGTTTAATAAACCTTGCCTAGGTTCAGATCAAATGATTATTTTAAAAGCGCTAGTTTGATAACCCCAAATATTTTTAATATTTTTTAGAAAAGAAAAAACTAACGAAGACAAAAAAAAAACAAAACATTAAATATCAAAAACATGTGAGGGATAAGACAAAGCTAAAAAATAAACAAAAATATATTCGTCCGTTAAAGCTGTGTCCAGAAATACGAGTAGCCATTGGTTCACCAGCCCTGCCTACTAACACCCATATCTATAGCGATGGCAGGGTGGGGTTACCTATAGATAATTTTGTGTGTTTCGTGTGTCAATGGTGAGTAATTTGGATAAGCTGTATGAGTTTATTTTTACTGTTCAAATGTGTATTTTATGTCTTCCATGAGTGATGGATGATGTTTGCTGACTTCCATACATGAAAAGTGTTTCTTGTAGCTTAATCCCAACTTTATATTATAAATGTGAAAGCAACTCGGCCGGTCGATTCTGTAAACATGTCGAAGTGAAAGCTTGGGTGACACTTCAGCCAAGCTTTCACTTTCACAAGATGGAATGACAGCTCACTTCGTGATCACTTCACCCAAGCCTTAACTTCGACTTGTTTACAGAATCGACCGGCTGTTTGTTACGCCTTCACGCCTAAACACTTTAACCATTTTTTTATGAATTTGGAGCCTTCTCGCATTCATCCCATTGGATACTTTTTTTTATCCCGGGAGTACTTTTGCTCAGAATAATTTCTGATTTTTACGCGGGCCAAGCTGCTGAAAGAATCCTTTTTCTTTTCTAAGTTTTGAAGACTGGAAGAATATTTGTTTTCATGACAGTCTCAAAGGCTAAAGCTGGGTACTGACCGGTACCGGGCTGTAATGTAACATTCGCAGCGAGCATGTGATGTTATGCCGTATTTTTAAATCCGTGTAAAACAAGACACATTCACACGTGTTCGTGCTCGTTTCCACATACTGACTGCACGAATAACATGTAAGTAATGCTGGCACTTCAGTTGGCGTATTTGTCAAAATATCCGTGTCACTTGTGTAATACAAAACATACCTTATGATATTCGAAATAAGATGTATTTTGTATTGACAATCTAACGCCAATTTTTTGACAAATATGCCAAGTGAAGTGCCAGCATAACGACGTGTTACATTACGCCCCGTAATACCGCACCGGTCAGTACCCACTTAAATGTTAGTACCTGGATGACCGAGCTTTGCTCAGTTTTTTTTTTGGTAAACGTTTTCTAAAAATGATTCTTAGCAAGATCGATTTATCGCCCCCGAAACCCCCTGCATACTAAATTTCATGAAAATCGCTGGAGCCGTCTCCGAGATTCAGATTATATATATCTACAGTTAAACCAGAAAACTCGTGCTTCATAATTTTAATTGTAAGTACTTATACTGCCGCGCTTTATAACGGTGCATGCACATCATTACGTTACGCAGTTTATGAAGCTTTCTAGTGGCTCCTACTGCTGCTTATTTGTATTATAAAGTTTTGCATGTAGACTTTCGAGCCTTCATTTTGTAACTAGGTAATACAAGCGTTTTTACAAAAAAATACAGCCGACTTCCAAATAAAAAAATAAAACACTACAAAGTATAAAATAACTTTTATTTCGGAAGTCGGTGTTTTTGGTTGTTTCTTCGTATTTTAACACCGACTTCCGATTTTTTTTGTAAAAAAGTTTTTTATTATATCTTTTTTTTTCACATAACACGACCACCTACAGGAAAGTCACAGGAAAGCAAAACACACAATTTCGTTTATTTGGATGATATATTTTCTATTTCCTCCAACTATTTTGATTTAAAAACCAAAGTACTGAACCGATTTTGATAAATTTCTATGGGACCAATCGGAACGTATATCCATCCACATGAAAAAAAAAAATTCAAATCGGTTCATAAATAACGGAGTTATGTAATAACAAACAAAAAAAAAGAAATACAACCAAATTGAGAACCTCCTCCTTTTTTTGAAGTCGGTTAAAAATAGGTAAGTTCAAGGTTATAACAGCTCTGTATTAGATCTCATCATTGCGCAATCATATTTCCGAAGTTAGACGATGATTCCCGAAGCGCTGGGTTTCTTCGGTATATCTATATTATGCTTTCATATTTATTTACTTCGAAAGCAGAAATCAATCTTCGGGAATCAATCATCGTAGAGTCCTTTCTATTCACAGTAAGTTTGCTCGAAGTAATATTTTTATGTAAGTTTGCCCAAGACGCTTTTCGTTTGTTTGCAGTGTTCATACATTTTTGATCGATAGTTGGTTGTGTGCCGAGCATTGTGAATGTTATATTTGAGCAAAATTTTATTGTGTATTTTGTTCGTCACAAAGTAAAGCTGCTCAAGTTCTGGCAGGCCACGAAAAAGATGACTGGATTGAAAGCCTGAAATTAGGATTGTAGGACGAAATGTAGCGTTATTCTACTTACCTACGTAGAAACCTACGTTTTGCGTAGGAGCAGCCCAAAATAACAAAACGACAACTATCCTTCTTAGGCCGAAAACGAACAGAATTTTATGGGTAGTGTCTTTATAGATCGCTATTTCTATACAGTTCCTATTTACTAAGTCCATATTTATTATTATGCATGCTATAGTAACTCTCTGCCTTTTTGTTACCTGTAAAATTCTAAGCGGTTATACGTGGGGCATACTGAAAATTTCTGAATCTGACCACTTTCAAAAAAAGAATGACAAAAAAACAACTATGGAATTCGAAAATGGAACTCTATGGAAACATGTTACTTTTTAATTTGCGAGACTGCCATCTGTTTTTTCATTGTGGCGTCCTTTCGGGAATTGTGTGTCGCTATCAAAATGAATTGAAATCATGAACAGGCGAGGGAATATACTTTGAAAAATAATGAATGTATCGAAAGTCTTATTTACCAGAATCCAGAAACTTTCAGTACCCTAAGTATTCCATTGGGATAATTTTCGACATTTACGTGGCCGAAGCTACGCGCTGAAGTTTGTATTCAATATAGCGATTCTTCTTGTAGTATCGGAACATCAATCATCTCTACACACTGACTATATATTATGTACCTAGATAAGTTATAGTGCATTTAAAACAGTTATATAGCTTCTCTTTTATAATTGTAATTTTGATTTTGATTTTGATTGTAATTGTAATTTTGATTTCGATTGTAATTTTGATTTCGATTGTAATTTTAATTTTATTTTATTATGACTTAAATTTTAACGTTATTATGATTTTAATTTTGTTTTTAACAATTGTTGGCCAATAAAGGAAAATAAAATAAAATAAAATTATACCTAAATGGCTTCATTGCCACATTGCCATTAATAGAGACAGATGACTGGCTCTTTGCCTATATGCAACGGCATACCCGTATCAGTCATCATTATGAAAACCGGACAATGAACCTTTTTGGTGGCCGGTATTTTTATAATTTGACGACTAATCAAGAGCAGGGAGGATACATCTCACCTTCTCTTCGGTGAATCGTTTATATCATTGTATCAATATGTGACAATGAGGTTAAAGCTAAATTTGATTTGAACAGTAGGTAAATAATTTTTCTACCTAATGCTCAAAGTGTTCTGTATAGTGTCGGACGTAAAAGAATAGCACCAAAAGAATAGCACCATCCCATCAGTTCCCGTGGGTACCGTAAGAGGCTAAGGGACTCACCAGAGAATGGGCAGCAGCATTCTCTGTGCATTGCAACAGCTACACTGCGATCGCTAACCCGCCTAAGCGTGGCGATTATGGCAAACCCCCCTTTTGGGGGAGGCATTCGGCTACTGATGTCATAAATAAATTATATATTAATCTGAAAAACTCTCGAAAAATCTCGAAAGCTCAGTATTATTTTGTTTATATTCTTTTCAGCAAATCCTTTCATTTCATATCCATATCATGGGGGTGCAGATAATGCCTTTGGTACTCCGCCTTATTGGATCTTGAATGATGCCCATTAATAATGGCCAAAAAAAAAACACCACATTATTCAGGGTTGAAATCACGATACTGACGATGCGAATTTTCGTCCAGTTTTTTTGTGGGCATTATGTATGGGCTGGCCTACCCTTACTGCACGCGCAAGTGGAAGTTCAATAAAAGCTGTGTATGTGATAGAAATATAGTTCCATTTTCCTGGAAATATCTCTCAGCTTATAAAAGTGTAAATAAATAATTTCCTTGACTTAATTAACCTATCTACTTTAATTACGAAAAGGTCTTGCACCTTCGCATCTGATGAGGTTTTTTAAGCGAGTCCCAATAAGCTTTGACGTCGGAATGAAGGTGTCACTAACAAAATTGAGCTTTTCCCTCACGCCCCTGTGTGTCAACTTTCTCAATTAAAAGTTAGGGAGCAATCGATATCCGTGTGGACTCGTATTAGTCGAATACTGCTCGATACTGGCGCAAACTGCGATACAACCGATATAGAGGGAATTTTGTCTTGTCGAAAAGAAGCTTGTCGTAGAAAGATAGGAAAGAAAGAAAGAAAGAAAGGAAAGAAAGATCTACTTTTGTTTTCATTTTTACTTTGTAAAAACAAAACACAAAAAAACAACAACAACCACAACAACAACTATAACAACAAAAACAAACAACAACACACAACAACAACCACTACCACAACAACAACTATCTCTAATACAAAAAACAGTCAAGTCTAGTGGTGGTATTAAGACTGCTTAAACGACATGCCATCCCTACTCCGCTGGAGAAAGTACTCTTCGAATCAACCGTGGTAGGGACAAGAAAAAGATGGCGCGTAACGGAAAAATGTGACGCGTAACCGAGAAATGTGACGGTAATTTTTTTTCCAACGTCGATAAAGAAGTTTCACTTCAAAAAGTATTTATTACGACAGAACTGACACGCATACAAATTATAAACTTAAATAAAATTCCTTTTAAAATGAGTAGAACAATCAATATTTTCATGAAGAAATGGATTTACCACGATACAGGGAGCCATCAATCTGAGCAGACCTGCGATAGTTTGATTTTTTCGGTTGAAAGGCATGGTCGAAACGATACAACTCTTTGTCAGATTTTGTAGAAAAGCAGTCGCACTATTCTGTAATATATCACAGGAAAACTTAAGTCACGTGAGCTTGGTGTGAGCTCTCAATACCTACATCAAGTGGCTTGACAGTTCACTTCAAGCTTATTTTACAGGATTGATCGGCTAATTAACTATAAATTATTAAGGTACTAAAACAGCATATTGGAGCATACTCTGGGTGCATCGGCCTCACATAATATAAAATTAATTTTTGTATACCAAATATTGTTAAACCATTATTTGAAAAGTTCTTTCTTCTCCATAAGAATCTACTTTTCCGAATGGACAGTAGAGTCACTTTATTAATTTAATACTATTATTTTACTGAACTGTAAATGATGACGTTTAAAAGGGCCGTTTAATAGCCTAATGAAAAAAATGAACGCTTTGACTTTGACTTTGAAACGATTTGCTTCAAATAGTACGAGTTCTACTCTTCAATTGTCGTAGGACCGTAAATCTTGACGGATTTTGCTGAGGCCAGGTTTTCGGGTTTATTTAACCTTTTGAACGCTAGAGCATAAAGGCATCGGCGTGCCCCCGACGCTAAGCCACAAATTTGCTATACTTTTTGTCACATATTTGTGACGTTTGGCGTACCTACAGGGCACACGCTTGCTTGTCATGTATACGTGACGATGGCGTTCAAAAGGTTAAAAGTAGAGCTGACCAAGGACACAACTACAACTTGGCAAAGTGAAGTTCTATCAGCGAAAGGATTGTCAAAAGTTTAACAATATTAGAACTTTGCTTGCCATGGTTTCAACAAGACCACTTTAGACCTGCGTGCTTTGGACAAATGATTTAAAACCAGCTCCTGAATTATTTTTACACTCTATACTCCGCATTTATCACTAAGTACTTTAAATAATTATATCGTGTGAACGAACAGCTTTAAATAACTGCTATTTAACACGAACTTTAACTTAAAACTGTGATTTAAAAGTAGGAAACAAAAAGTGGAAAACGTTCCACGATAAACAGTTCAAGATAAAGCCTTCGTGTAGAAATAAATGTGGTCTCAAGTGTTGCCAGCTAACCTAACTGTTTTAAATTACAATTTATTTTGTTTGTTTCCTGAACATTTTGCCTAGAAGTCAAGATTTATGTTTTTTAGAAAAACACTTTTTTCACATAAAACTAGCTTGTATATTTTCCACTTCGCAGTAAGAGCTTATTCTTATACTGAATAGACTCGTATTCATTGGGGGCCCTGGGCACAGAATAATGGGGCCCCTATGACTTTGACAGAGGCCTATTTTGCTAAAACAGGTAAAAAAAAATCGTGTGTGCGTGTACTAGTGTAGGTTCACACGTAAGAAGTGAAACTTCTTTATGACCTTATTTTTCGAAAAATGTAATCTACATTTTTTTTTAATTTTTACTTTGTAAAAACAAAACACAAAACATCAACAACAACAACAACACACAACAACTACCACAACAACAACTATCTCTAAAAACGGTCAAGTCTAGTGGTGGGGTAGGTCCGCTTAAACGACATGCTATCCCTACTCCGCTGGAGAAAGTGCTCTTCGAATCAACCGTGGTAGGGACAAGAAAAAACTTGAGAGTTGTCAAGGGACACCCGGATGGAACGAAGTTCCTTTATATTATTCGGAACAGAAACTCTTAGCATTTACAAGCTAGTACTAAAAAAACAATAAGTAGAGAAAGAAATCAATAAAAAATTAATGATTTAATCAGTCAGCAAAGATGATCTGGCACTTCTGGCAGAAACTAGGGGGCCCCTATCAATTTTGGGGCCCTGGGTACGTACCCTTAGTGCCCGGTGGAAAAGAGGGGCCTGCTCGTATTGAATGTCATGATTGTTCGTTGCATTTTGAGGGTTTCAGATATGGGTTCATATGTAGATACTTTATTTCATACTTCACTGTGGTAAGCGCCAAATATATTTGTAATAAAATTCATGGCCCTTTCTTTAATTTATCTGCGTAGGTACGTGTTTTTTCATTACTAGAAAAAATAAAGGATCACGCACGATAGATTTCGATACAGGATAGCTTTCTGTCATTATTTCTGTTTTCGGAATTAAGTATGTCAATAAATATATGTGGGTCAATTCGTCGACCGCTATCGCACGTTTATTTGCCGGTCGATTCTGTAAACATGTCGAAGTGAAGGCTTGGGTGAAGTGATCACGAGGTGAACTTTCAATCCATATAATCACGATGGAATGACAGCTCACTTCGTGATCAGGTGTCATCTTGATTATATGGATTGACAGCTCACCTCGTGATTAGTTTACCCAAGCCTTCACTTCGACATGTTTACAGAATCGACCGGCTGGTGTCAACCATAGCTCTGATTGCAAACCTGTTTGCTCAGATTTTAACTCGCAATGTTGAAATCAAGTTATAGATTGACAATCAAGATTGTTCACAAGCCAGTACCTATTACAATATTTGTTGTCTGTCAGTATAACCATATGCAGCTGAATACCGGTATTTTAGTACCAAGTAACTGGGTATCACGAAACCTATTAGCAAGACTGGTGTCAGACCTTTTTAGTACCCAGTAACTGGGTCTCACGACACCTATTAGCAAGACTGGTGTCAGACTTTTTAGTACCCAGTAACTGGGTATAACGATACCTATTATCAAGACTGGTGTCAGACTTCTCGGGTTCTAATTACCCGCAACGAAGTACAAAAATCTGCAAATGACTGCCAGGACCAACGCCTTAACGTGCTTTCCGAGGCACGGATGAATCTCAGTTGGGTGACTGATAAGATGGTCACCCAACCACAGACCGACCTTGGCAAGTGTAGCTTAACCTCGAAGACCTTCCCGTACGTCTGCTATTATTTACCACGAGCTCCAGAGAAAGTGCAAAAGTGACAATTACTGGAAGTGAAATTGTCTTTGCAAAAACATCCCATTTTTAATTTCATGAATGGCTTCTTGTTATGCAGAGTGGGAATAAGTGGGAAGGATTAAAATTTTAACGTTTAAAACCAATATATCGTCGAGGGTAGTAACTATTTTTTTTTTGCATTGGAAGTTATCAAATGAGCGTAGCCTCTGGGCGGAGCGGAAGGGACTGCCAGACTCTTGCTGACCCACCTGTGTTCTGTTATTTAGAAGACAGCGGTCGCGAATAATTTATCAATTACTTTAGATTAATTTCTATAATATCCATATAGTGTTAGTATGGTTAGTATAGTGTGGGGATGAAGGAAAGTGTAGTGTAGGTTGAGTGTGTGTTTATGTAGTGAGTGAGGATGTATAATTATTTATTTCTGTTGTGTGTTTGATGTATTATTATTATTATCTTTCGAACAATTCCGCAACCATGGCAGGCAAGCGTAATAACTAATTAACACTCGAGGTTTGCAATACAGAGAGAGAGAATTCACTACGGCATTAATATAGTAGATCGGTATTTAATTTAAGCTTGTTGTTGATTGATTTGGAATTATGTGTGGCTCGGCGGATTGATTAGTGATTGATACAGCGACTGATCACCTATTGTTTGTGCTTTTGCAGTGGGTACTGAAATAATAATTATAACATCAGATATCTATCTTTCAATTGATTTGTTTGGTTACAGTTAATCTTTTTTTTCTTACTGTTGGTAGGCACTCGTTTGACCACTATCTCACCTGAACGTAAGCGATGATGTGGTCGAAGATGGAGCACGCTTGCCTAGAGGTAACCTATTCACTCTTGACTTAAAGACTCCCAGGTTGTAGCTATCAGGAAACACACACTCAGGCAGGGAATTCCACCCCTTAACTGTACGCACAATAATAATAATAATCGCTTTAGGCAAACCATTTATTGGAGATCGAAATATTTTGTTAAACTTCTAGCTGATCCTTCTGCTCAATTCCCTTGTCTGTCAAATACCATCTCATATCAATACTATCATCTTTTTTTTTAAACTTCATCTAGCGGTAGTGTAGCCGGTTAGATCAGCTGGTTTATCCTGTCAACATCAGGTTAAATAATCTCTGGTAGTCCTGCCGCGCGATTCTGTAAACATCTCACCGTGTAAACTTTGGTGGAGTGAGCATGAAGTTCAGTCATTCCATCTTGTTTGTATGGATTGACAGCTCACTTCATGTTGACTTCACCTAAGCTTACACGGTGAGATATTTACAGAATCGCCCTGCAGGACTACTAGAGATTATTTGACCTCTTTGAAATTTAATTAGATGAATAGAGAAAAGCGTTGACTGGATGTCTGTTCATTTGAATCCTGTATGTTCTAACGCTTGGACGCATAGATTGAGAACAGTAGTGCTATTCTGCTGGTCGATCCTGTAAACATGTCACGAGGTGAGCTGTCAATCCATATAATCAAGATGGAATGACAGCTCACTTCGTGATCACGTAACATCTTGATTATAGGGATTGAAAGCTCCCTCGTGATCACTTCACCCAAGCCTATACTTCGACGAGTTTACAGAATCGTCCGGTTGTACAATTCACACACACACACACACACACTCACTAACTCACTTTGAATTCAAACACCTACCAGGAAGTACAAAGTTTGACGGCCTACCTCTTTGTGCTGCCGTCACGACGTAACACTGGCAGAATAGTCGGATACGGCTCAGTTGCCATAAAGCAGAAAAAAAACACAAAATTAATCAAAATCCATACCCCTTAAATAGACCATTTACAGGCACTTTTGAACCGTCGAGATCTGTCTCTAATAGATAAAGCAAAACAAATTCACTGACCCTCCTGATCCAAATTAATATTGATCATCCCTTATTGCCATCTATATCTATACTAATATTATAAATAAAGAGGAAAGATTCGTATTTTTGTATGTAACGAATAAACTTAAAAACTACTGGACCGATTTGAAACATTCTTTGAACAATGGATCGAGCCACGTCGTTTGCTGAACAGCTTCCAAATCCATCAAAACAGCTCCTCCGTGGTTTCATGTGCACTGAATGGGGTGCAACATGGCGTAACAGCTCGCTTGCTTGCGAATGTCGTTTACTTAAAGAGCGACGAGTGAACGAATGAACGACTGAAATAGATGTTGTCATGAAGGAAAATATGTTTGGGGATACGGAAAAGGCTTAGGTAACAATACTTGCATTGATATCCTAATAAGAACAAGTCGTACTCAAATATTAGTTAGATACATGTGTCCGTCCCTAAGTAAATAAGAAAATCAAACATCAATTCAACGCAGATCATAGACCTAACACCGTCTTATAAACGAACGAGCTCTGCGCCCTTTTCGAGCAACTTCCCATTCAACAGCTCTCCACTCTTCAGTGGCTGACAACACGATTTAACAGTAACTGTCAAATCGTGTTGTCATTAATTCTTAGTGGTTAGGTGATACGGATTAGAATACGCCAGCAACTAAGCCCGAAACTACGGACTTTGGGCTTAGAGAGTAGCCCCCAGATCATTCATTTCGATCGTGGATGGGCAGGCGCATACATGTGCTTTCCGAGGAACGGAGGAGTCTCGATATGTTATGTATAGTCACTAATCCATGGACCAACCGCAGCATGCGTGTTTAACCTCGGAGATTGACACGTTATTTAGTCACGAGCTCCTCTTTTTTCCATAGGTTCTTGAAAAAATATGCTTCTAATCACGGCTGCCCCTGCAACAATCCAACATTATTTATGTTTTCTAATCCACCTCAAAGCAACACAGATAATGTTCAGCTCAAATTAAAAGAACAAAGAGAACTTTCATCTTCAGAGTTTATCTCGACAG
The DNA here is from genome assembly GCA_905163435.1 of Mamestra brassicae. Lineage (NCBI taxonomy): Eukaryota > Metazoa > Arthropoda > Insecta > Lepidoptera > Noctuidae > Mamestra > Mamestra brassicae. The sequence continues at coordinate 1,777,592 of LR990999.1, read as the reverse complement.
TATCAGACGAGATATATCTTTGAGTAATTAAACTAACCATTCGGAAAATTCCGAGTTACGAGTACACAAGAGAATAAGTGTACGGACAATTTTCTCTATAAGTTTTTTCTTCTGTTACAAGTTTATTTGTTCTTTCTTTGTCTAGTAAAGAGGCGAAAGGATAATAAAAATGTGTCGTCGATAGATGTCGCTACCGTACTCAATACTCAATACTCAATACTCAATACTTTATTGCATTCCAGATGTATTACAAAGGTGACATAATAAAGGTAAAAGATCAATATGGACACACACTATCACCCACAGAGTCTACCACACCAAAAATTTAAATTAATAGCGTTAATTAACTTAAGTATAAACAGCGACCATAAATGTACGAACAGTACTGTTAACCTTTTGTGCGACTGAACACTGTACACCCAAGATACAGGCCCTGGCCTAGTTTGGGAACCAGTATCAGTACATATATATTGTAAAAAATATCCTAAGACTGCACATACTTAAATACCAATGTTGAAATATTTGGGTAAATAAACAATTTTTTTTTAAAAATTTTTATTTATAACAACGACCACTCCATCAGAGGGCCAACCACGAATGTTGTGACGTACAGTAACGTTATATTGTTAACGTAAGTGAATTTTGAATATAAGGAAACTACAACTCTCATCATCTTATATTTTTATTTAAGTAGTATGTATTAATATGATATTAATTTTAGTCACATTTATGTATAGTATGTTATATTTAAAGTTTTTTTGTCTTTTTATGTTAGCATAACTTTTACACACGATGTCTACATCTCTTTTATTCGACTCTCCTTTCGCAGGTACGCTGGAAGAGATTTCTTTAGAAATAAGCATCACCTTTGTACCTATTTTTCTGTTTCCTTCTTCTTATCTATTTGTTAAATGTGTGTACATAAACTGTTAAATAAATAAATAAATAAACCCCATAGTATTTTGGTATAATTTTATGCGACATAAACAATTTGTATGATAAAAAAAAAGTTTTCAATTAAAATAAATATTTATGTGCGAAACGAGTATTACAGTTAAAGTACAATTGTACGTTACGTTACTATACGTAAGGTTTTTGCTATACCTATAATACTCGTTTCGCACATAATATTTATTTGAATTAGATAAAATTAAACCAAAATAATATATATGGAGTTGTAGTTTTTTAATATTCAAAATTCACTAGCGTTAACGTTACTATACGTCAAAAGATTTGTGTAAACTGTCGTCAAACGCGATCCTATCAAAATAATAATAAAAAAGCACTATTCTTCATCCAAATAATATTCTTTACGACTTACCCCTAACACTAACCTATAAACTATTCCAGCCACAAGCCCCCCCAAAAGGGGTGCTACCCAGTACACCCAATGGAAGTCCCAAATACCCATCACAACTGCTGGACCTAAGGTCCGCACAGGGTTTAAAGATCCTGTATACGGCAAACAGGAGCATAAGCACCCTGAGATACAGAGTCCTATTGCAAGAGGTGAGGACCCAAGACCTCTGGCACCTCTGCTGTAGTCAGTCACGCTTAAGACGACGGCTACGAGGAGGAAGGTCATCAAGAACTCCAGAGCGAAGACCTGTTCCAGAGTGGTGTCCTTGTGTGGTACTGTGGCTCCAAGGTTGCCTCGGCTTGTGTTCGATGATATTGCGTAGGCTACTGCGGCACCTGGAAGAGTAGAAATGAAAATTGATATAATAATTGTGATTTGTATCATATTTACATTTGTGAATTTCAGATTTTAAACATGGCCAGAATCGTCAAGCCTGTACCACGTTTTTACACCCAATATCAATGGTATTCACAATATAATGGGACTCCGTAATAAATGGTCTTGAAATCCAATATATGGTTAATAATAATATAATAATAATAATCAATTTATTTCAAGTATCAAGACTCAATTACAGAAAAATAAAACACACATTAGTCACAATTAAAATGTCAGAAGCATTATTAGGTCATCATTATAAATTACATAATATTACAAAATTACAATTATTACATTAATGCAAGTCATATGTGTCGCCCACAACAGTGCGCAATGATGGAGCAATCCAAAAGGTCCGCGAGCGCGGCCAGCATGCTGTTCGCACTCACCCGCACCCGCCGCACCAGCGACGCGCATCTCTTACGCATCGTTGTGTGGAAACAATCCACGCGCGCCTTCGCAAACATTGCTGACGCGCTGCAATAGCGGGGGAGCCCCAACATCATCCTGAACGCGTAAATGAACTGGACACGAAGGGCGCTGTACGATTTCTGCGTGTAGTCAGTCCACAGGCTGTACGTGTACAACGTGGTGCAATAGGCTCTAAAAAGAGTTGCTTTCACCTCAGCTGAGCACCGCGCAAACCTGCGGATAACCATGTTCGCTCTGACCGACAGCGCCCTCCGCTCCCGTTCGATATCAGCATCGTCGTTCAGGGTAGACGTCACCAAATGGCCTAAGTATTAATGTTCCCACTCTTTCTAAAATAACTCCATTTAGTTGTATGGAAGGCATTGCTGTTACTTTTTTATGCCAACCCTGAAAAACCATACACTGACTCTTTTTCACATTATAGACCAGCCCATGATCAGCTGCATAGCTGCATAGCCTTCTGAGACCACAGCTAAATCACGAAGTAAATGGTTAGGAGAAAGGGAGCCCGAATCCAGATTACTGATTTGACATTCTTATTGGAAAACCTTTCGAAACAGCTTCTATAAATTTATACACATTAATAATAATTTAGCAGTGGATTGGTTGTAGGGGTAGGCTCTGCCAGGGTTGCGGAATTTGTTTGAAAGAGCTACCGCGGCCCTGAAACGCAAAGGGCATTTGGAGATAGTCAGCAAGAGTCTGACACTCCCGTCCGCCCAGAGCGGAAGGAGTCATTTGATGATTTGCCATCATTTAAAAAGAAGGGTTTTTTTTTTAAGGATGGGAAATCATCAAATGACTTCTTCCGCTTTGGGTGGAGCGGAAGGGCGTGTCAGACTCTTACTGACTAAAACTCATCCGTGTTCCTTCTAAAGCCCTTTGCGTTCCAGGGCCGCGGTGACTCTTTCGAACAAATTCCGCAACCCTGGCATGTAGCTTCCCTACACTCCGCAGGGGAGCACTAAGAGAGCCATCATTTAAAAGAAGGGGTAACATAAGTAGTCGCTCTATGTAAAATACTGGTATTCAGCTAACAGTAGCGTTTCCAAGTGGACTAGTATCCGACCGCAACATATGAAAAAGGCTAGGCAGATGAAATATGAATACAATGATAATCTTACTTTTGAAGAACACAAGACAGAGAACTCATATAACGAACATATCGTGTTCGCTAAAAGATAATTAAAATGAAATTACTGTAAAAGTTAAGACTACATTAATTAATTTGTCTGGCGTCTTTTGAGAGACATCCAATTCGACACGAGATAATTTAAGTCTCGTGTAATAAAGAGAATCTGGTAATCTTTCTTGTTCACATATTCTTGACTGCTTAGTTTACTGATGTGGTTAATATAAATGTTCGGGGTGACTAATCACCCCGAGCATTTATATTAAAGGAGCAGCAGCATTCTCTGTGCATTGCAACAGCTACACTGCGATCGCCAACCTGCCTGCCAAGCGTGGCGATTATGGCAACCCGCCCACCAGCCTATGTCCAGCAGTGGACTTCTTTCGGCTGATATGATGATGATGATGAACAGCATATTTTAACTTTTCTCTCTAAAGGAGAGAATAAAACTATGAAAATTTAAGAGCTGTGTTTAAAATGATGTACTTATCAAAGTAAAATTCGGTAAGTTGGTGCGCTAAAATTTTATTCAATCTAAAGATTCTTAATATAATAAAGCTGTAGAGTTTCTTAGTTTGAACGCGCTAATCTCTGAAACTACCAGTCGGATGTGGAAAACTATTTTTATATATGATAGCCACATTCATAGGGCTATACGGGAACGGGAAAAAACGGGATATGAAGTCGCGAGCAAAAACTAGTAACAGAATAAAATAAAACGTAAAGAAAGAAAGAAAACAGGAAAAAGAAGTCTGACTAAATCAAAATCAATCTGCCCAGCCTTTTCCTAACAATATTTGGGTCGGCTTCCAGTCTTGCCGGGTGCAGCTGAGTACCAGAATTTGACAAGGTGCGTCTACCTATCGACCTCTACTTCTCAGTAAATTCGTATTATGATACCATTAACCACAAGACTGGAGACAGACCACAAAAATGAGTTTGATCAAAATGTTTATAATACTTATACAAAATTGTAATTTATCGAAAATTTTACTACCAGTTAAAACATTTTGCTTGCAATAATATCAACGATATTTCGACTACAAAATCACACTCACCTGCAACGCTTCCCAAAACATGCATTATAACATAGCACACAGCTTTCAAAGGCTTAATATGTCCACAGACGAGAGCCCCAACCGTTACAGCAGGATTTATGTGTCCCCCGGAAACATGACCGATAATTTGTACCACCGTAGCAACAATGAAACCATTGGCTAAGGCTGTTACAACATTTGATTTATTTGCACCATAGTCTAAACCAGAAAACAGCACTATCGCCAAAAACAGAAAAGTTCCAAGGAATTCTGAAATCAATTGCTTGAAAAGTATTTTGCTTTTTATCATCTCCCTTACGCCTAAGAATTTTCCTATTTCGTTGCACATGATTATTGTCGAATTGACGGCCAAGTAATTGAGTCGGTGCCTACTAGATTATTATCTAAGGATGCTAAAGTTGCGGGATCTTGGGTCGGTTGTACACGGATCGATTAATTATCTACGCGTTACACAGTCTTTGTTGAATTCACCTGAAAACTATTTTTGTTTAGTAAGCTCAGAGTCATCGACAGGTAATGCGGGGTTATATTCTAATTGATTCGCGTTCGCGTTTGACGACAAGTTCACCTGACGGAAAGCGATGATGCGTTATAAGAAAACACAAGAAAAGGCCTTTTTTTTTTTGAGGATGGGAAATTAGCAAATGACTTCTTCCGCTCTGGGTGGAGTGGAAGGGCGTGTCAGACTCTTACTGACTAAAATTCATCCGTGTTTCTTTTAAAGCCCTTTGCGTTCCAAGGTCGCGGTGACTCTTTCGAACAAATTCCGCAACCCTAGCAGGCTCTGGCCCTAGCGGGCCCCGTCTTCCATGCTGAAATCTCTATAAGGCGCGCGTGAAACACAACGCGCCATCGACCCGGGCCTGGTGGTGATCGGACAGTGAGCTGATTAGCGAGCACAAGAAAAGGTCTATTTTCATTTTGCATTTTTCGTAAGATACAGAAGAATGGTTGGAGATAATTTAAAGCAAAACACCTGATGTTGTTTTGCTACGATCATGAGACAAGATTTTGAATGATCTTTTTCAATTTATATATTCTATACTCAGCTTTTGTACAAGGCATTGTTTGTATTAGTTGCTATCGACAGCAGGCTTTGTGTATCAAGCTTTAAGGGTAGCCATCTTGAAATAATTGTTTGAGCTACGGATTGTTAAGCTTAAAGGAAAACTTTATTAACTACTTATTGGTTTTCCTCTGTAATAATTATCTTTTCTTTCACGAGTTGGTTTTTGAGCTTATCTTTAATTTTTGATATGGCTCGGGGCTACTCAGTTAAAGCTGTCTTTAGATTTAATAATGGTTGGCGATAGTCAGTGGACTTATTTTGTTTGTTTTGATCTTTATTTAGTTCATTAGGATTATAACTAGTTTCTATAGGGCAGGTTGTTAGGATCCAGGACTTTTGTTAATATAATACTTTAGCCTTAATATACGCTTAAGGCTCATGAAATGTTTGCCTGAAAGAAACCATTGTTTTTTGTTTTCGACTATTCTTTAACATACCCTGTTAATCTATCTATACTTATAATAAAATAAAGTTGAAGAGTTTGTTTGTTTGTTTGTAACGCACTAATCTCTGGAACTACCAGTCGGATTTGAAAAATTCTTGGATATGCGCGTACGAAGTCGCTATAAATATTATTAATTCGAAATAAACTCTGCCCGCCCCGACCCTTGCTCGAGCCAGCCCGCGCCGCTGAGCCTGTAGTCTTAAATTCGCTCCTTAATAGTAATTCTAGTTCGATCCAGCCCGTCCCTAGCTGTCCTCCCCTCAGCGACGCCCTAAGCCGAGGCCCGTACCCCACAGGGGGTGCCCTTAGCGTGTAGTCACTAAGTTTGTAAGTTTTTGTGAGCCTGGCTGGCTTAATATAATATTAAAGCCACCACATGCAAGCCCGGTTAAGCAGTCGACAACCTAATAGTATATAATATATAATTTAACACCATTGACCCGCGCAATTCGGGTTATTAACGATCTACAATCTTCACATCAAGATCGATGTATTAACATGCCATTTGTGTAAATTCGCAAAAATACTGTTGTTTATTTTATGTTGTAGTGTAGATTAGGGTAGCCTATATGTTCTTTTTTATATTTTAAACAAGCTGCGCCCGCGGTGTTACCCGCGACTATTCACACAGATATTCCGCGTGATTGTCGAAAATTATCCTTAGGAAACATAATCCCAGGATAAAAATGATCCTATGTCCTTTTCCGGGACTCAAAAAATCTCTTTACCAATTTTATTTAAATCGGACCAGCCGTTTGCGCGTGAAGAAGTAACAAACACACACACACTCACAAACTTTCGCCTTTATAATATTAGTGTGAAAAGTGTGATATTGTGTTTGGGGAACTTAGTATAGAAGTTATTGGTAGTAGATAAATAATATATAATAATAATAACTTTTATTGGAACTAAAACACAAGTTACAATAAAATTATGTACGATAATGACTGCATTAGTTATAAACTGTGTCGCAGCCATTAACGCCCTTACAAAAATGTTTATGCGTCAGTGCTCCAGGGTTGAGAAATTATTATTAACTTAAATGAAAAATTATAAAGGATAGTAATAATATAAAAGCGAAATGGTATAGTAATCATAATAGGCAAGCGTGTGATGTGCTGTGTTGTGCGTGTGTGTGGGTGTGGTGAGTTGTGCGTGGGGGGTGTTGAAAGTGAGTGTGTGAGTGTGGTGTTTTATGTTGTGTTGTGTGTGTGTATGTTTACATACGTATATGTGTTTTAATTACGTTTTAATTAACTTTTCAAGTTCTTCATAAGTAAGGGTATGAAGCCACTTATCAACGGTCACTCGACATTCCCTCAGACCAAGTGAATAAATATTACATATACTATTTACTCGGTTGTACAAAATAGAGCTTAGGTATGTATATTGACGTCTAACTGCTTCGATGCCGACTGACTCAATTAAACAGACTCTTTTAGTCCTTCGTCTGTGCTTAATGAGGTCAGGATCGAAAGTCAGTTCGGAGTGCTTACGTAGTACGGTGCTAAGCACAAATGAGTGTCTGACTCTTGGTACCCCACATATTGCGTAGAGTTCATTTGTGGGGAAGCGGATAGGTTTGTGGGCCATAACTTTTAAAACTGCCCTCTGCGCTCTTTCCATTCGCAGTAATGAGGATTTCCCAGAACTGCCCCAGGCTGTTATGCAATAGGTTATGATTGAGTGAGCTAGAGCATAGTATACCGTTTTTAAAGTAGGGAAATCAGCAGAAGCCCTTAGGTTCTTAAACACATATATTAATTTCCTGACTCTACCCACCAGTGACTTAATATGCTCGTTCCATGACAGAGTACTATCAATATAGACACCAAGATACTTCATACAATGAGTACGGACAATTTGAGTGCAACTACAGTCCTGATTAGTGCTCGGGTTACATTTGTGAGCTGTTAGTGTGTAGGCAGAGGTCGGTTGTGATGTTCTGCGTGGGGAGAAGGTCATAAATTTAGTTTTATCTAAGTTGAGGGTGAGCAGATTGTTTCTAAGCCAGGTCATAGTAGTCTGTAGGGCAATTTCAGCATGAGAGAGCGCATCGGACCAATCATTACCATGTACTACTATTGCAGTATCGTCAGCATATGTTATAATTTTACAGTTTATTAAAGGAAGGTTGCAGAGGTCGTTTATGTATATCAGGAATAAGGTAGGACCAAGTACGCTACCCTGTGGCACACCGTGACTGATAAATTTGGGTCCACTTGTGTAATTTCCTATTTTAGTAGTCTGAGAACGACCTGTTAGGTAACTTGTGAAAAGATTTAGGGGCAAACCTCTGATTCCAAGTCGTTCTATTTTGTTTAGTAAGAGTGGAATGGAGACCGTATCAAAGGCTTTAGAGAGATCTAGGAAAATTGCTAATGTTTTAAATTTATTTTTAAGGTGTTTAGCAATAGTATTAGTTTTTTTTTTTTTTTTTTTTTTTTTTTTTTTTTTTTTTTTTTTTTTTTTTTTTTTTTTCAGTGCAAAAAATACATTTTATTTAGGTATAAATCGTGCAACAAACATTAACTTGTTATAAAAATTGAAAGTATACATTGAGAACTTTAATCTTTTTGTAAACGAATATTAATTTCACTCATTTGAAGATGAATATCTTCAAATGAGTGAAATTTATTAATATTTGTTTACAAAACAAGTTTTAGAATATTACATGAATTTACTAAAACTACGTTTTATTCTAATATTTACACCCCAGTGGTGCGATTTTTTTTTTATAATTTGTTCAAAACAGGTTAAATACTTAGTAAATGAGATATCTGAATGATAACAATCAAATAAGTTGTTGCCACGCTAATAAACTTCAACATCAACTTAATATCTATGGAAAAAAAAAAAAAAAAAAAAAAAAAAAAAAAAAAAAAAAAATGTGTTTATTAACTTAAAATCTTTACAATTAAGTTGCCGGGGCTTCCCAGGAAGTAATCCGAGGATACTTGTGTTGGGAAAAGCCTCGCTCTCCCTCGATTTACAGATCGTTAAAAGTTACACATTTTATATAAGAAACAATAAAGAAAAGAAAAGTATAGTGTAATAAAGAGTGTGGTGCGTGTAAGTGTGTGTTTATGGCGAGTTTATGTGAGTGTGTGTGTGTGTGTGTGTGTGTGTGTGTGAGTGAGTGAGTGAGTGTGTGAGGATGTGTGTGTGTGGGTGAGTGTGTGTGTGTGCATATGCATGTGAATGGGTCTCATACATACCAACTAATTTATTTAGTGTCTGTGTGTGTGTATGAAGTTCAACCTAGAGTAACCAAAATATCCTCCACGCCATCGTACTTAAGTGTGAAGAGCCATTCAGTCAAGGTCCTCTTACACTCATACAGCTTCATAGGGTAAATATTGAGGATGCGATTAAGTTTGTTATAAACGCGTGGCGCTTGAGCTACATTTTGGCGGCTAGCAAAAATTGAACGTGATACGTATGTAGGGGCTACCAGATCACACCGTCTTTTTTTGAGTTTGGCCTGGTGAAAAGGTAATATTTTATGATGTCTTAGCACCATGTGAAGTATATATAGTTTTCTGACGGAGAGCAGCTTAGAGCTAGCATATAGCGAATCAGTAGAAAACCTATAAGGCTTACGGTACATGACCTTAATCAGAGATCTTTGTGCCCTCTCTAGATCTATAAAGTATGATTTGGCTGCTCCACCCCATACCGAGATACAGTATGTGATTACCGATTGGGCTAGCGCAATATATACTTGCTTCTGAAGCTCGGTACTCATAACTTGTCGCAGGGATTTGAAGACCCATATGAGTTTTCTTACCCTCCCTATGGTCACTTCCAGATGTGGGTACCAGCTTAACCGCTGATCCACAACAATACCCAGGTACCTGACGGATTTTTCCTTCTGGATTGTTGGACAGCGACAGGAAGTTTGGGTTGGAGTACGACAGGAGTGGATTCTAATGTTAAAGTCAGGCGCAGGCTGAGAGTTTACGTATTTTGTGAAACAGACGTAGTTTGTTTTTTGGGTGTTTAGCGTAAGAAGATTCTCGCTTAGCCAGTGACTAACTCTAGCCAGTCCCCTCTCAGTAGTTAATTCCAAAACTGCATCTTCAGTACTTTTGCCAGATCTAAAACCATATTGGTTATCAGCAATAATGTTTTGGGCTTGTAAGTAATTGAGGAGTCTACTGTTGATAAGTTTTTCTAATATTTTGGATAAAGTAGTTAGCACAGAAATTGGCCTATAATTATCGACACGGTCTCTAGTTCCACTCTTATATATGGGATGAACCAGACCCTTCTTGAACACCGAGGGAAAAACCCCAGTAGCGAAAACAAGGTTGAAAACATGGCACATAATTGGAATGAGAGTATGTCTTGCATTTTTGACAAGTGAGGTTGAAATGCCATCCCACCCAGCCGCACTCGTAGAGTTCAGCCTGAGAATAATATTTTCAATTTCCTCGTTATCAGTTTCGAATAAAGCCATTGAATTTGTATATGTACTTATTGCATGGGAGCCTAAGAGACCTTCAGAGTCATAATGATTAAAATCAATTTTGGATGCTAGATTCTTCCCTACATTTACAAAAAAGTCATTAACAACGTCAACAGCACGCACGGGGTCACCCATCAGAGACAGTAGCTCATTTGAACTAGATTTATTAGTGTGAAGATTTGCAATTGTTTTTATGAGATTCCATGTTGCCTTTGGGTTTTTTTATGTTTTTTGAATTCTGCTCGCTCATATTCTCGTTTTATTCTTTTTAATAAATTGTTGCAGAAATTTTTATACCGCAGGTAGATCACCCGGGCAGTTTCATTATTGGGTTCTTTTTTAGTTTTCTGATATAATTTATCGCGATTTCTTATGCATTTTAGGAGCCCGGGGGTGATCCAGGGCTTAAGTATGCGTTTCTTACTTGAGATTCTATCATTGCGTGTATTATTACTGATAACATTGGATATTATATTTACTAGTGTATCAGCCGCTTGTGATGCGTCGTGACACTGTAGGACCGATGAAAAATCGGCTACCTCAAGTGCTTCAACGCATGCTACAAAGTCCACTCGACGAGTTAATGCTACTGATTTTGATGATTTAATTCGGGAGTCGTAAGACACTATCAAAGGGGCGTGGTCAGTAATAAACGAGTCTAAAACCAAAGTGATCACTCTCGCTTTTGATTTAATGATTGCGTGATCCAAGCAGCTATCGCAGCGAGTCGGAAACAAATGAGCTGGTAGCATTCCATGTGATGCTAGTGTATCTAGGTAAAGGTGAGAATGCATGTCATCATTATTATTAGGAGATAAATTGATATTAATATCACCCAAAAGCATAATATTTTTATGGGACTTGAGTGAGTGTAAGGTAGTGTCCAAACTGGTAACAAAGTTTTGGATGTTCCGGAAAGAAGGAGAACGATATATCGCGATCAACGCCAGTTCTGTAGAGAACAATAAGGCAGTTTGCGTCGCCGAATATTGGATTTTCTAAGGAGTATTTTATATCTGACCTTATGTATACGACCACGCCATCATTCTTATTAGTATGATTGGAGGCATGAGATTCAAAGCCCGATATAGTAGGGAGATATGGACATTTTTGTAACCAGCATTCAGTCAAAACAATCACATGGAATTGCAGTTTAGTTCTATCCAATAAGATTATAAGGTTGTTAAAATTATTAATGTTTCCTATGCTACGAATGTTTACATGAAAAATATTTAATCCAGTTTTTGTAGTTTTTATATATGTATTACATTGTTCCGTTCGTGTGAACATTGAAAATTTGAACATTTTTGTGCATTAAAAATAAAGAAATAGTTTTCCGTTTAAAATTACACCGAAAAATTGCAAACCTAACCTACAAAATCAAATCGTCAAAGTCATCCCTAGACCATAGCACGAAAATCGATTAGAAACTTGGCGCACAAACGACATCTAACGGATGACCAAAACAACAAGAAGTAGCAAAGAAGAGCGACATCTGTCTCCGCTCAGGGAAACTACTTCCAAAGCATACTTACACAAAAACGTCCAAAAGTTCACATAGTACAACACCTTACTCACAGAGGGCATCACAGAGCTTAAGTATACAATACGGCCTAAAGTTAACAGAGGGCGCCACTATGTCGGAAATAGAAAAACTTTTAAAAGAACTAAGATTAGATATTAAAAGAGACACTGAAGAATCACTGCTGAATTTAGAGACCAGTATCACGAGCAAAATAAATGATAAAATAGACCAAAATTTTAACTTCTTACAAAGGGAACTTGAACAAATTAAGGAAACTAACTCCAAACATGACAAAAGAATTAGTGCCATAGAAAAACACATTAGGCAAAGGAATGTCATATTCTTTGGGGTACAAGAAGGTGAAAAATCATATCAGGAGTTGGAAGGAACCGTGTTACAAACTATTAAAGACGAGCTTAAGCTGGAATGTGACAGAAAAGAATTAGAGACGGTCCGGAGAATGGGAAAATACTTAAAAGACAAAGTGAGACCTATCGTCGTAACATTTACAACGTACGGCAGGAAGATTACAATTTTGAAAAACAAGAAATATATACAAACGAAAACTATTTATATGAAAGAAGATTTCCCACCTCAAATCCTAGAAACGCGTAAAGAGTTACAAGAACAGTTAAAAAAAGAGAAGGAAGCCGGAAAAATAGCCTTCCTGCGATACGACAAACTTATAGTTCGAGAACCATCCATGAAAGACAGCACCGAAACAGAAGAAGAAAAGACAAACAAAACCGAAACAGAAAAAACTAGGAAAAAGAGAGAGTTAGAAATAACCCCTCCCCACCAGTTAATAGATTCAAACAAGAACACCGCACAACAACAAGCAATAAAAAAGAATAAAACTCAAACATATAAAATGGGAAAAAATCAGAGCTCTATGAAAAATTTCTTCACTAAACAAAATGTTATTTCAACTAAAAAACCCGAGGAAGGGGAAACTCCTTACTCTTCAAATGATTCTGATGAATAGCAATTAAGAAAACTCCAGAAAAATGAAAACACTGCACCCTCTAAAACAAAAAACAAACGTTATAATTCAAAGACAAACACAATTCCTCCCCCAGAACGGCTCGTCACCGCGGGGGTTGTAGACGACCACCCACCAAACCTAAAAAAATATTATATATCTACATTCAACCTCAGATCATTAGCAAATGAAGCAAGAATAGCTGAATTGGAATACGCGATATCGCAAATTAATTGGGACATTATCGGTATAGCTGAAGCGAGAAGACTGGGTTACAAAATAGAAGACAGGGGAAGATATCTTCTTTATTACTATGGGGAAACAAAGGGAGAGAAAGGTGTTGGCTTCCTGGTAAAGAAACAAAACAATACAGAAGTATATGATTTTATAGCGATATCCGAGAGAGCTGCTGTATTACAAGTAGGTATATACGGAAAGAAATTCTCTATAATCCAAGCATATGCACCTACGAAAAGAGCCACTACAGTCGAAATAGAAAACTTTTACGCCGATCTTGACAAAGCTATGAATAAATGCACAAAAAATATAATATTTCTGGGAGACATGAACGCAAAAATAGGATACCCCAAAGAAAATGAAGAATTAGTAATGGGAAGGTATGGCTACGGAAAAAGGAACGATAGAGGAGAAACGTTCATACAATTCTGTCTTCAATACAACTTAAAAATCTCTAACACAACTTTCAAAAAATCTAATAAGCTTCGGTGGACCTGGGAAACACCTGATGGAAAGTCGAAAAACGAAATTGACTTCATAGCTACAAATGTCACAAAAAGTATACAAAACGTAAATGTAATGAGCAAATTGCGCCATCCTAGTGACCACAGAATGATTAGAATTACTTTAAATATAGTGGAAAATAAAAAATCCCGAGCTCACTACCGAGGCAAAGCATATACAGACAATGAAACTACAAATGAAGACCTGCCATCCTTGTCCGACTGCGAAAACGATAGCGTGCACCAATTTAACAAGAAAATTGAGACATTTTTACTAAAAGGCTACAAAAAACGAACTGAAGATATAACTGAGAAAAGAAATAAAGAAATTATAACAGAAGAAATAGAAACTCTGAAAAACAAAAAACACATGTTAAAAAACAAGAAAAACAAAACTAGGCAAGAAAAGAAAAGTCTGAGTAAACTATATAAAACAATACATAAAAAAATAAAACAAAACATTAGAAAGAGGAGACTCGATACAATCAGCAAGTTCATAGAAGAGACAGGTGGAATAAAAAAGGCTTATAAAAAGTTAGAAAGTACCAAGCATCTCATGACACAACTCCAGAATGCCTCGGGAATCATCGTCACTCATAGGAAAGACCTAATGACGATAGCTACACAGTTTTATAAGAACCTCTACACGTGTGTAAATAAAAATCATGAGACACCAATGCCTAAAAATTATAAACCAGTTCAAGAAACAGTACCACCTTTTTTAGAAAGAGAGATAGAGCTATCTATAATAAAACTAAAAGCAGGAAAGAGCCCAGGACCTGACGGAGTGACAAACGAGATGATAAAAGCCGCGAAAGAGAAACTAATAAAACCACTCACTAAGCTTTTCAACTGTATTTTAAAAACAAAAGAACTACCGGAAACATGGACATGCTCGGAGATAGTTCTACTGTATAAAAAGGGAGACCCCAAACTGATATCTAATTACAGACCCATCAGTCTTATATCCTGTCTGTATAAAGTATTTGCATCGACCCTACTAAGACGTGTAACAACGAAGATTGACGAGAACCAGCCTGTAGAGCAAGCGGGATTCATGAAAAATTTCTCTACCAATGACCACATACACACACTGAAAATAATAATCGAACGGTTTATGGAATATGACCTCCCCTTATACGTTGCTTTTATAGACTACTCGAAAGCCTTCGATTCAATTTCACATGACTCTATATGGCAGGCTTTAAACCAGCAAGGACTAGACCACGACTATATAGAACTTATTAAAGCTATTTACTTGAGAAGCACAACAAGAGTACGTCTAGACTCAAGAGGACCATCATTTCAAGTCGAGAGGGGGGTAAAGCAAGGCGATCCGCTCTCCCCAAAGCTTTTCATCGCTGTCTTAGAATCCATATTCCGAAACCTCGATTGGAGTGATGTGGGAATAAAAATCAATGGCAAGTATCTCTCACACCTCAGGTTTGCGGATGACATAGTACTGCTGTCGGAAGACCCGCGCAAACTTAACGACATGATAGAGTCCCTTAGCCATCACAGTGAGACCGTTGGGTTACAGATCAACTGGGACAAAACGAAAATAATGACTAATCGTGAAGAAATACCTATATCCATACAGTCTCAAACTATAGAATATGTCGCAGATTATACTTACCTCGGACATCTAATCTCAATAAAATCCTGTACAGAAAAAGAAATCGATCGAAGAGTAAAGAAAACGTGGAGTAAATACTGGGCTATGAAGGAAATTTTCAAAGGCCCCATACCCACAAAACTGAAAACGAAAGCGATGAACATCTGCCTAACGCCGGTTCTTACCTACGCATGCCAGACATGGTCCCTCAAAAAATCACTCTTAAATAAAATAAGAACCTGTCAAAGAGGACTAGAACGGAGTTACATGAACATCAAATTGAAAGATAGAGTCAAAAGTTCACTGATAAGGAAAAGAACAAAGGCGAAAGATGCAGTCAAACAGGTCCTGACATTAAAATGGAAATGGTCTGGTCATATTCAGAGAGCTACGGAGCAAAGATGGTCACAAATAATCACAAATTGGTACCCAATATATAAAAAACGAAGGAAGGGTAGACCATTGAAAAGATGGAGTGACGACATCGTAGAAATAGCCGGAAACTTATGGTCCAGACGGGCAAATGATAGAGCCACCTGGAATGGTTTGGAGGAGGCTTTCACCGCAAAAGGCGGCCCTTACACCTAACAATACTAACCTTATTTAAAAACAAAACTAACATTACTAACAAATAAATAAATAAGCATACATAATAGTAGATAAGAAATACATACATGTAAGGGATTAAATAAAGCTAATAATAATAATAATAATAACATTGTTCCGGAGAGCAGGAATGGGAATCTGAAACATTAATTTGTTCCAGATCAGATACTATATGTGATGTATCACCCATTTTGTTGGTTATATGGAATAAAGAGATAATCCAATAAATTAATTCTCATGGAATGACAGAGATTGGTACCAATAAACGTGGTTTCAATGTTGAGGACATGCCCAATTACCGAAACTAGCGAAGTATTATAGAAGAAGACTATTTTGATGAATAACCGTTTTACCACATAGTGTAGTGTAGAGTTGTATAAGATTTGTACGAGTAGGTGTAAGTGTTCAGTGTTGTGTGTTATGGGGTAGATTGTGAATGGTAATAATAAAGATTTCGTGTACAGGAATATTAACATCTTACATAGTAATAAAATATTGTATGATTTGTAGGTATTGCTTATGTTAATTTTATAAGAATACAATTTTATAGCATATACCTTTGTAATAATAACTAGAATTGAAATATACAACATGCATATACAGGGGTAAGGAGTAGAATATTCTAGTCATTTTTTGGGGAAATCTAATTCATCCTTAATTAAGATATGTGGTGATCCTTGTTTTTCGCGTATGTATATTTTACTATTTGTGACCCAACAGTACTGGTATTGGTTACTGCTTGCAAAGTCTCTAGCCAAAAAGAACAGCCTTCTCATTTTCGGTGTTAAATATTCGGATACAAATATAGGATTAGCTGGACCGCTTATTTTCAGGTGCTTTGTCAACAGCCTGTTCTTTGTGTCTTTATTGAATTTTCTGTACATTCGGAGAAATTGTTCTTTTAGAATGTTGGTAGTAAATTCTATTATCACAGGCCTGTTATTTTTTTCAGTGGAACCTGTGCGAAAGGCATCTTTAATCTCATTGCGTTGAATTGGTACATTGATTACAGAACCGGTCTTGATAACGGTATCCAGCAATTTTTCTTTTGACTCCTGGGTATTAACGGGTATATTTTTTATTTCTACACAAGCAGATCTAGATCCTCTTTCAAGTTTTTCTAATTTGTCTTCCAAGGCTTTTAGCACCATTGAATTGTTATTCCTCTCAGATTCTATTTGCATTTCTAATTGACTTATATGGGTTTTCAAAGCGTCATAGTCTTGCGAAAGAAAAGCTACTGTGGATTGAATATTGGTGTTCTGGGTTTTAATCTCTTCAATAGATTCATAAATTTTCTCAATGTTTTTGTTTTGTTGCTCTTTAAATTCGGTAAACATGGTTTTAATTTCTGACATAAAAATCGATATTTGATTCTCCTGAATAACCCCTGATTCCAAACACTTGCGTTTACCACGTTGCGTTACGTGTAGGTATTCCTTCTCAACACGCCTTTCGGGTTCCTCGGCGTTAATGTTTGGTTCCGACGTGCTATGTTGCAGCGTGTTGAGTAAAGGCGCAGCAGGCAGCGTGGAGCTTGGCGCAGGTGTTTGTGGTGGAGATCTATTGATAGGCATGTTGAAGCTGGATTGCTGGAATGTACGGCGAAAAGGCAAAACCAGTCGAAGAATTTAAAACTGATTTATTAATAGCTAATAACTTCTTAAATATATTTGAAAAAGCTCAGCAAGATGTTATAAAGCCATAAAATTTTTCTGCGAAATCCAAAAAGACCTCTGGGCCCAGATTCGAACCGCCACTCAAGGCGCGGTTACAACAGCGCAGTCGTACGCACTAGCCACTCGACCACAGCTACACGACAGTTAGTGTCGAAATGCTTAGGTGTATTGTCAGACACCGGCGCGTACGTACAGTATGACCTTGTACTATGACTCGCGCTCGAGACAATGACTATCACTTTTGCACTTTTAAAACACGTTGAGTTTTGATTTGTTTTTCGCTTTTACGGCACTTACACACTCAATATCTTTAGTTTAAGTGTGGTAATTTACACTCGCTTGTTGATCACTGTCTTTATAACCAGAGTAGGTTAAAACAATCAATGATATTTTCCAAAAATTCACTTTTAAACTATTTTATACGCGGAGCGTTACTAAACACGTCTACTCGCGGCGGTGTCGCAACGGATGTAATTTTATTATAAGTACTAGTAGTTTTTACGTTTTTAATAGTTTTAATTTTAAGACCGCGCTATCGCATTAGGTATGCACCTGTAATGGTAGTGTAAGAGAGATTTAAATAAATAAATAAATTAAAAAAAAATTTGTACCTATAAAGAATATTCATTATCACAAGCACATTACAATTAATGACAGAGATAGCAGTGTAGCAACGTCGACCTCTTTTAAAAATAAGGATAAAATCTAGCTTCAAAATTCTGTTTACAAAACACCCTGTATATGATCATGTATACAGGCCGTTTTTATAGTCCCCAGGTGACTATTAATACCCTTGTGAAGGCACGCCATGATGCCCAATTTCATCCAATCGCGTTACTTGATTTGTTTGTTGAAATCGTTTTTCACGCGCAAATATTTTCGTTTGCTCGGAAAATCAGTGCTTCAAGTTACGCGATATGAAATGCGATGTTGGGCTGTGGTTGTAGTGTGAGCGGATTGGTTTTTAGTTTGTAAGTTTTTGTAACATTATATTTTTTTTTGTTTTAATTGGTTTGCTCTTGACTCTAGTCTAGGTGATAGATGACAGAGACAAAGTTGACGATAGAGCGAGCTTACCCAGAAGAAGCCTGTTCACTCTAATTTTGAAGAGATTAGGGTTGTATGCGTTCGGAAACACAGACGCAGGCAGAGAGTTCCACTCCTTTGCTGTGCGCATTATAAAAGACGTTTGGAAACGTTTAGTACGAATTGGTGAAATAGCAATAAGGTAGGGATGGTAACTTCCAGTGCGTCTAGATGTCCGATAGTAGAAGGGGGCCGCCGGTGGGATGAGTTCGTGGAGTTCCTGGACACTCTCCCCGAAGTACAATCTGTAGAAGACCGACAAGCAGGCAACCATGCGGCGATGAGCCAAGCTGTAAAGCTTGGCATCCACCAGTTTTATATGTACTTACATATGTACATTTGTAATTGTTTCGCAGAATGTTTTTATAGTTTTGCTTAAGCTGGTCGCGGCAGACCGAGGAGAAAGTGGCGGGACGCCTTGGATGGCTGCTCAGTGAATTGACGTTAAAAAACCCAAAGAAGAGAGAAATGGAAGGTATGGCTTTTGCCCAGAAATGGTACATGCCATCATAATTCTGTTGTGAAATAGGGATAGTGCCATACATTTTGTCTAGAGCTCCGTCTCCCTCCCACACCGAAATCATGATGGTTTTAAGACGTCACAGCAGCGCGGCCCAGCCGGTCGATTCTGTAAAAATGTCGAAGTGAAGGCTTGGGTGAAGTGATCACGAGGTGAGCTGTCAATCCATATAATCAAGATGGAATGACAGTTCGCATTGTGATCACGTGACATCTTGATTATATGGATTGACAGCTCACCTCGTGATCACTTCACCCAAACCTTAATTTCAACATGTTTACGGAATTCGATCGCGAAAATTCTTTTATTCACAGACAAGGTACCTTTGAGTGCTATAGGGTATATACTTTCATGCCGGAAAAAAGCGGGGTCGAGTGAAGCTGCAGCAAATAGCTAGTTCATAATAATTTGGCCCCATCCCCGCTATCCGCTCGCAGTCAACACTTGGCCCTAGGGATGTATCATATTTTTTCATTCGGCGAACATCTCTGTTGATTATAACACAAACAGACGAATTGTATTGTTATTTCGTCGCTCTCTTCGATATTATCTTCGTAAATACATATTTACTGGAGCTGTGTTTATGTAAAAATGTTGCGTAGAAGTGACAATGGTAAATGATTGCTTTTGGGAATGGAGATATGCTACTTGTTGTAAGTAATGTCAAAAGAAATTTTGGCAAGGAGAGTATCTAAAGCGTAGGCCACACCGACACTAAACAAAATTTGTAGTTAGTCGGTTTTGGCAATCAACTGTAAAATTTTAACTAGGTAGGTATGTATAGTTTAGCCCTAAACTTATGAGAGTTGAGGCAATTATATCAATTATAATTTTGTAAGAGAAATAGTTAAAAAAAAACACACATTCAACTTTGAATGTCATATTTATTTATATCGAATCAACAGCCTAAAAATTAGTTTCAAGCTTCTAGCTCTAAATGTTCATCCCCCCATTTCAACCCTTTTCGCATTAAAAAGTAGCCTATGTCCTTTCTTAGGCTCTAGACTATCTGTGTACCAAATTTAATTTTAATCGGTTCAGTAGTTTTGGCGTGAAAGCGCGAATATAATTTTAAAAGGAAGGAAGTTAGGATATTAGTAAGGATAATTCAGAAACTCATAAGTACATATAACTAGTAGATACCCCTCTCTTTGGATCCCCTATCTTAAACACTGAAAGTCTCATTAAACACTATATTTTCATCTGAAGAGAGAACAAATAGACAAAACGAACTATCTCCTTTGCTTTCTGCTTACTGGAGAGTTAACGGTTCGTTCGTTCGTTTTTCTCGTTTTTCGTCTGCACTTTTATGTTTTAGACGTGAACATTAAAGGATTGAGTACTTGTTTTTTGTTTTTCTTGCTTAATGGAGTTACTATCTTATTTTTTATTTCTTTTGAGGAATCAAATCAATACACAAAGAAATATAAGTACCGAAAGAAAGAAATAAACTCACTGACTAATAATGAGTCGGGATTTTCTGGACTTCACACAGAATTTGGAATAAAAACTTGGAATTTGGACTCTCGAAGTCCTGGTAAAGTGCTAGTTTTAAATAATATACGAGGTGTAACATAAAATTGAAAAAAATATTGAATTTTCGAACAATCTGTTGCCGTTTTCTAGACGTTATATTTATAATTTTTTCACCCAAATTCTATTTAATTTTTTGTGAATTTATGCTGCCCCGATCGACGTCATTCTGTCAACGCCGGTTGTCGCTGAAAACCAGCGCTGTGGCTCTGTCTCTCACACGAGTCAGCATTATGCTGAGCGATGGCCGTTTTGCACGAATGTGACGCGTATCTTCCCAACTTGCATAACTTTTGTAATTTTGAATATTTTAAGTTTTGGTATTCATCATGCTTGTCGCAAATAAAATCTTTTTCTTACTTCTTCTTTCAAACAAAGTTATCATCAGCTGATTACAATTTTATTTGTATGAGTGGAACAATTTTTTGTTTAGGATTTTACCATGATTTACTTTGAGAAAGTTGTTATGAACGCGCAGGCTCATTTAATTTATTGAACCCATAGTTTTAAAATATTGTGCAATTCCCGAAAGTCTTCTAAGCTCTCCTTGGACACCTTGATAGAAAGAGCGACATTAAAAATTTACTTCCTATGAGTCAAAGTCAGAGTCAAAGTCAAAGTCAAAGTCGAAACGTTTATTTCAATTAGCCACTAAATGGCACTTTTGAACATCACCATTCACAGTTCAGTAAAATAATAATATTACATTAATAAAATACTCTACAAGCCAAGTTGAACTATAGATTGAAATCCAAACACTTCGGAACGAGAGCAACAGTGCAGGGAATTTGATTCTGGCTGCATTCGCAACACGTAAAGTATTACGGCGCGGCGAAGTGAGGTTATTTGAGAGTCGCGTGTACACGAACGGCATCACATTTTGAGGGTGTGCTGAAATAAGCGTCCAAATAGTTATTCACGTGAAGTTTGATTTTTTTGGGCTCTAGACAAAGTGCCGTTCTATCAGTTATAATGATTGCACTCTTTCTTAATAAAGTATTTGGGAACACATTGATTGTGCGTACAGCTAAGGAGTGGAATTCCTTGCCGGAGTCTGTGTTTCATAATAGCTACAACCTGGGAGTCTTTAAATCAAGAGTGAATAGGTTACTTCTAGGCAAGCGTGTTCCATCTTCGACCACATCATCGCTTACCATCAGGTGAGATAGTGGTTAAACGCGTGCCTATCAATAGTAAAAAAAAATCGGAACAATTTTAGGTAGCTATCTACCAAACATGAGAATAATCTTTATAATGGCGGATAGCATTGGATCAAGCCTCCCCGTGGCGACAAACTGTATCCAGCAACTAGGTCAGCCCATAAACCATCTCGCAGTAATTAAGTTTATTTGTAATTTGGCTCTATTCCCTCCCAAAAGAATGGATATTTTTTCCAGGAACTCGTGCCAATAACTTTCGTTTGTAATATGAAAATGAAACTAGGTTTGCGTGAAGTCCTATTTCAGGTAGATTATTTTGAAAAGTTACGTATGTGGCTCGTTAATTGATGGATTTACATAATACGTAATAAACCAAATATAGATTTAATTAAAAGTAAGATGTGAAATTTTAATCAGCCTTTTAAGTAGCGGCCTCGCCTTTTCATACGACAGCGCCGTTTAATTAGCGGTCTAACTGACATCCTGGAACTTAATTGAACAGCTAGGCCAATGACTTCATTCAATTCTGTTTAATGACTTGCCTAGCCAAGTAGGGGAACATTGGAAACACATGGAACTGAGGGCACCCCAATACGGATAGGTTAGGTTCGAATGGGATGACGCTCGATAGGTTAAGTTCGAATGGGATGACACCGATAGGTTAGGTTCGAATGAGATTGACGATCCTATTCATGTTAGGTTCCTTTTTGTACTGCAGACAGATTAAGGACCCCGTCAAGGTTCCGGTTGAGGTGGCCATTTCATATAAAGGCCAATTTTACAATATGACATAGTACTACTTGAATAAAGAATTCCCAAAAATTTAATATTTAATATTTCTTTCGTTTCACGGTTACCCTATTCTTTGAACGGCCTAAGCATCTGCCAGCCCGTTTATATAATATTGTATTAGGCGCGTTGGTTAGATGACACTTAGGTCTCTAATTAAACGGCTCCTATCAATGGAAAGGCTAGGCCGCTAATTAAACGGCTGACTAAACCAGCTGGCTGCGACATACTTATGTAATGGTTAGAATAGTTTGTGGTATTATCAGTTTCAGATAGTTTTTAAGGATCAGTGCCTTGATCAAAGTTTTAGTTGAAACCTTGAGTGCTAATTGACTAGTCAAAGCATTAATTTATAAGCCTGTATATTCTGAATGGGCTGGTCAAAGCAATTCGATTAGTTTCAAAACTTGAATATTGGATTGAAATAATACCTCGATTGGTAAAACAAATCATTTCTCTGTATTTATTTAGTTTGCTTTGATTAGATATACATAGATTTACTTGTAACGCAAGCTAAGCAGTGAATTTGTGAGGTTGGTATTTTGTACTGGGTTTATTGAACCGGGATTATGATACAGCCGCAGAGTCCGCCACGCATCCTCGCACCACTCAGCTATGCTGTTCCTAGCCTCGCTACAAACATTCGCACCGCGTAAGCTCCTCGCACAGTCATGTGGAAACAATCAAAAATTTTCACAGCATCACTACGTATCCTCGCTCCGCCTAGCTAGTAGTTAGCGCGCACATCTTTGGTGGAACAGCTCCCTAAAATGTTTGAAGAGCCTACATGTCTACAATACATATTGTTCCATGAATTCTCCTTTGTAATCAGATAGGTCACCACGTCAAATTCGACAGCTCAAAGCTTCCCACTGAAGGCAATATTAAGCGTTCGAGAGACCTCCGAGTAACGTGAGCCTTGGTTACTTGTAGTCCTTCAGTTTCTCATGAGATAAACTACCACACGATGAGAACTTACGAGAGATATCTAACATGCTACCCTTGTGAGTGTGTGTACATGTTATGAGTTTTATACATTGTCCTAGCGTTTGTTTTTATACCCTCATTGTTACGGTTAAACTGAAGTTCGAAAATCTGAACAATCTGACAGTCAGAGTGGTTGTTCTGTTACCAGGTAACTATTGTGAAGGTCAGATAAGCAGCTATTTCATGTAAAACCCACGCTAAGCAGTTGGTCCCCGCTGCCATTTGCAGATATTCGACAGTAACAAATATTAATATATTATTTTTAATTAATTCTATCAAGCTATTTATCTTAAACTAATTATTTTGTTGTTATTATTTTAAGTTGTCAGGCGTTTACCAAATTGTTTAATTTATTTGACGACTAAATGACTATGACTAAATGACTATGACTAAATGACTATGACTAAATGACTATGACTAAATGACTATGACTAAATGACTATGACTAAATGACTATGACTAAATGACTATGACTAAATGACTATGACTAAATGACTATGACTAAATGACTATGACTAAATGACTATGACTAAATGACTATGACTAAATGACTATGACGTGTTGGGTTGTGAAGGTCATACTGGCAGTCACTTCAAGTTAAATACTGGTATTCAGTGGCACCTGGGAAGACAGGAAGCCCACCCTTGCATAGATCGGAAAACGCTGGGCAGATGATGATTTGCATATCTCAAAGCTACATTATCCTCTGTTAGTTGCTTAAAAACCTTTTTCTTTCGAGTGCTATAAAATATTTGTAAATGGCTTAAAGATATGTTAGTGTCTTCAGGTCTCTTCCACATAATGACTTTTCTATGGCTTCCTTTTATCTAGAATCCGTAGCTTTCGAGTGTGCTTCAAATATCGCTAAGTGGTTTTAAATTGCAAGTTTTCTGTGGGTAGGGAACTTAAAATAAAAGTCAATAGGGAATGTATAATTTTATGATTCCGTTCTAGTACCAGAGGAGAACGTACCTACTCATGCCTTTGCGGTACCATTTTGGTAATTGAAATGGCTGGGGCAAAATAATTATTTTCAATGACAACAAAATCATGACACTTTAACTAAAAATAATTGAAAATTGCAATGTTTCTTTATGTATTAGCAAGCGAGAATTTACTGAGTTCATTTCAACACTGAGAAGTTATTTTAATAGTGTTACGAGCTTGGGGTTCGTGACAATAAAAACAGCCGATTAGATAACCAAAAATGACACTTTAATTTAACAACACTAATTACAACTTTAAACTTACTAATTATTAAACACAAGTTCACCACTGATCACTTTATTCGCACTTGAAGATCGCTTCCGAAGTATTCGCTTGTATCGCAAATTCAATACTGACTCGGTCGCGGAATACGCGCTCCTTTTATAGGTCAGTTTATTCTAGAAACTTCCATTCTCGAAACATCTGGAAAGTACTCGTAACTACCGCTGCCGACTGACCAGATACCGAGAAGTGTAGAATGTTCGGGCAAAGAAATGTCTAGAAGGTACTTGACTCTACTAGTTCTGCTACTCGATACTAGATGGCGCTAGTAGTAACTTAATGTACCCAACATTAATTCTGGCGCGTAACAATAGTCTTAAACTCACTTTCATTGTAAAAAGCACGATTAGATTATTGGGATAACCTAAAGCCATTGTTAAAATAATATCAATAAGTCTAGACTAACAGTCCCCATGCAGATCAAAGAAGTGTTCTCGTGCAGACTTAACACTACACACCATCGCTTAAATCCAGGTTTGATATCTTTTAGTGGTTCAAAATATTTTTAATAATAATCATTTAATTCGAATAACACGACTCATAGTAGCAATATACTTACAATCTATGTTAGTAAAACATTAACAAAGACAGAAACAAGAACCGACACAGTTTGCGACATCACTGCTGCAAGGTGACAGGCCTCTGGAGGCGAGAGCCCTGGAGCGAGTTGGGAAGCGGTCACCTCCTTCTGCGAAGCAGCAATGCTAGCGAAGGATAAGGCGGGCCACGCGAGGGAAAGACAAGACCTTCGCCCCAACCGCCGCTACAGAAGAAGACGCCCCGGGCGTCGGGAGCCGCAGGGCCACCACCATAGGCGCGGGTCTGCGGATGGCGAGCGTTGGGTGGCTCGCTGTCCGATCACCACCAGGCCCGGGTCGATGGCGCGTTGTGTTCCACGCGAACCTTAAAGAGATGTCAGCATAGAAGACGGGGCCCGCTAGGGCCAGAGCCTACCAGGGTTGCGGAATTTGTTTGAAAGAGTCACCGCGGCCCTGGAACACAAAGGGCTTTAGAAGGAACACGGATGGGTCTTAGTCAGTAAGAGTCTGACACACCCTTCCGCTTTACCCAAAGCGGAAGAAGTAATTTGATGATTTACGATCCTTAAAAAAAGGTGACAGGCTCAAACGCACAATCTAGCCTGCTTGCTACCATGGACAGGATGATGTGGGTGCTGCCCCACACCCTGCTGACCAGTAATGCTATTTAAAATATACTAAATCAGAGTATTTTATAATTCCTATCTCGCTTGTGCTAATTCGTGCCTGATTGAGCACGAATTAGCACTCTGATAAAGTTTTCAGTACTATGTTTGTTTAGGACAAAGCCAGCCGTTCCTTTTTATTTTAGTTGAGAACCATTTAACCTTATATTGGGATAGCAGACATTTTGAAAATCACTAAATTGTATAAAACAACGTCGCTGGCTGTCTCTCTCTGCTTCTCGACTAACTTTTTCTAAACCACGCATGGAATTTTGATAAAGTTTTAACTAATGGAAATAGCGAAGGTTTGTATAAATAATTTTCACGGGGAGAGTTCGCTAGGCCGAGTTGGAAATTCTGGCCATTGGCGAGGAAAATATGTAGTTGATTAATTAATACCGGGTAAAACGGGGTGGATAGAAATGCAGGGGTGAATACAACGAAACTTTGAATGGAATTTTCACGTTATTTAAATATGTTTGCAACAATGAAGAACTCCAATTGTGAGGATACACTAATATGGTATTTAGGTGAAAATCCCAATTAAACTTTCGTTTTTGTTTACCCCAACATTTCTATCCACCCCGTTTTGCGGCACCCGTCAAGTGCATACTTGTTCACTATGGTACCTACTATTTAGGTGTAACTTGTAACCTAATGTCCCGGTTGTCATTTGTACCTCTTTAATAGCCACTGTTAAAGAGGTATGACGTGACCCGAATAACGTCAGAGGCAAGTCAATAGTGCACATAAATCAATCTGCTTTGCCTCTTCATAACTATGTTTGGGTCGGGAACCGATGGGTACTGACCGGTGTTACGGGGCGTAATGTAACATGTTACAAAGCGAGCATTCGTGCAGTGAGTCCGTGGAAACATGTGCTTGTGTTTTGTTTTATACGGATTTTAGGACACGACGTAATATAACGTGCTCGCTGCTAATGTTACATTACGCAGTGTAATGCCGGTCAGTACCCAGCTTAATCGAATGCAGTTGAATAGCATTATTTTATACGGAGTAATTGCCTATCGTACCTCCACAACCCAGGTCCGATACCCCTTGGCAAGTCAGGTATCAGATTTTCCGGTTTCTGACTACCCGTACCGACTGTCAAAGATCTAGAATTGACAACGGCCGGGACCAACGGCTTAGCGTGCTTTCGAAGGCACGGAGGAATCTCGGTTAAGATTGTCACCCATCCATTGACCAAAATCGGCAAGCGTCGCTTAACCTTGGAGATATATACTAAGACCCTTGCGGCTGCTATTTTTTACCGAGCTCGAGCTTATCATATATATCAAGAGTGTACATAGTGTTAGTATACATACATTTTAATAGCCCAGCACCTTACTAGTAGCCCAAAACATGTCTCACCGCCGGAGATCAGTAAGAAGCGAGTAAAGCTAGGAACTAGATACGCGTAGGCGAGCAGCGAGAAGCGAGTGTGTAGTATCGATAGTTTTGTCTCTCGGCTGTAAGCGAGTGCACTTTGCGGCAGGCGATTACTCGCATCATTCGCTCCGACCTGCACTATAGGTAGAAATGACTTCTGACCACCAAGCGAGCATCGCTGAGCGAGTATTATCTCTGATAGCTCTTGTCGCCGCGACAAACGGCGAGTTCTCGCCGGCAGTGTGAGTGTGCCAGCTATCGACTATAAATATATGTGTCTCTTTTACTCACACGGGATCTATATCTTTTACCCGATTTCTCAGAGAGAAAATAGTCGAAAGTTAATCGCTTCCTCGTCGGCGATGACACAAGTGCCTTATCTTTTGATTGACTGACAGAGTGATAAGGGGTTGGCTAGGCACCCGCAGGGAGGCGTAGAGAAGTGAAAAAATTAAGCTCTTTTTCAGCGTCAAGACACTTCATTAAAATGTAAAAAGCCCACTTTGATGACGTAAAAATTTAATGAATCTTGAAAAATAGAGGTAATATTTACCGTCGGTAAATACCCTTTGTTTTTTTATTGCTTTAGCAGAGCCCCCAGAGAAAGATAATTAGTTCACTGCCTGAATTAGAAAGTTGTGTTTTTAATGAAATTATTTTAGAGAAAGGAAACTGGGTGAGTTTTTATCGGAAGCTTTAAGGACTTCATTAAGATAATGGTTATTCATATGTTTCATGTATAGTAAATAAGAGATGAATATAGAGAACAATCTTTTTTCATACTTCATGGTACTTATGGCCGGTTCCTGAATTTACAGTTTGAAACTTTGTATTAATGAAACAATACTTTGGCCTGAAAACCTGTTAAACTTTGATATTCAATTTGGATATGACACATTCCTGACTGCAAATGCTCAATTCAGAAACCGGCTATTAGACATAATCTAAGCCTAGATATTTTTCCCTATTGCCTGATTTCAGAAGTTATATCTACATATGCAAATAAACAAATAAACTAAACTTACAACAAACTAAAATATACCATAAATTCGTCCTCAACACTGTCAGCTGGTAATGTGCCCAAAAGACTGGCGGCATTGCCAAGTTGAATGGCAATACTTAGCCTCTGGCCAAAGTAAAAGCCAGCTCTTGGGTCACGGGAAGGGTCAACCAGCCGTTTCGAAATTTCTTTGAAAAATCTATGAGCACAAGGGCCCCACGGCCCGAGGGTTTCAACCCCAAACGGCTATATTAGATCTATAATTATATTTACTGGATTCTGATTTCATGGAATTATCCTTTTGAACGCCTCATAAACGCATCGGCGTGCCCCCGGCGCCAAGCCACATATCTGCCATAGTTTTTGCCACAAATATTTGTGACGTTTTACAGGGCACGCGCTTGCTTGAACAATGACGTTCAAAAGGTTAAAGACTCGATGAATTGAAAAAAAAAAAACATAACATACTTATTAAATCGTACTGAATATTAATAATTTAGTCTCTTCAGGATTCAAGGAAACATGTATGGTGATGTTTTCTCTAAAACTTCAAGATTCATGTTGATAACATGGAGAAATTATCTCAAGTCATAAGACGATCTATAATAAAACCCATAATGTACGGAACCCTTTTAGGTCTAGTAGTACGAACAATTAATTTTGATCTTCAGAAGACACGGGACCCTAATTGCTCTTTATAATGTAGGGTTGGCGCGTCATCTTAAAGAAACGGATTTATTTTACAGGAGTCGTTATTTTTTAACTGCGTTTTGTTTTAGTGACTTGTTGAATTTTAACGACTCAATCTACCAACATCCTGCTTAAGAATCAACAAGCCCTCTGGTTATGTCAATAAACGTATAAAATATGTTGCCTCAATCAATAAGAAAAGAAAAGAAACTCCATCAATTCATTATCATCTGCCTAGAATTTTCACAACTACATATGTACATTGGGGTAGACTTCCAGTCAAACCGGATTCAGCAGAATACCAGTCTTTTACGTTGAGCGGCTGCCTACCAGACCTCCACAACCCATTAACTGGGTAACACGGTACTCCTTGGCAAGACTGGTGTCAGATTATCTGGCTTCTGACTATTCGTAACGACTGCCAAAGATCTACTAATGACAGCCGGGACCAACGGCTTAACGTGCTTTCCGAGGCACGGAGGAGTCTCGGTATGTTAAGATGGTCACCCATCCACAGACCAACCTCGGCAAGCGTTGCTTGACCTTGAAGATCGACCCGTGCAGCTGTTATTATTTAGCCACGAGCTCATCTAAAACTCCATCTTTTCACGAACAAATTAAAAAAGATATTAATAAGTAAATGTTATTACAGTGTCAACGAATATTTAAATGATAAATCCTTACAAAACTCATAGTATAAAATGAAATGTTTTTAGAATAAGTTATATTATAAGATACTTAACGATAAGTCCCCATCTCTACATATCTTTCGTTTGCTGTACCCGACAGGGTCCATGATTGTTTCTTTTGGCAAATGTTTACTACATAAGCCTACATTGTGGTATGTAATAAAGAATTGAGTGTTAAGTATTCAATGGACTTTACAAGATACTAGGTATTTGCTGATCTAAAATAGTAAGTCTCCGTCTAAATTTTCTATCTTTACGAAGATATCTATGGACTGATTTTGATATGCCATAGACTACATTTTAAGGCCAATTTAACCTGCGGCACATAAAAATGAATTCAGTAGTACTTAGTATTTTCAACGTAAAATAGGTACCATATAAACCACGCAGGAAAGGCCTTGTGGGCCACAATCATGTCTCCATATTGGTTCTAGAATATGTCAGTCTCCATATAAGGTTCTCCTTCACCTTTTTTTTTGCGTTCAGTGGTGAAGAAATCACTGCCAGGGTTTCGGAATCTGCCAGGGTTGCGGAATTTGTTCGAAAGAGTCACCACGGCCCTGGAACGCAAAGGGTTTTAGAAGGAACACAGATAGGTTTTAGTCAGTAAGAGTCTGACACGCCTTTCCGCTCCACCCAGAGCGAAAAAAGTCATTTGATGATTGAAGACAAGTGGTGACGAAATCAAACAAAGTATTGCCTGCCTGGGTTTGAAACCCTCCTGTTTGGTTCACAAAAAAACGTCGGATCTAAACACCGTTAGATACCCATCACCACGAAGAGCTCATGCACTCTATCAAACGCAGGCTACACAGGCACTCTGTGTATTGCATTTAAAAATGCATTAGCCTTCGTCTACAAATAGCGTAAATAAATAATCGTCTATAAACGATAGCCTCGCTTTGTTCTAGGCTATTAAAAGCTTACATGGGGAGATAGTAAACAGTGCTACGTACAGCTTGGTTTCTAGTGTCGGTACAAGACTACTTAGGTACTCGATTAAAAATGTTTGCTGAGAAAGTCTTGTTTGCGAGTGCGGCTGCGTGTTCATTGCAAAAAGAAAACCGGTCAAGTGCGAGTCGAACTCATGCGCCGAGGGTTCCCTACCTACCGTCATAATAAAATTAGTATCATTTTTATTGGTGGCCGGCGTCAACTATGTATGTATGGGGACACTCTTTAATTTTCAACTTTTTTTATTTTTTGGAATTTTTACTTTATTTGTGCTGTACGTACTTTATTTGGCAAAAAACAAAAAAAAATTGTATGGGAAATCATCGAATGACTCCTCCCGCTCTGTGCGGAGCGGAAGGGATAGTCAGACTCTTACTGACTAAAACCCATCCGTGTTCCTCCTAATGTCCTTTGCGTTCCAGAGGTGCGGTGACTCTTTCGAACAACCCCGCAACCCTGGCAGGACTTTTAGCCTACTTAAGAACAAATGTAAGGTAGTATTCAGTGAAGTTCCTTGTTAGAGTTTGTGCTGGGAAGTTGCACCATCATAACTATTTCTGACGCCAAGTAGCTTTGTTACAACTTTGTCTTTGAAGTTGCGGGGCTGCGTTACCATCGTTATTTCCGATCGGAATAACAATTTTGAGGAGAGACGTATCTACTAGATGTGCTACGATTTGTTTATATTGTCAACTGCTCAAACAAGGTTTCAGTCAGTCATCATCAGAGATCGGAATTGGTAGACTATATTTACCTAATGTTCGTAGAAGTAAGTAACATAGAGTTAATAATACCTCCTGTAAAATCCCGGAATCATAAACATGACGGTTGTATCCCGGGATTTAAGAAATTCCTACGGGAACGAAAAAAACGTTGTAAGTGCGTACAGCTTGGCTCATCGCCGCAAGGTTGCCTGCTGGTCGGTCTTCTACAGATTGTACTTCGGGGAGAGTGTCCAGTAACTGCACGATCTCATCCCACCGGCCCCTTCTACCATCGGACATCAAGACGCACTGCAAGTTACCATCCCTACCGTGTTGCTATTCCACCAATTCGCACTTAACGTTTCCAAACGTCTTTTATAATGCGCACAGCAAAGGAGTGGAACTCTCTGCCTGCGTCTGTGTTTCCGAACTCATACAACCCTAATCTCTTCAAAATTAGAGTGAACAGGCTTCTTCTGGGTAAGCTCGCTCCATCGTCGACTTTGTCTCTGTCATCTATGACCTAGACTAGAGTCAAGAGCAAACCCATATTAAATAAAAATAACTAAATAAAAAAAGTCGCGAGCAAAAGCTAGTAAAATAAATAAACCTGTTCCAAATCGAAAACCGTGTAAAGTTTCACGCCATTAAATCGAAATTTAAACCGTATATTTTCGTGCACTCCTGCAATCACAGCCCTATTGAGCCGGCACTGAATAGTGACGTACTAAGCAACATAATTGGATCGTCAAGGAGCTCACGTAAACAGTTAAATTTAATTCTCCCTCCGTTCCGTAGATCGTGATCTAATTAATAACTGTTGTTGATTTACTGAAGTTACGTACTTAGGTTTAGGAGGGATTTAACGGGGTATTATGTGTTTTCGAATATCGTTGTCTTAGGCTGAGGAGGTGGCGGTTAATCTGCCTAGCCTCTTTCCAACTGTCTCGGGGTTGGCTGTCAGTCTAAACGAATGCAGTTGAGTACTAATATTTGACAGGGGGCGAATGCCTGCCTTTATGTATCCTAAGACATACAATTCGTTGCTGACTGACTGAGTGAGTCAGTCAAAACTGTAACACTGACAAACACGATGAAAGTATAAGAGATAAGAGTAGGGGAAGATCAAATAAACGAAGGATGGATTGTGTGGAGCCATATCATTAGTATGTCTAGAAAGGAGGTAATCACGGATTTGGATTGGAGGTAGTGCGTGAGCAATATCCGAGTTCGGTTCGGACAGTATTTTGACAGATTCTGATCGGACGTAGTTCATAAGCGCTCTTAGTGACAGAGAGAAAACTCACAGCCGAAACGACTGGTCGTAAAAAGCTGAAATTTGGCATGTAGCTTCCCTACACTCTGTAGGGGAGCACTAAACGAGGATTTCTCGAAATTCCTGCGGGAACAGGAAATGTGCACACGAAGTCGCGGGCAAAAGCTAGTAGCCCATAAACGGATTAACACATAGTCCCTTGTCTAGACAGATTTCACATAAAGCGACCCATTTGGTCTCCACGACCCAATAACTGTGGTACCCCTTGGCAAGACTGGTGTCAGATTTTCTGGCTTCTATCTGTAACGATTGTCAAAGATACAGGTACAAACGTGTTTTCGGGGTTGGTCCCATAGTAAAAATTGTTCATAATGATGAGTACAATGACCCCTTAAGAGGTTTTGCGTTTATTCTGTTACACGTTGTATAACAATATTTTATAAGAAACAACTGCCATCCGACCTCCACAACCACCAATTACTTGTTAACAAATTCCTACGGGAACGGAAATAAAACGGGATATGCGTGAACGAAGTCACGGGCAAAAGCTAGTCGTCTCATACTTTAATTCAGTAATTTTACATCTTAGATGGTATTTTCGGAAGTAAAAAACTCCATTTATCCAAATTTTAAAGCTCATTAGTTTTAAAAAGTCGGTCATTAAAGTAACATTTGATCATTAGGAAATGCTTCAGGCGATCTTGTGGCTTATCAGAAAACTTCAAAGAATAACGAGACTTCCAAGTACTACTTTACAATTTGCGATAAATCAAAGGTGCTTAGAAGTTTTTTAACGTAAAATTCTGAATCGTTTCATTTTTCTTCTTTATAATTTCGGTCGCTTAAACCTCAATTTCACGGCAGGTAGGATTTCTTTTTTTTCATTATAGGTACATTCTAAAGAGCCATATTATTATACTAGCCTTTTTGGTAAATCATTACGTCGAGTGCCTTTTTCCGATTTAGGCTTTACGAAAGACCACTTACTGCGGTCCAAAAGTCGTGTATTGGAGCTTGAAAAACATTTACTGAAAAGCTAGGCATTTTGTAAATATTCCAAATCGTTAATACTAAAGTCTATATGTATTTGTAAAAGGTAGTCCGGCGGCGAGATTGGTAGAGGACATTGTTGCCATCGCGGGCAGATCCTATGTGAGGGTTGCATAGGTGACATACTGGTTCACCCTTGTTTGATAGAACAACGTTTGATATAATATTACTAAATCGAACAACGTTTAAGAAAATCATCACTTTGTATAATATCGTTTGACAGAATTTTCAGTTCATCGAATATTTATTTGCTATAACAACATTTGCGCTAATGATCAAAAGGTATAATGTTCATTTGATGTAATGTTCAGATGGTATAACCATGTATTTAACACTTAACCAAACCTTAAAATATTCTATGCATGGTCGAGGGTGGGCTTGGTCGACGGAGCCCCGCTTCGCGGGGCTCCTACTTCTGGGTGGTTTATAAAAAAAATAACCACGAAGGGGATGGCGGGGTCTATTCGCTCGCTTCGCTCGCTCACACGACCCCGCCATCCCCTTCTAACCTAACCTATCCGAGACGGGGTGCCCTAAAGTCCAGCAATAGTTGAGGGTGGCAGGTGTATAGGGTATAAAGTATAAAATTAGTGCATTTGAAAATTCGGCGAAATGAAATTAGTTCAAATGAAATTAGTTCAAATAAATAATTACGCTAAATAAAAATTTACCAATGAATTATTCGGTCAAATGAATAATTCTTCGAAATGACTTTATTGCAACTAAAATTCGATTTAGTAATATTATATCAAACGTTGTTCTATCAAACAAGGGTGAACCTGACATACTACACCTATATTTGACATCTTTTATTTATCTACAACATTTTTTATAACAATTGTATAAAGTGTTATTCATTTTTTTGAATTGTTTATCTTTCATAGAGATACATAGTTGTGCATACCTGTAAGTGATGTATTTGCACAGAATTCAATAGTTGTAATTTCCTGTTTTTTGTTATTATTGTAAATATGTCGTTGGTGTGCCTTACTTAATAAATAAAAAAAAAGAGGAACGTGGGGATTGGCACAAGAAAAGAGAGACTCAGCAGTGGGTGGAATGAGGCTAAGGATGATGATGTTGAATCTCTGGAATCACTAATCCAAAAGCTTTATACGATAAAAATACTAGATCCAAATCGGTTCATTCGTTAAGGAGCTACAATGCCACAGACAGACACATGCACAGATACTTATAACACCCCTTTTTTGGTTGGGGCTTAAAACAAGCATGGTTTTAATGAGTTGAGGCACGGGGACGAAGATGCTGGATCAAGTAGGTAATAAATGGAGACGTTGACCAAATTTTATTTTTAGTTTTGCCCACTGCTAGTGTAGGGCCTACCCCATATTATTCTAGCTAACTAACGTTAACGTTAACGGTTTACTAATTCCCGATCTTTTAGCGGAATTAAGTATAGCAGTCGGTCGATTCTATAAACATGTCGAAGTGCAGGCTTGGGTGAAGTGATCATGAGGTGAGCTGTCAATCCATATAATCAAGATGGAATGACAACTCACTTTGTGATCACGTGACATCTTGATTATACGGATTGACAGCTCACCTCGTGATCGCTTCACCCAAGCCTTCACTTCGACATGTTAACAGAATCGACCGGCAGCACCTCGGTACATACCTCGGTACGGTGCACACACTGTTTAATTAATGGTTCCAATGTTTGTAAATATGTGAGTACCATTTACCTAAATTTCTTTAGAAAATGAATAAGTTTACCTCTGCTGGTGATACTTTGTTCTTATAAGTAGCATACTCTGGGTGCATCGTCCTCACATAATATTAAATTAATTTTTGTATACCAAATTTTGTAAATCATTATTTGAAAAGAGTAACTATGGAGTTTCTTGTCCGTTCTTCTCCATAAGAATCTACCTTTCCGAATGGACAGTAGAGTCACTTTATTAATGTAATTCTATTATTTTTACTGAACTGTAAACGATGACGTTCAAAAGTGCCGTTTAATGGCCTAATTTAAATAAACGTTTTGACTTTGACTTTGACTTTGGTGCTGTGCACTTCTGTAAGTGACGAATTCACTATATCCAAAAATCTATATGATTTATGTATATGTATGTTTTAGTGAGTAAGTCGTTGAAGTGCCTTAACAGTAATTAAATAAACTCCATCTGCTGACATGTCCAGTGTATCAGGAACGAATCCAAATCGTCACGCGAACGTTTTCCCAATAAAAGCTCTAAAATAAACCTTCACAAGTCTCTCAACAAAAGCAAAAACATATCTCTATTTCCATTTCACATATTAGGCAATAATACCTCTGCGAATGCCGCCTCAAATGTTCAATAGTAATAAAAAAGGGAACAAGCAATATAGCCCAGTTGTTGCTCTCCACATCGAGCCAGCCTGTTGACTATATTGCCTCGCACGCCATAACGAACCATTTTCCTTAGCAGTACATTGTTACAAAACTTGTGAAATAAATGGAGCAATAACTTTGGTGCAACTATGAAGTTGCTTTTGTTTTCTAGTTTATGAAAGCGGCAGTAACTTCAATACTCAATTCTCCGATGGTATAACAAAGTAAAATATCAATTTGAACCCTGTCGGGCACAGCAAAATATGGTGAGAGGAAGAGGGCTAGGTAGCAATTAGAGGAATTTGATGTAACTTAAAATTATTAGATGTGTTCAATTGGGTGTTTAATTATGTATTCGTATCATCATCATCATCATATCAGCCGAAAGACGTCCACTGCTGGACATAGGCCTCCCCAAGTGTCGCCATAACAGTCGGTCCTGTGCGTCTCACATCCATCGTTTACCCGCGACCCTCACCAGGTCATCGGTCCACCTTGTGGGAGACCTTCTAACGCTGCGTCTTCCGGTACGTGG
Organism: Mamestra brassicae; assembly: GCA_905163435.1. Lineage (NCBI taxonomy): Eukaryota > Metazoa > Arthropoda > Insecta > Lepidoptera > Noctuidae > Mamestra > Mamestra brassicae. The sequence continues at coordinate 1,740,930 of LR990999.1, read as the reverse complement.
TCGCCACTCCAGAACTTTTCGGCCCCATCGACCATCTGTTCTGCGAGCAATGTGCCCTGCCCGCTGCCACTTTAATTTGGCGATTCTTCGGGCTACGTCGGTAACCTTGGTTTTCTTGAGGATGTATTTGTATAAATATATTTATTCATTATCATCGGTGGTAATAAAGAGTATTCTATTTGATTTAGTTTTTTTATCATATAAATCATTGAAGGCCAAGGAGACAGTGGGATCAAAAATTAAATCATAATCTGCCTTTTTTTTGTGGGTCATCATCAAATTATTCCTCCGGCTCTGAGCGGAGTGGGATTTCAAGTTTATGAAGAGGGAGTGACGACTCTTACTTCCCTGATGCGGGTTTCCAGGAAATTTTACGCCAACAGATGGCGCCGCATAGGCGAGGGGTCCTTTTCATTGAAAAAGTGACTCGCGCCGTATCGTAATCTGCCCTACACACATTTCGTAACAATGTTTGGATCGGGATCCAGTCTAACTGGAAGCTGGTGAAAACTTTACCGGCTGCTTAACCTGATTCCCGAGACATGGAGTGATCACCCATTCACGGTTCGACTTCGCAGGCGTTGCTTATCCTGAACATCGACCCGTATAACCGTCGTTATTTAACCACCACCTGTAAATGGATCAAAAATATATTCTGTTTAATTGAAACTGAAGATGAATGGTTAAAGCCGCGTATCCACTAGGCAACATTTGACGCGCAACACGTGGCGCTCAACCTGTTCGGTAACGTTGCACAACAGCGCCAGCTGGCGCACAATATGAAAACGATACTAAATTAAGGGTTGCTCGTTGCCGTTAAACATGATGAGCAACATGTTGTGCATCATGTCGCGCGTCAAATGTTGCCAAGTGGATACCCGGCTTTAAACATTCTTGAGTATTGCCATGCAATATTCTTAGTGATATTACGTAACAAGTGACTTATACAGCCAAATCTAAATAAAAGTCTATTAGAACCAGTGAGACATATTACACATTTCTCTGGTCTTTGAGTGCGTAGTAAAAAGATATGAGGGTCGTTAGCTTATGTCGTGTGTGCCAGTTTGTGTAAAAACGTCGGGAGATGTGTTCCTGTGCGGGACATACGCGTTTTATTAGACGTTATAGCGATGTTGTGTGTCGTATGTGATATGCCGGTAGAAAGAGTAGGGGCGAATCTGCTGGTAGATATTTTCGACCTACTTCATATTTTTTCTGTTAGCGACCCGCTCAATAGCTTTAAAAAAAATGTAAAAGGCGGGACACACTGACATGCTTGTCACACTGTGGGCCCCCGCCAGTCTGCCACATTTCAAATGAAGACTTTTTTAATAAAGACTTGGCTTAAAGGTCTTGTAACCAAGCCAGAAGCATAGCCACAACCAATATAAAAAATAAAGTCTGCCACCGAACGCGAATCGAACCGCACGCACGATCGATATTCAAATTTTTGCGTACGCGGTCATCTTGTTTTGTTTTTAAAAAATAAACGTGTCTTCAAAGTACGCCTGTGTTTCGTTGCAAAAAGCCCTGAGTTCCTGCAGCATCATCCCTAACATTATCCTTTCATTTGCAGAGGGTGGCATCAAATCTGTAATTGAATTAAAATAAATGCCACCGAATTCATCGGACTGTTTGAAGACTGACTATTTTGGAACGTTTATCCGTTTTTGTTCAGGTTTTTTGATGAATTGCATTTTTTTATGGGTTTGGTAGAAGTCGTCTGAAATCGCAATACGTTTTTGTTGCTGTTCATATCCATCATCAGCCGAGCCAAACTTTTCGTTAATTTATATTGTCTTAAAACTTTCCGAAACTTTGAAAAACTTGTTTAAGCCCGTAGTATTCCACTGCAGGTCAAAAGCCTCCCTCCCTTCTTTCTATTCTTTATTCATTCTTTCTGTTTCAGAAGAGAAAAATGTACAGCTTTAAAACTTCATATTTTAATAACCAGGTATTTCTCAAAAAAAAAAACAAGCTTAAAAGCAGATTTACATGAAAGATAGTTAGTTAAAGCTTTTAAAAGCTCAACGGCTAAGTTCGATGCAATCAAATCGAATCAAACACAGAATCGCAGCCATTGTTAAAATTCCAACAAAAATTCTTTAGCATATTGGACGAAACGCCAGTCCGTCTGTCTCTTTCTTATATGAATCTTTTTTATATGTATTTTTCGACTGACAGTTGTCCGGAATAAAGAATTAATTATTATTATTGGTAAATGGTGTTACAAGGGTGGTATATTTTTACTTGATTACTTGAAGAGTCTTGTGGGTTTCTGGAGTGGCGACCGCGTACTGGATTTTGCTTTTAAAGGTCTCCTATAAGGAGGACCGATGACCTGGTGAGGGCTGCAGGAGTCCGGATGCGAGAACCACAGGACTAGTCGATGTGAGAAAAACAGAATAACACTATTGTTTTCATTTAGGTACATCTTTACCTTATTGTTTTATCGGGGTCACCAGTATAGAGGTATGTGGTACAGAGAGTAAAGTCCCGCAAATATTCATTGAAAAGGGAGGATCCTCCGACCAGATGGTTGTTGTTTCTGGTGAGCAACTGCCTGATAGTTGATATTCGGACTGTTTTATATGTTCAAATCGTATGGAACTTTGCTTGCGCGATGCAGGATTCGTTGGTAGTTCGGCGCTAATAGGATAGATGGCGTTGCGGTTCGTTTTTGTTGCCGTACAAATTTGGTTTCTTAGTTTCTCATGCGGCGGCATTGATGCCGCTACACTGTATGTAATCATGTTGTGTCTTTAAGTTGTTGTTTTATATATTTAAATGAAATTTTCTTTATTTTTTTTCGGATGAAATTGTGACTTGAGAAGCGTCAAGCAGTTTGTCCTGATGCTAAGTGTGGTTTTGTGGCATTTGGATATTTTGAGGGTTTCAGCGAAGTAAGGCTCCTGAACATTGGTGTAGTGCTTACAATAATAATATTGAAATCCGAAAAACCAAATTATTCTCGGAAACTTAAGTAACCTTTGCTTAAAGATAAAACGAGAATGCAATGAAAGATAATAAGAACAAAATATTCTCACAACGCAATTTCCAATAATCATTTCTCAACCTTAATCCTTATATTTCTGCTTACACTGTAGATAATTGGATAAGGAAGAAGATAAAAAACCAATTTAAAAGTACACAGGGGAATTTTCTCGCGATTGATATTAATTTTATACAAAACAGGTGTCTCAAAACAGCTGAGTCACTTAAAATAATGATACTTCCGTTACGCTGCTCGTTTTATTGTTTTACGTTTCCTTTATGAATATCACCATATATTTATAACTAGCTGCGCCACGCGGTGTTACCCGCGGTTTATCAGATACTTCGCGTGAATGTCGAAAATTATCCGAAGAGAACACACTCCCGGAATAAAAAGTATCCTATGTAGCTTCCTGCATATAAAATTTGCATACAAAAACAAACGGCTGGACCAATTTTTTGACCAAACACTTTCAGTATTATAATATTAGTGGGACTAGCAACCCACCCCGGCTACGCCAGGGTAGTAGACCATAAATAAGCTCCTAGTCAGCATGTTTTTAAACGACAAACGACTTCAAAAAAGGAGGTTTATTTATTTGAAAGGATATACATTCCGATTGGTCTCATAGAAATTTCATCAAACACGATTCGGGAGTTTGGTTTTTAAATCAAAATAGCTGGAGTAAATAGAAAATATATCATCCAAGTAAACGAAATTGCGTGTTTTGCTTTCCTGTGACTTTGCAGTCCTTGCAGTCCACTTAGTTAGGTGTGGGATACCTGGGTACCACTAAAAAAGTTTTCTGTTAATTAACTGAAATATGACGGAGGTTTGAAGATGATGGAAAATAAAACTGAAAAAAAAAAAAAAAACCGACTTACAAATAAAAAAAAACATTACAAACTATAAAATTACCTTAATTTCGGAAGTCGGTGTTAAACTACGAAGAAACAATCAGAAACACCGACTTCTGAAATTAAAGTTATTTTATTAAATACTTTGTGGTGTTTTTTTTATTTGGAAGTCGGTTTTTTTTTAAAGTTTTTTTTTCCATCATCTTCAAACCTCTGTCATATTTCAGCTAATTAACAGAAAACTGTGATGATTCTGTAGCCTTGAATCACTTCGTCTATTTGTGACAACTGTATGAAAATCAGTTCTGTAGTTCTCAAGTTTATTGCATTTAGACTGACAGACAGCCGCGGCGGGCGACTTTATTCTATAATATATAATGATCCTTATACCTACATAAAATTCTACTGTTTCTGACTGACTAAGTGACTGAAAGACAACACACAGCTAAAACTTCCAGTCGTAGAAAGCTGAAATTTGGCATGTAGCTTCAAGGCAAATCATCAAATGACTTCTTCCGCTCTGAGTGCAGCGGAAGGGCGTGTCAGACTCTTACTGACTAAAATCCATCCGTGTTCCTTCTAAAGCCCTTTGCGTTCCAGGGTCGCGGTGACTCTTTCGAACAAATTCCGCAACCCTGGCATGTAGCTTCCCTAACCTCCGTAGGGGAGCACTAAGAGAGGATTTCCCGAAATTCCTACGGGAACGGGAAAAAACGGGAAATGCGCTTACGAAGTCGCGGTCAAAAGCTAGTGAATGTATAAAAACCTTTATACAAAGAGTCTATTTCCTATGGCCTTGCGAATCTTGCTGAAAATTTGGCTTCAGCGATGTTAGAACTCCGACAATATGTCGGCACGAGAGAAAATCTAATCTATCTTTCATTCACTCTTCACATAACGTGCCTACATCAGTAATATACCCCTAAATGATACGAAGGCTACACGTGTCACTTAACTTACTAAGTGTAGTTGGTGAGATTTCTGAGGCACTATACTTTGTCAGCTATATTCAGGGAAAAACTTTATCCATTTGGGTGGATGGGAATACGTTGCTGAAGGGCTGTTACGATTTTTGCACTGCCAAATAGGTCGAGACTATTGCAATCTTCCCATAGTTACACCCTACCATTTTTTACCGACTTCAAGAAGGAAGAGGTTCTTTTTTTTATATATGTTCCCGGATTACTCGAAGATGGCTGGACCGATTTGGATTTTTATTTTGTTTTAAAGAGTATACTTCTCAGGTGGTCCCATGATCATCAAGTCAGGATCTGATGATGGGATCCTGGAGAAACAGAGATAACTTTTCAATTTTTATAGGCACACTAGAAGCGATTTGGGTAGTTTTTGGAAGAGTACTCTCTCGGAGTAGTCCCATTTCAATTTGGTGAAGATCTGATGAAGAAATTCGGAGATAGGCAACGGAACTTCGCATTAAATGATAGCAAATGGACTGGCATTGCTGAAATCTCATGTCTGTCTATTGTGTACACCAGTACACAACATAACATCACGCCGGTATGCTGTGAAGGGGTAAGCACATGTGAACCATTAAAAAGAGAAAAAAAAGCTTTTTACGAAAAAATACAACCGACTTCCAATAAAAAACACTACAAAATATAATATAAATTTAATTTCGGAAGTCGGTGCGAAAAAACGAAAAAAAAAACAACCAAAAACACCGACTGCCGAAATTAAAGTTATTTTATACTTTATAGTGTTTTTTATTGGAAGTCGGTTGTATTATTTTAAGCTTCTATTGTATTTTTTATGGTTTACAATAAAGGGTATTTATATTCTATTAGCTTTTTCCCGCGACTTCGACTCGCGTTAATATTGGTTATGTGCAAAAAAGTTGCCTACAACCATCTCTATCTCATCTCTTTATCAAAATCAGTTCAGCAATTTAGGCATAAAAGTGTAACAAACTCAATTTTGCATTTATAATATTATTTAGAATTCTATTCTATTTGGTGTTAACATAATTATATTCTATGATATCTTGCGTATAGATATCAAGTACCTGAAGCTTGCATAAGTACTGAGAAGATTTTTCGTGACACCTGAGTAGGCCTCTCAGAGATCCTGAGTTGACCTTGCATTGAACCTTTGAAGGTCTTGCAAAGATATTATTGTAGACCTATCATATTTAGTGAGTCCCTAAAACTGAGTTTGTCTCGCGTAGACGCTGCATGTACGTCGCGTATGGACAAAACAATGAATGCAGACGCCTTTTTTTTAAGGATGAGAAATCATCAAATGACTTCTTCCGCTCTGGGTGGAGCGGAAGGGAGTGTCAGAATCTTACTGACTAAAACCCATCCGTGTTCCTTCTAAGCCCTTTGCGTTCCAGGGCCGCGGTGACTCTTTCGAACAAATTCCGCAATTAATGCAGACGCCTACAAAGCTGTCATGTTTTCTCAAATCAATGACAGTCCTATAATGTGGAAACGTTAGTGTCTTCGAAGCCAAAATCTCAGATGATCCTGGTTTCTCGCATCCATTGAGGATTCCCTATCATAAACCATTGTTCCTTGACAGCCCTGAACAAGGTTTTATCCGCTAGGGACGCGCCATCGACCATACATGCTATGTTCCACCGACCTCTATCAAAAGATATCCGATTGCGCCAATTTGCCGCACTGATTTACTAAACCCGATTTATAGTGTTGTTCCTGCTTTGGTTGTACGATTGATGGGTTGTGTGGCAGTGCTTGTTTAGTACGTACCTACAAGAATTTACTGAATGTCACACCAATACTATATCGCGCTATTAAAATTGATGTTCGATTTGAACATAAACAACCATCGGGAACCACCGGATACAACACCCGTCTAGTCGGAGGATCCTCCTTTTTCAATGGAGGTTTGACCTTTACACCCTGTTCCGCATACCCATATTTAAAGTTCATTTCGTTTTTAAATAAATTTTGCGATGTTTTTCAAAAGGTCTCTGACCAATTTTAGAACTTTTCTGATCTTTAATCGAAATTAAACATCAGGATTTTTAAGGATTTCATGGAGAAATGTTTAATTTATTTTTAAACGATATGAGATGGTTAGTAGAATCTAGTAGAATCAGCTTCTAGTCCTTTTATTCCTCGGATTCGAGTGCCCTATGCTAGTGCAATAATTCATTGCTGGTATTCCATTATATTACTCTGCCAAACACTACCTCGATACTACATATACGAATATTACTGTACTGCTTGTTACATGGACGCACATTCGTTCAATGTAACGTGTAATTACGTTACTTTTACAGTTCCGTATCAAAAGGGTAACCAACGGGACTATATTACTAAGCCTCCTCTGTCCGTCCGCCGTCCGTTTGTCTGTCAGCGGGCTGTATCTCAAGAACCGTATAGGTAGACAGTTGACTTTTCACAGAGTGTGTATTTCTATTGCCGCTATAACAACAAATAAAAAAAAAATAAAAAAAATAAAATTAAAGGGGGCTCCCATACAAGAGTCGTGTTTTTTTGGGTTTATGGTATGGAACCCTTCGTGTGAGAGTCCGAGTCGCACTTGGCCAGTTTTTACTATGGATAGGCTCTCGTTGGACTATTATCTCACCTAAAGGTAAGCGATGATGTGGTCGACGATGGAGCACGCTCGTCTATAAGTAATCTTTTTTTTATTGACTTAAAGACCTCCAGTTTGTATCCAGTGTGTATTCAGGAAACATAGACTCCTGCAGGGAATTCCTCTCCTTAGCTGTACGCACAATGAAAAAGATCCCATAATGTTTATAATAATAATAGATCCTTTATTTTAGTCAACTAAGGCCCATAAAACACAATAAATGTGTGAGAACAATAAACTAATACATAATTATTTGATAAACCAAAATTAAAACCGACACGCAAAGTGGCGGCCTCGTACTACGCTGCGAGGTTTCGCATAGCCGGCCACGGAAACGCCGGTACAACACACCTTTCAGCCAAAACTCTTCCTTGAGGAAGGTCACCAAATTATTTATCATCATCATCACCATTTCTGCTTATGCGTATGGGTGGGAATGCTTTGAACTTACTTAAAACTTAACGTGTATTTTATAATAAACACCTATAGCTTTCATCCTTGTCCTCCAATTCAAGCAATACCGGCTTCACGTAAGCTACAATAAAAAATTGAGCCTGGGAACACCATTAATTTTCTTTAATTTCCTACACCTCCTTATTTACAACACAAAACACGCCGCCATTTAAATACGAGTACACAACAACCACACGTGTTCGGAGATTTAGAATTTAATTACATTCCTAATTATGTACGAGAGAGGAAAATATTAATTAGTTCGTGTATTAATTATGTAAGCCTAATTATTTCCCTTCTACGCTACGATTAGGAGGTACCTGTATGTGTTGTTTAATCATAAAGTTAAACACCTTTGAATTATAATAAATTAACAGTAAAAGACCATTTTTAAAACAAGGTATTTTGTCAACGCGCATAAGGTAGAACATTTTCTTGTCTGTACTGTTAACCGCTGAGGAGTTCCTTCGCCTGGAGCCAATCCTAGAAAAATAATCAGGTCATAGTAAATATTTTGAGTAGCCACAAGTGTATACATTTTGTGTCTGTACTGTTGACTGTTGAGAAGAATCAGGTCATAGTTATCATAAAAAATAATTGTTATCGGAACGTAAAAGTGTGTCTAACTTTAACTCTGCAGGATAAGAGAAAGTTGCGGGCCTGCGGACGGCGAGCATTGGGTGGCTCGCTGGCATATCACCACAAAGCCCGAGTCGATGGCGCGTTGTGTTCCACGCGCGGCTCAAAGAGATTTCAGCATAGTAGACGGATCCCGCTAGGGCCAGAGCCTGCCAAGGTTGCGGAGTTTGTTCAAAAGAGTCACCGCGGCCCTGAAACACAAAGGGCTTAAGAAGGAACACAGATGGGTTTTAGTCAGTAAGAGTCTGGCAATCCCTTCCGCTTCACCCAGAGCGGAAGAAGTCATTTCATGATTTTCCATCCTTAAAAAATGGATAAGAGAAAGTAGTTCTAATTCAGCTTGTAAGATTTTAACTAAACCAACAACACTGAGTTAAATAAAAGCTTATTAAAACTATTGTAGTTTTCCAAATATCCGGAGATTTCTTTAAAGGGTTTATTTGGATAAGAATACGTGTCACAAACCTAGCTATCAGGGTTGGCTAAAACTAAAGTAACAGAGGACCGGCAATGTTTGCCGAAAGACCGATGGAGCTGACGAGTTCTAGAGTGGAGACCACGTTTCTACAAGCGTAGTGGAGGACGCCCCACCACGCCAACATAGCAAGCTAGGTGGATCGACTAACTTAAAGTGGCTGGGACAGACAGGATGCGGGCTTGTTCAATCCAGCCCATCCCTAGCTGACCATACTCCACAAGGGGTGCCCTTAGTGTGTAGTCGCATAGTTTGTAAGTTTTTATATAAGGCCTGGCTGGGGCCTTTAGTATTTATATTACGTCCACCACAGGCAAGCCCGGTTATGTAGGCTACAACTCCTAGGAAGACCTGCGAGAATCCACTCATTAAAAAAAAAGCTGGGTGCGGAAAGCAGACAGAAGACCGGGTGCTATGTGCCGACTAGGCTGGATTGATTGAACTATCCACGCCAGGCTCTGGCAGTCATGGAGATTAAAATGACAAACCAAACAAAACACACACACCTAACATATTTCAGAAGTCTATCATAAAGAAATAACTCCCACGTTATACCACAGCAAACAAAAATTCTCCGCAGAATTCTAACCCGGGAACGTAAATTAAGAATCTGTGTAGGTATGCGAGTAATGACAACGGACTGGGAATAATTCCGTCCATCCGTCCTCGCCGGTGGGTGGAACGATTAATTATATCGTCGAGTCGTCTCGCAGGATTCACAATTTGTTTTGTTATGAGCTCGATTTGGAACAGTATTTTGTTTATGGTTTTTTGGGGGATTTTTTAATTAAGTACCTATGTGGTTGATCGTTGAACAGACTACAGGATCTTTAGCAAATCATAGATGATTGATTTGTGAGTGATGATTCTCTCGGGAGTATAAGTATCCTGTGTCCTCTTCCATGAACTAGTCTACCCGTGTGCCTACTTTCATCCGTTCAGCTGTTAAGACTTGCTCGTGGCTAAAAGAATAACAGCCGTCCGGATCGATCAAGGTTAAGCAACGCTTGCCAAGGTGGGTCTGTGGATGGGTGACCATCATAACATATCGAGTTTCTTTCGTGCCCCGGAAAGCAAGTTAAGCCGTTGGTCCCGGCTGTCATTCGTAGATCTATGGCAGTCGTTACGGATTGTCAGAAGCCAGTAAATCTGACTCCAGTCTTGCCAAGAACTACCGTGTTACCCAGTTAATGGGTTGTGGAGGTCTGGTAGGCAGCCGCTCCACGTAAAATACTGGTATTCAGCTGAATCTGGTTTGACTGGAAGCCGACCTCAATATAGTTGGGAAAAGGCTAGGCAGATGATGGGTAACAAATAGACAGGTAGATATACTTTTGCATTTATAAAATTATTCGTATGAACGGATTTGACATTACCACCACGCTTAAATTTCCCAAAGAGTTAAGCAGAAATGTATCATTACCTAGAATGATCGCAGTTTCAGCTGACCGACGATATTATGTTGTTTTCATTCGGCTTAGTATTTTTATGTATTTTTACTTTTGATAAGCTCGCTTTTGCCACCACAATCTCCATCAGCATACTCCATCTTATAAGATGGAGCATGCTTGCTAAACTGCCAGGGTTGCGGAATTTGTTCGAAAGAGTCACCGCGACCCTGGAACGCAAAGGGCTTTAGAAGGAACACGGATGGGTTTTAGTCAGTGAGAGTCGGACACGACCTTCCGCTCCACCCAAAGCGGAAGAAGCCATTTGATGATCTCCCATCCTTCAAAAAAATGCTTGCATAGAAGTAACCTATTTACTCTTGACTAAAAGCCCTAGGTTATACTTGTAGGTAAGAAACACAGACTCTGGCAGGGAATTCCTTACGTGCTCGCACAAAGTATTCTCAATACATTTTGTGCGTATGGGTGCGATATCCACCATGATTGCAGTCCAAATATAATTAAAATTCTACGCTTAGGAAATGAGTTAATTACTGTAAGCTTAATACTGGCCATTCATAGAATTCAGGCAAATTCTCAAGTTTATTTTATTTTGTCAACTGTCTTTTGTTTCAAGAACAAATGAAAGAAATAATTACACTTTTAAATTAATGTTTTTATAGCAGCGCTGGGAATTATTATAATTATTCATCTCTTTAAATTTTTCATTTTGTTTGATGAGACAGTAAATACCATTTGTCTGGTGTCTTGTATTACACAAACAAAACATAGACAAAGTATATTTAGTGTAACAGAACTGACATGTATGCAAATTGTATGGCGCACGGATAGACCACGTTCTGTATAAATTGTAGGATAGTTTTTACCTCGGTTGTTACCGCTAGCCTAACAATAAAATGACGAAAAAGCGATATGCACTCATTTTGACGTTGCAACCGTATCCATTGTGTTTTACGTTGTCAATCAAATAAATTTCCTTGAATCAAAATTTTCTTGATCTCTCTCTATCACTCAAAAGTTTGCTGGTAGAAAACTCATTTTTGAGTTAAGCACGCCTTTGTACATGAACTATTTCTAAATGTGAATAAGCTATATGCAGCTTATATATATATATAAGCTGTTATGGTGTACAATAAAGAATTAAAGAATGGTTTGTGAAAGGGTATGTCATTTTATGGATCACTTAGGGTGCTGGCCAATGCCCGCTGAAAACTATGGCAGGACACTTTTCCCCAACCCACAAACTATCGATTACCACGTGAGTATCTTCCCGCAGGGCCTAGCCTGTCGTAGTCCACTTGAAAGTCCCGCAACTACCTCAGAACTTAAGTAGGAAGGTGTGACTACAGCCTCGCATAGTGAAGCTACCTCGGCGGATCAACAGCTCGTTGTGGATGTGGAGCCGATTCAGAAACTATGCTCCACCTGCTGGCCTGCCCTATGTGTCCCGAAACATTCAGATAAAGTCATCACAGGCACTTCCACGGCATCGTTGGTGCAACGCATAGTCACCGTAGGAGAGCCAAAATTCTGGGCCACTCAAATCAAAGTTACTGTCATGCCAGCGACATGAAAAGAAATTGGCCTGTAAAACGCAAGAAGTCACCTCAGACCTAAACTAGAGTCAAGAGTAAACCCGTCTCAAATAAAAATGGGTAAATATTTTTGAAGTGAAACTTCTTTAGGCGCGTTGAGAACTTTTTGGGTGAACAAAAATTATGGAACTCGCGTCATCGTCACCGAACGCTTTAGCTTAGTTTTCACTTCTATCGCGGTCCCCAAAGACTGCCCCGCATGTTTTTTATTTAACTTACATGTACGAAATTAACATAATATCTTACACTTGCAAATGCAGCAAACTCAATTCCTTTAACATAACTATTCGTGCATTATCACAATATATCATAGCACAAACTTAATAGTAGTGTTTCTTAGAATCCCAGTAATAGAGGAACGAGAATGTTATACATTATACATTAAGTTTCCTTTGTTTCGTTCAAATTATACTGTTATGAAATTGTTTTGGAGAAACGTGAATGTCTAGAACTCTATCTCTACTTGAAATTAATAATAATATATAATAATATCTCTTGGGACAACTCACACACGTTCATCCGATCCCAAACTAGGCAGAGCCTGTACTATGGCAACCAGACAACTGATAAACATACTTATTTATTTCTAAATACATACATATTGTAGATAAATTACACCCAGACACAGAACAAATGATCATGCTCATCACACAAAGATTTATCCTGGTGGGAATCGAACCCACGACCTCCGGTTTAGCAGACAGTGTCACTAACCACTCACTTGCCCAACAGGCCAGTCTCAGGCTCAGTCAATATAACTAGAGATAATTTGAAACTTTCGCCATTCAAGTTTCGACTTTAGTTTTGTGTATTTTAAGTTACATGATGGACATCCCATCCAAACGCACAAAACGTTTTGGGAACACATTCATTGTGCGTACAGCTAAGGAGTGGAATTCCCTGCCAGAGTCTGTATTTCCTGATAGCTACAACCTGAGTCTTTAAGTCAAGGGTGAAGGTTACTTCTAGGCAAGCATATGGAGCATGCTTGCCTAGAAGTAACGACCACAACTTCGACATGTGGTCGCTTAGTATCGCGTGAGATAGTGGCCAAACGCGTGCCTTTCAATGGTAAAAAACTAGAAAAAAAGCTGTTTTAAACTGCCATTTGTAATATAAAAAAGTGAATTGTGTAAAAAAACCCGATTGGAAGGACCGACAAAAAACTTTTTACAAAAAATACAACCGACTTCCACTCAAACACTTTGACAAAGTACTTTTTTATTTTAATAAAGTGGCTGTATAAAAACACAAAAAACTTTCAGTTTTATTTTAAGTTGTTTGAAGTATGAAAATCTTTAAAAGTTAATTCAATTCTCGAAATTAGGAAACGTTCAAATCCAAGTCATTTCAGCTACAATCGATATTAAAAACTTGTCGAAACGGAGGGAAATCACAGGTGTTGTGACAGATTGCGAATGCTCTATAAAAATCCAAGAATTGCCCCCTGGGTGTTTTGTAAGAGCCTTATGTTCTTTGTTCGACTTCAACGCGTGTCTGCTATCTCTATTATTTGTTGCCAAATGACTATCTTACTTGGCCATCTGCCCCTATGTCAAAACCCTTTTAGGAGACCGTTTGGCATAGATAGCATATCTTTTGGCACGGAATACAATGTAGTTAGGTTTATGAATTTTATTACATTTTGCGCAGTAATTAACTGTTAATGTGATACCTAACTTACTGTGTAATTAAGTTCTAAATAAAATGAACTGCGTTTCATATTAATCATAATCCGAATCTACTGGACCGATTCTGTTGAAATTTGGTGCACGTATGAACTGCTGTGACGTGTGACCTAAACACGGACGCGTTACGTAAATAAATAAATTCTGAGTTTGAGGGCCACGTTTTAGGAACAAACTAGAAAATACGAAAAAAAGATTTACAAACTGTTTCCTGTGACATATCAAATGAAAGGGCTTATTATGAGGGGTTTAAACATATTGTTTCATTATTTTAAAATAAATAGTTTTGAAGTTATTCAAGAAACCTCCCCTTATCTCCGAAACCACTGAATCTAAAATGCAGATTAGTTCTTTACCTTAAGATTACAGGGAAATGGATTGACATAGTGTTGAAATAACATGTAACAAAAATTAACTCATTCGGAACTCTTTGCACGCGAGTCCGACTCGCTTTTGGCCAGTTTTTTCAGTTTCACCCATAATGTAACAATTTATTTCCCCAGTTCCACAGGGGTTTGACCTCGCAGTATCCGGAATGTCCAAGTATGGCCAGGATGTATATATTCTATCTAATATGCAACTGTTGTTTAATGCATAGAACTTAATTTTATTGTTTGTGGTCGGCAGGCTGCTAGAATTGCAAATGGCTGAAAACTTCAGTTGTTGGAGTCGGAAAATGTGACACTTTCTGATACATAACTGCATAACATAAGCATGCTATGCAGTTATGTATGCGTCTGTGTTTCCGAACACTCACAACCCTAATCTCTTCAAAATTAGAGTGAACAGGCTTCTTCTGGGTAAGCTCGCTCCATCGTCGACTTTGTCTCTGTCATCTATGACCTAGACTAGAGTCAAGAGGAAACCCATATTAAATAAAAAAATAAATAAATAAATGTTCAGTTGTGTACTGCTTAAACTTTCCTATTACAAGGACACATAGGTTCTAGGTACTATATAGTGTCGTGTGGACGTAAAAGAATAGCACCATTCCATCACTTCCCGTAAGAGGCGACTAAGGGACTCACCAGAGTATGGCCAGCAGCATTCTCTGTACATTGCTAAACTGCAATCGCCAACCCGCCTGCCAAGCGTGGCGATTATGGCAACCTCCTTTGGGGGAAGCCTATGTCCAGCAGTGGACGTCTTTCGGCTGATATGATGATGATGAGGACATATGCATCTTCTTTATGAGATCCCGGGGACTGTTATCTTCCACGCGGGACCAGTGTTGGTCGTCAGGATCAGACAGAGAGAAAATATATCATATGTCGTCGAACTTTTGCTTCTAGGGCAAGATATTTTCCTGCACCGAGTTGTCATTAACATCAGTTGTCGTTGTTGGGTCATCTGTGTACTTCCATCACCACTGCTCTCAAAACGGTGAATGAAAACATCGTGAGAAAACTAGTATGACAAAACACTAAAAAAAAACATGCGGTTTTGGGGACTGCCGATAAAAGTGAAAACTAAGCGAAAGCTAAAGCGTTCGGTGACGATGACGCGAGTTCCATGATTTTTGTTCACCCAAAGCGTTCGGTGACGATGACGCGAGTTCCATGATTTTTGTTCACCCAAAGCGTTCGGTGACGATGACGCGAGTTCTATGATTTTTGTTCACCCAAAGCGTTCGGTGACGATGACGCGAGTTCCATGATTTTTGTTCACCCAAAGCGTTCGGTGACGATGACGCGAGTTCCATGATTTTTGTTCACCCAAAGCGTTCGGTGACGATGACGCGAGTTCCATGATTTTTGTTCTCTCAAAAACGCGCCAACCAACGCGCACTGGGGCCCGCATGGTAGGTTATGGGCCCACTTCATCTCTGCTTGCTCTCGGTTCGATTCCCAGCAGTAGGAATATTATAACTTATGGGAACCGTTCGGTGACGATGACGCGAGTTCCATGATTTTTGTTCATCCAAAAAGTGCTCAACGCGCCTAAAGAAGTTTTCACTTAAAAAACAAAGACATTGTGACGACCACCAACGCGCACTGGGACCCGCGTGGTAGGTTATGGGCCCACTCCATCTCTGCTTGCTCTCGGTTCGGTTCCAAGTAGTAGGAATATTATCGGCTTATTCTGCTAAGCTTTAATCCACGACCACATAAAAACTGGAATACTTTACAAAAATAAAATGGCGTAATCTTTGATGTGAAATCAGTCAACGTTCAAAGACATTCTCAAGGTTTCCTAAGCACCGCTGGAGATTTCCTACCACGCTTGAAACAGTAAAACAAAGGCTTTTGATACCGCATTTCGGGATTAGCTGGCAGATTATACGCAGATGTATACACTGTTATATGTAGGTTACGTTAAGCGAGGTCAAAAGGTTCGTTGCTTGAAAAATACCGATGTTTATTTGTGGATAGGCAGAGAATTGCTCAGAGAGCCATGGAGCGTTCCATGCT
This sequence comes from Mamestra brassicae, assembly GCA_905163435.1. Lineage (NCBI taxonomy): Eukaryota > Metazoa > Arthropoda > Insecta > Lepidoptera > Noctuidae > Mamestra > Mamestra brassicae. The sequence goes on along the minus strand of LR990999.1, from coordinate 1,724,823 downwards.
TGGCTTGCAGCTAACAGATAGGTGAATTCTAAACGGTTCCAACCGAAGACGTACGAAGGTTTTCGGCATTGGAAAACGTTCCTATTATGGCACTCAAACGGAGCTGGTCAGGATACCTAGCAAGGCGCAGGGATGAAAGGTGTACCTAGTAAGGCGGTGAGCGAGTGATGTCCAAGGACTGGAAGAAGAAATTTTTGTGAATTGGTCGTCTGGCGGCGAGATGACGACTTTTTTGCCATCGCGGGTTGAACCTGGATAAAGTTGGCACAGGAACGAGAGGTCAAGTAAATGTCATACACAATAAATTTTCATAAATAGTACTATATTTATATCAATTGATATCTAAAGTTTATAACATTCAATAAAATATTATGACCAGAATTCATTACCATCCAGAAATTGAAATAACAATAACAAATAGAATAACCTAGACGATATTTTTTCAAAGACATAATAAATACGTTTAAAACAATTTAAATACAATGAAAGTATCATTACATAGATAAAGAAACTAAGTGACAGATTTAAGTGTATACTTTTTTAATTGTTTTTTTTTTGTTATTTATGTAAAGTACTGTTCCATAACGAACAAGTCAGTATAACAACAAACACTAGTACAAATTGTAAAAAATCTAGAAAACGGTGTTTTTAACTTAATTGAAAACTTATCTTTAAAGAAAGAAATAAAAACATTTATTCGACGACAGCCCATCACACACATAAAATAAAATTGAAAGGTACAATGAATACAAAACAAAAAAAAAATAACTTAAAAACATAGTGTGTTTAGGAGTTAAATTAATTAAAGACAAAACTGAAATCTATTTTTTTTTTCTTTAAAGTTTCTACATAGAAAAACATTACCCACAACAAATATTTTAGCTTGGTGGGTGTGTCAATGTAAAACGGATGAGCGTAGTAGGTATATAATACCATAGGGTGCTCCCACACTGCTGTTAAAAATGTTTACATAAATCAGTAAACATTTTATCGCAAAGTTAAGTCACCACATTCACTTACTTACTCTTACGTTTAATTTAAGTTAAATAACGTTACTTTACGTTTGTAAAAGTAACGTAAAATAAAGTGGTAAATGTATAAGTGTTAGAAACTGTTTGTACCTAACCATTTTAGGCTAAATATTTAATATGGGATTAAACTTGTCTGTCAGGACTTAAGTATATGCAGATGACTGCTTGACCTGATACTGTACAATATGTGTTAATGAAGCGATTTTTAGCTTAACCTGTTAAATTAAATGCCTTAGCTATAATAATAATAATACTTATCTAATTAATACAACATTGCTTGGTAAAAACTTAAAAAATAAAACAAAGTTTTTGTTCAGAAAGCAATAAACCAACCCATGCATTTATTGCGTTTAAACTATCCTGAAATACCAAATACTTATCAATAACTTTCTAGAACAAAAACATTTTTCATCTTAGATGAACGTAAACTAACTTATATGTACTTAAATTATCATTTCATCGGAAATATCTCATAACATTCTTGTACGGCATTGGAAATTCCCAGAAAGTCACATGCATTTCGTGCAAAGAGTCGCGAAAGCGAACTCCACGTTCAGATTTTCCCCTGACCTCATGATTCGAATCGACGTCCAGAGACGGAATCATAAATTCATATTGAATGTTTACAGTAAATAAATCGAAGACATTCCGCGCTTCTGAAAATCCTATAAAATGAAGGTCTGAAAATCCGGATGAATTGGAAATAAACCATGCATGAATTTTAATGGTATTTTTCAGTTTGAGGAAACGTATTATTGGTAAATGGTAAATACTCGTTAATATTGGTTTGAGAGCTTTTAATGTTGGATTTGTACATTAATTAGGCTTTGGACCTTTTCCGAACAATGACCTAACTACTTATTAGGTAGTAGTACACCTCTGCCTATGCCAGGGAGAACAGGCGTGATGCTATGTTATATATAACCTACAAACTTAATTTCAGCTTGATTAAAAATAGTAGAAACAATTGCGCTTCTATCATAAGATACAAGTTTCAAATCCTGCAAGAATAATACAAAAATTGATTTTAAAATTCTCATCGTTCAATTTAAGTTTACATATTAACAATAATTACTATTACAAACTAAAATACAGCTTCGAACAATTCGTCCTCAACGCTGTCAGCTGGTAATGTGCCCAAGAGACTGGCGGCATTGCCACGTTGAACGGCAATGGCTTAGCCTCTGGCCAAACTAAAAGCCAGCTCTTGGGTCATTTTAATAAAAAAGAAAGATTTTGGACTGATTCTATGAAATAATGTGGTTTTATTTTTTTATTAAAAATAAAAAATGATAGAAGAGCACAAATATGCTGCTTATTTCAAAGCCGGGTTTTGTTTAGTTCCTACACTTTTTTGCCAAGCGATATAGAATGAACACAAATCTTAAAAGAAAAAAATAAACTTAAGTAACCAATTCCTCTGCTGATAGAGTTCGAGCTAAAACTTGGCGAAAGTTCTTCTTAGGTCTTGGCCCCCTGCCAAGACCTAATAACCAACCCAAGTTTAGCACTGATAAAAGTGAATTAAATTATTTAAATGCTTAGTGAAAATATGAGAAAAAATCGTTTAAGGAGAACTCATTTAAAGTTTGTTAAGTTACTTGGAGAATTACTCCTTGCCTCGGAAAGCACGTTAAGCTGTTGGTGCTGGCTGTGATTTGTAAGGTCTTTGGTAGTCGTTAAGAATTGTCAGAAGCCAGAAAATCTGACTCCAGTCTTGCCAAGAACTACCGTGTTACCCAGTTAATGGGTTGTGGAGGTCTGGTAGGCAGCCAACAACTAATTTATCTCTCACATCAAGTATATCATGTCATATTGTGTGTGTATTGTGTGTGTGTCGTATTGTGTTGTATTGTATTGTATTTATGTAATAGGTTTATATGAAATTGCGCGCATGCAGCGTTCCATAAACTTGATGTGAGACAAAAGTTGCTTGTACATGTACACACTATCTCTTAGGAGACGAAATGTTTCGACTACGCAAAATAAATTTTGATCACAAGGCCTAGTAGAATCAGCATTCTACGTGACATTAAAGTAGCGCAAATCATTTAAAACATGTCTGACTTTTTGAAAATCGTTATCGCTAGTAGAATGTATCTTTGTTGTTTATGATGAAGATTTCTTACAAGCTTAAAACTTGGCCAACTCTTAACTCTAACTTCCAAACCCTAACTAAAGGTAACCATGTTTAAATTAAACTACAATATTAGTCTCAATAGTTCTCCTGTCAAGATTGTGCCTTCCCGTTTTCCACCTTCGCGTCCTCGTAGCCTTTCACCAGGTTCTCCAAGATAAACCTGATGGTCTTCTTGTATATCGTTTCTATGTTCGGAGTATATCTTTCGCCAAGTGTCGTTTGAGCGGCTTGCAAGAATGGCTGCTCGATTTTCTGAAAAAAAAAAACAAATAATTTTAATTAATCTTTGGTTAGGTTATTTTCTAAAATGATATAGAATAAGTATGTAAGGTTCTATATTCAAATGCGCGCGAGATCTTGGGTTTTAAGCAAGCTGTTTAAACAAGTTTTAAATTGTAAATAGTTTAAAATGTTTGCGCTTGATGTGTGACCACGTGACGTTACGGTAGCGCATGTCAAGCCGGTAAACTTTGGACTGCAGAATCGCTGAAAGAAAGTCGCTCTATGTAAACTCTTTTTGCTAACAGTTTTGACAACTCTAATGATGTACCTACTTTTTATTTAGTCACTATTCTGTTTATCGAGAGGAAACTAGCCATTTTAATATTTTGACGTGACAACGTCTAATAAATCGATGAACGCCGGCTGCACGCACGATAAAGTATGACTCATTGTCCCGTTACGCTCATTGTCCCGTTACACTCATTGTCCCGTTACAATGTTTTGTTATGACTCTGTCACGTTAAACTATCGTCCGTAAACCGACTTTACAGATTTCCATAGAAAAACTATTAAGGAAAATAGTTGTGTGATACGGAACCTTATGCGCGCTGGTATGATTATCACTGTGCCAGTGTTTTCTTTATTATTAGGGAAGTAGAAAGATATATTATTTTGATACAAGGAAGGAAAGCATTGATTTAGGATGTTGTTTGAATAACAAAGCTCCACGAATCACATCGTTTGATCTATTTGGGGAGATAATCAGCCTCATCTGTGGGTCTTGTGTGAAAGGCTATCAACCGATAAGGAAGCTGTTTGTTATCAATAAATAATCACTGATCATGTTCTTCTGCAAGCCGTGGTTTTGATCCCTACCAATTTTCTCTTTTCATAACATTGTATTAATGACCGATTCTTGCTCGGATGCGACGCACAACTTGAATTTATGTATATTTTCTACAATTACTTTCTGTCTAAAATGTTTATTGTTGTTTTGTTTTCTTGTTGTCGCTGTCAGTCAGTCGGGCGTCATGCCATGGACAACTGCTGAACTTTGTTCTGTTTTGTCTGTGGTGTACTGGTGTGACCAGAGACACGTTTAAGTTAATGTCCGGTCCAGACATGGGCTGGCAGTGATGTGTTATTTTACAGTTTTTATTTATTTTAGTTATAATTATTGTAGTTGATAAGTTTTTTAGTTTTTAGTGTTCTGTGCGTTTTTTCCGTCAGAATAAATTGATTTTCTTTCTTTCTTCTTTCTATTTATTATTTATTTATTAAGTAAGGCACACCAACGACATATTTACAATTTTAACAAAAAACAGGAAATTATAAGTACTGAATTCTGTGCAAATACATCACTTATAGGTGCACAACATTCTCTATGAGAGATTAACATGATTAACAAAGATTCAGTAGTTCATTTGAAACAAAATAATAATAATTAAATTTAAATAACTCATTACAGAGGAGATCGCGGCTAGATAATAACAGCCGCACTTGTCGATCTTCAAGGTTAAGCAACGCTTGCCGAGGTTGGTCTGTGGATGGGTGACCATCTTAACATACCGAGTTTACTCCGTGCCTCGGAAAGCACGTTAAGCCGTAGGTCCCGGCTGTCATTTGTAAATCTTTGGCAGTCGTTACGGATTGTCAGAAGTCAGTAAATCTGACTCCAGTCTGGCCAAGAACTACCGTGTTATCCAGTTTATGAGTTGTGGAGGTCTGGTAAGCAGTCGCTCCACGTAAAATACTGGTTCTGCTGAATCCGGTTGGACTGGAAGCCGACCCCAATATAGTTGGGAAAAGGCTAGGCATGATAACTAGTGATCGGAAAATCGGGCGCTAATAAACCTAAACTTCACTTTTACTCCCACGAAAGTATAATACAGGCATGCTTTTCAGAATCCCGGATCCCGGAATCGTTCAAAATTCCCGAGATTGCTAAAAATGCCCGCATATAAAATATAGTTAGAACTCGTTGTAAACTCTCATTGTAAGTTTTTTTTTAATTTAAAAAGCCGATTCTAATGGAACTTGTAATTTACAATGAAAGTGTTTTCATTAAGTTTGTAATAGTTGTTTTTACAAAAAAATTCAGCCCCGGGAACCCGGGATTACATATTTATTCAGAAAGGAATGTCCACATTATTCTTTCACTCGAAGAAGTTTAGGTATATAAGCGCCCGATTATCCGATCACCGATGATAACATTGCATCAGACTTGTATATCCCGCAGAGTGAAGCAGAGTTGTACCTACAGTACACCCACCTGAGACCAGTAATTGTGTTTAAGTTCCATGGTTAAGTTAACATACTGGTGATTAGCGATTGGAGAACTGTACATTAAAATAATTCACTATACTATCAGAAGATGATATTAGGTAGCTGTAGCTAACATGCTACCTATGGCTTGGCTTGGAATTGGCTTTGTGACAAATGTTTTATCCAATAGATGATTATTTAAATTTTAACAAATACTTTTCATCCCCGTATTTCGTTCCTTTAGGATCTACATGCAGGCGAATCCGCTAGCAAAAGCTAGAGCAGTGTAATTTCTTTGTGGTTTCGTTTCTAATAGGGTCGTACAAGACAAGACACATTAATGTATTCGTCAAGAGAATGGCAGCTGCGTCCTTCTATCTACTAATATCGAAACACGATCAATAATCTGTCCGTCCGAAGTGTGGGTAGTGTAATACGTATTCGTGTTCCTTAAATTGTTGCTTTTTTTTTCTTCGGACGCTTGCTCATGCAAGTCTTTCTACATCGTTCTCACATATATGTATGTTTGTATAATTTTCACACGAATGATGTAACCATATCATTGTAAAAACTATTGATTTAAAAGAGTGTCCGTGGAGTTTCTTGTGGAGATCTACGCTTTGGAACGTGTAATTAGCTTTATCTCTTTGGACAGACCGACCTTGACTATTCAAAAGTGCCTGTTGTGGTTTAATTGAAATAAATGCTTTGAGTTTGAGTTTATCTCTGTTTGGCATACATCTAGTTTATAACCCCGAGAGTATTGTGTCTTCAGATGATTAACGATCATCACACGGTTGAACCGCGGTCAGTAGCTAGTAACTTTATAAAAGTTCACAATCAGTTGGTGGGCAAAGTTTATTGGTAATTATTATCTGCTAGCGGCTTCGGCCACGTGCATATTATTGGAATTATCCCATGGGTACATACATTCGGGATAAAAGTAGTCTATATGTTATTCCGGACTATAATCTATCTTTATGCCAATTTCATCCAAATCCGTTCAGCCGTTCTGGCGTGATTGGGTAACAAACATTCATCCAAACTTTCACATTTATAATATACTAGCGGCCGCCCGCGGCTCCGCCTGCGAGAATATCGAAAATTATCCCAAGGGGACATATTCCCGGGATAAAAAGTATCCTATGTGTTATTCCAGACTACAATCTACCTCTGTGGCAAATTTTATCAAGATCCGTTCAGTAGTTTTTGAGTGAAAGAGTAACAAACATCCATCCATCCTTCCATACTTACAAACTTAGTTTAATATGAAGTAAGTAAGAAACAGAGAGATGACATAGCCCTGTAATACTATAGTAGGCGCCAGATAAATGTGGAATAAAGTATATTGACCTTTCCCTAATAACTGCTCATAGGTACCTGAACAATTAAATATGAATCGTTTTTCATTATTAGACAATGTTAAGGATCACGAGAGATGATGATTCGGGACAGTTTTGTGTCATTAATTCCGTTTTTCAAATTAACAATGTCAATAAATGTAGGTGGGTCAATGACCTATATTCCACGATTATCTGGCGCCTACTATAGATTCATCGAAACATGTAGGTACTTGATAAAAAAATGCCGTATTGACAAAAAAGTCTCACAGGGACAAAAACGACCCTCAACTGTTTAGGCAAGTTGTATCAGGTTTATGTGAAAAATAAAACATGACTAGAAATTCCGATTTGGATGGGCAGTCATATAATCGAGTCAGAGGCTTTTATAAAATCCCATGGGCGCTAGAGGCAAAGTGTAAATAGTACCGACGCATGATATCAGTGACGGAGAACATAAAGGAAAAAAGTCTTTGGTGGATCACGATACGATTTTTTTTTGTGATAGCCAAGTAGTTGCGGAGCGGCAGGGATGGCAGTAGTGCTGCTTCAAAAAATATTTATTTGAAGGCATTCCATATTTATTCTAAACTTGTGGCCCGCCACGGTATCGTCAAAAAAAAAATTCTTGTCACAGTCCTCGCTAAAAAAATCGTTCAAGTCGATCTCAAGTTATGCGCGTACATACATTTCGGCGATTCGTTTTTATTTTTATATATAGATACCTACCTTTTTTTTTTTCTAAGGATGGGAAATCATCAAATGACTTCTTCCGCTCTGGGTGGAGCGGAAGGGCGTGTCAGACTTTTACTGACTAAAATCCATCCGTCCCTCCAAAGCCCTTTGCGTTCCAGAGACGCGGTGACTCTTTTGAACAAATTCCGCAACCCTGGCAGGCTCTGGCCCTAGCGGGCCTCGCCTTCTATGCTGACATCTCTTTGAGGCGCGCGTGAAACACAACGCGGCATCGACCCGGGCCTGGTGGTGATCGGACAGCGAGCCACCCAACACTCATCGTCCGCAGGCCCGCGCCTACGGTGGCCGGGGATCGCCCTGCGACTCCCGACGCCCAGGGCGTCTTCTCCTGTAGCGGCGGTTGGGGCGAAGGCCTTGTCTCTCCCTCGCGCGGTCCACCTCCTCATTTGCTAGCATTACTGCTTGCAGAAGGAGGTGACCGCTTCCCAAGCCTCCTCGCTCCGGACCATGGATTCAACCAGGGCCGGACGCGAGAGGCCGCCGCCGCCGATCGCCTCGACGAGGACACGGCGGTGCTCCGCCCGAGCAGGGTACCACCGTATGATCCACCGTGTCCTCCGGGCGATCCTCACAGTGCTGACACCCGGGCGTGTCCTCCAGCTTAATCCGAAACAGGTACCTCCCGAAACAGCCGTGTCCGGTAAGTACCTGCGTCAGGCGGAAGGTGAGGACGCCGTGGCGCCCCTCCAGCCACTCCTCAAAGAGGGGCCTTACCGCCGCAATAGTGGCGTGCCCAACACTTAGGTACCTACCTTACACCTATGTAATACAGACTATATATCAGATATAACAGACTATTTCCATTTTTCAAGTACCTAACTAGGTAACAGGAGACTTTTTGAAAAATCGAACGATACTTAAATACCACTCGTAAATTCAGCATCTCCGTTATCATAGAACTCATATAAGATGTTTTACCAGCAGATGCACCGTTTGCAAACACTTAGAGATAGTTTCCAAAGTGTTCGAGCGTCGCTAATGCATGTCACGGCGAAGTTTGGAGCCCATCACTTAAGCTGAATGTGTAGGTGCCTTGAATGTAAATATGGTGGGAAAAATGGAGAAATTTCTTCATGAAATGTTTGGACATAAGGGTAGGGGATGGTCGTAGAAGCGTTGGATATTGAAAAAGGTCTTTTGGCTATAAAAAAGGGTTAAAAGGGTTTTATGTGCATGTACCTGGTGCGTCAGGTGAGTGCAACAGATATCATCATCTGCCTAGCCTTTTCCCAATTATATTGGGGTCGGCTTCCAGTCAAACCGGATTCAGCTGAATACCAGTATTTTACGTTGAGCGGCTGCCTACCAGACCTCCACAACCCATTAACTGGGTAACACGGTACTCCTTGGCAAGGCTGGTGTCAGATTATCTGGCTACAACAGATATATGAATTAAAAGTTTAATTTAAAAAAAACTTTTAATATTTTTGTACTAACATAGCTTTTAAGTTTGTATACAACATTATTATTCTCTCTGTTTCGATACCTCCCACGCAAACAGTCGTAACATGTTTTTTTTAGCAAAACGAGATTTTAGGACTATAATGCCATATTATATCAATACTACACATGCTTGGAAACGATATTTTTATATTTTCACTAGAAGTGAGTCCTAACCCGGTAATAGTTTGCGGCTGATTAACACAAATATGTAAGTAAAAAATCTCCCTCCCGAAAAATCACAAATTTAAACATTCGATCTAATGCGCGGGAGTTGGGAACTTTGTGTTAAAATACTACATTTCGGTAGGCTGTAGTGGTGTATAAAAAAGGCATGCTGCCCTGCATTTCGAATAAAATAATATAGCCTAAGGTCAGGACGATAATGCTGGGATTCATAAAGGAGTTGAATAAAAAAGACGAAATAAATTTGAAAACTTAACAGCTCTTTTATCCAAGAAAAATAAAACGAAAAACTACTTTCTGAAGTAAGTAAACTCTAGACTCCTATATTCAATCAAAAAGGATCTTTATTGAAAAGAAACACAAGTTTAATAGAGCAAACTGAACCGCATAACAAAAACAAAGTTTCCAAACGATATTGTTCTTCAATTCAAACTTGCACTATTCTTGGAGAACTTAGTAATACTAACATTACCAGCTGCGCATTATTACGATGCTACCAACCAGGGATGTAACAGAAATGGTTTTATTGGAACCGGAATCAGAGTTTTGAAATTTGGTTTGTCGGTGTCGAAACCTGGGAGGCTACTCTCTAAACCCGAAGTCCTCGGGTTGCTCCGTATCACCTACGGATTTACGATTAGTTCCGAACCCGAACTAAGAATGAATGACAACACAATTTGACAGTAACTGTCAAATCGTGTAGTCATTCATTCTTAGTGGTTAGGTGATACGGAGTAGAATACGCCCCGCAACTAAGCCCGAAACTACGGACTTTGGGGCTTAGAGAGTAGCCCCCCAGAATCGGGATCCGACTCGGAAGTGGTGGCAGAAGAGACATCTGATAGCTTAATGGAGTGTGCTAGCTATAAAGTGTCAAATAATTAAATTAAATTTGATTTACAGATTCAATATTTTATTTTGCTGTCATGTATTGTAAAATACTTTGCATACTAATAAATTCATGTTTTTAAAACTTAACAGACAGATGTGTTGCTGGGGAGTTTGTTGCGCCACTTCTTCTTCCCAGTTAAAACACTAGGAAGTGGTGACGGGTGGGCTTTTTGGGGGGGACTGTCTGTATGTAGAACTTCAACGTTCAAAAAGTGTTGGCACTCTGTCTAATTTCATTAAATGACTTTTGATTATGATTTCTTTGAATTGCTCTTTAGCATTTAAAAAAATGAGAAATATTACACCTTTCCTCTATGTAGGAGAATATGTCTTTATAGATTAATATTTGAAGTTCACGAGGAGCTCGTGACTAATTGATGACAGCAAAACGCTTGCCGAGTTCGGTGATCACTCATAGCATACCGAGACTCGTCCTGTACGTTAAGCTATTGATCCTAGCTATCATTTATAGATCCTTGACAGTCATAACGGGTAGTCAGAAGTCAGGAAATTTGACACCAGTCCTCACAATATAGGGTGAGAATAGCCCAAGTACATTGATGTACTGATTAAGTGGAGGTGTTGTGTGCCATTGGTCCTGCGCCAGATCTCACTCCGGTCGTGTCGGGTTGCCGTCCCATCGGAATATGAGAGTGATGGAAGAGGGAGTGCACCTGTGTTTGCGCACACACTTGTGCACTATAATATGTTCCGCGCCGATGGCTAGTCTCCGTTGAGATTGGCCGCCATGGCCGAAATCGGTCAGGAGGACTATATAAGTGGAGGTATAGTAGAAATACAAAACGTTTCAACTTCTACAAATATACAGCAGAATTTGTTTTTTATTTACTTTTGTTTGCAGTTCATAGATACTTCAACGTTCGTGTCTAAGTGCATCGACAAAGTAAGAGTACTCGAACCTATTTATTACTGGAACATCCTCGCGTTCAGCTTTTTCAATTACTCGTTCGTTCGTCTGAAGCATTATACTTGTATTAAGTTCTCGCTGAGAGGCCTCGAGTTCTAATTAATTAATTAATGTTAGTTTCAAGGTAAACTGTTTTTCATGTTTTAATTAGTTTTGTAGAGGAGGGCTTCCTATCTATAGGGATTTTTTCCAGGTTGAAGTTTTATTTTTCTACATTAGCTTTAACAGCCAGTGTTGGATCGTTGGATGCCAAAGACCATGTAGATCGCAATAGGAGTTAATTTCATGTTAGTCTGACAGTTTGATTCTTTATGCGGCCTACCCAAATGTCCTTACTTTGGTATTGTTCGTCAAATCGTTGAGCTCCTTAAAGTTCTAAGTTTGAGCGACACGATTACTGACAAATGCTTGCACTGTCTGGACACTGGACAGGTCCACTCAAATCTGTGTGGTCCCTCAAAATACCACTTCCAACATTAACCTACATGGTTCTCATATGATTTGACCAGTACGATTGTATGGACTTTAAAAGAGACTTTGACCTCTGAGTTTGTTTCGGCGTTTCTACTCAGGGTAGTCAGCTAGGAAACACCGGCCTCATCTTGTTTAAAAATGAACAAAAACGATTGACGTGTAAAAGTGTTATGTTTAACCTACTTACAAAATAAATATACCTAGTCTACTAGAAACTCGCTTCTGATAGCTTAGTTTTAACGCTTAACTGCATGTTACATGTTAACGGCATACATTTATTATTAAATAGTACCATGTTGCCGTACGGTTGCGCGACGTATGTCACCTATTCCGCAAATGCCAAACACTCTCCTTGAATCTGTAGCGGCATCAATGCCGCCACAAGAAAAACAAACGAAGCAAAATTTGTACGGCAGCAAAAAGAACCGCAACGCCATCTATCCCGCCAGCGACGAACTGCTAACGAAATCCTGCATCGCGGTATCAGAGTTTTCCGTGCGATTTAAACATATTATATGATATACAACAGTTCGAATATCAACTATCGGGCAGTTGCCCACCAGACACAAACACAGTCTGGTCGGAGGATCCTCCCTTTTCAATGTAAGCTTGAGGGACTTTACACCCTGTTCCGCATACCGTCTACTCCTGGACTAGATATTTCTGTTCGGTAAAGAATATCTGCCAACTTGCGAGAAGACTGAGTTAACGGCCTGTTTATAAAATTGCGTATTTGTAACATTTATTCTTGATGTTTCATGACATTTTGTTGTTCTGATTACACAATAGTAAATCACAAAATGTTATTTAAAAGTTTAGGATGAGTAATTGCATTGCCCTTACCCGAATGTCACTTTGTTGAAATCCGATCCATAAACAGCACAAAATGTCGAAAATCACGATAAATTTCGATAATTTCCATATTTCAATTCTCAAAGCTTTTATTTCAATTAAACCATTACAGGTATTTTTGAATTGTCAAAGTCGGCCAGTCAAAAGAGATGAAGCTATTTGCACGTTCCAAAGCATAGATCTCTATGGAGAAGATCGTGCAAGAAACTCCACGAACACTATTTTAAATCAATACTTTTTACAATTGTACGCGTAATGGGAATTATACAAACGAGAACCATGTAGAAAGACTTGCACGATTAAGCGTCCGGAGTAAAAAAGCAATATTTCAGGAACAAATAATTAAAATAAACTATGGTAGCTAAGAGATGACCATGACGGCGTTCGCTAACGAATATGACACCTGCGCTAGCACCATTCGGCTCAACCACTTTGAAGGGTGCCAAATGATCCAGCACCATCAGCTAGACCTAAGTAAAGATTGAGGATAGATGTAGGTGGGTTGATGGCTGCTATGACCATGCTAAAAAGCAATAGTTATCGAACTTCTAAACATATAAAAGTGTTTGCCAAACTAAGATCAAAGAACAAATAATGAAGGAAACAGTTTGAAGATGGGAGACAGGAGCCCATACTAAGTAAAACCTGTGCTAATGGGTCACCTGGTCTCCTTATCTCGAATGTAAGTTAAGATCCAAATTAAAGACAAATTATAGTGTAGCAGGGAGCACTCATAGCTCATCAATGATTAAATTCGAATATCACTAAGGCATGAAAAATAAATGTAAGTGAGGTAACGTTGGTAAGTTTGTGAGTTTGTGGTGGTTGTTTAATGTTTGTATAGTGGTTTGGTTAAGATCGCATTGCATTGCCTACAATACCTAGCATTACCTATTGCAATACCTAGTATTTACCATTTGGAAAATGCAGGAAGTCAAAATCCCACAACTGGACAGAATTGCCAACGGCACCCAAGCCACACAATTTCTTATACAACAAAAATATAAAGTAAGACGATATTGCATTTTTTTATGAAACCGGGCAAGTAAAGGCCGTGTAGGTAGATCTTTTATGAGCGTTTGAGGTACTTTCAGTTAACCTTTCATCCGGGAATTATGGGATGCTTAACGTTCAAGGCTGGCGGAGAGCCAGGTACTAACGGTATATGAATGGCGTAAATATATTGGAAGAACACAATTTTGTCTTTCAACATTTTATTTTGTAAGTGCTGGCAGAAACTGCATCAATATTTGTATTCGTCGTCAATTTTAAACCGACTTTCAAAAAAGGAGGAGATTCTCAATTCGGTGGGTATTTTTTTATGTTTTCCTACTTTTCTGAGATGGTAAACATGCTCTTGTTTAACTTTTTGCCAAGTGAAGTTGTTTGCGCATGAATATTCGTACAATTAACTTTCTAGTAGAACTTATGACTACTAGAAAGTTATGTTAAAATGATCAGAGCACCACAAATGCCATTCTAAGACTAACAAATTATTTAGTTAAGGTCTCACAATAATATTTTATGTATGATTGTCCTGTTCTTATTATGAGGTGTATAATAAAGTATATAATAATAAATAAATAAATAATAGATAGTTATTGTGACACTGATTTGCATGGTCCTCACATAATGTATTGGTAACGTAAGGACCATGCAGATCGCAATATTAAGGGGTTCATTTTATAGCATGTTAGTCTGGCAGTTTGAGTTCTTTATGCGGCCTACCCAAATGTCCTTACTTTGGTATTGTTTGTCAAATCGTTGAGCTCCTTAAAGTTTTAAGTTTGAGCTTCACGATAACTGACAAATGCTTGCACTGTCTGGACAGGTCCACTCAAATCTGTGTGATTCTTTTCTCAAAAGACCACTTCAGACATTAAATAACCTACATGGTTCTCATATGATTTGACCAGTACGACTATGTATGGACTTTAAAAGAGACTTTGACGTCTGAGTTTGTTTCGGTGTTTCTTCTCAGGGTAGTCACCTAGGAGACACCGGCCTCATCTAGTTTAAAATTACCCAAAAATATTGACGTGTAAACCTTCTTACAAAATAAATATCATTTATCGTGTCACAATAATCAAAGCATGACCAGTTACAACTGTGAAGACCAGTTAGGTAGCCTATTCAAAACCACAGGCATCTTCTGGGCACGTTCTGTCGTAAACCTCAACGATCTCTTTCTATCAGCGTAATCGAGGTAAAAACAAAAAACAATATAATCTTTGAACTCACCCAAAAGTTTTCAGCTTTGAATCCTGGCACCTGATGATGCGTAGCCCCCACATGCCGTATGTATGCGAAGAAGGCGTCAACGTCTCCTAACCCCTTGATGCCCTCGTCCAGGGTATGCATGACCTTCGTAGCATGTTCAGCTAACTCCTCAGAGCTCATCTGTGCTTCAGCTGTCTTGAGCTCGCCGAATTTTTCGAATAAATGGAGTAGGTCCTCGTTTTCTTCGAATAACCTGGAATACAACAAAGAGAATTTAAGAATGTGTGATTTATTTTGGAATATTTGAATAAAGGCTTTTATTGCGGACAGAGGATAAGCATTGCCATACAACGTGGCAATGCCGCCATTCTTTTAGGCTCACTTCCAGTCAACAACGATGCGGACGAATTTTTTGACGCCATATTTTAGTTAGGAGTTTTTATTTTTATTTTAAGTGTATGTAGTTAGATTAGTATTTAAAATATGAAATCCTCATTTGAATAAAAATATAAGATTTTGAATTATTCAAAAATTAAATAAGGACATCTTAACACATGTAGTACTCTCTTTTTATCTTTGTATTCGATAACTAGCCTTATAATACCAACTAGCCTGTTATGTCCCATTTCTTTTTTTTTAAATGAAACATTGACCACACTAGGAATTTCTCCTCTATCGTGGGTGCGTTTACATACATACAATGTCACATACACAAACAGCCAGACCCGGAACAACTATCTGTAGGCCATACAAATATTTGTTTCGTGCGGGAATCGAACCCGCGACACGCAGCGCAGCAGTCAATCGCTCAACCACTGCACCAACCGAGCCGCCAGTCGTCGTCGTCTTTGCTGGGAAAATACCTCTCTGTCGTCTTTTCATACACGTCTATCTTCTGTCTTTCTGCCCTCTTAATTGACAACGTATTAATAATAATAAAAAACCGGCCAAGTGCGAGTCGGACTCGCGCACGACGGGTTCCGTACATTGTCTATAAAAACGCAAACACGTTTGTTGTATGATCCCCTTAAATATTTTTTTATTTTTATTTAATTACTTATTTTTAAAGTGAATACATAACTTAATATTCTGGGAATATTTCAAGCGTCTACCTGTTGCCGTTATCAATATCGAGAAAAAACGAGTAAACATATCACGTTTGTTGTATGGGAGCCCCCTTAAATATTTATTTTATTCTGTTTTTTAGTATTTGTTGTTATAGCGGCAAAAGAAATACATCATCTGTGAAAATTTTAACTCAATAACTATCATGTTTCATGAGATACAGCCTGGTGACAGACGGACGGACAGCGGGGTCTTAGTAATAGGGTCCCGTTTTACCCTTTGGGTACGGAACCCTAAAAACACTAACGAAAGTCACTTTTTAACTTAAGTTACTGTCAAAAGGAGCCAAGACCACAGTCTATCTTCGTCTTAGTCGAACAAACCGAGTAAATTCAATAAATAAAATTAAATGTGAAATTAATTCACAGTAAAATGCTAACACCCCATTGTTGTCGCCACCGAAAACGCGTCAACAAAACGCTTTAGATAAAGATCAATCATTCATAATGAATTACATATTCATATTTTACCCAAAACATATTTATCATTCACTCAGTGAACAATACCGTGCATTACTTTCGTTACATTAGCCGTGTATTGTTCGCGAAACAAAGCTTTCATTCACTCACTCATTCAGTGAATGTTTTGACAGTATAATGGTGCTCACCATGTGAGGAGTAGATACTGACTCTGACTGATAGCGGAGCGGGTTAGAGTCGTTGTGGATATTTACATTGGCAGTATACCAACAGAAATAACAACACATTTCGTCTGTATACGTCGAAGAGTTAAGCAGAGGTGTATCACTTGTATTTGCTGCTGTCGGCGAGGCTGGAGGCCAACGGATTGATTGCTTTGAAGTAGGTAACATGCAATAGAGGGCGAGCTTATTGACATCAACCTGGAGCAAATCAGGAGACGGGCAGACAGTAAGAAAAAAATCGGTAAAAAATGAGTAATAAGCAGTCTCATCTCTAGGACCTGACACACACATAACCACACAGTACCAGGCAGAACCATTAGGAGCTCGTAGCTAAAGAATATCAGTCGCACGGGTCGATCAAGGTTAAGCAACGCAAGGGTGACTATCTTAACATACCGAGTATCCTCCGTGCCTCGGAAAGCACGTTAAACCGTTGGTCCCGGCTGTCATTTGTAGATCTTTGGCAGTCGTTACGGATTATCAGAAGCCAGTAAATCTGACTCCAGTCTTGCCATGAGGTACCTACCTCATGGCAAGACTGGAGTCACCGTGTTACCCAGTTAATGGGTCTGGTAGGCAGCCGCTCCACGTAAAATACTGGTGTTCAGCTGAATCCAGTTTGACTGGAAGCCGGCCCCAATATAGTTGGAAAAAGGCTGGGCAAATGATGACCAGACTAGAGTAGTCTATCGCTCAATTAAAGTATTTAAACCCCAGCTTTATACCTATCTAGATATTTATCTATTTTATTATTCATTTCACCCGCGTGGTTCCCGTTTCTGTGGGAGTACGGGGATAAAACATAGCCTATGTTACTCGCTGATAATGTAGCTATCCATTGCTGAAAGAATTCTTCAAATCGGTCCAGTTGTTTTTAAGTTTATTCGTCATATACAAAAATACAAATCTTTCCTCTTTATAATATTAGGACAGATGTACATACAGAAATATAGTATACTAGCTGACCCACGCAACTTCGTCTGCGTCACATTTTTCATGAATGCTCGGCTCTTATTGGTCGTAGCTTGATGTTATATAGCCTATAGCCTTCCTCAATAAATAGACTTTCTAGGATTCAATGCAATTCAATCCTAATATTTTATTTCAGAATTACTTCCACATATTATCAGTAGTTGTACAACTTAACCTAATGTAAGTATTTAATTGAATTTACAATAATAAACAACAGTGTACACCAGTTTATTTGGATAAGTGTGTGTGCCACCTTTGTAAGAGGGGAGAGTCTCACCGGTTCGCAAACACATTCAGGATGCCATTGGAGGAGGAGCGCAAGCGTGCCATCATGGAAGCGCATCGCTTTCGCATGATCGCTGCAAACCCGTCTACGCACGTTTCCGCGAACATTCCTGACGCGCTACATCGCCACGGCAACCCCAAAAGCACCCTGAATGCGTTATTGTACTGTACGCGCAGGTCGCTGTATAACCGCTGGGTATACTTGGTCCACAGACTATAACTTATACATAGGTTAAAAATCATACCAAGTACTCGCGGTAAGTGTTCCCCAGCGTTTTTAAGATGATCGACGCTGAGGCCGTCGTGACCGGGGGACTTTCCCTCACCATGTTCTGTATATTTTCCTCACCATGTTCTGGTGCCCAGTGGGCCCAACAATCCAACACATACATATCAGAATATGAGCCTGCCCACTTAACTGTATTTTTTTGACTACTGTACCAACATCTAAACAGTGATATTACATAGTGAGACACACAGTGAGCTTATGCCAAAGCAGGTCCAAATCCAGGAAACATGTCATTACAGGAGTCTTTCTGTCTGTATAATATTGGACAGTCTGCTTGAGGCATAAAATTGCACTATCAGTAGATGAGTTCGGTCTAAATCCTCGAGAACAATATGCTTAGCTAGAATTTTATCAAGCAGACTATCCAACACCTTGGCACAGACAGTAGCAGGCGATATCGTACAGGCATAATTATGTAGTTAGAGATATCGGAGGCGTCACCAGTCTTATTCTTTATTACTGGCACAACGATGGTATTGGCTAAGTTCTACAGGTAAGTAACTATGACTTAGCACTGTGATGATCGCCCGGAGGACACGGTGGAGCATACGGTGGAGGTCTGCCCTGCTTGGGCTGAGCACCACCGTGTCCTTGTCGAGGCGATCAGCGGCGGCGAAGCGGTCACCTCCTTCTGCGAAGCAGTAATGCTAGCGAAGGAGGAGGCAGGCCGCGCGAGGGAAAGGCAAGGCCTGCGCCCCAACAGCCGCTACAGGAGAAGACGCACCGGGCGTCGGGAGTCGCAGGGCGATCCCTGGCCACCTTAGGCGCGGGCCTGCGGACGGCGTGCGTTGAGTGGCTCGCTGTCTGATCACCACCAGGCCCGGGTCGATGGCGTGGTGTGTTTCACGCGCGCCTCAAAGAGATGTCAGCATAAAAGACGGTACGGACGGTAACGACTGTACGCGCAGGTCGCTGTATAACCGCTGGGTATACTTGGTCCACAGACTATAACTTATACATAGGTTAAAAATCATACCAAGTACTCGCGGTAAGTGTACCCCAGCGTATTTAAGATGTTCGACGCTGAGGCTGTCGTGACCGGGGGACTTTCCCCTCACCATGTTCTGTATACTTCTCGGAACTTCGTTAGCGGAGAACCTGACAGGAGGAGCCCAGGTCACGGCCAACCCCGCGCCGCTATTTGACGGTTTGCCATAGCCACAAAACCGCGAGTTTACATTAAAATGTTTTTGAAAAACATTAGCTATATCCGTGGGGTCGCTCACGCCCGCGACCCTCACTGGTATCCCCGCCTGCCAGGGTTGCGGAATTTGTTCGAAAGAGTCACCGCGGCCCTGGAACGCAAAGGGCTTTAGAAGGAACACGGATGGATTTTAGTCAGTAAGAGTCTGACACGCCCTTCCGCTCCACCCAGAGCGAAAGAAGTCATTTGACGATTTCCCATCCTTAAAAAAAAAAAAAAACTGTTATCCCCGATCTATGTTTACCACATTAGCGCGTTCTACCAAACAAATAGTCAAGAATAACTAACTGATCGAGTGGTAAATGATCAATTATCGACCGCCGAGAGTAGAATTAATTTTATAGCGTCAACAACACGTGGTAATTATGCTGTTAAAATGTAGCTTATATGACACGTTCGTAGATTTACCATAGCAGCGCCATCTATTGATTACTTACTCAACCCAGTCGAAAGGTATCGACATCTGTTAGAATCATTTGGAGTTAACAGATAATTGTGACTGTCAAATAATAACAGACAAATAATTAGCAATAAATTAAAATTGCGACTATAATTTGAGATTTAAACTATCCTATCTCTCAAGTTGGATCGAACTGCACATGGTGTGCGAATTTTATTGTAATCGGTTAAGTGGTTTAGGAGTCCATTGAGGACAAACATTGTGACACGAGATTTATATATATTAAGATAATAAATAACATTATAATAATTATGAGTACAAAGGAACTGCCTATTTCGAACGAAATTTCTTCCAGCAGACGAAAGGAGGTATGTTCAGTATGGTACGTAACTACTCAACATTTAAGATATTCCGAACATGTTTTCATACATTTAAATTAATTTGTCTGCGGTGAAAGTTTTCTCGAATACAAATGAGTTCTATAACTTGAGCTTACTTCGCAGTTTACTTTCGCCAATGGCAACCTGCCATTATAATTTGATTAGAAAAGTCGAAAGAAAAATGTTTTATAGACATCAAAGTAAGTTATTTTAGTCGACGTTTGCGTACCAAAGAAATAATAAATATTATAAAATTATCAAGTCAAGTTAAATCAAATAAATGGGTTTCATTCGATCAAACCAGCTAAGTGCGAGTCGGACTCACTTACGAAGGGTTCTTTCCATAATCCTGTAGCGGGATCAATACAACGCCACACGAAAAAATAAAAAGCGAAATTTTTTCGGCAACAAAAAGAACCGCAGCGCCATCTATCCTGTCAGCGACGAACTACCAACGAACTTCTGCATCGCGCAAGCAAAGTTCTCCGTACGATTTGAACATATACAACAGTCCGAATATCAACTATCGGGCAGTTGCCCACCAGACACAATTACCGTCTGGTAGGAGGATCCTCCCATTCCAGTGGAGGTATGCGGAAAAAGTATCGTTTACTTAATTAGGTATTAAAATTTTCATGCACAAAGGTACGATCGCGGATTTTAATGGCGGAATTTATATTTTATTATTTGTTATTATAGCGACAATAGAAATACACACTTTGTGGAATTTTCTGTCTAAGGTCTACCTATTACGATGTGATGAGATACAGTCTGCTGACATATAGACGGACTGGGGGACGAACGGAAGGGCGGACGGACAGTGGAAGCTTGCCAGTTACCCTTGCTCGGTTAGTGGAGTTTTGCTGGCTACCCATCGGGTACGGAACCCTAAATAGGTAACAAAAGAGTCAAATGTCTGGAATTTTAATGAATTTTATCAAGCTTCATTTCGACTCTTCGTGGAACACTGGCCTGGCTCAACGAAGTCAATCGAAGCGCCAAAGAAATTCCTAGAACCGTTACCAAGTAACTTCTCAAGAGTAGATTATGTTTGAGGTTATTTGTGAAAACTTCGGTATAAATGAGACACCAACAGGCTTTTAAGGAACGTCTCCAAATCCGGCAAGTTTGGGCTCGTAAGTTCATTCTTAATTACGGCAGAACCAATTTAACTTTTTAGTCTCTACTTCCGTACCTTGGGTTTTGGTTTAAGGGTGTGAGGAAGATGAGGAGCAGAAGTTTCAGTGGTGATTGTTTAAGCGAATCTTAAAGGTCAGTGAAAAGTGTCAGGGAGACAATCATTTAAAAACATCTTCCACTAACTTATACTTTAAACGGTGCTATGAAAATGTACTGCATCTGCCACATCGTTGTCGCATTACGCTCTTGTCTTAGTTATTATTAGTCTTGCTTATCTGCGGAGGCCTTAAAAAAATGAAAATAAAAACGTAATTGAAAAAAAAATCCTTCAAAGGAATAAACAAAAAATAATGGTAAAAATAGAGGAGCCACACGGTTTTCGAGCAAACATTATCCCAGTCGCTCGCAAAAGAAATGCGGGCTCACAAACCTTTTTGCGGCAGGTGTCCTTTGCCGTTTGATCCAGGTACCGAGATAGTATATGTACCTACACCTTTGAAAGCTTGACAAATGGTTTTTGTATTATGTGTTTCTCGACGAAATCCTTCGGTCTTAAGTTACGATCGCCTCCGCTTAGTAACATAACCCTTTCTTTTCACCGCAGTCGGATAAAAACTTGAATAATTGAGGGTGCACGGGAGCTTTGCCTTAAGTAGGTTTAGTAATTAAACCATGTTTTATATTGGTGATTGAATGATAGAAGAGCGAATCAATCTCGGCATTTTTTGAACAACTTTGGTAAAAAATGGTTTAGTTAAATGGTAAAAATAAATTGGCAAGATGGCGGATGGCAGACCAACTTCATATTGGTGAGGGTGTTTGTGCACAAACCAAATCTGATTTTTGACGAACATCTACTTATTTATTTATTTAAAGATTCACCCACAGCACATACAAATACTAAATGATTCGGTAATATTCTAATATATACGCCAATTAAATATTCTTATACATACCTACATTTCTTTTATTTTTTTTTATTTCTATGTACCGTGCGTGTTTCATGCAAGTGCTATATAAATATTATTCTTTCTTTCTTAATTACAGGTAAACACAACATTGACAAAAAAGACGCCAGATTACCGCTTATTTGCTAACTTAAGTCTAGGTGTACAATAAATTAAGACAAAAGAAGAAAAAAAATTAAGTTACGAAAAATAAAACATTCGAATTTAAACATACAAAATTAAATCATGAGAATGAATCGAATACGAGTGAGTGTACAAACGCCCTTCCTGCTTCCATTAGATTTTTAGCTCTGATACCTTCACCACAATACAATTTTTGCTTTGTACTACGAGTAGAATTGCCAGTCTAAACTACAGTGTTATTTAAAATCTGAATATTTGTTTTATTAATATTTCAGTCACCAGTTTTCCCACAAAAATATATTTTAGTTTCAATGGAACTCCGCTTTTTCCTAGAAAACCCTTTTATGTTGCTGTCATCTGCCAATCATAGAGCGTACAATTGATAATTTATTTAAAACGTTCTAGAACACAAACAGTTTAAAACATACATAGAAAATGAATGTTTAAGACTATCCAAAGAAACGCAAGACAATGCTACGAGTACCACGACATAAACATTACTTGGAGAGAAATGACACTAGGAAGTGGTGACGGGCGAGCGTTTTGGGGGACTGTCTTTATGTAGAACTTTGACGTTCAAAAAGTGCTGGCACTCAGCCTAATTTGAATAAATGACTTTTGATTTTTGATTTTGATTTTTTATTTCCATAAATTTCTGGATAATTTATGGATAACGCCATAAATTTCACAATCGGTCGAAAACGTGCGGACACGCGTGTCTTTTTTATATTTTTTTGCCTTGAGCCTTATATGCATACCTCACAATTTGACAATATATTCAGCGATCTCCTTCATTAAAACGCTAATTATGTCCGCTAAAAAAATTGACTCATCACTAATCAAACCGCAAGTCAAATGATGCGATTGACAAATTGATGAAGCAAGTTACAATGCGTCAAATTTTATGATAATTTTTGTTCGAGAAACGGGGTCTAAGCTTCCTAAAATCCTGACTGAATGAATTTATAATATGTTATCCTTTATTTTCTTAAATATATTTTTTTTGGGACTAACCCGCCACACATAGCCAACCACTGAAACTGAAAGCTAGAATCAACAGTGGCGACCGCCAGAAAAAAACGCCGAGTCAATGAAGCTGGACGCGTCCCAGAGAAACGTTTTAACTGTCTTGGATCCCGCAACGAAATTAATCAGAAAAGCAAAGCGAAGGAGTTGGAAAAATATAATTTCCACTTCTCTTTCCTAAATAAAAATATTGATTACGAAAAGCTTTTAAAGACTAGAAGTTATCTTAATCTTAAAACCACTTCTCTTTTACCTAACATATCCCTGCTAAGATCTTAACCTAGCTAGGCTATTTATAGCCACCCACCATGCAGTGAAGTTCGTCACTCAGCCACTTTGCATTATTAAGTTGGTACAGCGTCCATTTATCCCGGAGTGTTGGTAATGGAGTCATTATCTTACGTTGTTAGGTTACCGACGTGAGACGAGGCAGGAAATATGTAGGATATTTCAGAATGTGAATATATAAAGATAAATTTTTTGTCACTATATTATGTTTTGTTGAAATTACACTGTATGAGTAAGTATAGGTACCTATAGATCGAGAAAACCAGATTTTTTCACTTTCAGTCAGTGCCGGACGTCATACCACAGACAACTGTGTTCTGTTTTGTCTGTGGTGTGACCAGAGACTCGTGGTAGTTAATGTCCGGTCCCGACATAGTTTGACTGTGGAACAGGTTTTTTAGTGTTTAGTTAGTTGTTAAGTTATTTTCTTTTAATTTTGTGTTTTTGTGCGTTATTTCTGGCGGTATAAACGTATTTTCTTTCTTTCTTTTCTTCTTTCTTTAATCGATATTTATAGCTTACCATCAGACGAGATGGGGAAGAAGAGAGGGGCTTAAAAGGTCTGGAATAGAAACAGCAGGTACCTCAACAACTGCCAGGGTTGCGGAATTTGTTCGAAAGAGTCACCGCGGCCCTGGAACGCAAAGGGCTTTAGAAGGAACACGGATGGGTTTTAGTCAGTAAGAGTCTGACACGCCCTTCCGCTCCACCCAGAGCGGAAGAAGACATTTGATGATTTCCCATCCTTAAAAAAAAAGGTACCTGAACAAAATTCAATACATTTGTTGCAGAAGTTGTTGCCTTACTTACGTATGTGTCTGTGTTCGTATGCTATTGATACTAGACAATGTCCAAACGTTCTGAGGTTCCTAATGAACCAAGAGGGGCACCCGCAGAATGTTTGCTTTCAAAGCACTTGCATTCCGTATCCGAGCGACGAGCTCCGCTTTGAATATTCTCGTGCTCACCCTTTACATTGAAGACCAACTTAAGTGGAGGAAATTGGCCAGGATGCTACCTTCCAATTAGTATAAGCTATTGGAATGGCAATGGGTCTGTCAAATTAAGTGGAAGAATTCATGTTAAATTTACCAAAACATACAAGTGATAACTGTAAAACGGTTTAAAAAATATGGTTTCAGGGTGTTATATACATATATACCCTGAAACTTTAATGATTTTTGGTGGCACTCATTAAAACATATTTGTTTTTTTAATATGCGGATAATGTAGTGGCCTGCAATATTGTTATATACCTTATGATTTTTTTTATGTTAAAATGTTATATAGTAGCTGTTTAGTGTCCCTAAATAAATAAAATAAAATATAATATGTCCTCCCGACCAATTTCGGCCATGGCGGCCAATCTCAATCCAGACTAGCCATTGGCACGGGACATATTATAGTGCACAAGTGGGTGCGCAAACACAGGTGCACAATTTTTTCCATTGCTCTCATATCAGGGTGATAGCATGAACCCGGAGGAATTTAAGCCAAGCGTGAATAGGTTACTTCTATAAAAACGTGCTTCTTTAACGACTACATCAATCATTGTCATCAGGCGGAATAAAAGTATTTACTTTTTTTTTTTTTTTTCTTTTGGGTAAGATAGTGGTGAAACTAGAGTTTATCAATACTTGAAGAACCTCTTTTTATTGAAGTCATTTTAAAAATAAGGTGATTACTAGAGTTAAATATTACATTTAGTCTTCTCAAGTTTGTCTTTTGCTTGAATCACGTAGATCAATGTTTAAAGGGATGTAAAGTTACTTAAAAATCATTTTTTGCCTAGTATTTTCTCATCTTTATTGGGGTCGGCTGCGTGTTGAACCGGATAAAGCTGAATTTCTAGATCTTCATATAGTAAGATACTATTAAAAGCCTTCCTCGAAAATAAAAATCAATATAACATATAATATAATATAATAATGAAAAATTAATTGATAATATTATAATTAATAAATTATAATTTCAATTAATTATATATATACATTTTTTTAAAGTTCGTTCATATAATTGAACTTAGCTCATGTTGTGTTTACTTATAAGTTGTACACAAAGATCCTAGTTCTTATAAACTTTGCACAGTTGTTACACTGTGCAAAGTTTATAAAGACAATTGTTGTTATTTTTAAACTCAAAAGTGTAAACAATTGGTGGTGAACCGAATTAAATAAATAAATAGTTCCAAAAGCGTGTCTTAGCAACGAGTTCCCTGAACGCACCGCATGCTCCCCGTATGCTTCCACGCCGAGAGTTCGTACCATTAGCACATGATTTGGACAATTCCTGATTGTCGCCGCTTGATATAATCCTTTGTCTCCATTCTATTCATTATATCCAAGACGTGTTCATCTATTCATTAGCTAGTCAGTAGCCATACAATCAAGACAATTAGCTTCAGTTGAGCGACAATGGCCGGAACATGTCGGCGATTTGATGGAGCTTTTGTGTTTTGTAGATCAATGAGCAATAGGACAATGATCATTAGAATTATAGGTACATAGGTATCCGTGGTATATAGACTATGCAATCTGAAGTAATGGAAGCCTGGATAATCGAGCTAAATTACTAATTCCACAATCCACAACACAAAGATTTCTAGTATGAGATTTTTTATTATTTGCACTCGCGCACGAAGGGTTCCGTACCATTATCTACAAAAACGGCAAAAAAATCATGTCTGTTGTATGGGAGCCTTAAACATTTATTTTATTTTGTTTTTTTTTTGTATTTGTTGTTATAGCGGTAACAGAAATAATGATACAGCCTGGTGACAGACGGACAGACAGACAAACGTACGGACAGCGGAGTCTTAGTAATAGGGTCCCTTTTCACCCTTTGGGCACGGAACCCTAAAAAACTGATAAATGGGAGAGGATCTTTTGCTGATCCACATAATCTTTGGCAGTCGTTACAGATTGTCAGAAGCCAGTAAATCTGACTCCAGTAGTGCCAAGAACTACCGTGTTACCCAGTTAATGGGTTGTGGAGGTCTGGTAGGCAGCCGCTCCACGTAAAATACTGGTATTCAGCTGAATCCGGTTTGACTGGAAGCCGACCCCAATATAGTTGGGAAAAGGCTGGACAAATGATGATAATATCAAAATGTATGTAAGTACTAAGTACAGAACCTCTAGTTCTATTTCTAGAAACCATTATTTAAAATGATAGAACTCCGACTCCAATTTCCGCACTAGAAAATCTTATCCAAGACTAAGAATAAATCTTAAGCTAGCTCTTGTAAATCACGAAGCCGAATTCCCGCCAACTTCATTATGCATGCCCTGAAGCGATGCAGATAAACTGACTGGGAAGACTTAGGCAGGCCACAAAATAGCTTGGTGCAGAAGATCAGCTCTATACAACGAGCGAGAACGCACGCACACATAGACACGCTTCACGTACAGCGAGTGCAAGCGCACTCGCGACTGTCAATTGTTTGATGTCGCGGCACGTTCGCGTCTATGTGTGCGTGCGCAAAATAAGCAACATCCATATCGGTTAGTAAACAAAAAGATAACTTTTAATCTACCTACTAGCTGCTGCCCGCGGCTCCACCCGCGTGAATGTCGATATTTTCCCAAGGGAACATACTCCCGGAATAAAATATTATAGTCTTTTAATCCGGACTTTAATCTACGTCTGTGCCATATTTCATGAAGCTCCGTACAGCCGTTCTGACGTGATTGAGTAACAAACATCCAAACTTTCGTATCTTCTATTTTCTCTTTATAATAAAAATGAATCGCTAAATGTGTTGCTAAGCGCAAAACTCGAGAACGGCTGGACCAATTTCGCTACTTCTTTTTTTGTTGTATTTGTTATTGTCAGGAGAAGGTTCTTTTGAAATAAATTTTTGAAAAAACATTAGTATCCGGGCGAAGCCGGGTCGCTCCACTAGTTTATAATATAAGTTTAGGTTTAGAGACAAGGCTGTTGTTGGAAATGCATCCCATCTATGGTCTTCAGGATGGAGTTGGAGCTGACCCGCACTCTGCAGAGCAAAGAAGCAAATTTCTGTCTGACGATGGCTTGGAAGCCATCGACGTGTGCTTCTACAAACATACCTGATGCACTGCAGAAACGGGGCAGCCCCATCGACATCCTGAACTCGTTATTATACTGGACCCGTAGGGCGCTGATAGCCCGCTGGGTATAGTTGGTCCACAGGCTGCACGTGCACTTGGCACTAAGCTTTAAAAAGCGTTATTTTGACTGCCCTGCTACAGCTGAAACTGACCTTTGACCTTGATATGTATTGCTAGATTTTGCCCGCGGCTTCACGCGCGTTCATTTATATTTTCGCAAAAAAAATTACCTATAACTCTCCGGGTCTATGGTCCCATCTACCTTTGTACCAAAATCGGTTCTGCTGTTTAGGCGTGAAAGCGTAACAAACTCACTTCCGCATTTATAATATTAATATCTGGATGACCGAGCTCTGCTCGGTTTTATTTTGTTAACGTTTTCTAAATGTGTCGCCCCCGAAACCCCTTGCATACTTAATTTAATGAAAATCGTTGGAGCCGTTTCAGAAATTCAGATTTAGATACAAGAATTTCAAAGTCAAAGCATTAATTTCAAATAAACCATTATCAGGTACTTTTGAATTGTCAAAGTCAGTCCGTCAAAAACATGAAGCTATTTGCACGTTCCAAGGCGTAGATTTCTATGGAGAAGAACGTGCAAGAAACTCCACGGACACTCTTTTAAATTATTTTATGTTTTAAAAAATCCTGGTTACATTAACCTTGTTGCTCGTTTAAAGGTATTAGATTCAGGAAGTTAGGGTAGTTACGACGTATATATGTATGTCGTATATTCTGAGGCAGTCTTGGCTCTGAATAGCACTTCGTTTAACATCCATAAGTGATGTCGCAGACGACTGGAAGATGGAGCATCCCTAGAGGATGGTAGTGCACAATATTTAGGAGTGCAGCAGTGACGGTGGGATGGGTTGTCGGGAATAAATTGTAGTTAAGGTTTAAAAGAAATGTGGACACAGTCTATATTTAGAAAGGGTGAGAAATGATAATAGCTAGGCCAAGCAAGGAATAAATCTAACTACAAAAGTCTATTCTGAAAGAAAAAGAAAAAATAATATTTATTTATAAATGTATATATGTAGGTATATTGTTTTGTTTGTTTTTTTTTTTCTGCAGTATAAGCAAACGTATTCTATATGTTTGACTAACGATGACCTGAAAACCAAAGTTCCACGTTTCATTTTGAGTCCAACTGGCTCTTATACTCGAATGTTGGAACGATAAATGTATGCTTCTCGATACCACTGGGTGATGGTGACAGAATCATTCTGGTGTTTTGCATAACCTTAAGACTGAAACGCACTGACAGTCGGTTTCCTTAACGCCTAAAGCCAAGAAAGTCACCTGGTGATTATCGAAGTGAATAATAATAATAATACAGTTCTCGAAAATGGCAATTGCACGTTGTATTGGGATCGGTCTATCATCACTGACAGGACTAT
Source organism: Mamestra brassicae (assembly GCA_905163435.1). NCBI lineage: Eukaryota > Metazoa > Arthropoda > Insecta > Lepidoptera > Noctuidae > Mamestra > Mamestra brassicae. Next base: position 1,695,744 of record LR990999.1, on the reverse strand, counting down.
TATTGCCAATAAGCCTGACATAGTGGTGATAGATCGACTAGAGCGTCGCGCAATGATTGTTGATATAGCAGTCCCTCATGACGTGAACCTCGTGAAGACTGAGAAAGATAAACAAACGAAGTATCTTGACTTGGCTCGCGAGGTTGTCGACATGTGGGATGTGAACACAGCAGTCATTGTGCCGATAGTCGTGACGGCCAATGGCATAATTGCCAAGAGCCTCGACCAACATCTAAAGAGGCTCTCGTTGGGCAGCTGGATCAAGGGCTTGATCCAGAAAGCAGTACTCCTGGACACGGCGCGCATAGTTAGGAGGTTCCTCTCTCAGGGGCCCTGACCACCGGTAGCTTGGACCCTGTTCCCGATACCGGTGGGCTACTATTTTTTTATATTTTTAAATATTTTTATATCATTGTATTTTAATATTTAAAAATGTAATTTGTATGTATATAAAATGAATAAAGATAATAATAATAATTTATTTGACACAACACATATGTTACATTTTAACAGATATGAAGGATACATTCAAATTTTCTTAAGTTTATATTGAAGGCATCTGTGTCTGAACTAGATATAAAATATCTGTATCTCAGACATCAGCGCTCTTCCTTATGATGACCATTACATTATTTGCTTAAATAGACATTATAATTAAATTAGGAGTTCACAGAAAAAGAAAAAAAGTACAAATCTTAATAAACAAAAACGGTGTGTGGAGTGTTAGCCTCTCGGTGAGTAATGTGTTTAAGCGAGTGAAGGAGTGTGAGAGGGTGAGTAAAGAGAGATTTATTATTTAATTATTTTTAATAAGTTTTCTGTCTCATCATATGTTTGTTTACTAATATATTTAAAAATTGTGCTTTTACATCTTTTTTTATTCAACGGGTATATATCTAAAGCGTCATTTATTTTATTATATAAGTACGGTCCCAAGAAGCAGAAATATTTGTTTACGTACGCATGTCTGAAGGAAGTTCGGGCCCTATTACTAATAATATTTCGTCTTTTAGTTAGATCACCTTTTGTGAACTGCAGTAAAGAGTGTTGCTTCAGGACCACAAGACATATAAACAACTGGCGAACTGTCAGGACCTCACACGACCGATACACAAGATGGGTAGGGTACAAATAAGGGCGAAAAGTGCTTACCTTTAGTACAGCCCTCTGGGATATTTCTAAGGGCTTTAATATTGTTTTATGTGCACCTCCCCAAACCGTGATACAATATTGAAGAGTGGACTGTACGAGTGCCAGGTAAATTTGCTTTACTAATTTTGGGGGCGCCACATGTCTAAGGTTCTTGAAAACATAGATCAGTTTTCTTGTCCTAGATGTAAGAAGGTGAATATGGTCTCTGAAGGAGAGGTTACAGTCTAGAATAACTCCAAGATATTTAATTGACTCTGTCTTTGTTAGTGTTGGACAAGAGCATACTAAGCTATTACAGCAATTATGTGCTGAAATCGAGGGGATATAAGGAAGCTGCACATTTTGGGTGCGCATCGTGAATCTCATGTACTGCGTTTTATCCGGGTTAAGAGTCAGGGAGTTATTCTGCAGCCAGTGGGTCACAACATTGAAGCCATCCTGCGCTTCCCTATATACTTTGTCCCAGGTATCAGCAGCAAACAACAGAACTGTGTCGTCTGCATATGATATAATTTTACCTCCTGACAGGTCTAGTTTACAGAGGTCATTCAAGTATACGAGGAAGAGTGTCGGTCCCAGAATGCTCCCCTGCGGGACTCCGTGAGTGATTGGCAAATCGCTGCTGACACTCTCATTGATCTTAACGCACTGTAAACGATTAGATAGGTAGTCCTTAAAAAGATGTAGTTGATTTCCTCGTATTCCTAGATGTTCTAGTTTTTTAATCAACAAAGGCGTAGAGACCGTGTCAAATGCCTTGGCTAGGTCAAGGAAAATGCCTAATGTCTTTTTACCTGAATCGAGATTCCTTACCACATAGTCTTGGAGCTCGTGGACTGCATCACTAGTAGACTTACCTGTTCTAAAACCAAACTGGTTGTTGGATAAAAGGTTATTTGATTCCAGGTAATCAATCAGTCTACCATTTATTATACGTTCCAGAAGCTTTGAAATCGAAGGCAATATGGAGATGGGTCTGTAATCAGTGACACGGTCTCTATCTCCCGACTTATAAATTGGGTATACTACTGACTTCTTTAACATCGTAGGAAACTGACCTTTATTTAAACAGAGGTTGAAAATATGCGTTAATGGACGGATTAAAATGTGTCTATATTCTTTGAGTAAATTATTTGGTACAGAATCCCAACCAACGGAACACACATCCTTCAGGTTCAGTATTAAACGTTCCACTTCAGGCTCATCGGTTTCCAGTAAAACAAAGGATTTGGAGACCGGCTGTAAGGGCGCTTTATTAAAGTTAATATGGGTAGGGTTTAAACAGGAATGAGTATTATCAGACAACTTTCTGCCAATTGATTCGAAAAAGTCGTTCACCATCTCTACAGACTCTTTTGGATTTAATGGGTTTATTAATTCCGTAGCGCTATGTTTCAATTTTGTTGTATTTGTTATTGTTTTTATCGCTTCCCATATTTTTTTATTGTTATTTCCTGCTTTTGTTAATAAGTCTCTATCATACATACGCTTTACCTTTTTTAATAAGTTATTGCAATGGTTTCTATACCTGGAGTAAATAATTTTAAAAGTCTCATTATTAGGTGATTGTCGCATTCTTTTATGAAGCCTGTCCCTATGTCGAATACACCTTAGCAGCCCAGGTGTCATCCATGGCTTCATAATTTTCTGACGTTTTGGATATTTTATTACAACTGTGTTTAGCCACATAGCCCTCTGCATTGACTTGTAGAAGTATTCCATAGCGAAATTAGCGTCGGTTGACGCATAGATAGGTGCAAAATCGATTTTCGTGAGATCTGCCGATAACCCTTCAGTATCGATCCGGTTCATAGATACATAGGTAAAGCTTCTCTTTTGTTTAAGATGCAGACAGAGTAGGACTGCTTGGTGGTCCGTAATTGTAGAGTTTAACACTAGTGTAAGAGCAGATTTCTGTGTTTTTAGCATAACATGGTCAAGGCATGATTTATTATGCCTAGTCGGAAGAGAGTGTGCTGGTAAGAGTCCATGAAATGAACACAGATTCAAATAGTCCAGCGACCTTGACTCAAGAGACTCGGGGCAGATGTTTATATTGATATCTCCGATAATGGAGATATTTTTGAAACTGTCTAACTTATTTAAAATGCTATCCAAAGATTGGAGAAAGTTATTAATATTTCTATTTGACGGCGATCGGTAAATGGCTAAAATAACAGTTTCAGTACCAATCTTTATTACAAGACAATTTAAGTCTTCACAAATAGGCTCTTCGCAGGTAATACCCAAATTCGATTTACAAAATACTGCAACTCCGTCGTTTTGGTTAACACAATTTTCATTAATGTGATGGTTATAACCATCCAATCTCGGCACCACAGGGTTGCATGATAGCCAACACTCTGTTAAGATAATAATATCGAATATAATAATGAAACTAAAGTCCTAAAATGTTTGTAACTGGCTGCAATACACACACGGTAGCCGAATCAAGAACTGCCAGGGTTTCGGAATATGTTCGAAAGAGTCACCGCGGCCCTGGAACGCAAAGGGCTTTAGAAGGAACACGGATGGGTTTTAGTCAGTAAGAGTCTGACACGCCCTTCCGCTCCACCCAGAGCGGAAGAAGTCATTTGATGATTTCCCATCATTAAAAAAAAATGTCGAATCAAGAAGCCGCAAAGCGCGAAGTGCCTTTTCAGCATAAGAGTTTCTTAAACTTTCGTCGTGTTACTATATGCACGCTTGATAGTGTCTACAAAATGTCTCATATCGTCCTCTTAGAATATTCTAATGGCATCTAATCTCTCTGAATGCCGTCGTCAAATCCTTTGGGTTTATTATGCATGCTGTATGACGAACTGTTGGAAAACTGATAAATGACCGAATCATAGTTACATGTTCTAACTAGACAGAGTTCAGGAACTAATGTGTGGGTGTGTGTATCTATCTATGCAAATAAATAAAATTTAAGTGTTTGTTTGTAATATCATTAAAAAAAACTTAATGTGCAATAGTGGTTCCTGGACGGACCTTATGCAACAAAGCTCTACCTACCAGTCAATGTAGAGGTTAAAAAGAATACACTGAGGTAGGTGTACAACAAACAAATAACATTAATATTGGATTGAATTTAAAAATTTAGTTCAGGTACCTATGAACAGTTATTAGGGAAAGGTCAATATACTTTATTCCACATTTATCTGGCGCCTACTATAGTATCGTGTATCATCCTATCAGCAGAAAGACGTCCACTGCTGGACATAGACCTCTCCCAAAGGGGGTGTTTGCCATAATGGCCACGCTTGGCAGGCGGGTTGGCGATCGCAGTGTAGCTGTTGCAATGCACAGAGAATGCTGCTGCCCATACTCTGATGAATATGCGTGTATATATAGATACTAATAAAATACATTGTATACAAGCTAAATAATAAAATAAGCATGATGTAGGGAATGTAAAATGCATGCAAAATAACCGTTTTTACTAAATGCACGTGAATGTCCATAAATATTTGTGTCAAAACTAATTTTTTTGCCTTGTCTCCGTCTGCCTGTCTGTCTGTTTGTACCGGCTAATCTCCGAAACGGCAGGACCAATTTCAGCGGGATTTTCACTGGCAGATAGATGATGTTATAAGGAGTAACTAAAGCTTATTTTATTTTAGAAAAAGCATTGGGGTTCCGTGCAAAAAAATTAAAACCCATGAAAATATTTTTTCGCGGGCCAAGCTGTGGGCAGTAGCTAGTTTGTCATATAGAGCGTGTACTAGTGTGTGTCTGTTAAATAAGGGGTGTGTTTGTGTATTTTGGAACTCCGATGTGCATGTTTATTTCGTTGACGGGACTGGTTTAATAATGTGTGCATTTGGAACTCGGATATTCCTGAAAACTGAATTGAGTTGAGGAATTATGATATGGAAATGTGTAACTGTGCTGTGGGTTTTAACTTTTTGATTGCTGTTTCATTGGTGATGGATAACTCGTATGTGTGTATTTCGAAAGTTTGAAAATGTCTTTAGTTTTCATCACACAGAAAGTCATACATATCTCAGTGCCAAATTTAAACGTGCGCGTTCGCATATCAGTCTTCTCTTACCTGATCTATCTCTCGATCGCATAGGGTAAAAGCCGGATAGTTGCCACACTTTTTATAAAAATATATAATTATTATATATTTAGTTAGTTGTCACATTATTCATAAAACGGGTAGGTACTTTGGTTTATTATCTTCAAATTTGTGAAAGTAAAGAACATTATTTTTGATATTTCCAGAATATTGGCGATTTTTGTCGAATTTTGTGACATCTATCCCATATGGGGGTTAGTTGCCTAATCCATGTAAATTACGTTTAGGATAGGTGCCCCGCCGAGAAAGAAGATTTTTATCGCGCAAAAACTTTGATCGCACCTTGCCTTCCCATGCAATACGGTCTACTTAGTTGTCGTTGTAAAGTCTCTCGATTGATAAATAAAATAACATGTGATTCATCCGCGAAGCTAGAGTAATTAAAATCGAGGCAACTATACCCCTGGGGCAACTAACTATCCTGGTTTTACCCTATGTGTCAAAAAAGCTTCAATATCCATGCATTTTTACAGATTGCAACTGAGATGCAGATGAACGTGAACGTTACTTAAAAGTCAGTAGTATTGGCTGGTTGAGTTTACTACAGCAATCGATCGATCGATGCCATCGATCGACATCGTGTGGTAGCGTTGGCTGATCGACGGATACCGGGCGATAAACAATTGATGGAACGCTGATCGATGCTATCGATCGACATTGATCGATGACATCGATCGATGTTGATCGATTGATCTGAGCTTTGGCTGATAGAAGAAAGAAGTATAAACTATCGATCGACGTCGACTAATTCATTCTATCATCGATCAATGGCTCGATCGACGATTGATCGATTGGTGTGGTAACACCCTAAGGCAGACACAAGGCTCTATAGTAGGCGCCAGATAAATGTGGAATAAAGTACATTGACCTTTCCCTAATAACTGTTCATAGGTACCTGAACAATTAAATATGAATCGTTTTTCATTATTAGACAATGTTAAGGATCACGAGAGATGATGATTCGGGACAGCTTTGTGTCATTAATTCCGTTTTTCAAATTAAAAATGTCAATAATTGTAGGTGGGTCAATGACCGTTATTCCACGATTATCTGGCGCCTACTATAGTCAAAGTGCCATTTGTTGGCAACCTAGTGGAGCGTGCGCCATCTGTTGTTGGTGTCCGGAACTACAAGCGCCACCTAGCTAGCCGTGACGTTAACATCGGATCACCGCTGTTGGTGGTGGGGATGAGACCGGCTCGCTCGGGAACTCGGTGCATCTGGCCTCTTTGGTCTCTCGGACCGTTCAACGGAATACTGGTCTCTTAGCTCCATTATTTAGAACGGAACTTTATTTTTTAACTGTTGAATCTAACGGCTGATTTAAACTAATTCGTTCATACCCTCAATTCACTTTTCTAGAAGCTTTTGTTTTACAATTAATGTTTGCTTAAAGTTAACCTTATAGTAAGATTTTGTTTGCTTGATAATAGTTAGTGTTGTTATTTAAAGTACCTACATCTACGCGTTAATAAAGTGATTATTGTATGGTAATATTGTGTTATTTTTAATACATTATATTAGCTAATGTGATTGTTGAAATGCCAAAATATAATTAAAAGAAAGAAAGAAAGAATAATATTTATTAAGCACTTACATGAAACTCGCACGGTACATAGAAATAAAAAAATGGAAAAAGAAATGTATGTATGCTAAGAACCAAGTGTGTGTCTCACGGCTGCACTAAAAAGGTCCATTTCAGCGATATGTCAGACAGACTGATGCTGTCTGACGCTGGATTTCTAATGAACCTTTGAATGGACGAGTGGCGGTTCATTTGAATCAATCTAATATAGTAATATTCTTACATATATATAGCATCTAAATAAAGTAAATAAAAGAATAAACAGATATAATTGAAACAATGTGTATGAATGTGTTTGTGTGCGTGTAATGTGTTAATGAATATTTAGAGAAACAAATACTTGGAACCAAAACAAGCCACACGGCCCATTACAACAATAACAAATAACAAAACCCTTTTCACTGCTCTTAATATTACGCTGTGGCGAGCACGGTGACTCATAACGATGCAAACCACCGAGCGCGTCAGACATACTACGGACATTTTATAGGTACTCAATCGAAGTTACCATGATAGTAACCCGTATTTTTATGAAAATAATTGATTTAAGACAAAGAAATAAGGGCTTGATCACGTGACATTTTGACAGCGTTTGTCAATCCCATACATATTTGATGTTATTGTCAATCACCTTCGCCACGCTACCGCTGACAAAGTGTGACTTATCTAGAGCCCAAAGAAACGTAGCGTTTAAAATTTTGAAGAGACCTCTAAAATAATCAAAACTTATTATGTATAAACAAACTGCAGGGACATTTAGCCACGACAACATAAATACCATTTATACCCATAAATTAATATGAAAGAGCCACAAATCACCATTAAATCATGCGAGGTTTGCATACGACCGTTAATTATGCATGCCGCACGTAGACTGCGGGTATTCGTGGAAACTGGCAGGTGACAACGAGCTGTGATTAGGTAGCAGATGACGAGGAACTAGTGTTCTGTTGTTGTGGAAAATGGCAGTGTCTTTTGTGACAGTTTCACAGTTATATAACAATGCTGAGAAGATAAATAGCCGGTAAGGTCATGATAATTCTCCAGCCCTTATCCCATTTTATTTGGGGTCGATGAAATATGTCCTTTCTTCTTTTTTATGGTGTGTGGCGTCTCGCAGTTCAACCTATGAGGTTGTCGACTGCTTGTCTGTGGTGGCCTTAATATAAATATTAAAGCCTCCAGCCAGGACTTATAAAAAAAACTTACAAACTAAGCGACTACACGCTAAGGGCACTCCCTGTGGGGTACGGGCCTCGGCTTAAGGCGTCGCTGAGGACCGAACTAGGACGTATTATTTTGGGACGAATTTCAAACTACAGGCTCAGCAGCGCGAGCTGGCTCAAGCAAGGGTCGGGGTGGAACGTCCTTTCTTCCACACTTTCTCCTCTTTTATATTCCTCATCTCTTGCTGAAAGAGAATATGGCTGGGGTCACCTCCTTATCAATTACGAATATTCGATTCGTTTCCATTTTTTTCAATCATATCAGCAAAATCCACACAAAAAACGATACTTTTGGTTATTTTTAAGATTTTATTCAAGTTAAACTTGTTGTCTAAATATATATAATTAGCTATTCTAACAATACGAGTGCCAATCCAAAAAAAAAAAAAATAAGCAACGTTCGCATCCGCATGTCAGCCGTATCTGTCAAAAATGTATGAAAATTTAGGTTTTTTTTATCAGATTGCCACTGAGATATAAATGAGAACGTTGCTTAAAAATCCTCAGGTGAAAATATGACTGAGGTAAAGGTACTCGTAATATAGTTATCTGAACAGCTCTAAAAAACTATTGATAAGGATAACGCAAACACTGAAGCAATCTTTGTTCAAAGTCAAAGTCAAAAGTCAAAATAATTTATTGTTTGTCACAGGTTTAAAGCAGTTCTTATCAACGTAATATGTAGATCGCTGTAACATACCCATAGGGCGTACAATATGCATATTTATATGTTTTCATTAATTAATATCTAATCCAAACCAAATCTATTTTATCTTGCAAAAATACATTATAAATTAATGATCTCTCATGTCAAAATACATTAAAATTCGTCAATATGATACGCATGTCAAAATATTATTATTAAATAATTAAATTATACATAGTCAAAATTAATTCAAATATATAATAACAGTCAATCCAAAAATAATTAAAACAATAAAATGAATAAAACTATCACATATTAAATGATCAAAATTTGTCATTTAAAAACTCCGTAATATTATAGTACCCCTTACTAATTAGCAATTTTTTTAGTTCTCTCTTGAATGAATTAATGTTCATTACCTTTAGATAATTAGGTAGTTTGTTGTATATTAATGGGGCCATGCATTTTACACTTTTTCTCAAAAATGCTGTTTTTGCAGAGAGAGATTGCACCCAAAGTCTGTACTTCTCACGTCTATTTCTATTATCAATCAAAGGGGGAAACAAATGAGGATTGGTTTTTACAAAAAGCGATATCTCCAATATGTATAGTGACGGAAGTGTTAGAATTTTGTGCTGTATAAACATTGTTTTGCAACTGTCAGTAGTTAGTAACCCAAACATAGCACGTATACAACGCTTTTGTGCTTTGAAAGCAGTGTCCTTCTCAGTTGAATTGCCCCAATTGAATTATTCCGTATCTAAAAACTGATTCAGCAAGCCCGTAATATGCTGTAAGTAAAGTATCTATGTTGACAGTCGGTGCCAACTTATAAAGAGCATATGATGAAGTACTAATTTTTTTGCAAAGTTCAACTATGTGTGTTTTCCAATTTAATTGCTTGTCAATGATTAATCCCAAAAATCGGGTTGTTTCAACTTCTTGTATTACATCATCTTTATATACTACATTAAATTTTGATGTGTTGCGAAAGTTTTCTCGTTGTCTAAAATGCATTATGTTAGTTTTGCTAAGGTTAATTTTTAAATTATTATCATTTAGCCAGGTAATTATAGAATTCAATGAATCACTAGAGTCAGTATGGTAGTTGAGTATATTTTTAGGTGCTATGGTTACAGTACTGTCGTCAGCGAAAAGTGACATGGGTTCTTTAGTTGCTTTTGGCAAATCATTAATGTATAGCAGGAACAAAGGAGGACCTAATACACTTCCCTGGAGAACACCATATGAGATGCAACGCTTGTCAGAGGAGAAAACCTTCATTCATTCAGGATATGGCTACATATTTTTATTTTGCACACAGTCTAGTAAATTATGCATGCCTTCCGTGCACCAGACGGAACTGTCTGGCAGACATAAGCATGTGATTCTTTTATGAAGCTGTGATCACATCGTCGTGGATTTAAAATAGAGGCGGAAGCCTAACTGCAAGAGAACTGTTTTTAGGCTACAAATGTATTAGTTTGAAGGGTGTCAATCAATCTTGAATGACTGAGCACGCCAGTGTAGAGGCTGAAGGTAGTTAGGATGAGACCTAATTTAGTTTTTCGTATTCCTCGTCTCTGTAGTCTGTATGAAAGAAAATTTTTGCTAGGAAGGCTCAAGTCACCCTCTTATTAATTATTAATAATAATAATAATATCTTGGGACAACTCACACACGGTCATCCGATCCCAAACTAGGCAGAGCCTGTGCTATGGGCAACCAGACAACTGATAAACATACTTATATATTTCTAAATACGTACATATTATAGACAAATTACACCCGGATACAGAACAAATGATCATGTTCATCACACAAAGATTTGTCCTGGGTGGGAATCGTACCCACGACCTCCGGTTTAGCAATCAGGGTCACTAACCACACGACCAACAGGTCAGTCAATCAATTCTGAATATCCGATAGGTGTCCGAGTTGTATATACTTCAAAAGAGACTATGACCTTTGAGATTGTTTCAGTGTTTCTTCTCAGGGTTGTCAGCTTGGAAACACCGGTCTCATCTAGACTATTATACCCAAAAAAAAAATGTTTGACGTGTAAAATAGTTACTTGTAACCTATTTGCAAAATAAATATCAACAAGTATGGCTTTTGCTATTAGAGCAAAAGCCAACCCAGTGATCCTAGGAAGGGCGGTGGCACAGTGATCTCGTTCTGCCGTGCACAGCGAGGCTAAGGGGAGACCCCTTTACAGTCTCCCCAGGGATGTGCCCTAACAGGCGTTGCACAGAGGGGGTTCCGGAGTGGTCTTCAAAGAGGTAACGGGGCCCTATGTGCGGATGGTGATCACCGGGCTGGTTTTAGTGAGGTAAAAATCCTACAGTCCCTGGTCTTAACCCCAAAAGCCCAGGCGCCTTTTGAAGGTTTCCCGTCGAAAACAAAAATAAACAAAAAACAGGTAAACGTACTACAGCTATCTCGCAAATCCTAAAAAAAACGTTTATCAGGATCACGCAAAGACTGGAGTAGTCTTTGTTCATTCAGGATATATTGTTATTTGGCACAGCGACTATTAAATTATGCATGCCTTCCGTGCACAGACGGAACTGTCTGGCAGACATGAACAAGTGATTCTTTTATGGAGCTGTGATCACATCGTCGTGGATCTAAAATAGAAGCGGAAGGCAAACTGCAAGAGAGTCTTCAGGCTATATAAATGTTTTAGTTTTAAGGGAAGGTAATGAATGTTCAGTCTTATCTATTAGTCGTGAATGTCTGAGCAAGTTAGTGCTGCAGCTTAAATTAGTAGTCAGGGTTGCGGAATTTATTCGAAAGAGTCACCGCGGCCCTGGAACGCAAAAGGCTTTAGAAGGGTTTTAGTCAGTAAGAGTCTGACACGCCTTTCCGCTCCACCCAGAGCAAGCAGAAAAGAAGTCATTTGATGATTTCCCATCCTTAAAAAAAAAGCTTAAATCAGTAAGGCCCAACTTGCAGAAATCAGAGTAATCTTTCAACTACGAGTTGGTAGCACACGAGGTTAAATAACAAATATTTCATATTTATTTACAACAATTAATTAAAGGTTAACACATTGTTAACTCAAAAAAATATTATAATGGCAACATTGGTTTAGCTTCTTTTATCTCTTAACTCGGGAGTTAAAAGATGACTCGAGTTTGTGCAAGCTGGTCCAATGATAAGACCTATTTTAGTCTCAACCAACTCTCTACCTAATACGGGCTCATGAGATACAGCCCGCTGACAGACAGGCGGATGGACGAACGGACAGCAGAGACTTAGTAATAGGCCTCCGTTTGTTTATCCTTTGGGAACCTTAAAAATTTGCTGCTTATCATAGGCAACTTAATTCATATCTGAAGAAATGTGGGTGTGTATGAACATAATAACGTAAAGTGCTTTTAGCCAATATTTTTATAGCATGCCCGAAAAAAGCAGCTATTTTTAGAAATTGACCAAAATAGCAGTTCCAATTACTTCTTTCAATACGTCAATATAATACCTTAGCTGTGCACATACTGGATAGGAAACCACCTGAGCAGCGTGGGGTGCTAAGCCGTCCGGTGGGGGCGAAAGGGGTGGAAATATAATATCGTTTGACCCCTTGTCCCTTTGCGGTGAAGCGTACAGTAATTATTTACGGTATGTGTCGTGCATTATCTTTGTTTTATTCAAATGTTGACGTGACGAACAATATGTGTGTCGAAGGTTTTTTTAGAATTCAAGCCAAGGGGTGTTGTATTACCTAGTAGCTCAGGAACTGGATTGTGGAGTCCAGAATTATAGACAGTTCCTCTGAATAAAATACTGGTATTCAGCTCTATTCCGTTCGACTGAAAACTAAACCTAACATACGGACAAAGCATAGGCAGTTGGTGATTCTATTAAAATTATAGTGCTCTTCGTCAATTCCAGAGACAGGTAGATATACAGTGTATCAATAACTTCTTTTTTCGAGTCGATGGTTAGTAGAGTAGAGTAGAGTAGGGACTCCATTTTCCGCACTTAGACTCCTATTCGGTCCGTTGTGCGTAGTTGTCCTGGCTAAGTTAGCCAGCCTAGCTCCGCCCAGAAGCGCAAAAGTTTCCTGGGAGCTTCACAGACCTCACCGTTCCGAGGATTTGTTCACGTTGGGTAGCCACGGCCTCGCATTCCAGGATGACATGGCCATCAAAGCAGCGCCTATGTTAAAAAAATGTTTGTTGAGGGGGCAATGGCCCGTAATCGGAGTCGATGGTTAACTGTTTATATTGTTTGGGCCCAGTAAGTGGCTTACAGAGCCAGAACAAATAATTCACAAATAAAATGGAGAATGGACATTGTCGTATGGGTGGACAAGCTAAGATGAGGTCGCTCCTCTCTTCCTCGATCTATTTAAATACCAACTTTCTTGTGAGCTAGTAGTAAAAGGCAGTTTGATTGTTTACTTAATACCATAACCATGAAAGTCTGTATTTTGGGAATTATGTTTATCAGTCTTAAGGACTGAATAAATTATGATGGAAATCGGAATACCATTAGCCACCATAAGTACAAGACTGCTTTTTATCCTGTTAGTACGATCCTTTACAGTTTGAATAATTTATTTTACAGTGTCATGTATTGGAAAATACTTAGCATACTACTGTATAAATTCAAGTTTTTAAAACTTAACAGACAGATGTGTTGCTGGGGAGTTTGTTGCGCCACTTCATCTTCCCAGCTAGAAGTGGTGACGGGCGGGCGTTTTGAGGGACTGTCTTTATGTAGAACTTTGACGTTAAAAAAGTGCTGGCACTCAGCCTAATTTGAATAAATAACTTTTGATTTTGATTTTACTACTGGCAAAAGATTGTTTCTAACTTACTACATACTTTCGTGTTATGGTGGAGCTGCCGCTGTGGCTGCAGAAAACCTCAAGCGGCGGAAATATAATAAACTTGTTGGTTATATTATATTTTCTAGCTGTTTGGGGTTGAAACTCTCGGGTCGTGGGGTCCGAGTGTACATAACTTGTTTAAAGATCTTTCAAGACACTTAGTTGACACTTCACGTGACCCAAGGGCTGGCTTTTACCTTGGTCAAAGAATAAGCATTGTCATACAACGTGGCAATGCCGCCAGTCTTTTGGGTATATATTTTAGGGTTAATTTAGTTAGGAGTTATTATTTTTATTTCTAGTGTATATAGTTAAGTATTTATTAAAACAGCTACTTACTTTTAGTAGTGAAAGCGTACGTAAAATCATTTAAAATCCATATTCCTTTATCACCTAGAAATTAAGGCTTTAACTACCTGTCACTCTTTACTACTTGAACATTCAAACGTACCAGCTAGGGGGTGAAAACCCACCCCTAATCGCTCCATTTCGTTCAAAAAGGGGGTGAAATTCGGCAGCAACATAATGGGCCCGGTCACGTGAACGAGTGAATGAATAAGAATAAAATTTTATTCATTCATTCAATCGAATCATGAGTTTGTAGCAGGTCTCGTTAGCATTTTATTTTGTTGAACAATGTCGTTAACATTTGTTATCCTTTTTGACTTTTGAAAAGTCAGTCAAGTAATCAAAATTGTTCTTGTTTACTTACTAAAGATTAAAAAGCACAACTTTGAAGATTTTCAGATTGATAAAGCTAAAAGGTTGCATCGGGCCAGCGTTCATCAATATTAATTAGTTCCTTACTATTTTGTCGACTTCAAAATGGAGTAGGTTACTAGTTCGTCTGAATGGTTATTTTTGTTTGAAGAGCGTATATTCGGCGATACCTTAACGATTTTAATTGATTTAGGTTACAAATTTTATAAATTATACATTTATGCAATGCTCCTTTTGGTTCTGGATAAAGTTACATTTTAGCAGCAATTAAGATTTTACGACATTTTATCCCATTTTTTTTCCCATTCCCGCCTAGCCTATAGCCTTCCTCATGAATGTGGCTATCATATACTAGAATAATTGTCCAAATCCGACGAGAAGTTCCAGAGATTAGAGCGTTCAAACAAAACAAACAAGCTCTTCAGCTTTATACTAATATATATTACATATTAGAATTATATATAATAGTATAGATATGGATATATAATAATAATAATAAATTCATTTTATTTCAGACCTTGTCCAAAAATTATATAAAAATTAAAAGTCAATAAAAACACATCACATTAAAACAATCAACAATAAATTAAATTTACATATACATACACATTATAATTACATAAACAATGTCACAATTAAATTAAATATGTAAATTAAAATTTTACACAAACAATAATAATTTATAACAAAATTAGACACACAATACAAAACATAAAATCATATCACATGTATGTATATATGTAAGTAAAGATTAAAAAGGCACTCAACTCCACGTAAGAAAATCACATTTTCCATAAAGGAAATCTTAAAAGAATGGCGTATAATGAAACAAACAGCCTCTTTCAAAGCAGATTACATTACACGTAATATAACCGAGTCGTGCCCCTTACTGCGCGGCAAAGATTAAAGGCCTATGAGGAGGGTAGGTAAATACGACGCCATGATGACTCATATCTTTTCCTAGAGGTTTTATTATCATTATTAGATACTTTTGACGTGGAAGAGCGATTTGAGCATAAGTTTGAAGTGATTTTTTGTTTATAGTAGATAATTCAAAGGTAACTTGAAAAACCTGGTTGTAATGAAAACACAAAAGTCATATATTAAAATTAGGTTGAGTACCAGCACTTTTTGAATGTCAAAGTTATACATAAAGACAGTCCCCCAAATCGCCCGCCCGTCACCACTTCCTAGTGTTATAGCTGGGAAGAAGAAGTGGCGCAACAAACTCCCCAGCAACACATCTGTCTGTTAAGTTTTAAAAACTTAAATTTATACAGTAGTATGCCAAGTAAGTTTACAAAACATGACACAGATAAATAATATGTCTAATATGTAAATCAAATTTTAAATGAAATTAATTTACAGTTGTTAGCTAGCACACTCCATTATGCCATCAAAAACAAAAAAACTCAAGCATTAACAAGTAAATCAAACTAATTAAGCCTCCAGGCATAAATGGTGTGGCCGCTTACACGTGCAATGTTATGGTAATGGTATCGTATGGTAAAATTAGTATGTGAGAAGAGTAGACGGAAAAAGACCACCCGTAGAATTCCCTGTCGGAGTCTGTGTTTTCTGATAGCTACAACCTGGGGATTATAGGTTACTTCTAGGCAAGCGTGTTTCATCATTTTTTTCCATGAGGTAAGTTAGAGGCAAATGGAACCTACCAATATTACAATTTTTAAAAGAAACTTTGGTTTGAAACATGTTTGAATCGAAATGTCAATAAGTACTTTTTTCTTTTTTTTTTAAGGAATGGGAAATTATAAAATGACTTCTTCCGCTCTTGTTGGAGCGGAAGGCCATGTCAGACACTTATTGACTAAAACCCATCCGTGTTCCTTCTAAAGCCCTTTACGTTCCAGGGCCGCGGTGACTCTTTCGAACAAATTCGCTACCCTGGCAGGAGATACGTATACACTGCTGGGGTCTCTAGTTAAAGGTACAACGCACCGAGGTCCTTGTTACATCTTTAACACCTCCTATGGGAAAATAAATTCAACCCTAAATCGGTTCACGAAACTAAACAGTGAAAAGTAAATAAGTTTTTCGACACGTAACCACAGCTAAAACGTTCCACAAAAACCTTTGAAACATTAATAAAACCCCTCCAAAATTCCGAATTTAAATTAAAACTGTATTTAAAAAAACAAAGCCCCATATTAAAATAATCCGTTGACGGCCATTCTAGGTTGTGACGTTACAAGCCAGTTCGCGCGAATTGCCTCCGTCGCCATTGTGCCCCGGCGCTTGATGATCGCTCGCTCAATGAATCTTGTGGCATTCGCGAAAATTAAAAGCCCGTAGAATTAATTTGGGAAGCTTTTACGTTAATAATGCAGTGTTAGTTTTACTCCTTTCAGTGTTTTTCGATATTCCTCATAGTTTCGGATTTGAATATCCACGCACATTTTAAAAAATGACCTGTATATCATACCAAAATGTTTCATTAAAATACAAACTAACGCTAAAAATTAACGCTACTTACTCTTACTCTCTATCATCATCGAAAGGATACGTGCATCTGCCTAGTTTCTACCATCGGACATCTAGACGCACTGCCTTTGTACAGTGATTTTACTTGTGCATAAAGTTTTAATAAATAAATAAATAAATAAATAAATAAATAAATATCAGCCAATTGCCGTCCACTGCTGAACGTAAGCCTCCCCCAAAGATCGCCAACCATCCCGGTCCTGAGCGGTCCGCATCCATCCGCTGCCAGCCACCTTCTTCAAATCATCGATCCATCGTGCCGCAGGGCGTCCCACACTACGTTTGCCCATACGCGGTCTCCACTCTACCACATGTCTGCTCCATCGAATACCATCCCTACCTTGTTGCTATTCCACCAATTCGGACTAAACGTTTCCAAACGTCTTTTATAATGCGCAAAGCAAAGGAGTGGAACTCTCTGCCTACGTCTGTGTTTCCAAACGCATACAGCTCTAATTTCTTTAAAATTAGAATGAACAAGCTTCTTCTGGGTAAGCTCGCTCCATCGTCAACTTTGTCTCTGTCATCTATGACCTAGACTAGAGTCAAGAGCAAACTCATCTCAAAAAAAAAAAAAGATTGGTAACAAACCAATCAAATGTAAATCTTCACATTTGTTTTCACTAACATAATTTTATTAAGTACTGCTTATACTATTATAAAGGAATTTAAGTTTAAATTTAGAATTCGTATGCATGCCAGTGTTCTGTGATAATAAATACTGCTGGCTGACTTGCAAAAAGTTTTTTTTTTTTGCGTCATTACTCTGGCAATACCATAAAACTTCCATATTCCTATTTTCATTACTGTAGGCTGTGCATTGTCAGTCTGTCAATCACAGGACTGTTTTATATGCACAGTTTAGTATGTAAACGAGTGCTGACGTCAACCCATCAAATTCGTCCCTCAATTATTGTCACCGCGAGCCGAACGCGGTATTGTAGTTACAGTCAAAGTTGTTAACAGGTCGAAACCGGTTCTGACTGTTTTTGTATCAATACCTATAAAAAAGTTATTTATCTGTTAATAATTTGTTAATTCGAAACGTCTAAGTCGTCTTTATATCATTGCAGAAATTGTTCTTAAGACCGCTTACGGTTGTACGGAATTTTATACAAACTTTACTTTAACTTTCTTATTTTTCGAAACGAATGAACCGATTTTAATGAAATTTGGTTTGTTACGCTAGATATCCAGGTCTAAATAGTTAGTATTTGGAAATGTTCTCTACTAACTACTTAGACCTGGATATTTAGCGTATGCATACCTAAGTTACAATACATAAGTTCATTAAAATCGGTACATTCATTTAAAAAAAAAGGACTTGAAAGTTTGTATGAAATGCTGTACGGTGTAAACGCTCTTAAAAGGAGCTCAAAACAAACCTACAAAGCTTAGGTCTCTAAACAAATTCAAGTTGTTTCAATTGACCAAAGCGAATTTCCCGTATTTTTACAGATTTTTGCATTTCCGTTGTCTCAATGTGAGCCATATTTAGACAACGGAAATGCAAAAATCTCGGCGCCTCTAATTACTGATGATTTTTTGTTTCATTTTTGTAATTTTTTTGTGACGACTTGAATTTTAACGTTTTTAAGAACCATGGCAAAATTGCCATAAAAAAATAGGTACGAGTAAAAAAGTAGTTAGAATATTATTGCAGTCAATAGTGGTTTTGACCGAGTACCAGTTTTGACTGTGACATATTGTATCCGACAACGCCAGTTCAATGAATTGGTTCGCGAGTTGCGTTCATGTTTGGGGATTAAAGCTTGATTAAATTCCACCACTGTTTTGGTCGAGAATTTCATAATTCGTCGATGTAGATCCGTATTAGGATTGTGTCGGTATCGCATTTCTGTTAAAACGTCGCTGCATTTCACATTGTGTTTAAAGGAAACGGTAAAAAATTAACCCAGCTCCGGTGCTTTCAAGAGTTATTTCTGAGACGTAGAGTAGGAAGTTTAGTAATAGAATATACTCCCACTATCCCTCTATCTGGTGGCTAATATATTATTATTGCCCGAAGAAATTTGTTAGTCGTTCTTAATAAGAGAGACAAGGCCTTCGCCAATACAGAAGACGCCTTGGGCGTCGGGAGTCTTAGGGCGATCCCCGGCCACTGTAGGCGCGGGCCTGCGGACAGCGAGCGTTGGGTGGCTCGCTGTCCGGTCACAACCAGGCCCGAGTCGATGGCGCGTTGTGTTCCACGCGCACTTCTGGCCCTAGCGAGCTCCGTCTCCTATGCTGACAGAGACGGAGCTCGCTAGGGCCAGAGCCTGCTAGGGTTGCAGAATTTGTTCAAAAGAGTCACCGCGGAACCTGGAACGCAAAGGACTTTAGAAGGAACACGGATGGGTTTTAGTCAGTAAGAGTCTGACACGCCCTTCCGCTCCAGCCAGAGCGGAAGAAGTCATTTGATGATTTCCCATACTAAAAAAAAAAAACTGTATAATATGAGATTTAAAACGTTTGCGCCGGAATTGGGTTAAATTTCAAGGACCCATGAATCGTCTCCTTTGTCAGGAGTTGTCACAAGCTTGACAGAGTCGAACTCAGTAGGTAATCCCGAAGATAATTAATTTATCACAGACCTGAAGGCCTCGACAAAAACATACCATCAGCCATCTTGTTTGCCAAAACTCCAAAATTTATGAAATTGTATGTCAATCGCTTCCAGAATGTCGCGTGGTCCATTAAAAGTATCTTGAGCTTTTATCTCATATTATGGTCTGTGATAGTTTTTTCGACATCAATCTAATCTTTCAAAATTTAGAGTGAACAGCCGGTCAATTCTGTAAACATGTCGAAGTGAAGGTTTGGGTGAAGTGATCACGAGGTGAGCTGTCAATCAATACAATCAAGATGTCACGTGATCACGGACTGAGCTGTCAGTACATGTTGATTATATGGATTATAAACTGATAGGATTTTTATCCCGGGAGTAAGTTTCCTTAGGATAATTTTCGACATTCACACGGGCGTAGACGCGGCGCGGGTGGCAGCTAATCTCAAATAATAATAAAAAAATACTTTTGTTTACGCAATAAAACGTAGGTAGGTAATGAAAATGGACTCCAGTTTGGCTAGTTAAATTCGAAGATTTTTCAATGATTTTGATTTGACTGCAAATCCTTAAAAACGGCCAAAACCCAGCGAAGACAAATTATTTCGTATATTCTCCAGTTAAAACTACAGCCAGTCATTTCCAAAGTTGAAATAGAAATTCCAAAGATGTCTACCGGATAACATTAGGCCAGTAGAGGACTATCCAAGCATCCTGTTGTCCCTTAATATCATTTGTCATCTCTCAAAACGTCCCTTTGTCATTAATAACTCGGCGGGTTTCAGCCCTTTCAGATAACTCGCAGGGTGAATGTACCAATTATCGGCATACCCATTGTTTAAATAATTTTCTGCGTACATTTAAACAACGCGAATTTCTGTATACAAAGAGGATTGGTTTGTATAAACAGACTTCGTTATTTAGAATCGAAAGTAGCCAGACGCTAATGTTTTGAACCGAGTTTTAACAGTAATGTTTATGATGTTATTTATTGAAGTTTATTTTCGAACAATGAAGGAGGTAAATAAATAAATGTTGGATGCTAAGGTAAATAAAATATCGGGTTTGTGTTGTTAAGGCAATTAGCGGGAGTGCGCGGAGATTGAGGTGTGGTGTTAGTTATTTTGTAGCACTACGCAAGTAATTTTAATAATTTAGACTTTGGAATAAAAAGTGTTTATTTGGCCTGGTATATATAACACGTAATTTGGGCACAGGATTATAGAGGGTATGCGGTACAGAGAGTTAAGTCCTGAAAATATCCATTGAAAAGGGAGGATCCTCCGACCAGACGGTTATTGTGTCTGGTGGGCAACTGCCCGATAGTTGATATTCACACTGTTGTATATGTTGAAATCGCACGGAGAACTCTGAAACTGCGATGCAAAATTTCGTTAGTCGTTCGCTGCTGGCGGGATAGATGGCACTGTGGTTCTTTTTTGTATTGTACAAATTAAGCTTCGTTAGTTTTCTTGTGGCGGCATTGATGCCGCTATAGGCCTCCCAGGCCTCCTTTCCCGTTTCCCACACGCATCTCCTTTGCCGGTACTTTCGGTAAGAGTCAAATTCATATCTGCACCTTTGTGTTTGTCTGCTGCGATCTCGTCTAGTATTTAATGGGACCCAATAAGGGGTTATTTTAACTCACAGCTAGTACATTTTATGTTTTAAATAGTAATCTTACTATATACACTCAAAATAAAAATGAAAAAAACTACAAACTAAAATATGGCGTCAAATAAATTCAACCGCATCGCTGTCGATTGGAAGTGAGCCCAAAAGAATGGCGGCATTGTCTTATCCTCTGTCTGGTCCTCAAGCCAGCTCTTGGGTCACGTGATGTGTCAAGCAAGCGTATAGTAAGATCTTCAAATAACGCATGAGCACTCACAGCAGAAAAAAAAATCCATTTTTTTTTAATCGTAAAAAAACGAAATGATCCTTAAAATATTATCAGTGGAATAAGGCACAAAATCAATCGTAGCACTCATAAATATATTTTTTGTTAAAGTCTGGCGCATCAGTTAATACCACAAACTCGCCGTAATAACTTAACAAAATAACTTTTACAGCTTTTGCAAGAGCTGGGAATAAACCGAATGAACTGGGAAAACTTCTGGTTTAAGAAGACTTAGGAAAGAAGTCTTGAGACTAAAAGGAAACTCTATTAGTATCTTTGGAAATTGCTTACCTTTAATAATCTGGTCTTCATAAAACTTACAAGATCTTTAATAAAGGTTAAAAAGGTACTCGTGTTTAACCATATCCTTTTTTTTTTTTTTAAGGATGGGAAATCATCAAATGACATCTTCCGCTCTGGGTGGAGCGGAAGGGCGTGTCAGATTCTTACTGACTAAAACCCATCCGTTTTCCTTCTAAAGCCCTTTGCGTTCCAGGGCCGCGATGACTCTTTCGAACAAATTCCGCTACTTAACCATCTCCTTGCAAACCAAGAGGCGTAATTATCTATCTACAAATATAAAAATCGCGCATTAGTCACGCAAAAAGGTTAAGTTCTACCGATTTTAATATTTTAATTTGTGTTGTCTGAATCAATATGATGTAGAATAAAAAAGAGTCACAATCGAGTCAATTTTAGGTTGTACGAAGTTCACCGAGTCGACTATACATCAAACAAATGACTTAATTCAAGTATTTATCTAATACCTTTAAACGAGCAATTTTTGTATATATGTATATATGTATAAATATGATCTGAATCTCGGAAACGGCTCCAACAATTTTCATGAAATTAAGTATGCAGGGGGTTTCGGGGTGATAAATCGATCTAGCTAGGTTTAGTTTTTAGAAAACGTTTACCATTAAAAAAAAACCAAGGTCATCCAGGTACTATTGTTAAAGGTAATAACATAAATACTCATTTTATGCTCTGCTCAACACTGTATTATAAGGACTTATTCAAAATTAAACCATCCATGTAATAGTGATGTAGTCACCAAAAATATTGTAACCGATATCGTCACCAATAACGAACAAAATGAACGTAATAATCCGAATTATATGCCTTTTACGAGCCTATTCGATGTCCAATAAAATGCGAAGTAACAAACGAATATGCTGTATAACGGGTTGAAAATGTACCTTTTTTATTATTTATTATTAACTCCTTTTTCAGTAACTATGCATGAATTGGAATGCTGCCCAATGGTGTCAGTCGTGACCATAGAGCAAGGAATTAAAGACAGTGAAGACTAGAGACGCCATTATTACTTGACTGAGATTTCAAAGCTGCCAGACCTCTTATATTTTCTCACTTACAAAATATGCGTGTTAGAGTAGTGTTAGTATGTACTTTGAACAAACGCATACCTGCTAGGTTGGGTCGACGGCTATTTTTTTTTTCTGTGACATATCATAAGTATTGCAGTAGTCAAGGAGGTAGTTTTTCATCCTCTCATACTCTGGCTGACTTTAGCTTTCGTTATTTGCACCTTCTAAATAAACTGCCCAAATTTCAGCCTTGTGAATAGGATCTCACTCGAGGACGAGCTCTTAGACTATTATAAAGAGTAATCAGTCGTTAAAAGATTATTTAATTAGTAATTATTTAATAATATTCTCTAACATACGTAAATATCAGCACCCAGACTTAAAAAAAGTGATTTTCTTAAGTCTGGCTTCAGCACTTGATACTCGAGAATTGACTTGATACTAGGTGGTACCACTAAAAAGTAAAAATTAAAAACTTTTTTTTTTGTATAAAAGATTTTTTTACTCTGTGGCCTGGCACATATCGCCATGGAAATTAGCCGTGATTGGTAGCCGGTACTACACGGTATTTTTAAATTGTCACTTGAAAAGGAGTCGAAATGCAGTTATGCTTTATTTATCGTACTTTTTGGTGTAAATGAAGGCTGGTTTATTATGTCTGGGGCTCTTAAGGATTGTGTAATTATGATGTTTTTATTAGATCGTTTTCAGGTATCGAAATCACATACAGGCATAAAGATGACACACTTGTACGAAAAACGGTCGAGACACACAGGACCGGTCGATGCGACGAAAATTGGGGGCGGCCTATGTCCAATAGTGAACGACTTTCGGCTTTAATGATGATGATCCAATTGTAAATATAGTGTTCTTTATTGATATCAATATAAACTCTTCCGTTGGGTGACTGATAGACAACGCACAGCCGAAACTACCTGTTGTAAAAAAGCTGAAATTTGGGATGTTAGGTTAGGTTCCTTGGGGAGTGTAGGGGAGCAATAAAAGAGGATTTTCCGAAATTCCTACGGGAACGGGAAGAAATGGGATACGCACGTACAAAGTCGTGGGCATAAGCTGGCTTGAAAATATATGTAGTGAAGTTCAAGTGTATGTTTGCTGAATACTACAGGCGCCATATAAAATTGAAACTTTCAGGACTTTACAGGAATTATTATCATGTGCAATCCAAATCCGTCCTGGTGCAAAGGACAAAAAGATTTAAAAAAGCAAAACAACCAGTAAAAGAGATCCTCTTTTGGAAGCCATATTTAGTAGTCAAAAACATGCCAAACCGCCTTTCAAAATAAAACACGACAGCTTAAAGCCAAAGCGAACAAACCCGATGTTCTTTTATCCGAATAAATTTTTATATCGCCGACTCGTATCAGCCGTGTTATATTTTTCAACGAACTGCTTAGTTAATATTTTTTTCTAATACTTAAGTGAATATATTATACTGTGTTGAGACCTTAGGTAGACGTCTGCGTGGCCCTTTGAATAATACAAGCGCCATATGAAAATCAAACTTTGAGAACTTAAGAATACTCGTTACGTGCTTCACATTGATCATCATCTGCCTAGCCTTTTCCCAACGATATTGGGGTTGGCTTCCAGTCAAACCGGATTCAGCTGAATACCAGTATTTTACGTGGAGCGGCTGACTACTAGACCTCCACAACCCATTCAAAATTCAAAAAAAAAATCAAAAAAAATCATAAGTCATTTATTCAAATTAGGCTGAGTGCCAGCACTTTTTGAACGTCAAAGTTCTACATAAAGACAGTCCCCCAAAACGCCCGCCAATCACCACTTCCTAGTGTTGTAGCTGGGAAGAAGAAGTGGCGTAACAAACTCCCCAGCAACACATCTGTCTGTTAAGCTTTAACATTATTTTAGCAATTAACTGGGTAAAACGGTACTCCTTGGCCAGACTGGTGTCAGATTATCTGGCTTCTGACTATCCGTAATGACTGCCCAAGATCTACAAATAACAGCCGGGAACAAGGGCTTAACGTGCTTTCCGAGGCACGGAGGAGTCTCGGTATGTTAAGATGGTCACCCATCCACAGACCAACCTCGGCAAGCGTTGCTTAACCTTGAAGATTATTTAGCCACGAGCTCCTCATTGATATCAAATGATAAAACGATTTAAAAAATGCAATGGAAATAATATACCCAAAAACTGATCCTCTTTTTGAAGCGAAATTGAAATACTACTTTTCGGCAGTCAAAAACATGCCAAACTCCCTTTAAAAATAAAACATGGCGGCTCAAAGCCCAAGCGTACAAACCCGATGTTCTTTTATCCAAATATATTTTTATATCGCTCTATTCGTGCCCCCACCTCGTAGAACAAAGGAGTTTTGTTTGAAGCGCGCTGTCAGAGACAATGGAGCCACGGTAATGATGGCGACTTTAAACCTAGCTGGGTAGGTAACGCTGTACGGATGGAAATTAGTTTTTCGAGACACTTTTGTTGGAGGAATTTTAGTTTATTTAGCAATAAATTTTTACTTAGTGTTTAGGATGGAGCGAGATTGTGGTGTAGCTTTGTTTGTTAAGAGCGATCGGATCGTTTCAGAGTCAAAGTTATTTTAATAAAAAAACCGGCCAAGTGCGACTCGGAGTCGGGCGCACGAATGGTTCCGTACCATCTTCTATAATATAATAAAAATGAATCGCTAAATGTGTTGCTAAGCGCAAAACTCGAGAACGGCTAGACCAATTTCGCTTATTCTTTTTTTGTTGTGTTTGTTATTGTCAGGCGAAGGTTCTTATGAAAGAAAATTTTGAAAAAATATTAATATCCGGGCGAAGCCGGGGCGGTCCACTAGTTAGCTATAAAAACGACAAAAAAAATCATGTCTGTTGTATGGGAGCCCCTTAAATTTTTGTTTTATAGTGTTTTTTAGTACTTATTTGTTGTTATAGCGGCAACATAAATATAATCATCTGTGAAAATTTCAACTGTTTAAGTATCACGGTTCAACTGTCTAACTATCACTGGTGACAGACAGATGGACAGCGGAGTCTTAGTAATAGGGACCTGTTTTACCTTTAGGTACGGAACCCTAAAAACCATTCTTATTCACCAGGTAGTCTGTGTCATTTTTTTAGGTTGGGAAATCATCGAATGACTCAATCCGCTCTGGGCGGAGCAGAATTCGGAGCGGAAGGAAGTGTCAGACTCTTACGAATTATAACCCACCCGTGTTCCTGCAAATTCTTTTGCATTTCAGGGCCGCGGTTACTCTTCCGAACAAATTCCGCAATGTTGGAGACGTGTGCCTGATGAGATTTAAAATTAAATTTCAATAGGTACCACTCACTACTTAAGTTAAGGATTTTTAGTTCAAGTTTATAAATAAATTTCAATAAAAACAAAAAACATAATAAACATTATAGCTTAGATTACGCAAAGCATCACCACGACAAAAATATAACTCATCTTAATGTAAATTCGCTATTAAACATGAAGATACTAGAACCAACACAAAGTAAAATCAGAAATAAAAGAAAAATAGGAACATCTCCTCGAAAGCACTGCAGACAATGCAGTTTCCATCCGATTTACCTCGTCGCAGTTATTAATGTAAGGTAAGTTAAAATAAAAACAAGGGAAGACAAAACGAAGGAGACGACGGAAAATGTTCAAAAAGAGTAAATATGAAAGAGCTGAGACTTGGCATTGTTTTCAATCATAATAATAATAATAATTATGTGCCCACCCAGTTCTCGAAAATGACCATGTCACGTTGTACTGGGATCGTTCTATCATCACTGATAGGACTATTGTTGCCAATAAGCCTGACATAGTGGTGATAGATCGATTAAGGCGCCGCACAATGATAATCGATGTTATTTTTGTATACCAAATTTTGTAAAATCATTATTTGAAAAGAGTAACTATGGAGTTTCTCGTCCGTTCTTCTTCATAAGAATCTACCTTTCCGAATGGACAGTAGAGTCACTTTATTAATGTAATATTAAAATTTTACTGAACAGTAAACGATGACGTTCAAAAGTGCCGTTTAATGGCTTAATTGAAATAAACGTTTTGACTTTGACTTTGTCACCATCCCGCATGACGAGAACCTCGTGAAGGCTGAGAAAGAGAAACAAATCAAGTATCTCGACTTGGCACACGAGGTTGTCGACATGTGGAATGTGGAATCGGCTGTCATTGTGCCGATTGTCGTTACGGCCAATGGCCTGATGGCCAAAAGCTTCGACGACCATCTGTCGAAGTTGGCGTTACGCAGTTGGGTAAAGGGCCTGATACAGAAGGCAGTACTCCTCGATACGGCTCGTATTGCTCGTATAGCTTGGACTCTGCTTCCGACACCGGCGGACTACTACTTTTTATATTTTTTATTTATTATTGTGTTTTTTTTAAGAAATTTTTTAAAATGTAATTAGTATGTAAGTGAAATGAATAAAGAGAATAATAATTAATTCATATATTCAGCAAAGCAAATTTACACCAAAGCACAGTAACATCAAAAATAAAAATAAACATTAATTCGGACAACAACATAAATAAGTAATTTCATTTTATTTTGCCAGTGTTTTAGTCGCAGACTGATTTTTAATAACACAAAACACTTGAAACTTTGTACATGTTTATGTCTAAGTGGTATTTTGAACCTATGATATCATTTTGTACGCTGCCAACTCAAAATCTGTCTCTTTTCTTTCAGCCTATCATATGTAGGGTAGCTGTAACAGGTTACCCTGTGCGGTAATACTGTAACACCAGCGGACTCACGCTAGTGCTACTTGTTGATGTTGTTATAAAATGAAAGGTAAACTTCATAATATATTTGGCATCTGCCTTCAAAGAACGTTGGTACCGGAGTCCAAGATAAAAACAAAACATATTTTTATATTCCTATCTGAAATTCTCTTTTACTTTTCGCCAGATGCTTCCAAAGGGCTACCTTGTCTGCCAGACCTGGAGCCAAGGATATCCTCCTGACAATACCATCATTTTTGTACACTTAACTTGTTTTACTAGACGCAAAATACGCGCTTAGTCGTGGAGTTGCGGAAACCAGCCCGATTTACATGCATCCACTTGTTTTAGCTATTTCAACATAGTACTAAAACGCGTTCAGTTTTGAAGCCATAAAAATTCCACACTGCAAAAAACTTGGTCTGCTTTTAAACGATGTTTATCATAAATTACTTTTGTAGTGTACTTTGTTTGCTATAACCATAGACTTTATAATCTACAATAATTCATCGATGTACTCAATTCGATTAATCCATTCGGATAATAAGACTTAGGGAGCATACACACGTACCAAAACTACACCACAACCAGACCACAATAAGAACAAGTGACTCAATCATCAATTCACAAGGATCACATTTTTATTGCCAAATTCAACCATTTGGTCGAGATGGCGACCACAACGCACACTAACGGCCGGTGACCTCGCAAACATAACGTTGCGTCAACGCAACGTCATGTTTACCGCGCGCCGCAGATCTGTCCATCTGCAAATATTAACCACACATTAACTACCTCGTAGCAGCAACTAGCGACAACGCACCCAAATAGACGTTTTGTAGTTACCACAACTACAAGAAACTGCAGCCACACACATCGTCGTTTCGTAGTTGCACAAAGTGGTCAAGCAGTGGTTAAGTGTAAACGATACGTAACCGCTGCTTGACCACTTTTTGGTCGCTGCAATGTCGTGTTGCTGTGGGACGTGTGTATTCTCCCTTTGATTATGACCACATCACAACTCTAGGTTCGTTTATTTTCCTTTTTCGTATAAATAAATCGAGTAATAAATCATCCGAATTAATTTAAATGAGTGAAAGAGATGGTAATTGGCGGTAGTGTTTGTGCAGATTGAGTTATTAATGAGTTTCGTTTGAGTGAATGCCAGTTAATGTTTCGTTTACCCTATTGCGACATTGAGCGGGAAGGCTGGGAGCGATTATTAAAATTTTAGGAGTTTAAAATAAAAATATTTGATAGTCGTTACCGGTGGTCAGAAGCCAGAAAAATCTGGGATCTTTGATAGTCGTTACCGGTGGTCAGAAACTAGAAAAATCTGCCAACATAGTTGAGAAAAGGCTACAAAGATTAGTAAAAAGCTGTGCCAAAGGGATGTCTATCAGTGAAAATTAACGAACTTCTATACAAACTTTCATCTCCTGTTAAACCTTCCTTAAGCACGTGATTAGTTCATTTTTAATTATTGTCATTGTTCTCACTTGACTGGTTTGATTGGTCCTCCCTCTCAAATATTCACTTTACTTTACCTCCAAATATCTCAGAAACGTGACACTTTAGGGCACTATGTTAATAAATTTTGTTGTTTGTTTAAGTGCCCTCTACCCATATACATACTCAATGGCGAGCAGCGATATTGAAAAAAAAAAAAAACAATAAAGGCGTTGGGCTTTAGGCTATGCCAGCTCGATAGAAAAATGTTCGAATCCCTTTCGGATTCTTAGATTGTAGTATTGTAAAGATTCGTAGTGTCATCTGCCTAGCCTTTTCCCAACTATATTGGATTGGCTCCAGTCAAACCGGATTCAGCTGAATACCAGTATTTTACGTGGAGCGGCTGCCTACCAGACCTTCACAACCCAGTAACTGAGTAATACGGTACTCCTTGGCAAGACTGGTGTCAGATTTTCTGGCTTCTGACTATCCGTAACGACTGCCAAAGATCTACAAATGACAGCCGGGACCAACGGCTTCACGTGCTTTGCGAGGCACGAAGGAGTCTCGGTAAGTTAAGATGGTCACCCATCTACTGACCAGCCTCGGCAAGCGTTGCTTAATCTTGAAGTGCGGCTGTTCTTATTTAGCCACAAGCTCCTTAAGATTCATAGAGTACACTTTTGAAAAACGTGGACGTTTGAGATTCGTTTGGTTCATTTATATACTTCTGCAGGAGCTTGCCACCAAAACTTCTTTAATAACCATTCGCACCGAGTTTGAAGTAGTACAGATTCTACTAATTGGAATTGAATTTCAAGTTTCAACAAGGCGATGCTATTTAATATATTATGGTTGGTGTTTATCTGCTAGGCTATTTATGAATAATTCATTGACTACTAGCTGACCCGGCGAACTTCGTACGGCCTCAGATTGTGTTGTTACAAAATAAAGTTTGTCTATAATACTGGCTATATCTTATAAGGTTTTAATTTCCTTCAGTTCACGCGAGTGTCAGACACTCGGAGATGGCGTTTTCGAAGTGTCAGACACTCCAACATCGAGTGTCGCGAGATTGATATGGAGTGTCGCGAGCGTCAGACACTCGCACTCCATCTCAATCTCGCGAAATTGAGATCCACGTCGAAGTGTCTGACACTCGCGACAGTCCATCTCAATCCCGCGACACTCGATGTTGGAGTGTCTGACACTTTACCTATTTAATTTGTACATGAAATAGTTAATTAATTTTATTGAAAGGTCTAAGTGAACATTTACGAATTTCACATTACGTATATATCAGCAAAATTATTGTTGGTATCAAAATAATTATTTCTATAGAAAAAGGCCCTTCCTTCACCATCCATTCAATTCACAGAACCATTTGAATTATTTACAATTGATATTCATTCCGGAAAATGATTGTGCCATTTCTATGTGATATTTTATGATAGGCTTAATACCAATTGTTATACATATGCTTTCTGTAATGTATTATTTGTTTCTAAAGCTAATGAAACCGTATTTGATATACGAAAGCTAGTGAACATAGGTACATAAAATAAATCAAGATTGAACGTTTGCTTACATCTCAGCTACGAAGATGAATGATATAACTGCTCAAATATTGTATGATTTTTATCTCCGAGTTCAATTCAGGCGGACGATAGGTAACCCGGTTAGAGATGAATCATAGTTCGTATAAATATTTATGAATAGGTTAGTAAGATTCGTGTATTAGTTGTATTGCAATGGATCCCTTCCCACGTTGGATTAGAGGGTAATGAAGTGGTTGATCGTTTAGCAAACGAAGCCGGGTCAGATGGAGAAATTTATCCATGTTCTCCTTGGCATACCGAGCTCCTACCTTTAGTTCGAGAAAGATGTTATCAATCTTGGTCAGAATATTTTGATAATAGATCGCTAGCGAAAGGTATTTGGTACAGGACGATTCAACCATCTCTTCCACGGACTCTTTGGTTCAGCGAGGGAGGGATGACTAGACAGGAAGTGGTGACGGCTTTGAGGCTCCGATCTGGACATATACCGCTCAATAGTTTCGCATTCATGATGCGCAAAGTTGATTCTCCCAATTGCGTTGTCTGTGGAGTTGTAGAAGACGTGCATCATATCCTGTCGGAGTGTGTGCGTGTTGGAGTCCAAAGACGTCAAACTTTTGTCAATAGCTTTAATGTAGGCTTCTATAATAGTGTTCTGGCCTCACCATTATCGGATGAGGCTAGAACACTTTATCATATTATTATTATGATTATAAGGTTGCGGGTAGGCTAGTTTACAATATTTTTGTATTCAATCATCGGGGTGACATATTCTTTTTAGAAAAAACCCTGTAAATGAATAAAGAAAAAAAAATAAATAAAGATTCGTGTACGTATGAAAATTGAGCAGGAAGGAAGGTGGACTTTAAAACGTTGGGATAAATGACGACAAACACTGTCGTGTTTAAAACTAACATCATAATACTGTAATCTCATTGGACATTACAGTTTTGAGCCGTTTGGGGTCAAAACGCTTAGGTCATGGGGTCCGTGTGTGCGTCTCCATTTCAAGGACATATCTCACCGACTGATCGACACTTTGCATGACCAAAGAGAGGGCTGGCTCGTTCTTTGCACAAAGAATTAGCACTGTCATTAAACGTGTCAATGGTGCCAGTCTTCTGGGCACGTTTCCGGTTGACAGTGATACGGAGGAATACTTCGACGCCTAAGTGTATTTTGTTTTTGTATATGTAGTTAGGTTTAGTAGAATAGTTTTAAGCTTGTTATGTGCATTTATTTTAAAATATTGATTAATAAAATAGTAAACAACGTAATTATTACAGACAAATTCACGGTTACCCTTAGCTTACCTAACACAATTATTTTCCGGAATAAAACAGTACTGTTTGAGCAGTCATAATATTATTTTCTTTATGAAATATCAATGATCCATCCATGAAGTTTTTTTTTGGTACAAGCCCGCCACACTCCCAACCACTGCAACTCCTGAAAGCCAGAATCAACAGTGGCAACCAGCACAAAAAAGACGCCGAGTCAATGAAACTCGACGAGTCTCAAAGAATCGATTCAACTGTCTTGGATCCTGCAATGAACAGCCGGTCGATTTTGTATACATGTAGAAGTGAAGGCTTGGGTGAAATGATCACGAGGTCAACTGTAAATCCATATAATCAAGATAGAATAGCAGCTCACTTCGTGATCACGTGACATCTTGATTATATGGATTGATAGCTGTTTCGACCGGCTGTAAACATGTCGAAGTGAAGGCGTAGGTGAAGTGATCACGAGGTAAGCTGTCAATTCATCTTGATTTTGTGGATCACTTCACCCAAGCCTTCACTTCGATATGTTTACAGAATCTACCGGCAGGAGTAGGAAAAAAGTCTACCACACCGATAAAGCTATTGGCATCACACAAATGATGAATAAAGAACCTATAACTTTAATTAATCAAGAAAATACTGTCTAAAATCTCTGCCTTAATTTAAGAACCTTTTTCACACACCTTACTCAGAAACTAATTAAAAATCGATTCATATCTAACAACTTTAATTGCTTTAACATTTCAGCACTAAAACTGAGCCCGTAGATTGAATCTAGGCCTCCAATTTCCTGAGCCATATTCGCACGTACTATCGGATGGCTGACGTATCCAGGGCATGTCTGATAGTGCCACGGATATAATGTGTTCAGTCTGAACGGTTTTACTGTACCATCGAATATTATCCTCGTATCTGGGATTTGTTTTGAGGAGCTCGTGGCTAAAAATGTGCCATCAAATTAATCTCGTATGTGAGATTCGTTTTGAGGAGCTCGTGGCTAAAATAATGTGCCATCGAATATTAACCTCGTACCTGTGTGAGCTTGTGGCTAAATAATAATAGC
The DNA here is from genome assembly GCA_905163435.1 of Mamestra brassicae. Taxonomy (NCBI): domain Eukaryota; kingdom Metazoa; phylum Arthropoda; class Insecta; order Lepidoptera; family Noctuidae; genus Mamestra; species Mamestra brassicae. The sequence continues at coordinate 1,663,094 of LR990999.1, read as the reverse complement.
CGCACGGGTCGAACTTCGAGGTTAAGCAACGCTTGCCGAGGTCGGTCTGTCGATGGGTGACTATCCTTGACATGAGAGTTTTCTCCGTCCCTCAGAAAGCACGTTAACCCATTGTCATTTGAACATTTTTGATCGTCGTTATAGTCAGAAGCCAGCAAATCCGATAGCAGTCTTGCCGAGAATATCAGACATTTAAGAAAGAATGAAAGAGGGAAGAAAGAAAAAGAGTTTATTTGCGACAAGCGTGACGCATACCAAAAAAAATAAATGATAATAAATTACAAAAGTTATGCAAGTGGAGTGTCGCGAGACTCGCGACAATCCATCTCAATCCCGCGACACTCGATGTTGTAGTGTCTGACACTTCGCGACACTCCATCTCGGAGTGTCTGACACTCGTGACACTTCATCTCCATCTCGCGGCACTCCATCTTAATCTCGCGATACTCCACGTTGGAGTGTCTGACAGTCGCAACACTCCATCTCGGAGTATCTGACACTCACGACTGCCTTTCTGATTTCCACAACCAAATGTGACGCATATCTTCCCAATATGCGTCACATTTGGTTGTGGAGGTGAGAAAGACAGTCGCTCCGTGTAAAATACTGGTATTCAGTTGATCCGGTTAGATTGGACCCCAACATTGTTGGGAAGAAGCTGACGAATTTTATATTTTTTTAAATTTTCCCGTTCCCGTAGGAATTTCCCGTTCCCGTATAGCCTATAGCATTCCTCATGAATTTTCCAAATCCGCCAGGCAGTTTCTGAGATTAGCGCGTTCAAATTAACAAACTCTTCATCTTTATTAGAAGTATAGATAAAGTAGAGAAGATAGATGGTTCGATTTCGTAAACTAACATGGCCAAAGAACAGACGTTTAGATTTTATGTCAATGATTGTGTTTAATATGTCATGGGTATGTTTCTTTTATTTAAAAAGACAAGACGTTCTATTATAAATTAAAAATACCAACTTGCCGCGCTTGACTCGGTGGAACACAGAGCTAAAAGGCTCATTGGCGACGTAAGACTGGTGGATGCCAAGCATCACAGCTTGGCTCATCGCCGCAAGGTTGCCTGCTTGTCGGTCTTCTACAGATTGTACTTCGGGGAGAGTGTCCAGGAACTCCACGATCTCATCCCACCGGCCCCCTTCTACCATCGGACATCTAGACGCACTGCAACTTACCTTCCCTTCCTTGTTGCTATTCCACCAATTCGCACTAAACGTTTCCAAACGTCTTTTATAATGCGCACAGCAAAGGAGTGGAACTCTCTGCCTGCGTCTGTGTTTCCGAACGCATGCAACCCTAATCTCTTCAAAATTAGAGTGAACAGGCTTCTTCTGGGTAAGCTCGCTCCATCGTCGACTTTGTCTCTGTCATCTATGACCTAGACTAGAGTCAAGAGCAAACCCATATTAAATAAAAAAAAAAAAAAAAAAAACACTTAAATAAAAAAATATGAATAACTAAAAATAGTCTAAAATATGGCGTCGAAAAATTCGTCCGCATCGCTGGCTACTGGTAAAGTACCAAAAAGGCTGGCAGCATTGCCACGTTGTATGGCAATGCTTATCCTTTGTCCGAGGTAAAAGCGCGAAGTGTCAACTAAGCGTCTTGAAAGATCTTTAAACAAGTTATGAGCACTCGGACCCCACGACCCGAGAGTTTCAACCCCAAACGACTCGAAAATATATAAAATATATTATTTAGTATTGTACTACATTAATCCGAAAAACAAAATCCCGACGGACGCTATCTCGACAGATCATTTTACCGACCTGCAGTAGAGCGACAGAACAGTAAGCCGATGGAGTTTACCTCAACAGAACACTATCTCGACAGTCATTTGGTTGACAAGAAACTAGTTCGACTAACAGTTAACCAATTGAATGCTATCCTGACGTACAGTAGACCGACAGAAGACTAGGCCGAATACACAGCAGATCGTCAAAAACACAAGCGGAATAACCTCGAATTCCGAAAAATATATTTCAGGGAGCGACTTCCTATGTGACCTTCACAACCCAGTAACTGGGAAACACGGTAGGTCTTCCTTCTTGGAAAGACGTGTCATCATAAAATGAATTTTTCCGCTCTGGGTGGAGTGGAAGGGCGTGTCAGACTCTTAATGACTAAAACCCATCCGTGTTCCTTCTAAAGCCCTTTGCGTTCCAGGGCCGCGGTGACTCTTTCAAACAGATTCCGCAACCCTGGCAGGCTTTGGCCCTGTGGCAGGCGTTTTCTTGTACAGTACGTACGTCTAGTCTAGTTCTATAAACTAAAAATTGCACGAGTTTCTTGGTCAAGGTATCTGGGTCAGATATCTTTGGGCGAAGTGTGCGGTTATAAATTTTATCTACCGAAGCACTCGCATTGAGAGTATCTTCGGAAGATGTTTTAATATTAATTTAGATATTGGTTTGTCTGAGACGAAAAGAGGTATGGGTAAGCTGGTGTGTAATATTATATAATAAGAGTGAAGACAAATAATAATAATAATAAATAAGCCATTTATTATTTCTCATTTTTACATGCTTTTTTACAATTATTTGATTATTATATAATAAGTTATTAAAGTATTCAATTCAATTATCAATTTCAATTTATTGTCAGTGAAGATATACATATTTTTTGAACTAAACTAATATTATAAAGAGTAAATATTTATTTGTTTCTAACGATGTGGCTCGAAAATTCTCAAATGATTTTAAAAATTCTTTCACCATTAGAGAGCTACATTATGAGATTAAAACATAAGCTTCATTTTATATGAATTTATTCATTATTTGACGTGCGCTGAGAAAACTATTGATGATACATATAATTTTTAATGTACTGCATGATTGGAGTACTCATTATTACGTTTAAAAAGTCCGGGAGGGCATATGTCTAACTATTATGTATAAGTGACAATGACCACTTTTGTTCAAAATATTCAATCAAAACCAGCGTGGAATGGAAAAGTGGTGATTTTGGTATCCTAATCCATTAAAATGATTTGAAAATCAAGATTGATTATGTAAATGTAAATTGCAGTTTAAATTATTCAAATCGGACCTTTTTTTATAAGTTACGACGAGTATAAAAATGCTCTAAGTAAGAAAATGTTGCGGTTTGAGCGAACTGGGGAGAATCTTAATATGGTTCTCTATTGTGTCACCTAACTTTTTTATCCATAATTTAAAGTGCCATAACTTTTTTTGTCCTAATCATCATTTGTCCGAATGATAACTTACCCGAACTTAATATCACATAATATCACATGCCATAACATTGAAATCCCTAAATATTATATGTCCTAAATTCGTTTCTCATAAAAATTACAATCAATAATATACAAAAGACATAAAACTGTTTTCAATAAAAGTTATAAGTCCTAACTTCAAATTACATAATGTTTATTTATAATAAAAATATTCTTAGCAGCATGCAAGCAAGCATTCAGCATGCAAGCAAGCATTCAGCATGCAAGCAAGCATGCAGCATGCAAGCAAGCATGCAGCATGCAAGCAAGCATTCAGCATGCAAGTAAGCATGCAGCATGCAAGCAAGCATTCAGGATGCAGCAAGCAAGCACGCAGAATGCAAGCAAGCATACAGCATGCAAGCAAGCATGCAGCATGCAAGCAAGCATTCAGCATGCAAGCAAGCATGCAGCAAGCAAGCAAGCATTCAGCATGCAAGCAAGCATGCAACATGCAGCAGGCATGGTTTCTGTCACGGCTCCGGCGCTGCGGGGCTCCGGCGGTCCCATGCGAGTTTATCGTCGCAGATTGATTGTAAAGCTCACCACCGCAGCTTCGGCTTGCTGGCCGGCTTCGCCGGCCAGCCTCAGCCGCGGCGGCGAGTGTTACAACCACCTGCTCCTCAACTCGCGGCCCGCCTCGCCCCTTCGCGCCTACGCAATTTTAAATTACACTCTAGGGGTAGGGCAGACAAGACTGCGTGGAGTCGGATTTACAGCGATTCGTTTCTGTCACTAAAACCTATTTATTGGCAAATGTTTTAGGACTAAAAAAAATATTATAAATGAACATTCGGAATAATACACGTTATTTAACACAATACTTAGGACATATGACTTTAGCTCATGTAAAATTAGGAGATTCAATTATTATAGTACTCGATATTATGACAGAATACTTTTAGAACTAAAGATAATTCTGTCAAACAAAATTTCGGGATTTTGAACATTATGGTTACTGAAGTTTATAGCAAAGGTGTCATGGATAATGATTTTCGGACAAACAATTTTAGGAGAAGTAAGGGAGTACCTCTTAATATCCTTGGTCCGATGAAGTTGGAACACGGCATTCGTGATTTCGATAAAAAATAAGAATAACAAACGTATAAACGTAGGTATGTATGGAAGAGGAGAAGACGTATTGTGCCGACGAGAATGATAATCTTCTTTTTGATGATTCTATTTATTTGATAGTTTCGACTATTATAATGTCACATTTTTCATTATAATAATTAAATTCATTGATGACATTCGTCATTATAATGTCCACCAATATTCATTGTCAAGATACAAGAAATTAGGGTCACATAAAAGTTTTATGAAACCTTCCCATCCACAATTACACATCCCTACAATAAAAAAACACGTTACCACCATTACCGTCGAAATATTTAGGTCAATCGAAGTTCGACTTCCAAACATTACAATAATCATCACTTACAAACTATTGCCTGACTTTTATGAACGTTCGATGTCACATGACAATATTTTTCGTTAATTGACAGACCATCCTTTGCTTCACCTCCCTGTGGAGTTGGGTGATAACAATATTCTATCCCCTTATCCCCCACGATCCACGAGTTGGATAAGTTTTCAAGTACTTGTGTGAGCACCTAATAGACGTTTTATTTTATTTGTTTACAAGTCTGTGTCTACAAAACTTTGGGAAGGACGCTAGAATGTTTGCTGTCTGACTTCGTGGGTATTACTTCGATGTAGAAGATATAGTTTGGAGTGGGAGATTTCCATTTATTTATATTATACGTACATGAGAAAGTGAACTCGTGAGTTTATTTGGCACGTTTTTACGATTCAGGTGCCGCACCAACTACACAGGAGACAGAAGGATAACCTGAGACCTTGAGTTGAGTTCATTTCTATATATCTTGCTAGAGTAGGCAATTTGTTGCGACACTTTTTCTTTGACGGAGTGGTGACGGGCGTTTTGGGGGAATGACTTTATGTCAAACTTTGAAGTTCAACATAATTTGAATACGACATTAGATTTGATTATTTTGTTGACGTGTAAAAGCGTTTGATTAAACAACAAAACCTTTATGTTATCTCAAAATATTCCATACATTTTATTTTAACCTCTAGTGTAAAGGTTTATTGTTTCAACATTGTGCTTTTGATGGTAGAAGTAAATGAAGTTTCTTTAAATTCACGGTGAAAATATCAATCAACGCTTGCAACCAATTTCTTGCGAAAGACGTGTGTAGGTATCCGTCAAAACAACAAATCCGTCAAACCGATGATTTACCGCAAAAATTCAAAAATTGAGTTCTTGATATAAAAACATGCAGTTGCCAATCATATGAACATTGATCTATTAACTGACAGACTTTTACAAATTCACGAAGATTTTTGTATGTTATTTTTCCATCTTTTTAAGTTTTTAGTTTACGTTTATTTTCAGAAACAACACACAACTGTATCTACAGCGAGTTTTTTATTGAGCGCAATTGTTCGCTTATGTCGAGTCAAATGGAAAAAACCGGCCAAGTGCGAGTCGGACTCGCGCACGAAGGGTTCCATACCAATATATATAAAAACGGCAAAAAATCACGTTTGTTGTATGGGAGCCCCCACCAATATTTATTTTATTCTGTTTTTTAGTATTTGTTGTTATAGCGGCAACAAAAATACATTATATGTGAAAATTTCAACTGTCTAACTATCACGGTTCATGAGAATTTGCTACATTCCTTTCCACATTCTCCGTCCGTTCTTCGCTCTCACTCCCCCACCTGATTGCACAAACATCTCAATGGCCAGTATCCACTACGAGTGGGTAGATTTGTTTGTAAGCCACGATTCAGTCCATTGTTCATATTTTGTCCGCCCACAACCTACGTCATGACATTCTTCGCTGTAGGAAATAGGAGTTTGAATGAAAGGGCTATTATTGTACCGTAATAAGATTAAGGGATGTTGGCTATTCTGGGAATGAGGATGGTTACTATTGTGAAAAATTTGAAGCTCAGTTTTTACTAGAATTTGTTTACCCGAAATCAATGTCGCAGCCAAGTAGCTTAATCAGCCGTTTCATTGGTTGCCTAGCCCTTTCATATAACAAAAAAATATATATATAAATATTATTATTTTTATTTCCTTTATTCATTGTATATACATATAATATATAAAAATATTTAAAAATATAAAAAATAGTAGCCCACCGGTATCGGGAACAGGGTCCAAGAGAGAGGAACCTCCTAACTATGCGCGCCGTGTCCAGGAGTACTGCTTTCTTTTCTTCAAACCCTTGTTTGATTATTATTATTTAACTGCACTGTTTTTTCAGCGACCTATGTGACATCTCTGGTTCAATATCGTTTAAATTGTTGTTGGTGTTGTTTTTTCCATGTCACTTATGTCGCTGAATAACGGCGCAGTTCAATGAAAAGGCTAGACTTTTAATGAAACGGCTGATTAGCCTAGTTGACTGCAACATTGAAATCAAGAATATTACCGCTATGGATATTGTTGAAATGTCAGATGAAAATGTATTGTGAGACGTATTAATTTCTATCGGATTGACTTATTGTTCAAATGTAGTTGATGTTTTTTTCCTTTATCTTTATAAAAAATATCCATGATAGTAAATTAACTACTTAGAGCCCTTGTTGCGTTAAATGCTTTCTAAATAAAAGATTTTGAAGAATGTTTCAAATTTATTGATTCATTACTTTTAAAACATTCGCTTGCTCCATAGCGTTAATAACGAAATTAGTGTAGTTGAATTTTCAAAATGAAATATACAACGTGTAACAGAATAAACGCAATACCTGAAACGGGATCATTGTACTCATCATTATGAACAATTTTTACTATTGGACCTACATTGAAATCGCCCAAAAATCGACTGCTCCATACATTTTTGTGCGCATAATTCAACGAAATTTACTCCAGTGTTTTTTTTTGGGGTTAGTCCCGTAGTAAAATTTATTCATTATGATGAGTACAATGACCCTTTTGAGGTATTGCGTTTATTCTGTTACACGTTGTATAAAAAGGTGTCAAGCAATAGCCCCAAAGGTTTAGACTAGTGGAATTAAAACACACGCAATGTAAAATGAATCAGTGTTTAAGTACTCCTTCATCGTTTATAAAGTTATAATAAACTCCAGAGCTCCAGTACTTCGCGATTTTAAAATAACCACAACCACCTACATGCTACATCTAACGTAAAATCTATCTATTTTAGTCAAGTATTAATTAGCCACTCGATCTTGACACGATACAGAAAGACGACAGTAAACCAAAAAATCCTTGGATAGATTGCGTGAAAATGATATGTTTATAAGAGTCACTTTATTAATGTAATATTATTATTTTACTGAACTGTAAATGATGACGTTCAAAAGTGTTGTTTAATGGCCTAATTGAAATAAACGTTTTGACTTTGACTTTGACTTAATGTTGAGATGTCGGTAATTAGAGAAATGTGAAAAAAAAGACATGATAAGTGTAAGGGCGAAAGCTTGATAACACGAGATATGCATAAAAGGAGATACAAGACATACAAGTTAAGATCTAAGACTTTTCTCTGTCATCTATGACCTAGACTGAGAGTCAAGAGCAAACCCATACTAAAAAAATAAAAAAAAGATCATGAAATTCTGTCAAAAAAGCGCCTTGGTTTTTTATGGTTCATATAAAAATCACCGACAATGTCTGCTGCGGTGTCAATTTATTTTTTTACAGAACTTTACATTCTTTTGCCGCAATATATAAAGCCCTTTCTGCACAAGTAAGGAATCCGCCATACCTATAAAAAACTTTGAAAGAACCAAAGAAGTGAAAACTAAAGCGTCCGGTGACGATGACGCGAGTTCCAGGATTTTTGTTCACCCAAAAAGTACACATATGTATATACACAGTATACATACAGGTCATGGAAAGCGTTCGGAGAAGATGACGTGAGAATTTTTAACCACCCAAAAAGTGCTTAACGCGCCTAAAGAAGTTTTCACTTCAAAAATCATTTGTCGTTTTGCAGTCGTTTACGAAATTTTTGTTAGTTCGACATCATTTTGTGTGTATCTTGCAAATTTAGGAAATGAACCTTCTATATTATTCATGTTATGTGGAAGTCGTTACTGTGAAATTTATGATGGCAATCATTAATATCGTATCAATCAACTGCTTTATAACGTCTATGTTGTTTAAGATGCTTCTGAAGTGATCGATTGATACTTATGAGCTACTATTTACACGCCCTGAAATATTCTTAAATATTTTTAGCATTCGCAAAATGTCAAGTAGGCAACTTGCTCATCTCACAGATATCTCAGAGATATCCTCTCTTTGAGGAATCAGAATCAGAATAACATTTATTTGCTTACTTTGTGTAAGACAAAATGTATATTATATGTATTTATATGTATGAAAAAATATTTTAGTTTTGTATAATTTATGTGTGTCTATGTTTTCGAGCGTAGGTATGGCACTCGTGGGCTGCAGCTGAAAATCAGCGTCAGGTGGTATACCTTGTGTTGCCATCTGGCATTATGCTGAGCTGAGGCCCTTTGGCATTGTTGGTTTTCATTATTTATTTTGTTTAATTTTAAGGTGTTTCTGTTTTTTATAATGTCAATAAACACAATTTTCTTTCTTTCTTTCAAGTATCCGATAAGTACTTGTAAAAGCTAGCTTATACCTGCGTTTGTACCCGCGTGTAAGTTGAAAATTATCCCATGGGCATATTGTCTTGCTTTTTATGTTTATAGTATTAGTAACAAGTGTATGTTACTCGTATAATATTGGTAGAATTTTGGAGTGTAATGTGAAAAAAGGAGTCCCTCTACTCTGCATAAGGATTTGTTAAATTTTGTAGCATTTTGGTTAAATGTTATAAAAGTATTTACGAACGGATCGTCTTATAGTAGTGCGATTCTGCAATGCGATTCTGTAAAATTCCATCTTGTTTATATGGATTGACAGCTCGCTTCATGTTCACTTCACCTAAGTTTACACGGTGAGATGTTGTCAGAATAGACCGGCAGATATAGCAGTTCATACGTAACATAACTTCATTTCCATACAAATCGATATTGTAAAGCGCCCAGCCCCCATATTGTGCAGGCATTTTGGCAAGAAATTGGTCAGTATCCAACGGCTTTCAGGACAAACCTAGCCAAACTAACGAGGTCGGTTTCCACCAATTACGCCTCAATATCGGCGTTGCCTTGCATATGACCACAGAACATGGATATATAGGTACCTAAATGCTCCGTGCATATGGCCTACTATAACTTTCTCGAAGCTTAATATCGGAGACTGTGCAGTTTCTAATGGTCCCGCAAAGTTTGCAATATCATAAATTAGTAGTACTGTGTTGTTAAGTTTTGCAACTGTTACTAAACTTGATAACATTTAGTGTCTGATTGTGTTCCTTTTATTTACTGTGTAACTGTCAGGCAATATTTACAAATACATAAAAATTTATAGATACTATATACAAGCGAGTAGAAAATATACAAGCGGAGTAAAAAGGGGAAGGAAAGAACTCACAGGGCATCGCAAAATTCGTCCACATCGCTGTCAACGGGAAAAGTGCCCAGAACACTGGCCGCATTGTCACGTTGACTGGCAATGCTGATTCGTTGGCCTAAGAAAAAGCCTGCCCTCTGGTCACGTGAAGAGTCGACTAACCGTTTGCTGATTACACGAAAAACTCGATGAGCACTCGGACCCCGTGGCCCTAGTGTTTCAACCCCAAACGGCTCAAATACATAATTCCCAATAAGGTTGTTGTATTTGCGCCGTTGGAGATTTTCTGCACCCGCAGCACAACCCGCCGTGCTAAGAAGTTACTTGATATTCCTCTCGTAAACGACTGTATTATTAGTATTTCTATCTCCCAAGGGTTTCAAAGGTACTGGTTCAAAATTACAGGGACATGAATGTTTGCTTATAAGGTCGACAACAGACGACTACGCGGCAACGGTTGGGTTTCTTGTTGTTTTTTTTTGTGAGTGGCGTCTCGCAGTTCAACCTATGAGGTTGTCGACTGCTTAACCGGGTTTGCCTGTGGTGGCTTTACTATAATATTAAAGCCTCGAGCCAGTGCAATGTTTTTTGTTTGCAAATCTAGGTCGATATATTTTTTTTTTATCGCGTTGCCTCTTCGTATCGGACATAAAACGATCTGGAAAAGCTCTTAGCGGTGAGAACACAAATGCAATAGTGCATGAATAACTGAATCGAACGTTTACGACTTTCCTCACACTGAACTATTTTTCTTGATTTATTCTTGTGTGTGGGCTACGAAGCTGATAAATAATGCCCAGTTTATTTAACTTCTTCCTTCATGTATTTTAAATGGAGTTCTAGAATGCGATTTTGTGTTTGTTTTGTTTTGGTTCTCTTCTTGTTTGAGTTGGTTGTGGTGTATTACGTGTTGTATGGCGGATGTGCTAAAAGGAAATTTCTGCCTTTTTGAAGGCGACGGCGGCGAAGGCGAACAGAATACTAGAGATGAGATAGGAGCTTTTTAGGGTTCCGTACCCAAAGGGTAAAACGGGACCCAATTACTAAGACTCCGCTGTCCGTCCGGCCATCTGTCTATCTGTCCGTCTGTCATCAGGCTGTATCTCATGAACCGTGATAGTTAGACAGTTGATATTTTCACAGATGATGTATTTCTGTTGTCGCTGTAACAACAAATACTAAAAAACAGAATAAAATAAATATTAAAGGGGACTCCCATACAACAGACATGCTTTTTTGCCGTTTTTATGGTACGGAACCCATCGTGTGCGAGTCCTCCGAGTCGCACTTGGCTGTTTTTTGTTTTTAATTAATCACTAAATTTTGTTTTGTTGACATTATGTGCGAGTAAAAAAAAAAAAAATTCTTTTTTTTCTTTCAATATCCAGTGGCTCAGAGACAAGTTTGAAGGGCTGAACTGATGAGATTAAACTCAAATCTCAAATCTCAAATCTCAAATAGTTTATTGCAATCCATAATGTACACATAAACAGGTGTTAGAATTAATAAATAGAAACAATTATGGACCCTGTCGGGCACAGCAAAACTTAAAATAATTAATTAGGAGAGAGGAAGAGCGTTTTGTAAACTTTTCTTGTAAAATGTTTGTGTAATTATTTCCTGTTCATCTTGTATCTACTTATTATTAAATATTTTATACATATTATTAATAATTATCTGCATTGGTATTAGCATTTTTTATCAGGTATTATTAAAAAAGTATTTTATTTATTTATAATTATTATAAGAATTTAGTGTCATTTGTTTATTATTATCATTTATATAATATAATGTCATTTATTTATTATTATCAGTAGAATAGAATGTCATTTATTTAAGAAAATCATGTCCTTAATTTATTATTATCAATAGAATAGAATGTCATTTATTTATTTATTATTGCCAATAGAATAGAATTTCATTTATTTATTATTATTAAGTGTACATATCTATATTGTTATTATTAAAACTTATCCGTAAGGTATTCTTCCACTGTGTAATAGCTTTTTTTAATTAAGAATTGTTTTAACTTATTGAGAAATATACTGGTTTTGTTTTCTTGCTTTATGTTTTCTGGTAATTTATTATATATTTTGATAGACATAGAATGTGGACTAGAAGCATGTAACTTAAGGCGGGACGGAGGCAAATTTAGCCTGTTTTTATGGCGCAGTGAATGGCTCGTTTGTATGTCTCCCCGTGTGTTGTAGGATTCTGGGAATTTGCGGACCAATTTACATAACTCCAAGATATAAATACTGACTAATGTGAGAATCTTGTGTTTTTGAAAATAAGGCTTGCAACTATCTGTCTGTTCTATGTTGGTAATTATTCGTAGTAGCTTCTTTTGTAGGATAAATACGGAGGGAGCGTCTGTGCTATTTCCCCATAGGATGATGCCATAGGTAAACCATGCGTGGGCATATGCGTAGTATGTGACTAGCGCGGTTTGAAGGCTTGTGGTCTTTTTAATTTCGCGGAGGGCATATGAAAACTTTGTAATTTTTGATTTAACTTTCTGTATATGTGTTTTCCAGTTTATGTGTGTGTCTATTGTCAAGCCCAGGAGAGTAAAATCACTGACTGTTTCTAATTATGTTGGTTAAAAGTAAAGTCTATATTTATTTGGTTTTTCTGCCGGGGATGGAAAGGTATTATTTTGGTTTTGGTAAAATTTATTTCGAGATTTTGTTCATTCATCCAGTTCATTACTTTATTTAAAATGTTTGTAAGTTCTTGATTTAAGCTAGAATTTGTTTGGCATGAGGTGAGGATAGAGATATCATCCGCAAAAAGTACACATGGCCCGTCTATGATTTTGGGGAGGTCGTTAATATATATGAGGAATAGGAGGCATCCAACAACACTTCCCTGGGGAATTGAAGCATATATTGGTCTAACATCAGATCTTATGAGCTCTATTTCCTTTGTGTTTTTATTAAAAAATTCGATCTCAACTTGTTGCTCTCTGTCTTTCCTTCCTCGAAACAATAAACTATATTAATGTTTGCTCTTCAATCTATAGATTAAAGGCGCATACATATCAGAATAAGAAAACTAAAGAGTAAATTCAGACCAGATAAAAATACCAAAACAATTTTTTTTAAACCCACCGCAGAAAACTAAATAAAAAAGTTTATAAACATCAAGCAATCTGATGCTGTTGATTGTATAAAATCTGTGATTGAACCAAAATGAAGGTCACCAACTATTTGGATCTTTTTTGTATTTTTTGGGGTCGATTATTTTAAAAAGTCGGTATTTTTTTATAGCAACACAGAACAACACGTATGACCACGCGGTTCTGAAACAGCCTGTAGATATCAATAACACCGACAAAGTTGTTAAATAAAAATATTCTGGAACACCCTGTATAATTATGGCAAATTACAGCTTTACAGCATCATAGTTACTGAGTAAAACCGCGGTCAGACAGACGGACGGAAGGACGGACTGTCGGACGAATAGACTCATGGACGAATAGTGAAACTATAAAGGGTTCTTTGTTTTACTAAGAACTCGAAAAAGCTAGAGATGTGTGCAAGGGATGTGAGCGAGGAATGTGTGCAAGATAGTGTCGGGAATTTGAGGTCTACCAGTCAGATTTTTTAGCTGATAAGAGCCCGCTACACATCCTCGCACCACTCAGCTACACACTGTTTCACGGCTTTCCTACGCATCCCAGCACCGCCTAGCTAACACATCTAAAAACGAAAAAAAAATGTGTTTATAATCTTAAATCTATACAATTAAGTTGCCGGGGCTTCCCAGAAAGTAATCCGAAGATACTTGTGATGGGATAAACCTCGCTCTTCCTTGATTAATTAACAATCGTTTTGTTGTGCTAATTAGGTATAAGTTACACATTTTTTTATAAAACCAATAAAAAGAAAAATTAAAATCGTGTTTATGGCAGTGTGTGAAACTAGAGTGTGTTTTGTATAAATGTGTGTGTCTTTACGTGTGTTTATGAGTGTGTGAATGTATATTTAAAGCAAGAAAGAAAGAAAAATAGTTAATTTGCGACAAGCATGACGCATACCAAAAAAATAAAATAAACTAAATTACAAAAGTTATGCAAGTTGGGAAGATATGCGTCACATTCTCGCAAAACGGCCATCGCTCAGCATAATGCTGGGACTCGTGTGCGAGACAGAGCCACAGCGCTGGTTTTCAGCGACAACCGGCGTTGACAGAATGACGTCGATCGGGGCAGCATGAAAAGTAATTAAAACGAAGTAAATAAACAAAAAATAAATATAATTTGGGTGAAAATATAATAAATATAACGTCTAGGAAAAAGGCAACAGATCTCTGGCGGACCATTCATGCACTTTATGGTATGGGTACAATCGTATATGGTGTCAAAGCTCCGTTAAAAAATCAACACACGCAAATGAGTTTTCCGTCTAAATCCATCTCCGCTAAAAATAGCCGAGTGTCCTGCCCCACATCTCTAAAACAGTTTCTGACACGTTTATTCGTCCCGTCCGTCCCGATATTTTCTTTATATTAGTGTCTTCTTGATTGAGGAGCTCGTGGATGAATAATATAAATTTGACGACACGGTTGGCGCATTGGTTGAGCGATTGACTGCTGCGCTGCGTGTTGCGGGTTCGATTCCCGCACGGAACAAATATTTGAATGGCCTACAGATAGTCGTTCCGGCTCTGGCTGTTTCTGTGTATGTGAATTTGTATGTTTGTAAAAGCACCCACGATACAGGAGAAATACCTAGTGTGGGCAACGTTTAAAAAAAAATAATAACAACCACTTAGGTCAATCTTCAAGGTTATGCAACGCTTGCCGAGGTCGGTCTATGGATGGGTGACCATCTTGAAGTACCCTATTAGTAAATTTTTCTTTCCGCCTATTTACCCCCCACATCTCTGGAGGGAAGGCCCCCTACCTTAGATAGATTTGTCTCTAACGACCAATTATTGTGTTGAAGACTGCCCATGTAGCTTGTAGATCGTCACAATGGCGCATAATGATTCATTGTTGGCTTCGTCATTCCTCATTGTCGTTTAATCTTAAGCTAGGGTCATTATATCAGCCTGGTGATATCTATTTTTGCACATGGGATTGATCATAGACAGATTTAGAAAACTATTAAGAGGGACTGAGCGGCAGTCAAGGCGCTAGAAAACAAATTAGTCATTGAAATGTTTAATTGTTTACACATGGTTTATATTCACAGTGTATTGCTTGATGATGTTGAGGCTTATATGCGTATGGGAATTGGCTGTCATCACTACAACGATGATAACCATTTGGATATTATATTATAGAATATACACAGGTTCACATACACTCCACCGAATGAAATCTAATCCTTGTCAGACTTGGCGACGTTTATACAAGCTGAAATTGATTTATTATTTTTCATAAATCAATTGTATTGCCAAGACAATTCATTTCGCTGCGGGAAAACAACCATTAAAATTTCAGCGTGTACATGTTATTTTCTTAGTACATTAAATGCGAAAGCTCTGATGGACGGATGGATATTTGTTACTCACTCACTTACTTACACCAGAACACTGCTGAACGGATCTGGATGTTTTTTTTTAAATACCTCGTAATATCATTAAACAGTTCCCTTAGAGAATCGCGCTGGCGGAGATTGTATATGGCTCTTATAGCTCTTTTCTGCAGCCCGTGCCCAAAGTAAAATACCGTAAGACATGATACTATGAAAGTAACTAAAATAGTAGTAATTTCTCCTGTATCGAGGGTGCGTTTACAAACGTACAAAGCATATACACAAGGAGCTAGACCCGGAACAACTATCTGTAGGCCAATCGCTCAACCACTGCACCAAAGGTCTCGTCAAATAATTAAATAAATAATAGTCTGGAATATTGGTCTATACTATTTATATAGATAAAAGTTTGGAATACGACACAGGCTACTGTTTAACCCTGGAGTATGTTCCTACCTTGGGGAAATTTTCCAAAATTCACTATTTCTAATTTAAATTTAAATAATATAATATATTTAATGTAATTATATATATATTTTTTTTTAATTTTGCAATAATTTGTTACTCACATACTTTTGTGAATATTTCTCTTATCAATGCTTACAGTTCCGCGTTCGTTGTCAAATTATATCGGCAAAAAATTGCTTTACTTGAAACAGTTCTCCGTTAAAGTAGTTCTATCAAATTGTTATTTTCTAAATATAATATTCGGTCGCTATTTATAAATTTATTTACACTGTCGTACCTTGAAATATAAATAGATTTTTATTTTCTACAGTCTATCAGTAAGATGTTTCAGCGAGATTGTGGTTTGATGCCAGACATCGGTAGAAATCGCTAGCTTTGATGGTTTCGCGAGCTCTATTAGATATATCGATAGATAGAGATTATAAATGATGCGTTTTTTGCTTTTTATATAACACGTCTTGCTATGGAATAGCGGACACTCCTAATACAGGCACTATGTGCCTAAAAGGAGGACCCAATCAAAAACTTTGTTTATACCTATACTTGTTTTTACCAATAAACTATTTGAATTATTTATTTTTAAATGGATAGATAGATAGATAAATAAAACATTTATTTAGTACAAGAACAGAAAACACAAAAGCACACTTACATAAATCATAATACTAGAAAATACAAATATGAAAAAACATTTTAAAAAGAAAAAGACAGAATTTATGGCAAACTATGAGTGCCAAACTACCTACGACATTAAAAATATTGGCATGAAAAAAAAAACCAATGTAGGTACGCATACGCATATCGCACACCTAGATCTAAACAGGGTTAGTTAAAAAAAGCAATTTATTCAGAAAAGGCGAAAAACTTATGACTGTGTCCCTGTCCACTGCAGGAGTTTCCTGTACAGATTTATGATTTTATGCAGCTAGAAGAAAGGTATTGTACGGAGCTCGTGGCTAAATAATAACAGCCACACGGGTCAATCTTCAAGGTTAAGCAACGCTTGCCGAGGTTGGTCTGTGGATGGGTCACCCATCTTAACATACCGAGACTCCTCCGTGCCTCGAAAAGCACGTTAAGCCGTTGGTATCGGCTGTCATTTTTAGATCTTTGGCAGTCGTTACGGATAGTCAGAAGCCAGAAAATCTGACAACAGTCCTACCAAGGAGTACCGTGTCACCCAGTTAATGGGTTGTCGAGGTCTGGTAGGCAGCCGCTCTAAGTAAAATACTGGTATTCAGCTGAATCCGGTTTGACTGGAAGCCGACCCCAATATAATTGGGAAAAGGCTAGGCAGATGATGAAGAAAGATATTGTAAATTTGATTTTTGCAGTTGTTTCCCTATTGCTTAACAATGTTGAATTGAGCCTGTGATGGTGTATTTAGTAATCTAGCGTCGAGTATGGGAGTTATGTTTACATCTGTTTTATTGGTGGGTAGGTATTGAGATAAGGAATTCGATGGTGTGCATAATTAAAAAATCTCAATTTTTTAGTTAGCTCCTTTTAGATTATATTGATTATTTGTATTTTTATGGCTTCTTCGGTTTTCATTTTGTTCTCTTACTAGTTTCACTTTGGTGTGTACGAAATGGGGGCTACCGTTTTCGTGCTCACAAGATGGCGCCACTGGCGAGTAAGGTTAATAAATATAGCATTTAAGTTGTTATTATGCGCTTGTGAACAAAGTTAGAAGGAAAATAATGTGTGATGCCGTAAACGTGCGATTTAATACAACATAGATAGTGTCGCAGTGTTACGTGGGCTCATCATAATGGATCGGATACATATATCCGAAAAAAAAAAAGTTCAATGCAGTGGTCGGTAGAACCGTAACTTAATCTGCCATAGTCAGGCTGTTTTAGTCAAATATTCACAAAAATCACATCAAATGAAACTCTTGACAAAAGCTAACCAGCACAGCACAACAGCCCGCAACTATTAATATTTATCTTTATTATACTTAAACGCAATTTAGATGCTACAAGTCGATATAACTTTTTGTTTTGTTTATTTACATTTATGTTTCTGTTCAACCATCTTTTCTTTGTGACAGCCGACCATAACCTCCCACTTGCGCCCGCGCGCTCTATTCATTTGTCTATGATATCGGCAAATGAAGCTCGAGCACTGGGCTATTGGGTGTCAGTTTATTTATTGTTTTTATGTACCGATTTTTTATTTATTTTTATTATTTATATATATATTAATAATTGTTGCATTTTTACCCATATTTATACTTATTATTTTATTTGTATATTTCTGTTATATATGCTCCGTGAATGTACCCGTGGCACCACTGATTGGCCCTATCAGAATACCAGCGCTGCGTTATTTATTTTTTAGATATCGCAGCATAAGCTGAGATAGGGACCATTTTGGCCTCGCACAGATAATTATTTTATTATACTGTTTAGTTATTAATTT
The DNA here is from genome assembly GCA_905163435.1 of Mamestra brassicae. NCBI lineage: Eukaryota > Metazoa > Arthropoda > Insecta > Lepidoptera > Noctuidae > Mamestra > Mamestra brassicae. The sequence goes on along the minus strand of LR990999.1, from coordinate 1,644,970 downwards.
AATTTTACTGGTTTGTTTGTCTTGCGCGAGTCCCAAATAAACATTTTTCTTTCTTTCTCTTTAACCAACAGTGGGATTTGACATTTCGAAGACCTCAAGCTACACTAGCGCCTCTAGCGGCGAATTTAAACGCGATAGCCCTCATTGGGTATTTATTACTGTTTGCTAACTTTTGGCAGAAATTAGTCTGGTTAAACTGAACTTTGTTTAGTTTAAAATACGAGAGTCGTAAATGCTGAACGTGTGTACACTTTAAAGTAATTGCATACACAAACTATTTTGTAACTGTGGGTGCAATTTGGCTTCAATGTGCTTTCATTGTAGTATTTAGTTTTCTTCTATCTTTATGTAAAATCATCACTTCAAGTAAATCAATCTGCTTATTCCAAGTTTGCGAGGATCGGGTTCGTTTATTACATTCTTCCGTTACTGACTGAGTGAGTGACTGACAACGCACAGCCGAAACTACTGGTCGTAGAAAGCTGAAATTTGGCATGAAGGTTCCTTGGGACTCCCCAAGGAACCTGCATGCCAAACTTCAGCCAAATCTCTTAGTGTCTCTCTCTCCTACGAGTGTAGGAAGGCACTAAGAGATTTCCCGAAATTCCTACGGTAACGGGAAAAAAACGGGATATGCGCGAACGAAGTCGCGAGCAAAAGCTGGTATTTTATATGGAGCGGCTAACCCCGATGACGATAACCCTTTGGCAAGACTGGAGTTGGACTTAATAACTTTTGCTTACAGTGTCTAAGACCTGCAAATAATAGCCAGGACTGGAGGCTCGGAGGTGTCTCGAAATATAATAAATGGTCACCCATCATCGGACTGACCTTGGCAAGCGTTGCTCAACCTCGAATATTGACCCTTGCGGCTGTTATTACTTAACCATGAGCTCCCTATGAATCTCTCTGTATATTTTATTTAATTCTATGACAAATTATTGAACAAGGCTGCCTGAAGGGTTCGTCTGGAAACAAGACAATCTCATCGAATGCAAATCTTCCTACCTTTTACAGGTCATAAATACATTCATCATCATCATATAGCCGAAAGACGTCCACTGCTGGACATAAGCCCAAGTGTCGCCACAACAACCGGTCCTGTGCGTCTCGCATCCATCGGCTACCCGCGACCCTCTCCAGGTCATCGGTCCACCTTATGGGAGGCCTTCCAACGCTACGTCTTCCGGTACGCGGATAAATTAATTACTGGTCATCAAAACGCTACACAAAACTTTCGCTCAAAATTAAACGAAAAATTCACATGAAAAATCAGCTCCAAACCCGGGGAAACGTTTTACTAAAACACGCTTTGACTGGCGACTCCAGTATCGAAAAAACAAGCAAAAAGCGGTTTGAAGCAATATGGGACATTTTCAGAGCAAAACCTAAGTTGGATCAAACATTTTGTAACGAGTTTTATAATTACAGCTGTTAGAAAAAAATCATAAAAGTTAGCTTTTGGATAATAATTTATTTGTTGGCAGGTTTTTCCGTGTTATATTGTCCATCATTATATACTTTACCGTACTTTAAAGTGAAGTAGGCACAGGAAAACATTTCATAAAATCAGTTTATAATTGGCGGTGTTATCGTACAGGGTAATCTCGTGTAGACGACCTTTGGATGGGCCGAAACGAAAGGAGATTCGTTTCATAGTTATTCCTGATATCTCACATACTTCTAAACCCCTTACCGCATGTGTTTTTTCTTCTGGAAAAAATATATTTGTTAGTCCTTGACACGTACTATTAAGTTAGTGCGAGCAGTTTTCCAAAATCCGATAACTTTTCGAAATATGACAAAAAAACTTCCATTTCCCATAAACGGCATAAATTATGCGGTAAAAGCGACTAAAACTATTTGACATAATTATTATATGACATAATATGCATTGCAGTAAAGGCGACTCAAACTAATTGCCATATTTGGCATCGCATGCTCTAAAGGTAATTTTATATCTATCCTCAGTACAAAATTAGATTTAGAAAACAAAACTTAGTATTTAACCTTTTGAACGCCAGAGCATAAACGCATCGGCGTGCCCCCGACGCCAAGTCACAAATTCTCCGTACTTTTAGTCACATATTTGTCGGCGTACAGGGCACGCGCTCGCCTGTCATGTATACGTGACAATGGCGTTCAAAAGGTTACTAAAACTATAACACAAATAAAAAAATAAATAAAATAAAATTAATTGATTTCAGGCATAGCCCATAACTATTACATGAAAACACTTTAAAATCACACAGTAAATAAATACAATAGAATTGGATATGGCATGTCAAATTAAACCAGCTCTGAATCACAATTATAACAGTAGTCACTAGTATTTTTTTTGTAGTAAATTTAATGTGATCTAGGAACTTCACATTTTACACTTATCTTAATATCTATACCGACTTACAAGCTAACAATTCACCAGTGGCGTAGCGGGGATTTCATCTAACGTAAAATGAAACGATTTAAAGCAATCCCTACCTTCATTAAGACAAAGGTGTATGTTACATTTCTCACATCTGATGTAGGATTTGCCCGAGCAACCACATAATGCAGAGTTGTCGTTCCTGTATCATCACCATCATCATTTCAGCTGAAAGACGTCCACTGCTGGACATAGGCCTCGCCACAGTTTCGCCACAACAACCGGTCCTGTGCGTCTTGCATCCATCGGCTACCCGCGACTCTCACCAGGTCATTGGTCCACCTTGTGGGAGGCCTTCCAACGCTGCGTCTTCCGGTACGCGGTCGCCACTCCAGAACTTTTCAGCCGCATCGACCATCTGTTCTGCAAGCAATGTGCCCTGCCCGCTGCCACTTCAGTTTGGCGATCCTTCGGGCTAAGTCGGAGCCTAGGTTCTCTTGCAGATATCGTCATTTCCGTTCCCCATTCGATCATGCAAGGAAACTGCATTACCACCCATATTTAGGTAGTGATGCGGCAAGGGGTCAAGATGTACTTTTCACCATAAAATGTGGTGTTGGATCCTCTATCCTACTTCCTTCCCATAACTCAATTTATTCATATTAATTAACATTTGTACCATATTCTCTTTCTTCCTGCTAACCAACATTATTATGAAAGTGGAAATTCGTATTTAGTGTTTTTTTAATTAAACACGAGGAGTGTTTGGTTAACAAACACTAAATACGTTTATACGTTACGATTTTTTTTTTATTTGATATGAGTTTGCTCATGACTCTAGTCTATGTCATAGATGACAGAGACAAAGTCGACGATGGAGCAAGCTTACCCAGAAGAAGCCTGCTCACTCTAACTTAGAAGAGATTATGGTTGTATGCGATCGGAAACACAGACGCAGGCAGAGAGTTCCACTCCTTAGCTGTGCGCATTATAAAAGACGTTTGGAAACGTTTGTGCGAATTGGTGCAATAGCAACAAGGTAGGGAAGGTAAGTTGCAGTGCGTCTAGATATCCGATGGTAGAAGGGGGCCGGTGGGATGAGGTCGTGGAGTTCCTGGACACTCTCCCCGAAGTACAATCTGTAGAAGACCGACAAGCAGGCAACCTTGCGGCGATGAGCCAAGCTGTAAAGCTTGGCATCCACCAGTTTTATGAATGCCAATGAGCCTTTTAGCTCTAATAATACGGTTGAATGTATTTACATGAAACATGGCACACGAATAAACTAGGATCTAGACAACTTTTTACCCTAGTTCCTCCTATGGGATAATTTTTGACTTTTATGAAATGTAAAGCTATCATAAAAAAACAATAAGATATTGTACTCTTTATTTTGTGTCCCATATTCTTATGGGACCCTACATAGATTGACACAATGGTACAACGCTATAAGTTATCGTAATAACTGTTGGGCATTTTCAACAACCGGATCTCAGTGTTAAATTGTTTAGCATATTGTTTAGTATCTATGAAACACCTGACTGAATCAATGTCGTCAACCTGTGGTAATTAATCTATCATGCGTGACCGAGATCATTTTTAGGGTTCCGTACTCAAAGGGTAAAAACGGGACCCTATTACTAAGACCCCACTGTCTATCTGTCTGTATGTCACCAGGCTGTATCTCATGAACTGTGATAGCTAGACAGTACAATAAATATGAAATAAAATAAAGAAAAGGGAGCCCCATACAAGAAACATTATTTTTTCGGCTTATGGTAAACCTTACCCTTCGTGTTAAAAACTTGTACTTGGCCAGTTTTATTAACACTATTGGATCTTGGTCTATAGGTCGTAATGAATTAATTTGCCGCCTTTGGAACTCTGCAATGCCAGAGGCATATTAGATGTTTTGCCATCTCAGTATGTTTCACATGCCTACACATAAAATGGCACCTATACTCTTCAACCATTTGACGTTCACTCTGAGTTTTAACCCTTAAATGCATGATTTTTACTTTTTAAGCATATAAATTTATTTGGATATAAGACCTCTTCGGACTCTGTGGAAATGAAAAATGGCATTGAATTGGATCATTGATCGCATCAATGATCGGGTTAACGCGGGACGTAAATTTATAATTTAATATTCTACTAAAACTATGAGATAACGACCTTAAAGTGTCTGTCCAGTTTACTGACCATTTTGTATGACAGGAATAATTTTTGGTGTTTCTGATGAGCCCTATACATTGATTTTATTATAAAAATTAAAATTAACTTCCAGATAATAATCAACAGCTTAAACGGAATCGCAGAAGAGTTTTTTTTTTTTTGTAATGAAATTGTTTTTAAAGGTTATGTTTTTTTTTTAATTTAATATGGGTTTGCTCTTGACTCTAGTCTATGTCATAGATGACAGCGACAAAGTCGACGATGGAGCGAGTTTACCCAAAAGAAGTCTGTTCACTGTTCACTCTAATTTTTAATTTTGTTTAAATAAAATAGGAAGCATTCACTTACTTGATAAATAATAAAATGCCAGTCTTCTCGATCTGTCTGAAGATTCCTTTCCAGGATGCCAGCATACAGTATTGCTGCTTGAGGGTCAGGGGAGACCGAGGGTCCGAAGGTGGCGGTGGTCGGTCTATGGCATCGTGGTGGTTGAACTCCGAAGACGCCAACTTGCTTAGTTCACAACCCATAGCGGAAACTTTTTAAATCACTACGTAATTGGAACTGTGTTTTTAGCACTGCTATTTTTTTTTTTAGTTTTCAATTGTTGTTTTGTTTCTGTTCACTGTTATTTATAAATTTTTGAATTTGGAATATTCTGTTTTATTAATAGCCACACACTTTTTATATTTTGTTCATTTTTTTTTGTTTGCGTTCTTTCTGACACTTTATTTTTTTATCCACTGTATTTTTTTTTCACATAAAGGCACGTTGTTGATCAAATGGTGACTAATTAATATTACGAATTCAAAAGTGTGTAAACGAGCGTCGGTTAAGACTACCGGATACCAACACCGGTGCGAGTATTCGAAATCGCTCTTCGAAATCAAATGCAATAATAAATTGTTTGTCCGTTCTAAAATTAGAAAAAAATAGTTCGGCGCGTCTGTTCGTAGGTACTCGATATCGCGGTTTGCGATGCGGATATGAATTTTGTGTTTTATTATCCGCAACTGAATACTGCGATACCAATAATTACGTTAAATAAAATACCTTTGTAATTAAATTATTAATTTAAAATTATATATATTTTAATTATTTGTAATTTTTTAAGTAGGTCCCTAAATTTTTTCTTTTTTTTTAGTATGGGAAATCATCGAATGACTTCGTCCGCTTAAAAAAAGAAGGTACTTAAAAATTGTTATATAATTTTTTGCAGTGAAACACGTTTACAAAAAGTATTGGTATATACATATCTCAGTTTTTTCAAGGAATCTATGTAGATAGCCAGGTACCTACTATTCTTTTCTATTATTTAAATGTGACAAGTAAGCCGATATAACTATTCTGCCAATGGCTAAAGTAGGTTAGAGAAGCCAGTGTGCAAGATTTTATCCACTGCATTAAGAAGTAGGGACAATTCCTGTAGGTACTAGTTACATTCTAAGTTCACTTGCTGTAATTATTTACCTTGTTACCTAAACAGTTAAAAAAACACTTTGATTATTGTAGAAATCAAAAACTAATTTACGCTTTTGTTTCCAGTAATTAATTATTAACTCGTAAAATATCAAACGATCGCGCACTATCAAATATCAATTAGGACCACCACTAAATCTCATTATACTGATAATAACGACGTTTAGTTATTTTCCATCACATATTTAACTAAATATCATAAATAAATAGCACATTTATTTGACTAGTTTCAACGAGGACTTTACTTTTGATAACTGAGGCTAAGGAACTAAATTATAGTGAGGGGAAAATACCAGGTTTTTTTTTTGTAAAAATAACGGTGTTGAGTTTTTACTAGGTAGTTTTGAATGATTTTGCGATTGGTTGTTATAAAAGTATCGACTTGTAATAAATGTAATGGACACACAGTTTATGATCCAGTCTGTACAAAGTAATCCAATAGTAGTGATAGAATGCCTTTTGCCAAGTATTTTTATTCCATATCTAATGTAATTTAACGGGAATTTATAAAGATAATTTACAAAAATATAACTTTAGACCATAATGTTTTTTTTTTTAAGACCACAATTTTATCCCAAAATCATCATTTGTATCATTGTAATTTATGTTATGACTGTGGATGATGAACTGTGAATTTTTTGGAGTTCCAAATGTAAAATGGGTTTGTTTTAAATATTTGTAATCTACTGGTCTTGTGACAATAACCTATCAAGCAACAAATACATTTTTCCACCAAAAAACAAATGAGAACCCTCAAATTCTTTCAAGGACTCACTACATTTACAGTTTTTTTCATTATTCAGTCAGAGACACTTCACCAACCCTTCAAATCCCATTTAAAGATGGAACCATCGGAACCGGCACGTGTACGACACGACAACGATTCCGGGGCAAATTGCCTCATGTAACACGAAAGTGTGACTCTAATGTGACACTATGATCCGGTTTCGATAACGGTTTTTTTCCTGTACGCGTGGAATATATTGCTAACGAACCATGGAAGGTAGAATTGAGGAATATTCACAATTTTTCGGGGATTTATTGAAATTTTCGAAAGCGCGTTATTGTGATTTTCTGCCTGAGAAGACTTTGATGTTGAGTTATGTGGAGATAATTTGACTGTTTATTTTTATACCCTAGGGAAATTGTTTTTTTTTTAAATAATGTGGAATTTGGAATAATGTCTGTAAAAAATACTTACAAAATATTCATCGGCCATCCAGGGAACAGCAACAAGCCAAGTATTTTGTCACAGTAACTGTTCAATTTAGCCATACACTACCTCGATATCACAATATAAATTGTGTAATAAAACCGGAACGCCATTCAAAATTTGCATACCCAATATATTATCCGGAGCCAATTTCAAAAATGTATTCATGTCAAAATTATGAATAAATAACGCATTAAAATAACAGCTAACGGTTATTATCGCGAAAATAATTGCCCATCACTATTCAAACGAGTGACCCATACAATTCTGTCTCTGCAATTGTATGATAATGTTCCTCCCATAAATGCAATTATGGTAACAGGACGTCACTATTTTTACTTAATTATTGTCATTGAATCATCAGTCTTATTTCCTTGTGATAAAGGTCACGTGTTGATGATGGTATTGTATGAGTTGTCATGAATGATCTGCGAAAGGTATGATGACGATATTCTCCATGTCGAGGTTCTGTATTTCTTTTGTTTTAGTGATGAATGCAAGCGATAAGGCATTGTCTTTTTGGGTGCACTATATGTGTTTGTATGGATGTGTTGTCGGTAGACAATAGGTTTGACTCACCCTGCAAGCTATTTTAGTCTTTAAGTTTGACTGCCTAAAGAGTTCTTTTTGTGGGACGGTTTTTCGGCTTTGTGGCCTGATTAAAATCTTCACGCTGATGGTCATTCAAGGGCTTGGTAGTAAAGCAACTTCCTAAGTAGGTAAAACATAGCAGATAACAGTGTAAAGTCAGGAACGATGTTGCCATTTGTTGGTTCCATAAATTTTATAGGCTTGTTTTCAATTCAAACCGTAAGGGCGCGTTCCCACTATGTCGTGTCGATTTTATCATTGGACGACTGTTACATACATTTTGTATGTGAAAAGTCGTGGACAACGGTTAATCGCGTCGTTCTATATGTGAACACCTCCATTTAAATACACAACCCACGACACGATAATCTGTCGTCACAGCATAGTGGGAACGCGACCTAAGAAATACGTAAATGATTGACAATAAACTGAAAACCTTGACTTGAACAAAACTGTAAGCGTTAGGTACCGTTTTGATTTCAGTTTCAACACGCTGTTACCGTTTTATTTCAGTCACGTACCCATCGATTACACCGTTCGGTACTTACTTCACACGATATAGTTACTGACAGCACGCAGGCTTCATGCAAATTGATGAATGACCTAAAAATGTAAGCTGAGAATGCAAAATAGGGCATTGGCTAGCAACTTCGTTGGAAGGCAGATACTGAGGTTTTTGAGCTTCTTAGTAATTAAGGATAATAAAAGTACCTAAGGTATCGGGGCCAACAGCTATCCAACCAATTATAATTAATCATACTGCAAGGTGCTGGTAGGGATATCACGTGGCCATTTTTAGGGTTCCGAACATCTGTCAGAAACGCAACCTTTATAGGATCACTTGGGTGTCTATCTGTCTGTCTGTCCGTCTGTCACAGCAAATTTTCTTCCGAATCTGCTGGACCGATTCTGTTGAAATTTTGTACACATATGAACTTCTGTAACCAAACACGGACGCGTTACGTATATGTATATAAATAAATTTTAAAAGTAAGTTAAGTACCTATGTGGGTCGCTTTTGGGAGTCAAACTAGAAACTTAAAAAAAAAGGTTTTATATTGTATCAAATTAAAGGGCTTAGTGTGAGGGTTTTAATTATTTATATTTCATAGTTTTAAAATAAACATTTTTGATGTTATTCAGGAAATTAGATAAAAAATAACCATTTTTCAAAATTTTGAAAATAATGCTGCTAATAGTTCTTTACCTATAATACTCTCCTCATAACATCAATCCTACACCATAAATTGTTTTCATCACATGCTACATTGACTTGGCTTAGCCCGTTAATGTAGCTTAAGACTAGCCAAAGAGCTAAGAAACAGTCTATGTTTTCCAAATAATAATAATAATAATATCTTGGGACAACTCACACACGGTCATCCGATCCCAAACTAGGCAGAGCCTGAGAGAGAGAACAGGAAAACCTAAAACAAGTAAAGTACAACACGGAATAACAATTAAATTCGTGTGGTCCCCTTTGCACGCGAGTCCGACTCGCACTTGACCAGTTTTTTTATGTATGATTAGCTTTTGGCCTCGGTTTTGCTCTCGTAGATGTTATAAATTATAGGCCATGTGTTATTCTGATGTATCAGCCTATATAACTTTAAAGTTTCATTTAAATTCATCCATCCACTCATTCCACCTTTATAATAGGACTCTTCAATGAAAATATAATTAATTTTCAAATAATATTTATTTCAAATCAAATTAACACTTTATTACACCGATCTTATACATTTTATTACATACAACACATTCATTGCTTATTTCAATTCATATAAATACAACTTATTTACTTAAGTAAGTACTTATTACAATAATAACGATCGTACATACAATACTTATAATGGTTTATAACAATTATTTTTAACTTAGAAGAATTGGTTGTCCGTTTATTTCAACTTGGTAATAGGGTTTTGTCTGGTTTTATTTTAATACATTTTTCATATCTAGAGAGCAGATAAGATACACGATAGAAGTGAAAACTAAGCGAAAGCTAAAGCGTTCGGTGACGATGTCGCGAGTTCTATGATTTTTGCTCACCCAAAAATTACACATATATACACAGTATACATATAGCTCATGGAAAGCGTTTGGTGACGATGACGCGTGTTCCATGATTTTTGTTCACCCAAAAAATGCTTAACGCGCCTAATGAAGTTTTCACTTCAATAATTTGCTTCTAAATCTCAAAAAATTGCGGTGTTGTCAGCGTTTTGAAATCTGTGATAAATAGAGATAGCACTGATTGCGTGTGACGTCACTCACAAGTCCCGCCATATTGAATTTAAGCCATCCAGTACAAACGACATTTTGTGTGTGAAGGATAGAAGAATGACTATGATTGTATAACTTCTGTTTTTTTTCTAATTTTTATTTATTTTTCACCAATCGTACTGTTTTAATACCATCTATCAAATAAAGTATTTACTTGTACAACGTGTAACAGAATAAATGCAATACTTCAACAGGGGTGATCATACTCATTATGAGCAACTTTTGTAATGGGACCAACACTGAAATCTCGAAAAAAAATCGCCCATACATTTTTGTGCTCCTAACTTTGCTTGGCTTGGCCTAACAATGACCCCTTAAGAGGTATTGCGTTTATTCTGTTACACGTTGTATGGAATTGCCATAGTAGTAGTGCTGCCAAATTCCCCATTTCGCAACATTTTAGTGTTTGATATTGATTGCACTGTGAGATAGATTGCGAAATTTTAATTGGGTTATTGGCTAACGATCTTACGAGTTAACAATACGATTTCGTCGCGCGATGAAAATGAACTTGTGCTCGCGCGATGATTTGCAAGCTTCAATTAGGACACTCTGAAGAAATGTGTGTGTTTAATCTCGTCGTGCGACGAAATTGCATCGTCAAGTTTTTTTTAATAATTACATTATGACGACGCCATTGTCCCACATCAACCAATCTCTATCTCACGAGACAATTATAAATTTACAGCGCTTTGTCCAAGTAGTAGGGTAAGTACACTGTGTTACTACTGATGCGCTGTTGACTTTACTAGCAGAACATTCTTCTCCTCAATAACTTGAAATTATCATCGCAAAAACTGACTATTTCACTGATGTGAATATAGTACCAAAAAAACGAAGAGTTCCCATTTTCCTTATCAGAAAATGTAACAAGGATATTGTCTGAAACTATTACTACTATATTGTCAGCACTTGGAGACAAAAGTACCCATGTTTTTTAAATCGCAACACAGATTCAACAGCCAGTAAAAAGTTATGTGGTATTGAGCCATATGTATCTAGAGTTGTCAACACTCCCCAGAGACCAGAGGTATCGAATACAGGAAAAAGTATTTGAAAATTCGATTTCCTTTCGTCCATTTTATGTTTGGTAGGAGCAGGTGGCCCGGGTGTCATTTGTAGATCATTGGCAGTCGTTACGGATTGTCAGAAGCCAGTAAATCTGACACCAGTCTTGCCAAGGATTACCGTGTTACCCAGGTAAATGGGTTGTGGAGATCTGGTATTCAGCTGAATCCGGTTTGACTGGAAGCCGACCCCAATATATAGTTGGAAAAAAAGGCTAGGCAGATGATGAGGAGCAGGTGGTAAGAATAATATACAGCCCACCTACAGGCTGTTTCAGAACTGCGTGGTCATATTTAAGCGTGGTGTTCTATAGGTGCTACACAGTAAAGAAACAATATCAAAATACAAAAATATTGTTTTTTTTTAAAAAAACTGTGTGTGGCTGTTTTTAAGCAGTCTGATGTTTGTGGCGTCTTTTAGTTAAATCACCCTTAAATATAACCACTTACTTCTGGAACAACCTGTATATTCCCAGATGGGTGAGGCAGATTTTTTATTTTTTTTAACATCTTGGGACAACTCACACACGGTCATCCGATCCCAAACTAGGCAAAGCCTGTGCTATGGCAACCAGACAACTGATAAACATACTTATATATTTCTAAATACATACATATTATAGACAAATTACACCCAGACACAGAACAAATGATCATGCTCATCACACAAAGATTTGTCCTGGGTGGGAATCGAACCCACGACCTCCGGTTTAGCAGTCAGGGTCACTAACCACTCGACCAACAGGCCAGTCAGATGTGTAACTATCTTGCCAGTTATGTTATAAATATGCCAATATAGGGACAATCTTATAGCGATCAACCGGGCACAAGTTTTGATTTTTACGGAGGAACACTGAATGGAATACCGCAATAACACTTTTGACTGACCAGGTCATCGAGCTCAGGACCTTATGCTTAGCAGTAGTACACGCGACCACTATATCAACGAGGCCAAAACGATATGTACGTACCTAATGTTTGTTTGTATTTTGTAGTTAACTCTATGTTCCCTGAAAATTAAACTAATAGAACCGATGGTGAGTTTCTATTGTAAATCGTGGTATGTTTGTGCGAAATTGATCGTTTGCTTTCAAACAAGGCGATCCAGAGAAGTGGAGAAATGTACCTAGATTTCAAGACCTGTTGGCAACTTTTAGTGGCTATAGAGTTGCGCGTCTGCATTTCCGCAGCAGATAAGTTTGCTCAAATTTTCTTTGGCTGTGTAAGTGGCTTAGTTCCCCATTAGATAATAGAAAGCGATTAATCGCGATACGATCTTAATGATTGCTAGATCAATCAGGTCACTAATGATAGCGTGGAACACAAATCAGCTGGTAAAATAAACTTTCAAATGCCTGACTGACAAATACGAACAATTTGACAGTCAGCCAAAGTATTTGTTTTATCAATTCAGCAGTGTGACTGGAACGTTGCGTGAGGGCTTCGCAACGCAATCGACAACCGAGTGGTGTCTAGACGCACCACCGAATTGAAACTATGCTTTATAAATTCTATATTGATTGCTTTGATATCTTACTGTTTTTTCTTAAATTTTTGTACTCCAGTGATCTTGATTCTTGACACTACATTAAATCTTTAAATCAAATACGTAAAGATAAGCAATTACTAACTACTGACTGATAGTACAAACTGATTGGCAACTGTTTTGTTGTTGTTCGTGTCGCGCAATTGTGGCCTGACTGCATCGCTACCCAAAAAGTCGTCAGTGTGTAACGTTTTATATAATATTCCGGACCTTCTATATGGGCAAGATTGTATACAAGATCGGATATTGCCGTGGTAAAATCTGTTTTTATTTTTGATTCTTTTGTTTATTGAATCCAAAAATATCTTCACCGTTTTCAACTCCTCATACATAATTCGGTTTTAATGCTGGCGGCTGATAAATCTATATTTTCCTCAGTACTCCGTATTCTTATAATATTTATTTTGGCAAGAATGTAAATATTTTTTCAAAATAGACTCACGTAAAGGTATTTTTGTGAGATTTGCTGAGTGCTATATTATTTGACGTCAGAGTGTAAAAATAATTAAGGTCATCCATCCTTGTTAGAAGATTTTAATCAGATTTCCCCGCTTTACTAAACGTCCGACTATAAATCTTGCAATCGAATTTTCAGCCATTTTCCTTTACGAAAATGTGTTGTACTCTGTGCGAAACGCCGAATTCTATACTGATGGTGGATAGTGCGAGTTGCCAGTGACAAGAAAACAATTTCTAAATGTAAAATAGTGCATAAGCAGAAGTAAGAATACATTGTAATAATTTAAGAAGGGTATATTATGATGATGTCCTATCGAACCATTTCATGACATATCAGTTAAATCTGCCGGTCGATTCTGTTGAAAACTCGCAGTGAAAATTTAGATGAAGTGAGCTGTCGTTCAAGTGAAGCTAGACGTTGACTGCTCTGCCAAGATTGTGGAATTTGTTCGAAAGAGTCACCGCAGCCCTGAAACGCAAAGGGCTTTAGAAGGAACACGGATGGGTTTTAGTCAGTAAGAGTCTGACACGCTCTTCCGCTCCACCCAGAGCAGAAGAAGTCATTTGATGGTTTCCCATCCTTAAAAAAAGAAAGAGTAACTGTAGCAATGCACAGAGAATGCTGCTGCCCATTCTCTGGAGAGTTCCCTCAGTCACCTCTTACGACACCCACGGGAAGTGATGGAACGCACGGTTGAATAGATCATCTAAAACATCGAGGTAAAAGACGTACCCAGATACCTATCTGGGTACGTCTTTAACTTTTTTATGTAGATATATTAGGGAAAAATATAACAGGTAAAATTCATATTCATGATGTTTTTCCTCCAATTGCTGTCATGGCCGCGGGCTATATTATAAAGAAAGATAAAACAAATGTGAATATCCCGCGTATTTTACCTTGGTACATCATTTTGGCTCAGAATAAAACATTTTGGCGTTATCTTAGCCTAAATCCACGTTAATGATTTTAATGCGACTTTTATTTTCTGTGTTTGTCTCTTGCTTCCATCTTGTTCATTCCCTTCTTTGACAAGAGCTACTTTGGTACTGTTTTAAATGAAAACAGCGTGTCTAGTGGGATTTTCCATTGCAAAAAAATACGGAATATCATAAAAAAATTTACCCCCTACTTGAATGGAGCGCAGTATTTTAGTTTTAAAAAGACTTGATAGAGTATGGAACACCATGCTGCGCTTGAAAGAGGTGGCGCAAGAAAAGAATGTCTGGAAGGATATGGAGGAGGCCTTTGCCCAGCAGTGGGACACAATAGGCTAAGGATGTTTAGATGTATTTTTGACCCTACATAAAGAAAATGCTTCTAGACCCAGCAGTGTAAGCTCTGTGGGTGTTTGTTTTACTATAGTAGGCGCCAGATAAATGTGGAATAAAGTATATTGACCTTTCCCTAATAACTGTTCATAGGTACCTGAACAATTAAATATGAATCGTTTTTCATTATTAGACAATGTTAAGGATCACGAGAGATGATGATTCGGGACAGCTTTGTGTCATTAATTCCGTTTTTCAAATTAAAAATGTCAATAATTGTAGGTGGGTCAATGACCATTATTCCACGATTATCTGGCGCCTACTATAAGTAGATTTTTGTTCTTCAGTGAGCGCTAAGCTACTTATAAATAAAAATAACTTATTAAGCACCAAAAGAAAAGTTAAACATTCACAATTTCAAGTTGCTAACTTGCAACGAAACGGTACAAAGTATAGAATGGCACCGGTCAAAGTTTGCACTGTGCAGTTTTCCAACCAAGTTGAAATAAGAGGATAAACCTGACTGAGTTTCAAGGATAACTTTTAGTGTAGCTTGTTTTAGCTCATTATTTACTACAAACAGAGTTTTTAACGGACTTTTAAAACTTTTTAACATTCAATTTTTCTTTTACGAGTCAAAAGAACTTTGCGCAATTTTTTACATTTTTTAGAGCCGTATAAAATAATTTATTTGTATGAAAATGTTAGTGAAAAATTCAAGTACTATAATGTACCTACTACATTATTTTTCTTTTATAAGATTGTTTCAGAAAATATACATGTAAAGTGGGATTGTATAATATTAGGTATTATTTATGTTTGTTTATATTTTTGTGCATAGAGGTATTCTGAAAATCCTTAATATGAAATTAGTAAAACAATATTAAAAGTAATAAATTAGTAAATATACTATTATGTGCTCAATATTTGCGCTGTAAATTCAATAATATAATATTTTATAATTGGAAAACAAATATTCCGTGTAACCAACATTTTGTTATTAAATAATAACTATCAATAAATCCTTGCATTTAAAACTTACGCTAAATATTACAACATTCACGCACGGAAGACGCAATTTAACAATAATTATGCCGAATTATTAAATTTTTAAATGATAAAACATACAATAGTTGGGCCAGCCAACATTAAGGACGTTAAGAAGAATATCATTAGAAATAAATAATGATTTATCATTAAATTAGTACTAACAAGCGTTTTGCGACATTTAAAAAAGTTATTTGGTTTAAAATTCCTTAATTTAACACACATGTTTTTTACTATTTTTATCTACATTTTGTTCCTATTTTAAAATTATGTTTCTATTCAGAAAAGCGCTCTAATACTCAGTTAATGTTCCCTTACTGAACTGTTAGTCCCATTTTATACTAAACCAGTCTAAATACAGACGAGCGAAAAAGAACATTGACAACTATACACAATTATAGAATTATTCACATTATACACATAATTCACGATGCATTTATAAACGTCTGTACACTTCACTTTTTAAAATCTCGTTCAAATTGACATTAAATTTTTCGGAGCTTAATTTTCTAATCTTTGAATTTGGAATGAAGGTCTTGAGTTCCGATTTTAAGTTTCCAATATGGCGGCTGCTCGTCAGTTATTTTCCGATAGAAGAATATGTTTGAGTCGTGGCTTTGTTCTAGTATTTCAGTTCGATTATGCTTTATTTGGTTCTGTACATGGCTGAGCTCACGTGGCATGCTTACCAGCGGCCTCGAAACCTTCTATGAGCGTTTCTAGTATGAATTTGATGGTAATTTTGTAGATATTTTCCACGTTTGGTGTGTAACGGTCGCCCAACGTTGACTCGACGGCTGCTAGGAACGGTGCTTCGATTTTCTGTGAAAAAGAAAGATTTTGTTAATTTTAAGTTAACAGTCTTTAACAAGACAAAATATTAATAACGTCGAGAGGGTAAATATGAAACCTAAAAAATACCATGTTTAAAAAACCGCTAAACTGGGGCTTTAAGTCGGAAAATTCGAGCACCCAAGCACCCAACAATATAAATAATATCTAAAAACAATTTAATAATGAAAACATTTAAACCACGTCAATATTGTCAGATCTTAAACAGATTCATAGCTATTTCAAGCGCGAATATTCAAAGGGTCAGAGGGCTCTCATAACCGGAAATAAGGGACGAGGGTCTCTTCCGGTGTTCCAAAAATAGACGGACTTGTAACAATGGGTCAGAAATACAGAAAATCCAATCGTTACAAGAGGAAAATTGTTTTAAACAAATGGAACAACGGGAAAAATACATAGCCTTTTTTATATTTTTGTTTTTTTTTTAAGGATGGGAAATCATCAAATGACTTCTTCCGCTCAGGGTGGGGCGGAAAGGCGTGTCAGACTCTTACTGACTAAAACCCATCCGTGTTCCTTCTAAAGCCCTTTGCGTTTCAGGGCCGCGGTGACTCATTCCAACAAATTTCGCAACCCTGGCTGGAAAAATACTCACCTACTATAATAATTTTAGACAGCGCATGTTAAATTTTCTTTTGTTTCGAATCATCTTTTATAATATTCCAAGTACCAAGCTTGCAAGACGAAACTTCTATAGAACCTTCTTGAAGGCAGATTTAATTGGCAGTAATTAGTGAAGAAAAAACAACTTAACGATAGGAAAACTTATTGTACGTATACCAAAAATTTGCATGTCATTATGCTATGATTGAATATGTGAAGCTACTAATATTACCATTATAAGAACTTTTGTAACCATATTTATCTGCAAGTAAATGTTTGACTTTGACTTTGACTTTGAAACTTTAAGGTGCCACAACTAAATGATCATTAGTTTGTATCAAATATACCAAATTATACCAAAAGAGAAAAATGACAAACATTTAAGTTTTATAACCCTGTACTGTTTGAGTTGTTTTAGCAAACTGCGTACTTCTGTGACTGCTTCTATGTACTTTGTATTTTGAACCACAAAAAAATAACCTATCCAGTAGATTGATGATTTTCTTGTGCTTCAAAATATTTATAAAATCGTTTGTCCTGAATGATTATACAAGCACAGCTAAAACTACTTAGTCTAGAAAGCTGAAGTTTTATATTATATTAATAATAATATCTTGGGACAACTCACACACGGTCATCCAATCCCAAACTAGGCAGAGCCTGTACTATGGCAACCAAACAACTGATAAACATACTTATATATTTCTAAATACATACATATTATAGACAAATTACACCCAGACACAGAACAAATGATCATGCTCATCACACAAAGATTTGTCCTGGGTGGGCCCACGAACGTCGAACCCACGACCTCCGGTTTAGCAGTCAGGGTCACTAACCACTCGACCAACAGGCCAGTCAAACACAATTAATAATAATATTATTATTATATTAATTTGTACATACATATAAATTAATGTACACCAGTTTTTCAGTTTTACATCTCCTTTTTTTGAAGTCGGTTAAAAATATAGGTTTATTTTTAACTTTGAGGGACTTTTGGACTTGAAATGGGAGGACTTTGTCTTTGGTCTTTTAAACCAACATCTACGCAAACGAAGTCGCGGGTATCAGCTAGTGTGTTTCTAAAATTTAAACTCATCCTCCATTAGATGGAACTTCTTTTCTGCCTTGTCTATGGCCTAGTTTACATACATATTTTACCGAGGGAGGTACGAAGTAGTGTAATTTAAAGTTCTGGCAAGAAGACTTCAACCCTGAATGAAGGACTGTTACATGAAGTGACATAGCTTTACAGGGTCTAGTGGTGCGGTCGGTTGCGGATTTAGGGACCCTTCAATATCCGAAAATAGAGTGGGTTAAAAAAGTGAAGTGTTTTAGGGCTCGCAGTGTTTCAATTTGAATTTTTTGTTTTATTAGGAGGCCTGCGACTGGCCATAATCTCACCAGATTGAAAACAATGTTGTGGTCGACAATGGAGCACGCTTTTTAAAGGAACCTATTCACTGTTGACTTAAAGACATCCAAGTTGTAACTAAAAACTGACTCCGTCGGGCTCCAAATCAACTTATACAGCAGGAGTTTTATCAGACAGTTTTAATAAGGTACATAACCCTGTAACTATTAAATCTGGTAAGTATCACCATCCGCTGAATGCCATTGTACCCACAGAATAAGTAGAAACCAGAGTATATTGTGTTAAGTCATAGTACACAAAAAAATAATAAAGTTTTGTTTCCCTGTTCTGAGTAGGTACTTCTGTGACTACTACTATGTACTTTGTATTTTAATCGTCATCTATCTATAGGATAGATGATTTTCTTGTGTTTTTCTTCACTTATAAAATCGTTTGTCCTGACTGACTATCCAAGCACACCAACATCTACGCGAACGAAGTCGCGGGCTCGCAGTGTTTCAATTTGAATCAATGGGAAATCATCAAATGACTTCTTCCGCTCTGGGAGGAGTGGAAGGGCGTGTCAGACTCTTACTGACTAAAACCCATCCATGTTCCTTCTAAAGCCCTTTGCGTTCCAGGGCCGCGGTGACTCTTTCGAACAAATTCTGCAACCCAGGCAGGAGCACGCTTGCTTATAAGAACCTATTCTTCTTGACTTAAAGACCTCCAAGTTGTAGCTAAAAACAGACTCCGGTAGGCTCCGAACCAACTTATACAGCAGGGGTTTTATGAAACAGCTTTAATAAGGTAGATAGCTCTGTAACTATTAAACTCACTGCTATTACTACTTAATTGTACTGTACCCACGTAATAAGTAGAAAGCAGAGTAAATGTATTAAGTTTTAGTACACAAAGAAATAACTGCTATTTAGCGGTCTACGACAAAATTGTATGGCTCTCTGAGGAGTTCGCCATCGAAATTGCTACGTAGAGAATTACTTCAGCAAAACCTAGCTAAGGATCTACTGAAGTAAATTGGCTAGATTGATATCATAACATTCAGTCACCCCTATCTAAAATTCCTATTCTATTTTAGCCGCCATATTTTAGAGCTCGCTATAAAAAAATCCACAAAAATCTAACTCACTCGAAAACAAAACAACAAATGGAGAGAAAAACCAATCAATTTAAAAACTATCGAAAACACGACACAGCCAGTGAATCAGTTTGACAGCTGAATATAAATTCAATCAACTTTACAATTACTGTGGGACAGTTCACTTCAAAATTTTCAATTTATGGGATATCCAATTTTGATGAATGGTTCATCCCTGGAGTAAATAATTTATCGGGAAATTATAATGTGGTTGAAAGATAGGGGAATCTGCCGATTTGTGGAGAGAGGCTCATTATAAATGAATGAGGCCCTTGTGGTGAAAGAAACAAATAAATTGGAGTTGAAAATTGGAAAAACATATTGAAGTAGTTTTATTTTCGTGTACACTTAAGTTGGCTGACGGAAATACAATATTCAACAAGAAAATATTAAGTAAGTAGCTTTTGCCAGCGACTTCGTACGCGCATATCCCGTTTTGATCCGTTCCCGTAGAAATTTCGGGAAATTCTCTCTAAGTGCTTCTCTACACTCCCCAAGGAACCTACATTTTCTTTACAAATTTCAGCTTTCTACAATCAGCGATTTCGGTTGTGCGTTGTCTGTAAGTCACTCAGTCAGTCAGTAACGGAAGAATTTTATATATATTGATTGAACTAATCGATACTCTTTCTTATTATAAATACGAAAGTAACTCTGTTTGTCTGCATGTTTACAACTTAATGGCTGAACAGATTTGGATAACACTTTGCACACCTGTACACTATGCGCTGGATTAGTACATGGGATAGGAAAGTAAAATGTTTTTTTATTTTTTTTAACTTTGCCCACACTAGGAAATTCTCCTGTATCGTGGGTGCGTTTACAAACATATAAACTCACATACACAAACAGCCAGACCCGGAACAACTATCTACAGATAGTTGTACCAGGGGGGCTCCTCTCTAAGCCCGAAGTCTGTAGTTTCGGGCTTAGTTGCGGGCGTATTTTACTCCGTATCACCTAAACACTAAGAATTAATGACAACACGATTTGATAGTTACTGTCAAATCGTGTTATCATTATTCATTCTTAGTTCGGGTTCGGAACTAATCGTAAGTCCGTAGGTGATACGGAGTAGAATACGCCCGCAACCTTGTTTGTTATATCTATGCCCGCAACTAAGCCCGAAACTACGGACTTCGGGTTAAGAGAGTAGCCCCCCAGGTCTGGCTGTTTGTGTCGTCGAACTAAAAGAAAATCGAACCCACGACACGCAGCGCAGCAGCCATACGCTCAACCACTGCGCCAACCGTGTCGTCTAATTTGGATCACCTTCACATGCATGATGTAAAGGTGGACCAAATTAGTCGGCGATCCACTTTACCATACTTTCTCATATTTTATAAATAATGTAAATATCCTTGAGCTACATTAGTAGGTACACTTGACTGCCCTAAGCTCAACCTTCTGATGGAGCTATGAAGGACAGCTGTTGACCGCGTTTATCGACAAACACCTTGCAAGGACGAAGCACACTTACCTTATAATATAAAATTACAAGTGACCGAGGTTATTTCTGAATACATATGGTTTTTACATATTTGAGAGTCACCGCGGCCCTAGAACGTAAAGGGCTTTAGAAGGAACACGGATGGGTTTTAGTCAGTAAGAGTCTGACACGCCCATCCGCTCCACCCAGAGCGGAAGAAGTGATGAGATGATTTCCCATCCCTAAAAAAAAAGGTGTACCTACTAACTATATTGTTATACAACTCGTTTGTTTTTCACCAGGTGTAACTAACTTCATTTCGCGTCCCGGCTATCTCTATTCCTTTCAGAGGCCTTACACAAAGCGCCCTCCTATCAGTGAATGTGATTGTCGAAATGCAGAATACAAGGAACTAATCACGAGACATTTCGACAGCGTTTGACAATTCCGACATGTTTGACGTTTTGACTATAGCCTTCGTCACGCTACCGCTGACAGAATGTCACTATGGTTGCCTGGAAGAGAGCGCGGATTAATTAATAATTAATTAATTAAGCATAAGCTTCTCAGACACGGCATTTTCACTTTAATAGTTGTGATGATAGTTTACCAGCCTTCCAAAAGTAGGCCCAAAAATATCCAGGGTTACGGAATTTTTTCGAAAGAGTTATCACGGCCCTTGAACGCAAAACGCATTAGGAGGAATCCGGATGGGTTTTTAGTCAAAAGAGTCTGATGAAGATTTGGCCCAAAAATATTCTTTAAATGATAAATGATATTTATTTTGTTAGTAGGGTAAACATAACACTTTTACACGTCAATATTTTTGGGTAATTTTAAACTTGATGAGGCCGGTGTTTCCTAGCTGACTACCCAGAGAAGAAACACCGAAACAAACTCAGAGGTCTAAGGCTCTTAAAGTCCATGCTGGTCAAACATATGATGTAGGTTAATGTCTGAAGTGGTCTTTTGAGGAAAGTACCACACAGAATTGAGTGGACCTAACAGTGCAAGCATTTGTCACTTATCATGTAGCTCAAACTTAAAACCTTAAGGAGCTCAACGACTTGACGAACAATAGCAAAGTAAGGACATTTGGGTAGGCCGTAGAAAGAACTCAAACTGCCGGACTAACATGAAATGAAATGAACCCCTAATATGTTTGCGAGGCTTGTAGATATCACATAACTAATTTGACTCATATTTCAAAGAACATAGAACAACGTACGGCAACATTATTCCCGCATTGGAATTCTACTTGCAATGCACCGATGCTCAAAAACAACAAGTAAATAATACGTTTTGAAAACCAAGCTGCTTTGAAATATCTACTGTGTCCAATATCTCAACAAAGCATTGCTTGTAAACGTGTTTGTCAAATCCAAGCAAACTAAGTTTCCTATTTCTCCACTTAATCCTTTGAGAATCCGAGACCAAGTTTTAATTAATACTATGAATACTAAAGGGATATTCGAAAAGGATTTACAGTAAAGTCAGTAGCAACTGGAGACTGAAGCTGGATACACTTAATTTACTGAATTCCGATGAATCCAATCTTTGCTGATTTAATTTCAACTGGCGTGTGCCAGAGAGTTTGACTACCACAGGTAAAAGAAAAATGTGTTCAGCCATTAAGGCGTGACTGATTGGCAGACTTCCAAATATCCAATAGAAATATCGAGTAGTAGTAGATTTTATAACATTAGTGGTCGAAATTTGACCATTTTTCACAACGTTTCCAAACGTCTTTTATAATGTGCACAGCAAAGGAGTGGAACTCTCTGCCTGCGTCTGTGTTTCCGAACGCATACAACCCTAATCTCTTTAAAATAAGAGTGAACAGGCTTCTTCTGGGAAAGCTCGCTCCATCGTCGACTTAGTCTCTGTCATCTATGACCTAGACTAAAGTCAAGAGCAAACTCATCTCAAATAAAACAATAAAAATGTTTTTTTTCAGCATTGTTATAAAAATAAAAAAAAATATTTAAGCTTTCTGCACTCCATCTCCATATAAACTTTAACTGTGCCAAATTTCATCTCCCTCCGTCCGCGTAATTTTTGTAAAAAGGGGTACAACATTTTTGCTTCACGTATTAATTTATACTTTAATATAATGGAATACCTATCCTTGTTTTACAAATATTCTTAAACCTGTTGTAGGTAATATAAAACTGAAATTATGAGAAATATGGAATATGTAAATAATCACCAGCAAACGTGGGTCCAATGAATTTTACAAAAACACTTCAGGCTGAATTTATTAAAAAAATAGAAAGAAAGAAAAGAAAGAAGAAAGAAAGAAAGAAAACTAGTTTATTTAGCACACACACAGACACACATTGTAGATACAAATGAAAGACAACTTAATTTTTAAAAAAGAGTTTCCATTACAGAAAATTCTGTGAAATGGAAATTCGAATTAAAATTGCCTTCTCCTAAATAATAACGTTAGACAATAAAGTTCGATTTTAACTTTATTTTGTCAGTACATCCGGATTCTGAATCTATGACAGAGCTAATAATCTAACCATTTCCTTGCAAATGGTTAAAGCTCTGCGATGTTGTAATTAAAAATTAAACGAGAAGTTATTCTGTTGGTTAATTAAGATTAGCTGCTTGCCGGAACTTCTGGTAGTAAAATAAACCATAATTACACAGAGAGATACCCTTTTTTTTTTTTTTTTTAAGGATGGGAAATCATCAAAATGACTTCTTCCGCTCTGGGTGGAGCGAAAGGGCGTGTCAGACTCTTACTGACTAAAACCCATCCGTGTTCCTTCTAAAGCCCTTTGCTTTCCAGGGCCGCGGTGACTCTTTCGAACAAATTCCGCAACCCTGGCAGGCTGTGGCCCTAGCGGGCCCCGTCCAGAGAGATACCCTTGCAGGTACACCTTAACTTCAAAGAATGGTGCTGTCTAAAGGATGGATAATGGTGCTGTCAGAAGCACGGGTTTCTATAATGGTAAAAGACTCTCTGATAATTTAGAACAGTATCCACTGACCAGTAACCAATCTCCCCTGTAATATCCGGTGGATAATGCTTTAACAATACAATTTATTTACCATTCCACTTCTTACCTATTATTATTTTTCTGTCATGGCAAGAAACGGATGGAACGGGCTGACTGCAAAGGAAACTAAACTGAGTAGAATGAGCCAGGATGTGTGGATGAGCAACTACATTGCAAACTCCACTTCTTATCCTGCTATCTTTGCCTTAAAACCTGCAGCCAAAGCGATCTCTGCTACCGAAGAAACCGTAGCGTCTTAGCAGACTAGACCTGCGAGAGAGGCTTCTGCCTCATTAAGACGCCATGGCGACGTCGCCGGCTATGTATCCAAGCCGTTAATATTGAAATGTATGGTACCTAACTCACTTGGCGACGGTTTGGCAACGTCGCCAATTTGAAAGCGTGGTCACGAGCTACGGCTCCCTACGTGACGTCTGGATAATGTAAACGTTGAAACTGCACCTCACTCACTCAGTCGCCAAGCGGCCGCCATTTTGGACGCTTCGAAGTGCGATTTCTTCGACATCCATTCCTGACGATGTGAAGGAACTGACTGTTGAGACGCCATGAACACTCGACATAGCAACCTGCAGTCGCCAGAGGTAGCGAGGCCTGCGCCGCTGGCGATGTCGTCATAGCATCTTAATGAGGCAGAGTTCTTAGCCGTGAGTTTGTCATCTGCTTAATCGGACTTATCGGCCTGTGGTGGCCTTAAGAAAAATAATAGCCTCCAGCCAAGGTTTTAGACGAAGAATAATTAAATTTGCCGCAGGCAGAGAATTTTTAAACCACCCTGTAGACCGATTCTTCTACCTCCATCGAACGTCTCCGGAAAACTAAACTATTATAAAGCGGATACGCACCCAAAAATACTCGACTTTAAATCCGGGTATTCTTCTATGGCTGGCTCCAACTTGGTGTATGTATCCAAAGAAGTTGTCCAGGTCATCCAGACCCTTTATGCCCTCGTCCAGGGTGTTCATGACGTTGTTGGCGTGTTCAGCTAGCTCCATCGAGTTGATTTGTTCTTCCTTCGTTCGGCATTGGCGGAATTTTTCGAACATATTTAGCAGATCTTGGTTTTCTTCGAATAATCTGAGGAAGAGAGAAGATTAATGTTAGTAACGCTAACATTTTGTAACGCTGTTTTACCTGAAAGGTTACACAAAAGTTATAATAATTCTTTCCACATGACGGAATGTACAAAGTGTTGTGTTTGTCCGAAAACAGCGTTAGACGAAAATCCAATATTACAATATCAGGATGAAGTTTAAAATTTTTCCAACCTTTTCTTTTGAAAAACTCACTGGTACTCAATTTTTGAAGTGAAAACTTCTTTAGCGGCGTTGTGCAGTTTTTGGGATGGGTAAAAAATTTTAAACTCGCGTCAGGACATTTCGATCAGGTCACGCCTGATCGCTAACGTCCTGACACTACGTTGCAAAATAAATAAATGCAGTAAACAAGTAACCTTATGATATCTTCTTTCTTTCTATATCCAAGAGGAGACATCAGAAGACAGGGGTGTCCAAAACAAGATGGAGTGACGATATCCGTCTACCCCTAGGATCATACTGGACCAGAATTGCAGGAGACCGAGTTCAATGGAGAGAGCTGGAGGAGGCCTATACCAAGAGGCACGCCGAACTGCGAGATATGTTATAAGAATAAAAAATATATATTAAATCAAAAATGTCAAATTGCATATATGTGGTTCGGAATAAAAAGGCTTTATTATTATTACCACTATTTCGTTGTACATAAAGTTAAAATAAAAAAAATATGATAATCAGTCGAAGGAATGCGTCAACAACTCAACAGCACCCGGTATCGATATTATTGCAGGTACTTTCTTCCAGTTCAATTCCTGCCCAAGGGTTGTTAACGTCCATTACTCGCTATAAAATTCGCTGAAGCATTAACTGCGTTTATATCTGGATTAAACTAAAGCATTTTAACGAGGTATATTGCATTCTTTATCTTTTTAGGGTTCCGAACATCCGTAATAAACGGAACCCTTATAGGATCACTAGGGTGTCTGTCTGTCCGTCTGTCACAGCTGATTTTCTCCGAATCAACTGGACCGGTTCAGTTGATATTTGGTACACATATAGGTAATCTTCTGACACTCAAACGCGGACGCGTAACAACAACAAAAATATTTTATTAATTATTTAAAAACATTCCATTCCGAAGGTATTAGAGAAAATAGATGAAAATTTACCATTTCCACCCTTCTTATTTCCGAAACTACTGAGCCTCCAATTTTGAAAGAAATATAGATAAATAGGCCTTTACCGATTACAGTCGGTCGATTCTGTAAACCTCTTACCGTGAAAACTCAGGTGGAGTGAGCGCGAAGTGAACTGTCATTTAATCTTGTTTTTTTTTATTTTTTTTATCAGTGATGGGTTTGCTCTTGACTCTTGTCTAAGTCATAGACGACAGAGACAAAGTCGACGATAAAGCCAGCTTAGCCAGAAGAAGCCTGTTCACTATAATTTTGAAGCGATTAGGGTTGTATGCGATAACATGAATTGACAGCTCACTTCATGATCACTTCACCCAAGCCTTCACTTTCACATGTTTACAGAATCGCACTGCAGGAATACCTATAAAAAGCCTATGATTTTAAAGTAACACTAAAATCATTCGGAACCCTTTGTACGCGAGTCCGAGTCGCACTTGACCGGTTTTATAAACGAGGAGTAGGTATATAATTTAAACCCGTGCGAAATTTAAGCGGGTCGCTAGTAATAATAGTAATAGTATAAATGGTTCTTGTGTAGTACCTACACACGCATATACATATTGTACCCACCCTATTTCTGCGGTATATTAAATACTTATTCTTTCTATAAATGTATTAAGAAAGTGAGCAGAAAATCGCACTCTCACTGAAAACGATTCAATAGTTATAGACAATTGGCCTAGAAACTAGAATCTAATAAGGGTATATTCTATAGAGGCGGCAGCGGTGAAATTGGCTTCATTATCTATGTAGCTAACTGCTTGTACTTATTCTTTAAAGCAGTGGTTCCGAACCTGTGGTCCACGGACCACTAGTGGTCCGCAAGAGCTAAAATATGGTCCGCGAAAAATTTAAAATTTTAATCTTTTCACTTCAAAAATTTCATTGATGCAAACTGATTTTAAGTTTCTATCAGAAATATTATCTTTTCTATGACAATGCTCTTTACCTTTGATTACATATGTAGGTAGTTTTTAAGCTACAAGTTTTGAATAGGTGTCTATATTGTTTAGGATAAAAGTTTTTTTTAAAGATAAGCACAGTTTAATTTTCTTTTTTGGATTTCTAATAAATCAATGTGGTCCCGGGTCAAAAAAAGGTTGGGAACCACTGCTTTAAAGGGTAGACTGGCTTTAAACGTAATCTGTTAAAAATAAAAATCGTACGTGCAATAACCTGGTCGTCCGTGTGCAGATTGCTTAAGGTTTGCTTCACAAGAGGTGGTTTTTTACTAAGTCTACGTTACGTTTTTTTTTTTGCGTCATTTCGGTACTGCCAAACAGTAATAAATAGCTTATGACGTAACGACATGTACGAGCTGACATTCAATTTGTTGGTAGATTGGCAAAGGGTTGAAAATAGGTACCCATGAAAATAAATTACGTTAAGTGACCAATTCTGCATAGGAGACGGGTCCCGTTAAGGCCAAAGCCTACCAGGATTGCAGAATTTGTTCGAAAGAGTCACCGCGGACCTGGAACGCAAAGGGCTTTAAGGGAACACGGATAGGTTTTAGTCAGTAAGAGTCTGACACGCCCTTCCGCTTCACCCAGTGCGAAAAAAGTCATTTGATGAATTCCCATCCTTAGGAAACAAAAAAAATAGCGGCATTTT
Source organism: Mamestra brassicae (assembly GCA_905163435.1). Classification (NCBI taxonomy): domain Eukaryota; kingdom Metazoa; phylum Arthropoda; class Insecta; order Lepidoptera; family Noctuidae; genus Mamestra; species Mamestra brassicae. Next base: position 1,617,194 of record LR990999.1, on the reverse strand, counting down.
GGGTGTGCCGTCAGAAGTGAAAACTAACTAAAATGCCCAACGCGCCTCGCGATCCGCATTAAATATCTCGAAAACGGTAAGTCCAATCGCAAAAACAACCAAAATTTGGACTCCCTTTATACAACCCCGTAGTAAGATACATAAGACCTTAACTCATAAAAAAAAACTTAAATTAACCCACAGTTCCCTTACCCCCTACTAGTAGAATACTAAGTTATACAAAGAGGTGTCGGTTATGATAACAGTGTCGCGAGTTAGATAGTTTCTTCCCATCTCAAAAATCCCCAACGCGCCTAAAAATGTTTTCACTTCAAAAAAGTGACCGACTCTAAAATAGTCGTGAAAAACAAAGCTATTCCTTATATTATGTCAATGAATTAAAAGTTTTCATGTCACACTAGCAAAACAGATGGTGGCTGACTTTCAAGTTGAAGCAATCATCACCAAGGTTTTTAGTCAATAAAGAAATAACTGGAAAGTATTCAATAATTTATGAAAATGATGGAACGCATTAGTAGGTGCCAGTTACTTAAATACTGAATGTCTCACAGCCCCACAGAGACGTCAATAAACTGAACGTGTAATAAGAGCGGGGGCGTTAAAGTTACTTTATAGTATAGCCAGTATAAACAACACAAGAAGCGACATATTCAAGAAAAAATCAACTAACGCTATTGACTTTTTCTGCAATTCAACTTCAGTTGATTCGGCCCAATAAGCTTCAATATTGAATCCTGTCACGAATAACTGAGCAAGCTTCGAATTCCATTCACAAACTCTAATTGTATCTGTAAATTCAAACATGTTGACACACACGTCAAGAGTTGCCCAGTATGTAGCCAGCCTAACGCGTTTGTTAAACAGTCTCGGCACGTCTACCCATCACGAGAGCGGGCCCCGTTAGACCGAGGTTACCCACCCCTGCCAAGTGGAGAAGGGGTAGCCAACTTATACGTGTATATTCTATTACCCTACATTGTAGAGGTATAATCAAGTTATTTGCCCCTTATACCGTGTATATTTTTTCAATCAAATAAGCCAACGAAAATGAGTTTATTCAGCCGAAGGTAGGAGGGATTTGCATAGATATCTTATTTGGAGAGATTTGCTCAGTTTTAGCTCTGAGCCTCGATAATAACAATAAAAGACTTCTTTTGCAAAATTAAATTATCTACTTTTCAAGGACAAAGAAATGAGCTAGAATATTCATGTGGAATAATTACTTTGGGCAGCCATTTTTATTTTTATCATACTATTTTTTTTAAACGCTCAAACATACAAAGGTTCATACTTTTATCTTCAACAATGTCGAACTCCCATACAAACTTTCATCCCCTATTTCAACCCTTTTAAGTCCTTTTGTGATGAAAGGTAGCTTATGTCCTTCTTCAAGGTCTAATCTATCTCTGTACCAAATTTAATCAAAATCGGTTCAGTGGTTTAGGTGTGAAAGCGTAAAGACAGACAAGTTACTTTCGCATTTTAATATTAAGTATGGAAAGTATGGATTAGTCTTCTTCACTTTTTACTGAGGTGACATTATAATGAAAAGTAAGCGTCTGAAATAAATTGAATAGCAAACTGACACGGGGCGGCGTATTGATTTCAATGAACTTCCATTAAGCTCTTAAGATGTTTTAAGTTAAATTATTCTCGGGAGCTTTGAGACAAAGTCCCAAAATAGATTGTACAGTGTCTATTTATATAAAACTTAAATGCTTTTTGATGACACTTCAAAAGATTACTGTGAATTGGATTAAAGTTTAAACAATTTCCCAATTCATCATTTAGTGTTCTTCAAAAGATTTTCATTTTCATGAAAGTAATTCAAGAGCGTTGTATGAAATACCTCACGGCGGCGTTCTTATTAAATTTATTTTACGCGCCTTGAAATATGTTCTTAGCAACTTATTGTAGGATCGTGCTCGCGAGTTTTATGATATTACCAACAGGCGTTTTCAAACTATTACACGACTTCTCAAGATATTATTTATTTAAGGTAATTGATACAAGTACTTTATTCAGAATAGTAGTCCTCTTATTCTAAAAGAAACGCTGTCAACATTTTAATTTCAATTCTTATCACAAAGTAACATGCGTATTTTTGACAACTAGACATCTATTTAATCCTTTGAACTATAATAAAAACTTAGATTAAACGTCCTTCAAACCCTTTAAAAACAAGGACCTTTTAATCTTTTCTATAAAACTGAGCTTTATCAGTAAAGTTTTAGCGATTAAAATGGCTTGAAAGGCTGTTGTTGTAAGAACGGTTTAGTGGGCTATAAAGTATTTTATGGAGGGCTGGACAGCATGTGCCTAAGAACAGAGTAATATGAAGTTGTTCTAGTTACTTAAAGTTTATGTTGACATTATTATGAAGCATAAACCGTATCAATTACGAACGTGACCTTGCTCTGTTGCGTGTTTTAAAAACTTGTGCAGAGAGAGAGCGTGAGGTATAAGTTTGATGGCTAATATAAAAATATGAGGCGTTTTACTAGCACTGAATGTAGTCAGAACTCGTAGCTTGTAAGAACAGCCTTGCGAGTCGCGGTTTTGGGTAAAGCAACGCTTGCCGAGGTCGGTCTGTGGATGGGTGACCATTCATAACTATCCAGGTTCCGCCGTGCCTCGGAGAGCATGTTAAACCGTTGATCCAGGCTGTCATTTATCGATCTTTGACAGTCGTTAAGGATAGGAAAGACAGAAGCCAGAAAATCTGACACTAGTTTTGACAAGGGGTACCCGTGTTATCCAGTTAATTACTGGGTTGTGGAGGTCAAACAGGCAGTCGCCTTGTGTAAAATACTGGTATTTAGTTGCATCCGGTTTGACTGGAAGCCGACCCCAATATAGTAGAGAAAAGGCAAAATTTGTACATAAACTTTGAAAATAGTAATAAACCTTTAATGTTCTTGTGTTTCAAGATTAAATTTTTTTTTGTTATAATTAATTTAACCACATAATTCATCGGATAACTCAACCTTAAATCGTAAGAAGAATTTGGTGGCTTGATTAAAAACGCTTCAGGAAGTTTGCAGGAGAATTAAATTCGCCTGGAATTATGCATGTTAATCCTTTGAGACCACCGAGCATACACGATCTTTCTGAGGCAAAATTTAACCATAAAGGATAATCTTAGCTTCAAACTGCTTAAATAAGAAGTCAAATTTCAATTGGTATACACAAAGTTAAATTAATCGTGCTATATAATGAAGAAAAGCAAATAAAATATAATACAAAAACTTTTTCACCTTACCAGAAACTCCTGTAGGCAGAGGAAACTTTTTCTTCGTAGCAAACGGAGTTGGAGCGGATTGCTATGATAAATACGGCAGGCGGTATAGCTGTTTTCTATTTATTTACGTGTAAAGGTAGAGTCTCATAAGTTCATAGTAGGATACACCTATTAACCAACATCTTATTAAATAGCTCAACAACAATGAGCTATTTTATCTTTTCTACTCAAACGACCTTTGATGTAGTCGCAGTACCTACCTAGGTATGTATAAATAAAGGATAACGAATATTAATTCCTGTCTTAATGATAGTCAATTTTGTTAGATAACCCTCATATTAATCTTGAATTAACCCTGTTCTTCTCAAAATGTTTTGAATTGTCCTCCTATATTTATACATTGATTCAGAACATATTCCGTAATTCCTTAATAAGGTTATAAGAAAAAGTCATACGCTTAAAAAAAAAACCCTAATGAAAAATTGCCTCTGATATTTAATTTAATAAGAACCTCACATTTCCAAGAACCGATACAACGAAGGCTTCTTGGCCTTGAATAGAAGACTGAAAACAAAAAGAAAATACAGCAAAAGATTCTTACTTTTATCAACACTGCAAAGAAGCCCTAGAACCCAGAGGTCTAGAACCCTAGCTACCCGTAGTGGCTATTTACCTGGCTGGCAACTGGGTCAAGACCACTCCACGCTCGATAGGCGTACCGTCCGCAAATTATTGAGTCCCATGCAAAAATACCGTTCGCAAAAACAGCGACGTACTTAAGCCTCAATTACTGTGAGTACTGATAGAAAATTCTGGAGGACGTTGGACTATTTTCGGAGGACTATCTTCGAGAGTGTTTTTGCTATCCGTACGAGCGTTTAGCAGGGATACTCAACCTTTTTTTGCTTGTATATGGATGGAGGCCTGGCAATTTATCCGGGCCGCTGATGACGACCCTTTTACAGGAAGGTGTAATAAATGTTAACCGCAGGTTAAGCCTCTACGCCTTTGCGGTGTGGAGATACGGAATGTTTGTTAAACTGTTATTATATAAATCATAGGTGAGTTAGTTTGTGAAGACACAGTAACTATTTTACACTCTCACCTACAAACAAACAAACAAAGGTAAGTCCGCGGGTTGCTACGCCGTGCTACGCCGTAGCATGCCTACGAAAGGGTTACCAACCTTCTGCCTTGTGATGAAGTCAGGGATATTTTCATTTCGTTAAATTACTTCAATTTCAATTCAATTCATTTATTCAATGACGATTCTAACATCGTGTTTGAATTTCCATAACTAAATACATAAATAACCATCATCCATGCAATCCATATTAAATCATTACAAATCCAAATTAAATAAGAATTAAAAAACAAAAAAATACTAAAACAAAAAATATATAAAAATTAATGTCAATTCATAAATTACAATAAAGGTTCAATTTCAAGTCCATAAAGTTTATAGTTAATCAATAGAATAAAGACATTTGTTTAACAAGAACCGTTTAAGCTTATTCTGAAACCCACTTGTATAAAGTAGACTTTTTATTTCTGTTGGCAGCTTATCGAACATTTTCACTGACTTGTGGTACTTGTGTGGTTATATAAAACTTTCATAAACATATATTATATAGCTAAATAAGATATAGAAACGACTATATCATATAAAATAAACGAACAATATCCCAGGGCAAAAATAATACGCAAAAACTCTCCACTAATCAAAATAATCTCGACCCTATAAAACAAGGACGCAATAACACTAAAATGTAAATTCACTAATCCGAAGCTTTTTCTCATAAAAACACTGATTTATTCCTTTGACCTCGAACACTTACTTGTAGATAATATTTCTTTATTATTTTGACTTATTATTTGGGCCTTGTCAATATTATTGAGGCCTTGGAATACTGAAGGTCGCAGGTATATTTTGATCCTTCTCGAATAACGTATAAGAGATTAAAGAAATGGAGGATTGCAGATAATAAAATATAAATAAGAAAGTACTTTGAATAGGAATACCTACTTTACAAGATATTGCTTTGAGAATACTTTAAGATAGGTTTGTTTAAAAAATATATAATACATACGTCTGTCGGGATCACTAGTAAGTGATCCCGACAGACGTTGTTCTGTCCGAACGTTTGCTTTGTGTCTGATGAAACAATCGATTGCAGCGCCACCTACCGGGTCCAATTGTGAATCTAAACCATCCTCGAATCCACTTGAACACACACAAAAAAAATCATTCAAATGACATACATTAAATATTTTTTTATTTTAAATTTTATTATTGTTTTTTAAAGTGAATATACAACTTAATATCCTGTGAATATTTCAAGCGTCTACCTGTTGCCGTAAATAATATCGAGCATAAAACGGCAAAATAATCACGTTTATTGTATGGGAGCCCCACTAACATATTTATTATATTCTGTTTTTAGTATTGGTTGTTATAACGCTAACAAAAATATATCATCAGTGAAAATTTAAACTGTCTAGCTATCACGGTTCATGAGACACAGCCTGGTGACTGAGAGACGGACAGTCTTTGGGTACGGAACCCTAAAAAACGTTTTCATCATCATACACATAAAAGTTCTAAATGAAATAAATGCTTCGACTTTACTCTTTAATTAAGTAAAGGAATTGAATTAAAAATACTCTCATAAAAGTTTGAGTTCAACTGCGTTCCACATCAAGTTACCTGCTTTCTTAATCAAATAACATCTTGTCTGCTAGAAATGGACTCAATATTGTAACGTAATTTATATGCAGTCGACGGAGAAAAGTGAACGTAAAAACTTAAAATGAAAGGAGAAAATAATGTTAGACGTTTTTTATTGTAACTTTCTAGATTAAATAACAAGGAGTCCCCCATTCCTTGTTATTTAATCTAGAAAGTTACAATAAAAATGTTGTTATTTGTCAAGATACGAGTAAATATGTTGGAAAGAGTTGTATATTAATATTATTCACTAGATATATTATAATAATATCTTAATATACATATATATTTCTTGTGTACATGTGTATGTCACTGAACTCCACCTAAACGGCTCAACCGATGTTGATGAAATTTTTTGAGTGTGTTCAAGGGGATTCGAGAATGGTTTAGATTTACAATTGGACCCGGTAGGTGGCGCTGCAATCGATTTCTATAATTTTTCGTCAGACACAAAGCATACGTTCGGACAGGACAACGTCTGTCGGGACCACTAGTATATTATATGACTTTCAACATATTTGACTGGTCTGTTGGTCGAGTGGTTAGTGACCCTGACTGCTTAACCGGAGGTCGTGGGTTCGATTCCCACCCAGGACAAATCTTTGTGTGATGAGCATGATCATTTGTTCTGTGTCTGGGTGTAATTTGTCTATAATATGTATGTATTTAGAAATATACATATAAGTATGTTTATCAGTTGTCTGGTTGCCATAGTACAGGCTCTGCCTAGTTTGGGATCGGATGGCCGTGTGTGAGTTGTCCCAAGATATATATTATTATATTATATTATATATTTCAGCCAATTGTGTCCCACCGCAGGGAAAAAGCCTCCCTTTCTTCCTTCCATTGCTCCCGGCTTTGAGCAAGTGTGGACCAATCCTGCCGATATTCACTAGAATTTAAGTAAAATTGTATTGTGACTAACTCTATGGACTCAGGTGTCCAATAAAAACTTTCCATTATATTCTATTCTTTCCCTCTTGTGACTATCTTTCCACTAAACATCGCTGTGTACACTGAAGTCAGTCATGAATTTAGTTGTTTGTGTACTTTAATATTCTTTATATTTAAGCTTGTCATAAATCGATTTGTCCTTTTTATTTTAATGACAACAAAGTAAAAGTAAAATACTGTAAAAGCTATAATAGGTTGGCAGAACATTTATAAACAGTTTTTAAGGATGGGAAATCATCAAATGACTTCTTCCGCTCTGGCTGGAGTGGAAGGGCGTGTCAGACTCTTACTGACTAAAACCCATCCGTGTTCCTTCTAAAGCCCTTTGCGTTCTAGGGTCGCGGCGACTCTTTCGAAAAAATGCCGCAACCCTGGCAGGCTCTGGCCCTAGCAGGCCCCGTCTTTTATGCTGACATCTCTTTGAGGCGCGCGTGAAACACAACGCGCAATCAACCCGGGTCTGGTGGTGATCGGACAGCGAGCCACCCAATGCTCACCGTCCGCAGGCCCGCGCCTACGGTGGCCGGGGATCGCCCTGCGACTCCCGACGCCCGGGGCGTCTTCTCCTGTTATTTATAAACAGTCTAGATTTCTTAAAGGGTTTGTGTTTGGTCTTATTTGATGGCAATAGGCTATCCTTTTTTTTTTAAGGATGGGAAACCATCAAATGACTTCTTCCGCTCTGGGTGGAGCGGAAGGGCGTGTCAGACTCTTACTGACTAAAACCTATCCGTGTTCCTTCTAAAGCTCTTGGCGTTCCAGGGTCGCGGTGACTTTTTCGAACAAATTCCGCAACTCAATAGACTATCCCTATCTCATGAAACGGCGAAATGTGGATATAAATAAGTACACGTTTGCTTAACTAAATCAGGTAAGATATTACGGAAAACGTTTATTGCTTATGTGGTGAGCATAACCACAAGCTACAAAAACTTTTGAATTCGTGATGACATAACAAATAATTATTTATTTATTGCACATAATGTACACACAGTTACAGAATCAACTAAACTTTGTGAGTACATTACCCTGTTAGGGCACAGCAATCAACTTATAGCTAGTGATAAAAAAACCTGATAAAAAATTATGTTAAAGCATCATAGCGAAAAGCTTCTCTACGTGCCACTGCCTAGTTCGATCTAGCCCGTCCCTAGCTGTCCTCCCCCCAGCGACGCCCTAAGCCGAGGCCCGTACCCCACAGGGGGTGCCCTTAGCGATAGTCGCTTAGTTTGTAAGTTTTTATAAGCCTTGGCTGGAGGCTTTAATATTATATTAAAGCCCGGTTAAGCAGTCGACAACCTTATAGGTTGAACTGCGAGACGCCACTCACAAAAAAAAAACGTGCCACTGCCATCATGATTTCGCTGTGAGAGAGAGACGGAGCTATAATAGCACTATTCCTTTTGCACAACATATATGGTAATATCTACATAGTACAGAGAAGGTCTTTGTAAGCAACCGTGCGTGGAATTGGAGCCCGATTCCACCCATCAGTCTCAGATGTAAACAACGTAGGTACACTAAGCCTATCACAGTTTACAGGTTTCTACATTCCCAAAGGTGAGGTAATCCCCGAGTCACACTTTAGAGAAGGTTATATCGTGAGGCCCATAGAGCATGGAACCACCGCGCCGACAATTAGATACGCCATTGCTAATTATAATCGAACTCCTTGCGGGGAGCTCGAAGCCTGTCGATCTTCAAAGTTAAGCAAAGCTTGCCGGTCCGTGGATGGGTGACCAATCATTGCATACCGAGACTCCTCCTTGTCTCAGAAAGCACGTTGGTCCCCGTTGTCAATATAGATCTTTGATAGTCGTTACGGGTACTCAAAAGCCAGCGAATCTGCTACCACTTCAGCTAAGGGGTGTCGTGTTACGTTACTGGGTTGTGAAGATCAGCCAAGGCGCTCCATGTAAAATACTGGTATTCAGCTGTATCCACACAAGAAGTAGACCCCGACAAAGTTGGGAAAAGACTAGGCAGATAGAAAGCAATGTGCGCTGAACAGCTTTCGGCAGATATACCTAGCCAACACAGGCTGTCAAGGGGACACTTTAGGGCACCATGTTGCTAACATTTTTTGTTTGTTGAAGTGTCCTCTTCCCATATATTATGCATGTTGGACCGCGAGAAACGATTTTGAAGAAAAAAAAAACAAAATGGTGGCTGGGGGCTATGCCAGCTCCCATAGAAAAATGTTCGATCCCCTTTCTATGAGAAAATGGCGACACTCACTAAAAGATCTTTGTGCCACCCTATGTAGTGTTTCCTTCATCTATCTTTTCTGTTACTTATAACGGCCGGTCTCAATAACATATCTACCTTTAACCAACTGTTTAATTTGTTACCAACAGTAGCTGAAACGTCATGTTTGCCTTTCTAATATGACGTTTTAGCTACTATTGGTAGCTAATTTAACAGTTGGTTCCTCCGCAACCCTGGTTCTTTGAACCCTTGCTATGTGATTCTCAGCTATTTTCAAAGATTGAAAACGGAGGTATTCCAATAAAATGTTCCTTCACAGTTCAAACTGTCAGAAGTAGTGTGTAACTGAACAGAATTGGGTTCAGTTATCAATATGAACTCGCTCAGAACTATTTTATGAAACTATCGCATTACATTGGTGTCGGATTTGATTTGATAGAGAAAACTCGCTTAGAATCTTCATAAAGAATGTTTCATTCTAGCTTGCATATTACAGACGACTAGAATAGCGAATCTGAGAATATGAATGCAAATAAAGCTGGGTTGAGAACAGTAAACTACGAGGATTTTTATCCACGTTCAGACAATTTTACATGGGCACTGAACTCGTGAAAATGGAGAATGAGATTTCTAGTAAATTACTCATGAAGATTAGGTGCATTTTCATTAGGAAATCTGCCAAATAGAGTGTTGTTTTTAAAATTTAATCCAGTCTGTGATTTTAGACAATCGATAAGAATTATTATTTTGTGTTGTTGTCTTACTATTTATTGTAATGCTCGCGACTTCGTACGTGCGAATCCCGTTTCTTCCCGTTTCCCTAAGAATTTCCCGATCCCGTATAGCCTATATCCTTCCTCATGAATGCGGCTATCATATTGTACCACCAGCGGACTCACGCTAGTGCTACTTAGTGATATTATTATAAAATGAAACTATCTTTAAGGTTTAAACTTCATAATATATTTGGCATCTGCCTTCAAAGAACGTCGGTACCGGCGTCCCACATAAAAACAAAACATATTTTTATATTCCTATTTCAAATCCTTTTTTACTTTTCGCCGACGCTTCCAAAGGGCTACCTTGTCTGCCAGAGACCTGGAGCCAAGGATATCCTCCTCACAATACACAAAAAGAATTTTCTAAATCCGACTGTTATTTCCAGAGATAAATGCGTTCAAACAAACAAATAAACTCTTCAGCTTTATTATATTTGTATATAGATTCAACGAACGTTTTTGGGGTCAAGAATCTTTCATACAGCGAGATAACAAAAGCCATACAATATTCCAAATTTTAAATAAAACATAGATACAAGTTACCATAGCCAGGTTAAACAGGCAATGTAACACGGGTAGACAATGGCCTGGTTAGGGAGAGGGAATTGAGAAGTAAGGAGGTTAGTTAGTAGGTAGTAGATACGTTTTCGTGAGATATTCACGGCATTTACCCGAGCCTAGCCGTTGGCAATATCTTGTTAGCTTATAAAAATACTTCTACGTAATTCTATACAATGCTCTGCCCTACTACGGTCCACTAGCTAGTTAATGAAAGCAGAACAAGATAGGGTAGATCATGGCCTGATTTGGGGTACTATTAGGGCTCCCACACATAACTGCGAATTCGCAACGCATCGCGAATATCTGCGAGCTCGCACGTACAAGTTCCTGCGATTGCGGCGTCGTATCGCATCGCATCGCGGTTTTGTGTGGGCGCCCTTAATAGCGGTAGCATGATCACGGGATAATTTTCGACGCGGGCCATAATCGTTGGCTAAATCTAACAGCTCATAAAAAAAAACTACTACGTACCGGGACAACATACCAACACAGAAGTCAGCACACTACTTCTACAGTCAAAGCTCTGTGCTACTAACTGCGTTCCACTAGCTAGTTAACAATACAATAGTGGAACGAAGCATCCGCTGGCAAAACCTAACAGCTAATAAAAATACTATCAGCTACCAGGACAACATACCAATACAGAAGTCAGCATACTACTTCTACACAATGCTCTGTGCTACTACGATCCACTAGCTAGTTAACAACACAATAGTGGAACGAAGTATTCGCTGAGACAGCTAATAAAAATACGACCAGGACAACATACCAACACAATAGTGGAACGAAGCATCCGCTGGCAAAACCGAACAGCTAATAAAAATACTACCAGGACAACATACTAACAAAGAAGTCAGCACACTACTTCTACACAAAGCTCTGTCCTACTACGTTCCACTATCTAGTTAACAACACAATAATGAAACGAAGCATCCGCTGGCAAAACCGAACAGCTAATAAAAATACTACCAGGACAACATACCAACACAGAAGTCAGCACACTACTTCTACACAAAGCTCTGTCCTACTACGTTCCACTATCTAGTTAACAACACAATAATGAAACGAAGCATCCGCTGGCAAAACCGAACAGGTAATAAAAATACTACCAGGACAACATACTAACAAAGAAGTCAGCACACTACTTCTACACAAAGCTCTGTCCTACTACGTTCCACTATCTAGTTAACAACACAATAATGAAACGAAGCATCCGCTGGCAAAACCGAACAGCTAATAAAAATACTACCAGGACAACATACCAACACAGAAGTCAGCACACTACTTCTACACAAAGCTCTGTCCTACTACGATCCACTAGCTAGTTAACAACACAATAGTGGAACGAAGCATCCGCTGGCAAAACCGAACAGCTAATAAAAATACTACCAGGACAACATACCAACACAGAAGTCAGCACACTACTTCTACACAAAGCTCTGTCCTACTACGATCCACTAGCTAGTTAACAACACAATAGTGGAACGAAGCATCCGCTGGCAAAACCGAACAGCTAATAAAAATACTACCAGGACAACATACCAACACAGAAGTCAGCACACTACTTCTACACAAAGCTCTGTGCTACTGCGTTCCACTAGCTAGTTAACAACACAATAGTGGAACGAGGCATCGTTTATGTGACGAGCTCTTTCATGTTCTGCCTCAATGCGACGAACAACAGAACTCTGATCAACTCGGTCGACGCGAGAATAATGGACGCTGTGTTGTAGACTGTTTGTTAGTACTTAGATAGTAGTAGGTACTTTGTGAAATTGTTGTGTGAAGGAGGATAGTGTTTAATTAAAATCAACGTTGTTGGGCTCTGTTTCAACCAATTAGCTCTTTAATACTAGGTACTGCTACCTCGTTGGCCTCGGGGTACAACGAGTAACAGAATAAACGCAATACCTTAAAAGGGGGGGTTTGAACAACCTTTACTATGGGACCAACACCGAAATCGCGCAAAAAAGAATCGACTTTCTCCATACATTTCGCTAGTGTACTAAATAGCTGATTTTTCTTTCGCAATTTCGGGGTTGGTCTCATAGTAAAAGTTGTATATAATGATGAGTACAATGACCCCTTAAGAGGAAATGCGTTTATTCTGTTACACGTTGTATATAAACATATACAGCCCTCCACAAACCCCAGTTTCACTACCGCCAACTAAGCTTAAACTAAGTACCTACGGGACTTCCTCTAAGTTTAAAATACTTGAGTTTATGAACTCGGCGGTATTATACAAAGTTAGTATAAGTTCGATACTTAATTAAGTATACTAACGTCATCCCCAAAGTTCTACTGTAAATCAGTTACTTTATAGTGGTGTCTAAGTAATTTCTGCTGTACGAAGTCTTTAAAATCGCGACCTTGAAGCCAGGACAGGTACACCAACAATGACATTTTTCATACTTGTTAACATAATAATAATAACGTTTATTGGTCAAAAACAGAACTTAGCCTACTACAGTTTCAATACTAAAAACATAACATATAAGAGGCTTCTAATCTAAATGATGATGTTTTATGTGTTGATGAGTCTATACGCAAATAGGTAATTTTTTAAATGTATTAGCCCAAGATAGCTCAACTTAGCTCTTGGTCAACAATCGGTTCTAATAGGAATGTTTCCTGGATTAAATAATAATCAACAATATTTTCGTGACAGTACAAAGCCAACAGAAGAAGACGCCCCGGGCGTCGGGAGTCGCAGGGCGATCCCCGGTTACCGTAGGCGAGGGCCTCGGACGGCGAGCGTTGCACACGCTCCTCAAAGACATGTCAGCATAGAAGACGGGCCTGCTAGGGCCAGAGCATGCCAGGGTCGCGGAATTTGTTTAAAAGAGTTACTGAGGCCGCGCGCGCTGCGGGTCTAAAACATGATAATAATAACATCATTATCATGGCTTACAAAAAAATATTTTTTAGGTTGCCCTGTTTTAAACGGTTTTATGTAGATCATTATCACCGTCTCTCGTACCTGTCAGACAGTCCATAATTTCGTAGTCTATGAGCCATGATAACATGCTGCGAACCTGATACATAACACGTCTGATACAAGCTAAACTAAAATAAAGGTGTAAGGGGAATAGGAGGAAGCTTTGAGGGTGATTGGGGTCTACAAAATCCAATTTGGGAAACCGTCAACGTCACCTGCACACTGTCCAAACTGCGGGTGATTGAGGGATCGATGAATTGGGAGCAAGGGGTTGATTCCCGAAACAAATATGTATGTGTATAAGGTCTGTACATACACATGTGTACATAAATAAATTAATTATAGTGACAATTTTTAATGTCAAAATGACAGCTTTTGCTTGTGAATGTGTTAATATAAAAAAAACAATTGTTTTTTTTTGTCTGATTCTGCTGTGCATGTCTGCTTGTTCCGGCTATTTTTTTTTAATTTTTTTATCTGAGATGAGTTTGCTCTTGAATCTAGTCTAGGTCATAGCTGACAGGGACAAAGTCGACGATGGAGCGAGCTTACCCTGAAGAAGCCGGTTCACTCTTATTTTGAAGAGATTAGGGTTGTATGCGTTCGGAAACACAGACGCAGGCAGAGAGTTCCACTCCTTTGCTGTGCGCATTATAAAAGACGTTTGGAAACGTTTAGTGTGAATCGCCGTAACTGCACGACTACATGGCCGAAAGACGTCCATTGCTGGATGTAGGCCTTTTAAAAAATTAAACCCTTGAAATTGTGAACATGAGCTCCAAGTCAAACATGAGGTTTGATAAATGTACTTTTTATTTGATGTGTCAGTTTTTGTTATTGGTGCGTGCCTAATTAATTGTTACAAACTTAATCTTTACGTTATTTGTAACAGAAGTTGCCTTGGATGCCTGAAGATAAAAGATTTAATATTTTTAAAACAAAGCTCAACGTTGAAATAAGCCGTCTGCCCAACCTTCCAATGCCCCTAAGACTATTCTGAATAACTACTTATAATTTATTTAATTCACATTTATATTCTGTACCCAGAATACAAATTACTGTAAGCTTGTTAAACTAAATAATACTTTGCCAAACTCATTAGTACGTTTATTAGTCTGAAGGACATTTCAAAATCTATATATATATTTATAAATTCTATGTTTATATATATATAAACATATGTATAAAAAGAATCCATATTTACCTTGGTCACAGCACCACGCGTGAACGGCTGGACCAATTTCGACAATTCTTTTATTGTTACAACAAAGAAGGAATTAGAGAGAAGAGGGTCGAAGCCGAGGCGGGCCTTTAGTCTAATATAAAAATAAGTTATGTAAGCCTTGCAGAAAAGGATTAAAACATCGTTTCAAAAACTTATGTTTGATAAGTCGTGTTTACTCCTCGAAGTTTTATTTCCTTCAGAACAAGGTATTAAAGAGTTTTTGGGCGATTCTATGTAACTTTGATTACTTTCGTCTTTTAAGTTTAGGGGAAAAGCCTTCAAAATCAAAAGTAATTTATTCAAATTAGACTGAGTGCCAGCACTTTTTGAACGTTAAAGTTCTATATAAAGACAGTCCCCCAAAACGCCCGCCCGTCACCACTTCCTAGTGTTTTAGCTGGGAAGAAGAAGTGGCGCAACAAACTCTTCTTGACGTAAATCTTAAATCTCTTTGAAAATCGTAGATACAGATTTTAGGTTGGATTAGATACTAGCGGCAACCCTCATTTACGAAATACACAATAAGGTATTTGACTAAAAAAATGCTTATTAGCACATGGACTGGCCTGTTGGTCGAGTGGTTAGTGACCCTGACTGCTAAACCGGAGGTCGTGGGTTCGATTCCCACCCAGGACAAATCTTTGTGTGATGAGCATGATCATTTGTTCTGTGTCTGGGTGTAATTTGTCTGTAATATGTATGTATTTAGAAATATATAAGTATATTTATCAGTTGTCTGGTTGCCATAGCACAGGCTCTGCCTAGTTTGGGATCGGATGACCGTGTGTGAGTTGTCCCAAGATATTATTATTATTTTTTTTTTTTGTTTTAGTCAAATACCTTATTGTGTCACCGTCAGACAGATTTCCAAAAAAAAAAAAATTTGGACGTATTTTTTCTTTGGTCACGTAATCAAAAAATGATGACGATACATTGTGTTGAAATTCATAATGTGACGTCACTTACCAAGTACACTTTTTACTGGAAAGTGACGTTACGAGTTCCTTTATCTTTGATGGGTTTTATCTTCGTGATTTTTTTTTTGGTTTAATAAAATAGAAATAAATAATAGATAGCTCGTGGCTAAATAATAACAGCCGCATGGGTCGATCTTCAAGGTTAAGCAACGCTTGCCGAGGTTGGTCTGTGGATGGGTGACCATCTTAACATACCGAGTCTCCTCCGTGCCTCGGAAAGCACGTTAAGCTGTTGGTTCCGGCTGTCATTTGAAGATCTTTGGCAGTCGTTACGGATAGTCAGAAGCCAGATAATCTGACACCAGTCTTGCCAAGGAGTACCGTGTTACCGAGTTGATGGGTTGTGGAGGTCTGGGAGGCAGCCGCTCCACGTAAAATAATGGTATTCAGCTGAATCCGGTTTGACTGACCTGAAAAGGCTAGGCAGATGATGATAAAATAGAAATACGTATCCAAAATTTTTCGATAGTCTATCTGACAGACTAAACAGAATCATATTTTTTTTAACCCAGGCGTTGCCTATTATGTTTTAAGCGAAGTCAAGTAATCAGCCAAGCCTTTTCCGAACTATTTTCGTAGTCTTCAGGTCGGGTCAAACTTGAAGCCGATCCGAACAAAATATGATATTTAGCTAACGACCAGTCAGCGACTGCCTCTCTGACATCGACAGCCCAGTAACTGGGTAACACGATACCCTTTGGCAAGACTGGCGTCAGATATTCTTTCTTCTGACTACCCGTAACGACTGTCAAAGATCTACAAATGACAGCTGGGACCAACGGCTTAACGTGCTTTCCAGATAAGGAGGAGTCTCGGTATGTTAGGATGGTCACCCATCCAAGGACCGACCTCGCAAGCGTTGCCTTTACCTTTAAGATCGATCCGTGCGGTTGTTATTATTTAGTCAGGACCGGTTACGTAAAGTAAATGAATGAGAATATTACTTTGATTTATAAGAACCATTTCTTCTGATCCAAATAGGAATTATTATGAATGAAATGTGTAACATTTATGCTACACATACAGAAAGGACTTTTAATTTTAATGCAGAACAACTTACGGAAAATGAAGAGGGGTTTCAAGTGTACTTAAGTACTGTAAGGGCTTCGCAAATGTTATTACTTAAATAAACAATGCGAGTACCAACGTAATGATTTACAAAGACGCATATTAACATACCGAAAGATTTCATTTTATGTTCCATAGATGACCAATCATTATTTGAAAAGAGTAACTATGGAGTTTCTTGTCCGTTCTTCTCCATCAGAATCTACCTTTCCGAATGGACAGTAGAGTCACTTTATTAATGTAATATTATTATTTTTACTGAACTGTAAATGATGACGTTCAAAAGTGCTGTTTAATGGCCTAATTGAAATAAACGTTTTGACTTTGACTTTGACCTATTGTATGTGTGTTGGTGAAGATTTTCGGTCAATTAGCCAAATTTATTTGCAAGAAAATCAACTCACCTCGAACGAAACGTCAGAACCTCAGACTTGGGTCCCAATACCTGTTGGAATTCATTATCAACGCGGGAAGACACAGGGCCATAACCTTAATTCAAATTTGAGTAGTAGAAACTCAGAGATATGGGTTACTAAATCAAAAATTCAGTCAGGCAGTTCTAAGTTAGTGACAATAATCGATGAACAAGTACAAAGTAACAAAAGTCGTCAACACCTAAAACATCAATAGTCACTGAACAGCTTTGGCCACTAAATACGGTAAACAGAACAATGTTTCAAAAATCGGTTAACTTGAATGTTTTTTTTGTTATTCTGCTCATTCATAATTTGACTTTGGCTTTGACTTTGACCATTATCTGATGAGTCCCTTAGTCGCCTCTTACGACACCCACGGGAAGTGATGGGCTGATGCTATTCTCTTACGTCCGACACCATACAGAACACTATACTGCACGTGTACATAGGACGTTTTAAATATTTTAGAAACTAGAGTCGTACAAAATAGAGTCGTACAATTTTGACCATTGTGTTCAACGCAGTAGATTATTAATTCAATTAATAAAATAGTTTTTGATAAAGCAGGGATTCTGTTTTGAATTTGGAATTTACTGTCTTCCAGAATTATTTGCTAATAGAAAGGAGTACAGAACAGTTTTAAATAAAAAGAAAAATTTCATATAACCGTATTTTGTAACATTGGTTTGTTTATCGCATTTTGTAGCTAAAGCTATTCAGTGACTTTTGTTGTTTTATGGTGTTTTAAAACTTTTCGATGCTCATCAAATTTTGCCGCTAGCTGTACCTATTGAAAGAAATCATGAGAGTGTCAGTTCTACAAAATTTTAAGCAAAGTGCAATCTGTAGAAATTGAGGCTTTTTTGGCAGATTGCGACTCACATGCGAATGCCAACGTTGTTCTGAATTTGTAGAATTGGCCCTAAGGCTAATTCAGAACAACGTCAAAAACAACCTTAGGGTTGTTTTTCTTTTTGAATGAGACTTTCTTCGTTCCAATCGACTGTCATAACTTTCGGGTCAGTGAAGAAAATTACTGTGTAAAGTTTAGCTTCAGCTACTCGACTTCATTCAAACTACTCGTAGTCGTAAGCACGGGCTAGAAGACAGGGCCCGCCAGGACCAGAGCCAGCCAGGGTTGAGGAATTTGTTCGAAAGAGTCACCGCGGGCCTGGAACGCAATGGGCTTTAGAAGGAACACGAATGGGTTTTACTCAGTTACAGTCTGACACGCCCTTCCTCTCCACCCAGAGCGGAAGAAGTCATTTGATGATCTCCCATCATTAAAAAAAAACAAAAATAAAACAAGGGCTTAACGACTACGAGTAGTTTAAATGAAGTCGTGGCATGCGGACGCCAGTGCAATGACCAGTGCAATTAATGCATCGAGTGCCCGAATTCGACTGAAGTCTATCTTGCACCCGAATACGGGCTAACGACCAAATGTAATTGTGTCATCATAATATTATTAGGATGATAATTTGGCTAATATCCCACGGCAGATACATAATATATACACTTTTTGACGTGACAACGTCTAATAAATCGATGAACGCCAGCTGCACGCACGAAAAAGGATGACTCATTGTAACGTTACGATCGGAGCGAGAGCGCTGCACGATTCAATTTTATTTATTAAAGTATGCAATCATTTCATCAATGTTTTGTTATGACGTTGTCACGTTAAACTATCGTCCGTAAACCAACTTTACAGACAACCAATTTTTTTTAGATGGCATTAGTTTCTCCGAGAAAATGGGATAATCAGCCCCGTTACCATCTCGCCGGATGGCTTAATGTTATCAATATTTATATGAACTAAAGTTCATGCTAATATTTAAAAGAATAATCCAGCCTACAGTAATGAAGGGGAACATATGACATAATTTGCCAAGAGACAACTTAGCGAGCCAAAAAACGAAGGCAATTTTCTAAATTTAACACTCTGATTTATAGCAGAATTCCAGGCCAAACGAGAAAGAAACAAAATCCTCTTGAATAGAGCTATCATTAAAATCTCAATTATGATTCGTTGGCACATTTCCCCTGCCTGGCTATTTCTTTTGATGACGCTACAAGGGCGAAGCTTCTTATTAGTCTTTCTCGGGCGGAAGCCGGTGACCCAATTCTCTTATTTTCTGCCCGTAATAATTATTTATTGTTTAGCATTTTATTTTTGCTCATTTTGTGGATAGATAAGCTTAAGTTGCGGTATATCGATAAATTGGAAATAGAATTTTCTTTCGGAAAGCTCCTAAAAAAACTATTATCTGTGATCGGATTATCGGGCGCAAGATACCTAAACTTCACTTTTATTCCCGTGAAAGTATAATACGGACATGCTTTTCAGAATCCCGGATCCCAGGATCGTTTGAAATTCCTGAAAATGCTAAAATTGTCCGCATGCAAAATATAGTTAGAAGTCGTTGTGAACTCTCATAGTAATTTTTTTAATTAAAAAAGTCGATTCTAATGCAACTTTTAATTTACAATGAAAGTTTTTAAGTTTTTCCATGTGTTTTGAATAAAAAAAGATACTAAATCAAAATAACCACTAAAAATTGTTTTTACAAAATCGTTTAATCCCGGGAAGTCGGGATTATTTATTTATTCAGAAAGGAATGTCCATATTATTCTTTCACGGGAAGAAGTTTAGGTATATGCCCGATTATACGATCACTGATTACATACAACCTTTGGGTGGATAGGAAGACAAAATATCAAAGAGGGGAATTATCGCCTCTTTACTTACGTGGTGTACAGCTTGAAATGCGTCCGATGATCGAACTTATTTGCTGGAGATAGGTAAGTAGGGTTTATCACACTTATTAATACATATTATATCATACTATTCGACTCATGTATTAAGAGGACCACAAGGTTTATTTAAGAGAGAAAATGAGGCGAATAATAGAACAAGGGCCATCTTATACTGATTCTGTAACCAGAGTGGAGCACCTTCGTTGAAAAGGCCCCTTATGTTCATGCACTACCACCTGCACCTTTCAGGATATGAACGTGGCAAATGACAGGGCGGTCCAATTAGCCATATATTCTAGTTGGACAGAGAAGTTGAGTCTATCGAAACGAAAAGAACAAGATTGTTAAGATTACTGCATTAGTGAAGTACGGCCTTAGAGCGGTCCCGCTCCCGGTTCCGATTGGCGGTTGATCAATTGTTTATCTCCCGGTATCCGTCGATCAGCTAAAGCTACCACACAAATAATAATAATAATAAGCGGGCGCTTTTATCGGGTCCCACATGGGCCCGATGTAGACTTTTTAGCGTCCGTAGCCTGGCTGCGTTTTGGTGACCTCTTCGGGGAAACCGAAGGTTTTGTCTGTGCGATTATGGACGAAGTTATGATGACGAACAACTACCGGAAGTACATTGTGAAGGACGGTACGGTTGACATATGTCGGGCATGTCACCGGCCCGGAGAATCCATCCGCCACATTATTTCCGGTTGTTCTAGTCTAGCTAACGGAGCCTATTTGCACAGACACAACCTTGTAGCCAGGATTATCCACCAGCAACTTGCTCTTAAATACAATCTTGTGGAATCGGAAGTACCGTACTACAGGTATGTGCCCGACCCAGTTCTCGAAAATAGTAACTGCACGTTGTATTGGGATCGGTCTATCATCACTGACAGGACTATTGTTGCCAATAAGCCTGACATAGTGGTGATAGATCGACTAGAGCGTCGCGCAATGATTGTTGATATAGCAGCCAATGGCATAATTGCCAAGAGCCTCGACCAACATCTAAATAGGCTCTCGTTGGGCAGCTGGATCAAGGGCTTGATCCAGAAAGCAGCACTCCTGGACACGACGCTCATAGTTAGGAGGTTCCTCTGTCAGGGGCCCTGACCACCGGTAGCTTGACCTTGTTCCCGATACCAGTGGGCTACTATTTTTTATATTTTTAAATGTTTTTTTTTTTTTTAATTTATAGAAATATTTAAAAATGTAATTAAATATGTAATATAAAATAAATGAATGGAATAATAATAATATCTTGGGACAACTCACAACACGGTCATCCGATCCCAAACTAGGCAGAGCCTGTGCTATGGCAACCCGACAACTGATAAACATACTTATGTATTTCTAAATACATACATATTATAGACAAATTACACCCAGACAGAGAACAAATGGTCATGCTCATCACACAAAGATTTGTCCTGGGTGGGAATCGAACCGACCACCTCCGGTTTAGCAGTCGGGGTCACTAACCACTCGACCAAAAGGCCAGTCAAATCGATCAACGTCGATCGATGGCATCGCTCGACTATCGATCGATTGGTGTAGTAACACCCTAACACACTAATCCGATCTCTGATCTAAATCCATCCCACGCCCCGCTGACGAGTCGCGCAAATACACTTCTCATCAAAAAAATCGAAACACTTTCGTTTTTATTGTTTTTGTCCTAATTTTTTACAAAAGAGAATTAATTCCATGAAAAAAAAACATTATTGTGTAGCTGGCAGTTTGGTCATTACAGTAAGAAAAAAAAAATCAAAATTCGAAATTAGAATTTCATTTGTTTATCCTATAAATGAAATTAATCACTGTTTTGAGACAAATGTGTATTTAGGGTTGGAGTACGTTTCTCGTTTAAAAACTAAAATTAGCGCTTGTCTTTAAACTTTTTGTTTCTTATTTCATTTACTGTGACTTTGGGACGTCTGAAAAAACTTTTTTTTCTAAAACATATGGATACTTCGCCCGCAGAAGCCGCCCAAGTGGTGGCATTGCTGGATTCTGGACTTAGTCAGCGTGTTGTGGCTGCAAGATTGCATCTAAGCTTATCATCTGTTCATAGAGTCTACAAACGCTATCGGAAGACTGGTTCGTTCACGCGCCGTTCAGGATCTGGCAGGAATCGGGCCACTTCTGAGCGAGATGATCGATTTATTGTAACAACCTCTTTACGAAATCGACGCCTTAACGCTTTTCAACTGCAGCAGCAGCTTCGCGTTGTATGAAGAGTAGCTGTAAGTGACTCTACAATAAGAAGAAGGTTGAAGGAACGCGGATTGGCACCGCATAAGCCAGCGAATGGGCCGAAATTAACTGCAGACCATCGAAGAGCGCGCCTTAACTTTGCACGCGAGCACCTAACTTGGTCATACCTTCAGTGGAGCAAAGTACTGTTTTCTGATGAGTGTAAAATTATGCTGTATGGTAACGACGGAAGGAACAAGGTCTACAGAAGAGATGGAGAACGCTTTGCACAATGCTGCATTGAAGAAAAGGTCAGCTATGGTGGCGGTTCGTGGACGGTTTGGGGAGGAATCAGCGCTGACGGTAAGACAGAACTAGCCTTTGTATCTGGGCCACGGCTGCCTGCACTAAACTCTCATCGGTACATCGAACAGTGTCTTGAACCTCATGTGATGCCCTATGCACATTTTATTGGCAACGACTTCATATTCATGCACGACAATGCTAGAGCTCACACCGCGGGCGTCGTACGAGATTATCTTACCGAAGTCGGTATCTCCATTATGGTATGGCCAGCAAGAAGCCCGGACATGAATCACATTGAACATCTATGGGATGAATTAAAGAGACGAATTCGAGCAAGAGATCCAGCCCCAGAAACACTTAGCCAGCTGCAAAATGCAATCCAAGAGGAATGGGATAATATACCACAACATGTGATCGTGACTCTCATCCGATCGATGAAGAACCGTATGGAAGCAGTAATAAGAGCTCGCGGAGGGAATACAAGTTATTAAATAAACGTTTCTTACATTTTTTTTCATTTACGCGTGTTGTTTTACCCATTTCCTTCATATTCCATACAGGGTAAAAATTACTCATTATACAAAATACGAAACCTATGAAGACTTAATTTGAATTTAGAACATTAACATTAGGATTTAAAAACCTCATACTACTCACTATTAAATGACATTTTACATTTATTCCTAAATATACAAATTTTTCTGATAATCCTTATCAAATCATAAACTGCGAGGTGTTTCGATTTTTTTGATGAGAAGTGTATATCCGATTTGAATTCGAGGTTCAATATTTCTTCCCAATTGGAGACTCACAGATGACTGAGAGAAATCGTATAACGGAAGTCGGATCTAGCGCGAAAAGTACCATACAAATAGTTCCATGGCTACTTTGGAACGTATTTTCACGGATTCGGATCGGATGTAGTGCGGAACCGCTGTTACGGTACACAAACAAACTCTTAGTTACCATAGTAACCTACAAATGAAGCTCTCTGTTACACTTCCAGTAACTCAACAGACGGATGTGTTGCTGGGGAGTTTGTTGCGCCACTTCTTCTTCCCAGCTAAAACACTAGGAAATGGTGACGGGCGGGCGTTTTGGGGGACTGTCTTTATGTAGAACTTTGACGTTCAAAAAGTGCTGGCACTCAGCCTAATTTGAATAAATGACTTTTGATTTTGATTTTTGATTTTGAGTCGACAGCGATGCGGATATGAATGTTTTGACGCCATATTGTATGGTTAATTCAGTTAAGAGTTTTTATTTTTATTTCTAGTGCATATTATGTAGTTAGTTAAGTATTTATTAAAACAGTGGAAATTACTTTGTAAATAAAAAATAATACCGTTTTCAACATATTTCTATGCATAATAAAACATCTGTTAGTTCCTCATAACCTCATAAGTAGTGATCAATTAGTTGTAACGGCAGTGTAATAGAGCTGTCAATGCTGAGTTATTGCGATGTTCGGCCCCCAGTGTACGGCGCCGGTATTAAGTGCTGTCTAGAATAAATCGCTGTGTGATTTATGATTGTAGGCGAATTGGTAGGTGAAATGTGGTTTACGTCGTTTGAAGATAGTTTTGGTAGTGATATCTTACTTTTGAGGCCATCTAAATTGATTAAATACAAGCTATCGCCCGCGGCTCCACCCGCGTTTATGTCGAAAATTATCCCAAGGGAACATATACCCGGAATGAAAAGTATCCTATGTGTTATTCCAGACTAAAATCTACCTATGTGGCAAATTTCATCAAGATCCGTTTAGTAGTTTTTGCGTGAAAGAGTAACAAACATCCATCCATCGATCCATACTTACAAACTTTCGCGTTTATAATATTAGTAGGACTATACACACACAAAAGTAAAAATTAAGACTTATGCTTTAGGCATTTTCTCGCATTCAACTTGCAGAGAACACAGAAAAATGGTGCACTTTACCAACTTGTACGGGTTATGTAATTTTTGACGTGACAACGTCTTATAAATTGGTTTGCCGGGTGACACTTCAAGAAACTGCGTTACGCTCCGCTCACGTTATGCGCTCACAATGAGAGCGAGTGAGAGGCACGCGTCCCTTCCACTCGGGCATGGTTAGCCCGCCTAAGAGCGAGAGAGACAGACATAAAAAGTGAAAGGCACGCGTCCCTTCCACTCGAGCACAGTTAGCCCGCCTAAGAGCGAGAGAGACAGAGCGAGAGAGAGAGAGTGAGAGAGATAGGCATACACACCGGTTCATGTAAATAAATGTTTTAAATTGTTACTATTATTTCATCCTTCTTCCTACTATACGAATGAATATTCACATTAAAATTATTTTACCACTCAAAGTCGTTGTCACGTAAAACTTTCGCCCGTATACCGACTTTACAGGCAACCAATTTTTACTTATTTTATCTTACGTATCAGGCACAATTTTGATTATGTTTGCATTGGCACACAAACTCAGCGATAATGCATTTCTTTGCATTTGTACTCCAAGAGAGTACACTTAACAAAGCAGAAAACTCGGTAACAAAATACTGCCGTCATAAGAAAAGAGGACGTAGGTATCTATACAAAACGAAGTAACCGATTTCCTACATTAAGAAAACAACTTAAGGTTGGAAATTGGTTTGATCGTTCTGTTTCGATACGTCCTTTTTATGACGGCAGAATACCTCTGTGAAATATCAGTTTAGGTAGCAATAATGATTTTACAAATATCAGTTTTTGTAAAATCATTATTTGAAAAGAGTAACTATGGAGTTTCTTGTCCGTTCTTCTCCATAAGAATCTACCTTTCCGAATGGACAGTAGAGTCACTTTATTAATGTAATTCTATTATTTTTACTGAACTGTAAACGATGACGTTCAAAAGTGCCGTTTAATGGCCTAATTGAAATAAACGTTTTGACTTTTGACTTTTTGACTTTTTTGACTTTTGCTGTAACAACTTATCCCATGATTATCACTATCACTACATATTATAAAACAAAATCCTCCGCCGCGTCTGTCTCTCTGTCTGTCTGTCCGCGATCAACTCAAAAACTACTGAACGGATTTTCATGCGGTTTTCTCCAATGGATGGGGTTAATCATGAGGAAGGTTTAGATGTGATAATAATAATTCGTCTCAAAATTCCCACGGGAACCGGGAAAATGGGATATGCGCGGACGAAGTCGCGGGCAAAAACTAGTTTTATATAAAAATAGGAACCCTTTTGATGTAAGTATAGTAAAATTTACATTAATTGTGCGTTCAGCGAAGGAATAAAATTGCCTGCCTGAGTCTATGTTTCCTGATAGCTACAACCTGGGAGTCTTTAAATCAAGAGTGAATAGATTACTTCTAGGCAAGCGTGTTCCATCTTTGACCACATTATCGCTTACCATTAGGTAAGATAGTGGCCAAACGCGTGCCCATCAATATAAAAAGGCCGTTATGAACATGATAAACATACAAAGGCGGACTTAAGGTTAATATATACAATACAGGTGAAGTAAATAAGAAGATACTTTTCCCGATTCCTTTACAGGGAGTTTTAGTACCACCGAATGTTTACATCCTCCTACCAATGTCGAGTGGGCCTTCTTTCCCTTTTTTTACAGCTGATAAAAAACTTGTAAAAGTGGATGTCTCAAGTTGTTTACCCACGTAGTTGTGATCGCAGGCGGGCTTAAAAGGATTACATATCAAGATAATTTTGAGCAAATTTTGTCGTACAGGTAAATTGAATAACTTTGTTCTAAGAAGCAATTATTAATTAGTTAATGGTAATAGGTTATTTGACTAAAAAAATCTACTTAGTCTGTCAGATAGATTTCCAAATATATTGGAAGGACATGTATTTTTTCTTGTGTCACTTACCGGTACACTGTTTACCGGAAAGTGACACTACAAGCCCCACTCTTTATTTTTGATGCGTTTTATCTTCGTAATATTTTTCGATAATCTAAGAGCCCTTGTCCACGGTCAGGTTTTTTCTCGCGTGTCGGAATTCGGTGAGACGGACGCCGTGGACAAACGGCGAATAACTGTCGGACTAAATAGAATCATATTTTTTTAACCCAGGCAATATTCCTAATGTGAAAGAAAGTTCAGGAAATCTTATATTGTTATTAAGTGGTGAATCACAAAAGCCTGCGTGTAAGGCGTTTTAAAATCGACTTATGCCTAATCCTTTCAACCAATAATAGCATTTACACGAGCTTGACATTTTGTCTCATTGGTGTTTTGATCATGTTCGTTCTAGATACTGGGTTTTAGACTGAATGTCACCCAATCTTTTTAGCCTCCGAGTTGTTTCACTGTTTTTTCTCAGGGGAGTCAGCTGGTAAACACTGGCCTCATTTAGTTTTAAGTAGGTAACGAAAAAAAATGACGTGTAAAAATGTCATTTATAACTTTTCAATTTTTTTTTCCTCGGAAAGCACGTTAAGCCGTTGGTCCCGACTGTTATTTGTAGATCTTTGGCAGTCGTTACGGATAGTCAGAAGCCAGAAAATCTGACACCAGTCTTACCAAGGAGTACCGTGTTACCCAGTTAATTGGTTGTGGAGGTCTGGTAGGCAGCCGCTCCACGTAAAATACTGGTATACAGCTGATCCGGTTTGACTGGAAGCCGACCCCAGTATAGTTGGGAAAAGGCTAGGCAGATGATGTTTTTTTTATCATGATAATGGGAACATTATCATTATAATAGAAATGTTAACAGCGTTGTGAAAAGGTCCGATTAAAGTTCGATAGTGGTTTGGTGGTGGCCAGTTCGTCAGATTACATAAAAATATTGAGTATAATATACTGTCTGAATGTTTTCATAAATCTCTTTTGTGTTTATTTCCTTTCTCGCCCCATACAACAAACAGAAGTTAATGAAAAGAGAACACAGCACACGTTAGATGGCCATCTTGCAAATTGTTAGTGTCAACCGCGCGATGTAGGTCACCCACAGATCACGGAGAGGCCGCGCGGGCAGAGCTACACACGCCATTGTAGCGACATCTATACCACAATGACAACGTGTAATATTATTCATCAAAAATCATTGTACTCATCATAATGAATAACTTTTTGTATGGGACCAAAGCCGAAATCGCGAAACAAAAAAGCCGTTGTTCAGTACATTTTGTCGCACAGGTAGGGGGCAGTCGAATATTTTTGCGATTTTTGTGTTGGTTCCATAGTAAAAGTTGTTCATTATGATGAGTCCTTGATATGAATATGAATGACCCCTTTTCAGATATCGCGTTAATTTTGTTACACGTTTCATTTGACACCGGAAAATTGTAGACTTCGTAAGATTGTAATAAATCTTGATTAGATTATAATTCTCGTTGTATTATGAAAAAATCGTTTTGTATACTATAAATCCCATCCAAATTCAATAGTTTCCAATAAATCCGTGTCTTATAAAGAAAAAATAGTTTACAATTTCACGCGATATTTTACAATCTAACTACAAAAAGATAGCGACAGATATATAGACAGAGATAGAGAATTTTTGTGGTAGTCGACAATATTGATTCTGGTTCTCAAGAGTTGTAATGGTCGGGAATAGTGACGGGTTTAGCCAATAAAAAAAGGATGATAGACATTTGATTATTGTAGGTACATTACAGCAGACGAAAGAAATTCAAAGATTGTTATAGTGTTCAAATGTTTAATGATTGACATATTTTTTTTATTATTTGATTATTACTCTGTTTATTATTTGATTATTATTATTGTTTATTATTTCCAGCAATTAATGAATTCATTATTTTTTTTTATTATTAGTAAATAATTTGTTATTCTACTTATATTTTTTTTATTAATTTATGTGATTTTGTTTAAAGTTACACAAACTTTAAAAAAATTCGATTATGACTCTCTGTACGTGTTGGTTCGTACTGTAAGTGCAGAGAGTAATTAAAGCTAAATAAATAAATAACCAGATGACCAGACACGACACATCGGTTCGAGGGTTGCTCCCTTTTAAATGAAGATTGCGGAACTATCGTGCCGTGAAACACGCTGAGCACAAGTTTCAGCTGTTGTAGCCATAGACAGAATTATCATGGGCCGTTATTTTGCCCTTCAAATTTTTAAAATTCGTATGAAAAGTTTTGAAAATGCAGTCCCTAGCAGTGGCCGCTAAGGCGTCTCCGTACTCTGTGAGGTCACCGTACAACCTGTCTAGTTTTATATTTTATATATGTTAGTAGGATCGTATATTTTTAGTGTTCGTTTTTGTAGGCATATGTGGTGTTTTTTTTTTTTTTATTTTTTTTTTTATTTAATATGGGTTTGCTCTTGACTCTAGTCTAGGTCATAGATGACAGAGACAAAGTCGACGATGGAGCGAGCCTACCCAGAAGAAGCCTGTTCACTCTAATGTAAAAACAATTATGTTGTTTTGTGGGTAAGAACACATGGATCACTAAAAGGATTTATAGCAAACTGACTGCACGCAAAACTAGATATAAAATGGGATGATTTTGTTAGAAATCCTAAGTTGTTACCTCTTCCTTGTTAACAAAAGAATAAAAATTAATATGAGTTCATTGTTATGAACTCATACTAATCATCCATTTTTATTATATATTATAGCCTTCTGTATGTTAGTTGTATTTCTTTTTTTATGTTTGTTACCTCATAACTGCGTCATTTATAAACCGATTTGAAAAATTGCTTTCCGATTGGTCCTACTTATAGGTTTGGTTTTTAAATCAAAATAGCTGGAAAAAATATGTTTACCAAGTAAACGAAATTGCGTATTTTGTTTTCCAGTGTCTTTCCAGTGGTGTTGTTAGGTGTGCGGTACGACAAAAAATTGAAAAAAACACTACATAGAATAAAATAACTTTAATTTCGGAAGTCGTTGTTAAAATATGAAGACATTCCTAACCGAAAACACCGACTTCCGAGTTATTTTATGCTTTGTAGTGTTTTTTTATTTGGAAGTCGGTTGTAGTTTTTTGGATTTTTAATTTTTTTTTTGGAAGTTGGTTGTATTTTTTTGGAAAAAAGGTTTTGTTGTATCCGATAATACTGGAAACCGACCGCAATACAGTAGGGAAAAATATCACCCGATAATGACAGATCATCTGAAAGAAAGCTAGTAATGTAAGCCTTTCGAAGATTCCTGCATAAACTTATGTTAAAAAAATAAAATAAAATAAAAATGGCCTTTATTTACTTACAACTAACGTTACATTTAGGTTTTTTTCTTTCTTCTCAAACTAATTTAGATCTATATTTCTGTATCCAGGTATATGTGTATAATATAAATAAGTGTATGCAAATAAAGTAATAATATTTTTTTTTTTTTTTTTTATAAAAAAACGTTGCACCACACTAGGAATTTCTCCTGTATCGTGGGTGCGTTTACAAACACACAAAGTCACATACACAAACAGCCAGACCCGGAACAACTATCTGTAGGCCATACAAATAATTGTTCCGTGCGGGAATCGAACCCGCGACACGCAGCGCAGCAGTCAATCGCTCAACCACTGCGCTAACCGTGCTGTCAAAATTATAATACGCTAGGTAGGTATGTTACGTAGGCATAAATCATTTACACATTTTTTTCAGGAAACGTTTCGGATTCACTACGCATCACGGAATAAAGCTAAAATAACCATTTCATTACGTAAATGACAAGCACTTGCGGACAACTTAACTGACACACAGTATAAATTACAGCACGTTTCGCTCGGCCTCCCGGGCTTAATAACAGCCTAATCTGGGCTAAATATTGTCTCAAGGGCTTTTGTGTGCACTTCTCGTAGCCCACACTGTAATTTTATTAGACTACGTAAGCCTCTACTTGCACGATAGTGTAGTGGGCGATGATTAGATTAAAGCTAAGATATTTAGGTATTTTGTTCTTAGCAGCTTGAAATAAAAGGAGAGGATTTTGATTCGCAGTGGAAAAATGGCGCTTAGTTAGTAGTAACAAAAGTAAACTGGAATAAATTAACCTATATTGGTTTTGCCATGTATGACTTTCTCAAAAAAATGTGTGTTTCCGAACGCATATAACCCTAATCTCTTCAAAATAAGAGTGAACAGGCTTCTTCTGGGTAAGCTCGCTCCATCGTCGACTTTGTCTCTGTCATCTATGACCTAGACTAGAGTCAAGAGCAAACTCATCTCAAATAAAAAAAATATCGGTTCAGGATTTTAGGCGTTAAAGCATAACAAACAAACAAACATACTCAATACTCAATACTCAATACTCAATACTTTATTGCATTTCATAATGTGATGTACAACAGTTGGTAAGTCTTAAAGTAGAACCAATTATGGACCCTGTCGGGCACATCAAAGTTATAGTTTATATAGAGGAGAGGATGAAGAGCGTTTATTGAATAAGGGAAAGAAAACCTCAAAAATTAGGTATATAAGTAGGTATTAATTACATGTTCATATATATATTCCTTTTATATAAAGTTATTTATTATTTTTCTAGATATAAAGCTTCATTTTAAATTAACATATACTGAAGGCGAACATAACATTAAAGATATTGCATGGTAATTTTACGGTTTAATTCATGTTCATTTTATATAATATATATATTCAATAAACATATTTCGCATTTATAATACTAGTTAGGATAGTTAGCATTATAATGATAAAACGGATCTTCGATAAATCACAAAAGAATACATTTCTAATTGCATTTCTAAACTATCACGATTCACTACCTGTGGTTTCAACATTATCATCATCATCAGGCAACAGACGTCCACTGCTGGACACCTCCCCAAAGCGGAAGGGGGTTGCCATAATCGCCATGCTTGGCAGGCGGGTTGGCCATCGCAGTGTAGCTGTAGCAATGCACAGAGAATGCTGCTGCCCATTATCTGGTGAGTCCCTTAGTCGCCTCTTACGACACCCAGGGAAAGCGATGGGATGATGATATTCTTTTACGTCCGACACCATAAAGAACTTTGGTTTAATGGAAATTAATTACAGTCGGTAGGAAATGACAATCAAGGTTCTATTATTGTGCCATTGTAACAGTTATTTCAGGAATGTTATCTCCTCAGTTTCTATCAAAATATATAATACTAAATCAATTCCACAAAAGGAATTTAAAGCCTACGTTCAACCAACGTGGGTTCATTCAGAGGACCCACCTTTGAATGAATCGAGGAGATTCGATATCAAAGGAGCATTATCATAGACCTAAGAGACAAATGTCTACGATTACAGTAAAGCCGACCGTAGCGCACTAGTGAAACAGGACTTAGTTACTAAAATATTAACATGATCTGACGCTGATATTCTCCGAGAGGTAATATAATTATCACACCCGTATGCTCCGAAGGGATAGCAAAGGTGTAGTAATATTACACCCAGATTTCGCAACCTAAGGTGTGTTATAGAGGAAATCTTTCTAATGAAAATGCACACAAAATGTTCAGAAACAGTTTTTTGTATGGAAAAAAATAATCATAAAAAATGTTTATTGGGAGACCAAATCCAACTTTTGTTATCTTTATACCTCAAACGTTGAACTTTATTTATTTTAATAATTGGTGCCACTATAAAGTGGCAATAGAAATACGCACACAGCGAAAGTCTCAACTGTTCATCTATTACAGATCATGAGCTACAGCCCGGTGACAGACAGACGAACGAAAAGGCTCTATCACAGGTTTCATTTGGTTACTCTTCACGTACGGAACCTTAAAACCAATACTAGAAAACAGGTATCCAAGCTCAGCAATCAAGTTCGCGAAAACCATACCAGTTGATTACAAAATCACTACGCAATATTAAAGTTTGTACGTTATCATTATCTTCTGGATATCTTCCCACTTGACAAATTAGAGATTCACAATACTTATTTTAGACGCGCCAAAGACGCGCGTTTTACGAAAGCGCGCTCACGGCATTGTAAATGGCCAAAAAAGCAGATTGTCGCATTTGTATCGATACAAACGCGCGTACAACGCGATACAAACGCGCGCGAGAAGCGCGTTCAAAGCTTGTCTTTATTGAATTTGGCTGTCGGAGAAACAGCTGAAACAATACATAATTATGCGCGACTGCAGCGCGTCTGTGTCGCAGTATCAGCGCGTTTCTTACGTGTGCAAAGGTAGGATAAGTAATAGATGATATAACAACAAAATCTCTAATATTTACAACATATTATAACAACGGAAGCTATAATTTAATTTAACGATTTGTTAATATAATAAACGATTGATATAATTTTAAAATAACAAATTTTTATAAGCATAACTTACATTAAATATGAAATCGTTTGACATAACATACAATAAATATAAAGTCGTTTGACATACCACTCAAAAGATATAAAAACATAACTAGTAACTGATTACCACCTACGCTAAGATAGTTCGACGGAGCCCCGTTTGGCGGGGCTCCTATTTCTGGGTGGTTTAATAAAAACGTCGTCGGGGTACTCTGAGTCGGGGTGTTAACCACAATGACGTTTTCTATATACAGGGTGTCCCAAAACTCAACGTCAAGCCGAAACGGGGTGACAGGATTGATCATAACCATCACGAGAAAAATCTGAAAAAAAATCTATCCCATGCAGTTTAAAAATTATGGGCATTTTAAGAAAAACCTAGAAATTTGATCAAACTGTACCATTTTTCGGTTATTGTGGTTATTCTTTTTTATTTTTGTTCATTTGAACTTTGGAAACGTAATCCTAAATAACATTTCTAGAATCCCAATAAAAAATAATGACACAATTGCCTCAAGTTTCCGAGAATTGAGACTATTTGTTAAACTACGAATTTAAAATTTTCAAGATTCGTCGACTTTGACAGGCCCTCCTATAAAAAAATGTACTAGAGTGCCTTGGCAAGTGGCATTAAAAGTTGGCGCATTTAATCAGAATTCTAAAATGGTACAATACTTGTTAGTTCCATACAATAGAAAAGAGTAAAAAAATTAAAACCTCAAGTAACCCGATTTTTGCTATCAGATTTTACTCAGTTAAAATGTTTTTAATTCACACAAGCTCTAGGTAGGTTCTTAATTTTAAGACAAAATGATGAGAGAGATGGATAATGGGTATGTTCGCCATGAGTGAGCGAGACAGATAGTGACGCCACGCATTGAGACGGAGATGCGTCGTTTAAACGAGTGCGAATGAAACAGATAGATGCTATGGCATCTATCTGTTTCATTCGCACTAGTTTCAGCCAAGCAAATGGCTACGCTACCAGTCCGACACCAACCAGTTAGTACGTTTCGCTCATTCGTCTACTGCGCACGTTCGTATTCGCTTGTGTTGATTTAGTACTGACAACTTTGGCTTCTCTTTTTGGACTTGAATCTTTGTGAATTGGACTTGTTGATAACATACTGGTTGGTGTCGGACTGGTAGCGTAGCCATTTGCTTGGCTGAAACTAGTGCGAATGAAACAGATAGATGCCATAGCATCTATCTGTTTCGCACTCGTTTAAACGACGCATCTCCGTCTCAATGCGTGGCGTCACTATCTGTCTCGCTCACTCATGGCAAACATACCCATTATCCATCTCTCTCATCATTTTGTCTTAAAATTAAGAACCTACCTAGAGCTTGTGTGAATTAAAAACATTTTAACTGAGTAAAATGAGATAGCAAAAATCGGGTTACTTGAGGTTTTAATTTTTTTACTCTTTTCTATTGTATGGAACTAACAAGTATTGTACCATTTTAGAATTCTGATTAAATGCGCCAACTTTTAATGCCACTTGCCAAGGCACTCTAGTACATTTTTTTTATAGGAGGGCCTGTCAAAGTCGACGAATCTTGAAAATTTTAAATTCGTAGTTTAACAAATAGTCTCAATTCTCGGAAACTTGAGGCAATTGTGTCATTATTTTTTATTGGGATTCTAGAAATGTTATTTAGGATTACGTTTCCAAAGTTCAAATGAACAAAAATAAAAAAGAATAACCACAATAACCGAAAAATGGTACAGTTTGATCAAATTTCTAGGTTTTTCTTAAAATGCCCATAATTTTTAAACTGCATGGGATAGATTTTTTTTCAGATTTTTCTCGTGATGGTTATGATCAATCCTGTCACCCCGTTTCGGCTTGACGTTGAGTTTTGGGACACCCTGTATATTAAATGAAAAAATATTTTCGATTACATAAACGTTATAACAAACAACTAAATAAGTTTTAGAAGAAATAAATGTTATATGCAAAGAAATGATGTCAACAGTTGGTATATCTCACGTTGATTATATCTTATAAACGATAATAAAATGAAATTAGACCAAATGAGTTTATACGTTATGAAACGCACCCAGGCTGGTGGTTTACTGTCTGCGTCTGAATTGCGTTTGAAGCGCGTTAGCGCGCGTCATCTGCGCGTTGTCGGTGCGTAAGAAAAACGGCGTGTGTAAAGGCCCTTATTCTAATATTAACATGGACGTTACTACAGGAATATAATTTACCAGCCAAGTCAGTGAAAATGGGTCACTTTAGCTTGCCTGACTTGGCTAGTGCTAAGCCATCTTCTAAACTACTTACTATTTCCGTTTTTAAATATTTCTTAAAAGATATACAATAACGTTAAAAAAAAATTGAAGCCGACTGGTATCGGGAACAGGATCCAAGCTAACGGCAGTTAGGGCCCCACTGCTCTTAACAATAAGAGCGGCGTCCAGAAGAACCACTTACTGAAGGCCGTGTTACGACTAAGGGGTACAATGATAGCTGAGTCCACACCCACATGTCGACAACCTCGCGAGCCAATTCAAGATTCTTGATGGATATTATTTTACTGTATACGTTTCCAGCTTTGAACATTTTTTTGTTTTGTTTTTTTTTTGTTTTTTAAATCTTTACTAATATAATAAATCTGAAGAGTTTGTTTCTTTGTTTGTTTGAACGCGCTAATCTCTGGAACTAGCAGTAGGATTTGGAAAATTCTTTTTGTATATGATAGCCACATTCATGAGGAAGGCTATAGGCTATATAGAAAATTCCTATGAGAATGGGAAAAAACGGGATAAGCGCGTACGAAGTCGCGGGCAACAGCTAGTAAAGTTATAAGTGCCGTTGCATCACCGACGCGCGACGTATGAATCGATAAATGGTTGCATTCATCACTACTATCTATTGTATTTCAATAAGCCTTTAAATGAAGTTACCTAGACATACGTAGTTACATTTCCCAATATTGATTATAGTCACGCTATAGTTAAAAGTAGCAATCATAAATGGACGGTTAAGGCCACGGATATTATAAACACGCACGTGATAAAGTCCCTTTCTAATATTTCAATATTAATATCTTTCCCTCGCACACATTATCTCGGGAATGAAATATTATCTACAATTCTACATTTATGGCTGCGTGGTATCATTTCACTTTCCTCGAAGTAATGTTCCCCTAATTTCGGGATGCGATGCAAAATAAATGGAGGGAGGGAATAAAACGATTATTTAGTTCATCATAATTATTTGGCCGAAAGACGTTCACTGCTGGACCTAGGCGTCCCCCAAATGGGGAGCAAATGGGGTTGCCATAATTGGCACGTTTGCCAGGCGGGTTGGCGATCGCATTGTAGCTGTTGCAATGCACAGAGAATGCTGCTGCCCATTCTCTGGTGAGTCCCTTAGTCGCCTCTTACGACACCCACGGGAAGTGATGGGGTGGTGCTATTCTTTTATGTTCGATACCATACAGAATGATTTAGTTGATTTGTCATAATTGTAAAGTTTCAGTTGTATACAATGTCTATGTTAACTTGTAATAAATATATATAATAATTTATAAAATATTTTTCCACAAAAAATATATTACTATAAGTACAAGTAAAATGTGAAAGCAATTAGGTATATGGCATCAAACTTTAAATCTAAAAGTTTGTGAAGACAAAAGGATTTTTACACACGGTCATCCGATCCCAAACTAGGCAGAGCCTGTGCTATAGCAACCAGACAAATGTAACGTACTTAAATATTTCTAAATACATAGATATTATAGACAAATTACGTTACATCTTAAATAATAAAGCTTAAACATATAGACTATATTATGTATAAAGTGCCATATATCGATATAAGCATATCGGGTGCCATCTAAAGTGGCGCAAGTAGTTACTAGCCTATGGTTTTTATATGAATTCCGAGTTAGGTAAATAACTATAGGAAATGATACCTTATTGCCAACATCCATATATTTCAGAAGTATTGGTAAGCTTTTTGCTTTCGGATTCGTTGACACTGCCAAAAATTACTAATGCATTGTTAGAACTTCATTGACTATACCTACATAATTAATACATAAACCAATACAGCCTCTTTTA
This sequence comes from Mamestra brassicae, assembly GCA_905163435.1. NCBI lineage: Eukaryota > Metazoa > Arthropoda > Insecta > Lepidoptera > Noctuidae > Mamestra > Mamestra brassicae. The sequence goes on along the minus strand of LR990999.1, from coordinate 1,580,564 downwards.
ATAATAATCATTATAATGCCAATTCTGTCAAACTAAAAATGCAATATATACAACAATAGCAACATCGGCAATTAAGCTTTTAAGTGGCAACATTAACGAATTTCATTCGAAATTGGAATATCGCAAAATTATTCAAATCTGCCGTCATTCCCGATGAAGCGTAATAACAAGTTTATTTCGAAATTCAACGTTCGAAATGAATCTGTTATTTGAATTTGGAACGTGAAAACGTCACTACATTTTAGCTACTGGCCGTTGGAATATGGTTTATACTACACCTGCTTGGAAAGTACCTTGATACTTTATCAAATTTACGGTAGAAAGTACGTCATTGCATATCGAACAAATATGCGGGGAGAAAACGCATCTGAGCGGGAGAGAAAAGTGTATGAAAATCCATTTCTTACGTGGTTTTTCTTTTTTAATTTTGGGTAAGACTATGCGCCGGTAACCTAAATATCAAAAGCCAAAAAGTTTTTACAGTGAGTTTTTATCTCCAAGTTCGCAAAATGACACTGGCCACTAGCTGTGTGTTGGATGGTGTCGGGCTGGCAGTGCGACCCTGCGGCGGCAGGATAAACAATTTGAAAAAAGAACATGTGAAAATTGCAGACGCCATTGGCGCCATTTCCAATTTGTGTGTTGTTTGAGGATTCAGTTTTAACTGCAACAATTTCAATATAAATTTCAATTAGTAAAGATTTCGTTTTTTATTTTCCTTGTAGGTGTAGTATAAAGCACTATGTATCACTCGAGAGAAACTGCGATTCCCGATCTTGGGTGTTTTAAAGCCCTCGCCTACGGCTCGGGCTTCAAACGACACCCTCGACGGTAATCGGTCACTTTCTCCTCTCGGTGAACAATGTACTATTTCTTTTCTTATTTGCACTTTTGAAAAGTGGCAAATTCAGTTTTTTGCAGATATAATGACCGATCTTTTTAGAACCATAATTGATTGCATGTATGATTTTGTATCATCCCGTTTGAAAGGCTAGAATAATTCACACATCATAAGTTAAAATAAAGCATATCTTTAGATAGTTTAGTATCAAACAAAGTCGGTATTTGTTGTCTGTTTTCCGCTCACTTCTTCTAAACCACGCTACGGATTTTGATAAGATAGGTAACGAATAGAAATTTAAAAATTTCACCGGTGCACAGCTGGAGCGGGTTACTAGTTCAGATTATTATAACCCCGAAGATTCACTTAGATTTAAAAAAAAGGATTGTTATTAGTATTGTTCCCCTGCAAAGTACTATCATAGTATACGATCAGTATCAACCGATACAAATAACTCCACTGTCCTTCTAGGGAAATATAGCCAGGCGTCAAAAGATTATCTAATTTCTGCAATTCACGCTTAAGTTTTCTATAAAAAGGAGATATTTTATTACCTATATATTATAATATTGTGCCGTATTTTCTGAACCCAATAAAGTTTTTATTTTATTTATAATGAGTTTGAAGTTCGTTTACGTAAAACCGAATTATTATTTTTAAAACTACTGTAGATTAAGGACCTGTGCTCATACTCAAAACGACCAATCATGATATTTATTTTGTAAGTATCCGGTGTTTCCTAGATGACTACTCTGAGAACAAACACTAGCTAGTAGCTAGTGTTTGTTAGCTAGTAGCTCAACTCGGAACTCTAAGTAGCTCAACCACCCGACGATTGACACTTATAGGTATTGGTTTCAGACAAAACCTGTAGAAAAAATTTCAAAGCACGAGTAGATTTGCAAATCGACTTTACATTTTAAATCACAACCCTTCAAGTTAAATAAAAGCATACACATTCACTAAGTTTTTTCACAGTAAATCTTGCTCCTCATCTAACCAGAGATGCACCTGAATAGAATCGCAATTACAATGAACTAACTCGTGGAAATTCACTCAAATGGAAAACGAGTCCATGTAGTTTTTTATTCGTTGATTAATTCTGTCTGTGAATCAGACTTGAAAAAGGAAAAAAAAGTGTAATCAGAGGAAGAACCGAGTTTAATTTGTGGAATTGAGTAGGTATTGTAAGGAGGATCTCCTTGGCTCCAGGTCTCTGGCAGACAAGGTAGCCCTTTGGAAGCGTCTGGCAAAAAGTAAAAGAGAATTTGAATTGGGAATATGAAAAAATGTTTTGTTTTTATATGGGACTCCGGTGCCAGCGCTCGTTGAAGCCTTCAACGAGAGAGCAAAATAGAGGGCAAAATATATTGTGAAGTTTAAAGCTCAAATATAGTTTTATTTATAATAATAATACTAAGTAACACTAGCGTGAGTCCGCAACGTGGCAATGTCGCCAGTCTTTTGGGTGCACTTTCAGTCGACAGCGATGCGGATGAATATTTTTTGACGCCATATTTTAGGAGATTTTATTTTTATTTCTATTGTATATAGTTAGTTAAGTATTTATTAAAACAGTTGTAAATATCTATGTAATCTAATTAGTTTAAACTTAGTCCTTCAAACGAACTTAAAACGACATTGCTCATTACAAAACTTCCTTTAAAATACCCTTACACAACCAAGGTAAAATCGTCAATAGATACAAGTACATAAAGTCAAAAGTCATTTATTCAAATTAGGCTGAGTGCCAGCACTTTTTGAACGTCAAAGTTCGACATAAAGACAGTCCCCCAAAATGCCTGCCCGTCAACACTTACTAGTGTTTTAGCTGGTAAGAAGAAGTGGTGCAACAAACTCCCCAGCAACACAACACAACATACATTTATATAAACATCGCTATATACATGTATATGTCTAGATTGAAACAGCTTAAAGCTCGCGTCAACAACAGAGGCTTACCCGACAGATGGAAGTGTTTACGCCGCGCCGGGTTTTTAAATCTGTTTCATCCTTTAACCGATACCAAAAAAAGTTACTGAAATAAAGTTAAATTTCAGCGGTTTGTGGCCATTGCCTCGTGTATTGCTTTGGACGGATTTGTCTGCATTGGGGAAAGTGAAATGAAGTTATTGGGTACATTGTCAAAGTTTTTCATTTTTAACCCATTTTCTCGGGACCCGTAGGAATTTTGGGACGAATTATACGTCTAAACCTTCCTCATGAATAACCCCATCCATTGGAGAAAACAGCATGAAAATCTGTTCAGTAGTTTTTGAGTTTATCGCGAACAGACGGACAGACACGGCGGGGGACTTTGTAAATGTTTTTTTTATTGTTGTGAAGTGTTGGAATAAGGGAATAGACAAAGTTAGGGCCGAACATTTGCTTATGGATGTCCATTATTTCACCTTTAATCACACGAAATAAGTTAAGAACTAATTAAAGGTCGTCAAAGTCGCATTTAAGAGTTGTTGCGTCTACTAAATTGAAAGTAAGTCCTACCGTGTTGTTTAGTTTTAAGCAAGGTAAGGTAAAAAAAATGTATAAACATATTCATATTGGTAAACCTATCTTTCTCAATATGTTGAGTCTTTCAATATTTGATTAAAGCCATATCGCATAATTATGTTTACATCATCTGCCTTCCCAACTATATTGGGGTCGGCTTCCAGTCAAACCGGATTCAGTTGAATACTAGTATTTTTATTTTTATTTTATTTTATTTTATTTGGGAAAACAAACAATCGTACATTGTATATTATATCTAAAAAAACATAGTATGCTATATGTAAATGTACAATCCACTACGTTTCCACATGTTACAAAGTTAAATAAGATACAGTTTTGGTAAAACTAAATAAGATCAAAACAACAATACAATTATTCGCTAACTTAAAATCTAATTGTCTAGTCTTAAAATAAATATTTAAATAATAGGTACATAATAGTTAGGAATTTTGAGCAAGGCGCTTAATAATTTGTTTTTTAAATTTATGTTTAGATAGGGCAAATACATCGATATCATTAAAATTGTTATTGTAGGCTTGAGCCAATCTATGGAGCGGCGCTCTCTCTCCTGCATTTGTACGACAGTGAGTTGTAGCAAACAGTGGATAAGAGCGCGCCTCTCGTCTCGTAACCGTTCTAGGAACAATATAGCATAATTTACTTATTAATTCAGAGCAATCAAACTTATTGTGTACAAGTCCATGGAGCATCAATCCTTGGAGCAACAATCGTCTAGAGCGTAATGTTAATAATTTAAACTTGTTCAAAGCGTTTTTATAAGATAAACGTTCGATACGACATTTGTACTGCATTGAACTGAGGAACTTACGCTGAACTCTCTCTATTGCAATTTCATATTTAATATAATAGGGATCCCAGATCATACAGGCATATTCAACTTGGGGGCGAACTAAAGAATTAAATAAGTAAAGATATGTGGTTGGTCGTTTAAAATCTGACGTAGCTCTCATGACAAGATTATACATTTGAAATGCTTTGGAAGTAACTTTATCTATATGTAGATTTAAGTGAAGTTTGCAATCAAGGAGAACGCCTAGGTCACATATATAGGTTTCTTTAACTAAGGCCTTATTACAGAGTGAATAATCATAGGTTATTACTTTTTTATTTTTAGTAAAGTTAATATATTTACACTTAGGGATGCTTAGTTTCAATTTATTTTCATTACAATAATCCGATAATCTATTCAGGTCTTCCTGCAAAAGGCCGCTATCAACAGTGTTTTTTATTGTTCTAAATATCTTAAGATCATCAGCGTATAATAGGAATTTACAATTTTGAAAGCAGTTACAAATATCGTTAATGTACATAATAAACATCAATGGGCCCAGAATAGATCCCTGGGGAACGCCAGAAGTCGCCAGAAATGAATCTGATTTGTATCCATTGCTCACTACAGTTTGATTACGATTGCTGATATACGAACAAAACCAACGCAATAAGTTACCTCTGATGCCGTTAAAGGCTATTTTATTTAATAAAATTGAATGGTCCACTCTATCAAAAGCCTTTTTAAAATCTGTATAAACAGCGTCGGTCTGATATCCTGCGTCCATGTTATTAAATAAGTGATCAGTAAAAATCATTAAATTAGTTACTGTAGATTTATTTTTAACGAAACCGTGTTGCTCAGGTATTATATTGTGTCGCAAAAATGGATAAATGGCCTGATGAACGAGTTTTTCAAATAGTTTTGCAAGAGTACAAAGTATCGATATAGGTCTATAGTTTTCTATGTTTTGTCTAGATCCACTTTTATGCACTGGTATTATATTTGCTTTCTTCCACTTAGACGGAAATTCACCACTTTGTATACACCTGTTAAATAACATGGAAAGAGGCTTACAAATTGTTTCAGCTGTCCTCTTTAGAAAATAGGGCGGTATGCCATCAGGTCCCGGTCCCTTGTTTATGTCTAACGATTTTAGATGTCTGTGAACTTCATGGACAGTGAAACTCAAAGTACAGAGAGAGCTGTTATTGACATTACCCAAATCAGAAGCTGGGCACCATCCGGGAGAGAGACTAGAGGGCTCAAAAACTGATTGAAAAAAATCCAACACTACAACAACAACCTATTTTACGTGGAGCGGCTGCCTACCAGACCTCCACAACCCATTAACTGGGTAACACAGTAGTTCTTGGCAAGACTGGAGTCAGATTAACTGGCTTCTGACAATCCGTAAAAACTGCCAAAGATCTAAAAATGACTGCCGGGACCAACGGCTTAACGTGCTTTCCGAGGCACGGAGGAAACTTGATATGTTATGATGGTCACACATCCACAGACCAACCTTGACAAGCGTTGCTTAACCTTGATCGACTCGTACGGCTGTTATTCTTTTAGCCACGACCTAATGTTCACATAACACATAAATCAATATTAGCCATAGTGTTAGGTAAGTGTCTTATCAGTATTAAGTTCAATGTAAACATAGTGCTTGTGTCATGCAAACAGACTATCTGAAGTTAAAGATTTCAGAACAAATAAACCTCACGATGTTGAAATCGTTTCTTACAACAGCAAACTGTGGCGATAATCATATGGAAACAATATCTAGTTAAACTAACAGTTTAATAATAGGTCGATGAAGACAGATAGCAGGCTGTAAAAATAAAAAACCAGCTAGGTATACATACGGAGCCACATTTGGCTATATTAATAACTAGTCATAAAGGATAAAGAATATTAATACACAGAAGAGAAGGTAAAGGATATTAAATACCCAAGAAGTTGGCTGATTTTTCTAACCATGCATTTTTTCCCGGCGTTAGGAATGAATAATTGACACAAAACATATGCAAAATTCAATTTTTGAAAATATATAATCACATCACATCACACTAATATTATAAAGGCGAACGTTTGTGAGTGTGTGTGTGTGTTTGTTACTTCTACACGCGCAAACGGCTGGACCGATTTAAATGGAATTTGGTATAGAGATTGTTTGAGTCCCGGGAAAGGACATAGGATTTTTTATCACGGGAGTATGTTCCCTTGGTATAATTTTCGACATGCACGCGGGCGGAGCCGCGGTTGGTAGCTAGTATTTACATAAAAACATATTTATTCACGTACATTTTTGTTCACTTAACTCGTCAAAAATGTATGAAATAACTGGTTTTATTCTTTCTTTTTAAGGGTTGTTGTAAGATCTTAGTTAGAGAGATATGCTGATAAAAAAAATGGATGTGGATAAAAAAATCCGGTAGTATAAGTAACAACCACTTACTTTATAAACATACAGATGCCAGTCTTCTCCATGGCCCTGGAGATGCCCTTCCATGAGGCCAGCATAGAGTATTTCTGCTTGGCCGTCAATGGCAGCCGCGGGTCAGTGGCCGGGGGTGGCCCATCGCTGATCGCTGGCCCAGCATTGTTGCTCCGTCTCTCGGACGCCGCTAGTTTCCCTAACTGACAACCCATTTTCCACTGTCACTTAACACACCATTTTAATTAACACTTTTCACTGAAATCGGCACTTGTTTTGTCATTATCAGAACTGAATTTTGTTATAGTTTTTCATTTTTGTTTTATTTTGACACTAAATGCACATTTTTTTGCAACTTGCAACACTAATCACACATTCTTTTTTGTTTTTTTTTTTTAATATTTTAACTCACTCACTCATATTTTGAAATTAGAATTTGTGAACTATTGTCATGTAAACATGATTTTTGAATTTTGAAATTTTAGAGCATACTTTTAAAAGTCTATCACTTTGATTTTAAATCATTAAAAATTTTCACTGTAGTACCGTAGTTGTCTCCACATTGCTATGCTCTGAGTATTATCTGTCCTTGTCACATCTTTTTATCTTATCTTATCAGCAAAACGCGCGAATGTCGGCTACCTGTAAAAGAAAATTGGGCTATAATTAAACCTGCTGGAAACCTTTTTGTAAGACCTTAAAATATACCTGAAATGGGCATACATGTGGCTTGGAGGTAATTTGAACCTTTAATATTGACACACCTTTTGTAACGCTCGCTTTAAGGGTATTATTTAATAAGTATAATTTAAACCAAAATGGGCGAATACGGCCATTGTATCGGCTACAGAAATTGTAATAAATTGTAAGCTTTTCTGCCTTTATTCTAATTTCGTCCATTAATATTAGCTCAGTTGAAATACAACCTTTTCATCCAATACTAAATTATATTGTTGTTCTCTACAATAAATATCAAGTTTTCGGGCAAACAAATAAGTTTACCAATAAAAGCCGAAACTGAACTTATATTTAACCACTATTAAACCCTGAAAATAGCAACATTTTGCTTATCTTGCCAACAACTAACTAATAATATATAACAACTGCCAGAATAAGTTTTCTCTTCAAAATTCATAAACGAATTTGTTACTTCAAACTTTTTGAGTGAATAAAGTGATTTGGAGAATAATTGCAGACTTTTTAGTGGATAATAAGATAGACTTTTTCATTTGAATTTGTTAAGAAGTTTTTTTATTTGTTTTTAAAGTAGAATAATAAAGAAAAACACTTTTCTTTTGTTTCATTATTTACAGGCTCGCATTTTTATGTGGTCAATGACGTAACACGCTTGCCTTAAAGTTGCTATACAGTCTTGACTTAAAGAACCCCAAGTTGTAGTTATCAATAATCATAGACAACAGAATACCAGTCTATGACTATTCTCCTGAAGGTCAAAGGCCTTTTTACAAACAGAGAATGCAAGAACATCTTGATAAATCACTTCGTTCTTCAAGGCAAGACGGTAGACAATATAATTGAAAAAAAATCAAAAAGGTTTTATTTATTGCATGATAAATAATAAATAAGAGGATCATTCCAAGTGATATGAAACCAAGAAAATAGAATGCATTTATCGTAAAATTACCGACATTTTTCAATATGTCGTTTCAAATTTTCAACACGATCATACACTACTCTAACGACTCCTTCGGGAAAATTAAAAAGCTCGTTGGAAAATTTCGGGAAATATTCTGTTAACAGCTTTTTTGCTTTTTTATATCAGTTGTGAAGTTGGCACGGAAACTTCAAAAATTGAATATTGAACCTACAGCTGCTACGGGGAACTTTAAAATGGCAAAAAGTTTTTTCTCTCGATTGCTTTTTCAGGAATACGGCTAGCTGGCTAACTTTAATGGGTAGAACATACTTTGTAGCGAAAACTGGGATTTTCTAATACAAAACTTATAAAAATGTGCATGCAACTGTATCAAACAAAGACCAGATAATGTTAGTGAGTCAGAAACCGGGAAAAGCTATATAGCAATTTAAAGTTGTCGGACTTTTTTGTCGGGTTGATAAAAATCGTTACCCATCGCTCTTAATAGGAAAAGTAGGTATCTGAAAAATACCTTGCCATGTAGAATGACAATGCCGTTTAGTGGCCGTAAAAAAGGCTGTGGTAACATAAAAACTCGACTTATTATGCCGATGTTTTGAAACACCCAATGAGCACTCGAAACCCATGGCCCTAGTGTTCAACCCTATACAACTCAGATATAACTCCCAATAAGTCATCTTGATTTTGAATTGCTGCTGATGTTTATTTTGCAACTCGGTTTGACACGTATTTGTTTTATAATTCAAATCAGATAAGACCGGTGTTTCCCAAAGAAAGAAGAAAAGAAAGAAAAAGAGTTTATTTGCGACAAGCATGACGCATACCAAGAAAATAAAAAAAATAAATTAAAAAAGTTATGCAACATGGTAAGATATGCGCCACATTCGCGCATAACGGCAGAAAGAGGACACGCATTAATCTACCGCCTTTGCAACTTTTTGCATGAAGTTTGATGAATGATGAATGATGAATGAATCTACAAGGTTAATATCTCGTTAATATCAGGTCACCTTTTAGGGCTCCCACACATAACTGCGAATTCGCAACGCATCGCGAATATCTGCGAGCTCGCACGTACAAGTTCCTGCGATTCTGCATCGCATCGCGGTTTTGTGTGGGCGCCCTTAAGGAAAGCACCACATGTATTTGAGTGGACCTGCACAAACAGTTAATGTATTTTGTCATTTATCGCAATGAACACATTAATATTTGCCTGACTATCTCGTGCTATATTTAGCAAATACATACTTCATTCAGTGAGACACGTTATCAATAACTGGACTGGCAATTCATGAACGCGATAAGTTAAGGTAAATATTTTTCATGAAATTGTTGACACACGATGATAAAACGAGAGATGGATAAAAAATATATCGTAATATGTAGATAAAAATATTGGAGTATTTTGTTTGTGAATGAGAAATTAAGATAATGGTGTTACGTAATTTTTGACGGGATTGTGATAATGGAAATCACAACAACCTAGAGGTAATTAATCGTGTGAGAATTTTTAGGCCACTTTTACCCCTACCTCTTAGGTCTTAGGCAGTGAGGATAGAGGCTACACCTCCCACCTTCCTCCCAACATGACGCGTATTTTTTGTTATTGGGAAGATGTGGATTTGCAATGAAGCAACATTGTTCATCATCATATCATCATATCAGCCGAAAGACGTACACTGCTTGACAAAGGCCTCCCCCAAGGGGGGGATTGCCATAATCGCCACGCTTGGCAGGCGGGTTGTTGATCGCAGTGTAGCACAGTGCGCAGAACCACAGATAATTCTGCTGCCCATTGTCTGGTGAGTTCCTTAGTCGCCTCTTACGACACCCACGGGAAGTGATGGGACATTGTTGCATTTTAGCGTTATTAAAATAAGCAAAATATCTAAATTATATCTGCATTGTCCTATGTATTTCCCAAAGATAGTAGTTTTAATGGATCCAAAGATGGGCTGTTGTTTTAAATAGACCTGTACATAATATTTCTAGCAAATTCCTGATATTAAATTCTACTTATATATATTTGAAATCTTTTACTATAGCAGAAGCACTTCAAAAACTTCAATAGAGAGATATTTCCGAATCTATTACTCGTACAAGGTGGGACTATACCGACGTCAGAGTTTTTGTTAGCAATCAGTTTGGAATGCTGAAAATGAATTCTAGGATTTCTAGATCAAATGCTTGTCAGTCAGTCTTCAGTCAGGACAGAAACACTCACATAACTTTGACGATACCAAGTAGGTAAAATAAAAAGGGAAGAAAGATAAAGATGAAAAGAGTGAATGAATGAGGTTTTGTATTAAAACTGACTACGCCGCCGACGATTTAAAATTGTTATTTGTAGATGTTTGTACCCAATCCTCAATTATCTACGTATAAAAATAAAAATGTATGATCAAACGAATCTTTTAGAAACTACCTAACAGAATGCGAAAGCAATTCTGTCAATGCAACTACAATCATAGATTTAACTCGTCGAACTAAGCCTGTACCTAAGTTCATTTTTCTAGATGAAAAACTTGTCATTCCATATTTTTTAGTAACGTTTTTTTATCACGGTTCACGATATCGGATTCACGGGTCGGGCAGAGTGTTATTGGTTTTTCCAGTAGCTGCCTGGAGTTGTAATTCAAATGCTAAACTCTTTGTAAGCACAAATACTCTCTTCAAAATTAGAGTGAACAGGCTTCTTCTGGGTTAGCTCGCTCCATCGTCGACTTTGTCTCTGTCATCTATGACCTAGACTAGAGTCAAGAGCAAACCCATATTAAATAAAAAAATAAAAAAGTACGTCTATCACAATGATTGTCATTGAAACTTCTTTGTTATTTTTAGCTTTCCGAGAATACCTAATGCAACATACAGAAAACACATAAATGTAGAGAAAATGTAAATGTTAAAGGTACAGCAAAAGCATCCAACATGCATTTGACAACAAAGCAACTGATTTCACCTCGCATTTACACTTTTGAACTCAGTTGTACGAGTGCATTTCCTATGCAAGCAATCTCCAAGAGTAACACTTTCTTTCTTTCCTTCTTTCTAAATAATATTTCCTCTCGTAAAATTGTGTGCGGAAACGGGGTGTCAGATTGGCATCATAAACACCGAGTTCCCGCGTTTCCGCCATCTTGAAATTTGAATCTCCATATTTTGTGTTCGAATTTCAAGAAAGTTTAGACGCGTTCTGAATTTAACAGAGAGAGATGAACCGAGGTACAGCCATTTTAGATCCGAGTAGCGGTGTTAGATGTCGAGTTCAAAATTCAAAGCGTAGTTTTGCATTTCTGTTAAATTTCTGCTTTTTGACAATGGTTCTTGTGGCAATAAGTATAGGTAAAATATTGTTCATAATTTATTTGACCATGACCATTAATGAAATGCTACAGCGTGATAAGTAATTGAGAGCGTTCATGCAAATAGGATGTTCTAGAGCTAATTTGCAACAATTGCGACCCGATAATTTGTAGGGCAACAAAGTATTTTTCGAATAATTTGATGTTTTCTGCGATACGACCAATAATTGTTAATTGTGAGAAATCACTCAATTGCTTCACTCTACGTGCCCATCATATACTAACATCAAATAAACCAGAAAACAACAACCACAGCTAAACAGATTTCCACACACCCAAATCATAATAACAAGATACATGACACGATTAGGCACACGTCGTCAATTTTCCGCTAAATCTGACAAATCAGACATGACACCGGCATAGAACTCAATTATACAGCGCTTAAGTGTTATTCAAACGTTTGTAAGTTGTCAGCCTGAGCGGTGACGTCATCACTTAACATGGCGGAACAAAATGGCGGACAATAATATTTGCGGCTTGGAAATGGTAATGTGTTTTTGTTTTTGCTAGGTATCTGTTGAAATAGAATGGTTATGGTCGATGTGATAATTTTAAATAGTGTACTATTTATGACGATAGACGTTCTGTTTTTTTTTCGCTTATAGGTAATTTTCCTGAGGACCCCAAGTAACATGGAATAAGGGCAGGAAGATGATGATGAGGTAATATTCCTGAGGGTGAAAGATCACATTATTCATGAATAAATAATGTGGATCAATTCTTTACAACGAAAAAAATCTAAAGTACTTCAATATGTTTAGAAAATGACTCACTTATTTGTAAACATCGGTAGAGTACCGTTAGACAATGTGTGAGATGTTACATTCCCACAACATCAGCAATCAAATCGTATAATGTCACTTCGGTAATTATAATGTTAAATGTCAAATTGTTATGATACTTTTAATTATTTATCAGTTGGCATTCATTTGTACTTGCGCTCCCTGAAATATTGCCAAATTCCAATGACTTAAAAGTCACCCTGTAGAAATTTTAGAATTAATATTACGCCCACTGCTCCTGAGAAAACGATGTTAAATATTCCAAGTATAATAATATTAAACCTAATGAAATGAAACTGAATAATTTCCATTAATATCTCTTCAGTAAAATTATGATCCAAATTAAATTGGCTTTGCATTATGTATTCGGTGGTTTAGCCGTTAAACCAATAAGCTCTCGTCAAACACATTCATACTGGTAAACCAAAACCATTATAACGTTATTCATAAATCTATTCAGTATAATATTCATTACTGTATAATTATGTAGTTAAAGTGAAAAGCTGGATTTTTGTTTTTTTATTCTAATGATCATTTTTATTTTAATGATTGAATTGGCTTGATTTGTTAATCTATTACAAACATTTGTACGCCCTCTGGCATAACATAGCGTTCTCTTTGTTACCTTACTTCACCATTATTATTTTTACCTATGTTAAACAAAAAAAAAAGAAAAAAAAAGAAACACATGACTTTGCAACTGAGACATTCATGCCGACAACGCCCCTGGCAAACCTACTATGCATTAATACTAGATAGTTTCATTAGAAAGCTCATATTTTGAAAAAAAACACCTTAGTGCAACTATTGGAATGTCTATTTCAAGTTTAGCCATCTATCTATCTCTCTATCTATTGGGTTATGGTTTCTGCACTTAGTCCTGGTGTTGGACCAAGTTTAGCCATTTGAAAACATTAATTTTGGGGGAGGCAGTGGTCAAAGAGGAAATTGTCCTAGCTTGACAGATAGATGTAAAGACTATCTTAATCGTAGTTTATGGCTTGGTGTGGGTAAGGGCCTTTTGGTGTCGTCTGGCAAGGTTGGAATTGTCCAGTTCGATCCAGCCCGTCCCTAGCTGTCCTAATCTGAAGCCCGTACCCCACAGGGGGTGCCCTTAGCGAGCAGTCGCTTAGTTTGTAAGTTTTTATAAGCCCTGGCTGAAGGCTTTAATATTATATTAAGGCCACCACAGGCAAGCCGTCGACAACCTCATAGCAACTGCGAGAAGCCACTCAAAAAAAAAAAAGTTTTAATACGTCATGATTCTCTGGCTCTTGTTCCCTTTCCCTTGCTAAGGGAGTCATGCAAGTGACACACATACAGCACCCTACTCCTTCAAAACACTATGATTTTTTTAGGGAACCCTATTACTAAGCCTCCGCTGTTCGTCCGTTCGTCTGTCTTTCAGCGGGTTTTTCTCAAGAACTGGAATGGGTAGACAGTTGAAATTCTCACAGAACGTGTATTTCTATTGCCGCTATAACGACAAATAATAAAAATTAAATTAAAAATGAAAGGGCATACCTAAAATACAAGAAACGTGTTTTTTCGGTTTATGGTACGGAACCCTTCGTGTGAACGTCCGACTCGCACTTGGCCGGTATTTTTGTAATTATGACGAAAAGTTACACCACAAGATGATTGCTAACTTGAAAAATCTATCACCAAACTTCACTGACTCAATCACGTTTGATGTTCTACAAAATAAATGAAGTTAGCTCAGTCTTCGCTCAGTGACGCCTCAGAGCGTCGCTGTCAGCCTCTAATTTGTCAATCCTTCTATCTCGCAGCTGCTAAACGAATTAAGACGAACTAGTGGTGACTTTACGTCTTAGTGGAAGACAAAGCGGTGCTCCGTTAGATCTTAATTACAAGGACTTAGGAGGAAAAGTCCTTTAGAATAGCGTTTTTAAACTACGTCGCTTGGGAGAGAAATATTTTTTGTAGGCTTGTTCAGGCTTGATTGCAGCATTAGCAACGTCAAGTGAATCCTTAAGTAATTATGATTGATTTAATCTATTTAATAAGATGGTAACTGATTATCCCTGATTTTTTTTTGTATGTCCTCCTATAAGGTTGTCATTTGCTTTCTAATTCTTCATACATTCCTGTTCTATTATATTATATTTTAGCCAATTGTGTCCCACGGCAGGGCAAAGGCCTCCCTTTCTTCCTTCCATTCCTCCCGGCTTTGGGTAAGTGTGGACAAATCTTGCCGATAGGCTTCAAGCTCGTCCCGCCATCTTCGCCTGGGTCTCCCGCGATGTCGTCGGGCATTTTCTGGGACCCACATTGTGGTTGCTTTAGCCCATGAACCGTTTGACATACGGCAGTCTTGCATACATTGCTGTTGCGACTTTAATAATTTAAAATCTCTAGCCAGGGCATGCAAAACTAACAAAACCAAGCGATTACACGCTAATGGCACATCTTCTTTTGTTCCGAAAAATAGTAAAAGATTTGATTTTTTTTACCCCAATCAATACATATACAGGTACAATTTCAAGACTTTAAAAAACTACATTAAGTTCTTAAAAGTAATACACTAGTCATACTAGTTGGGATATAAACACATGTATCTGCTGTAACATGCAAAGTGGTTTTACCAACAACTGATTGCCTATCAAATCTTAGCCGAAACCCACTCAACTGTGCCTGTTAACATAATCCTCTCAGTCTAGCTTCTAGTTAGTGGTGTAGACATTACAAATCCATAGACATTTCCAATCAAGAACCTAAATACCAATTTCTAGTTAGTTATTGTGTATCTCGACAGCAGAATCTATCAAAATAAACTATTGTAAGGGTACATTCCAACAGATATGTGCGAGGTAGCTAAGCGATACGCGAGGAAAATTCCACCAATGGGATCACTTCATTTTCGTAGCCCGGCTTAAAGCCCTGAAAAACTTTTTTTCAAAAAAAATAAAATATTTAACACCGACTTCCGAAATTAAAGTTATTTATATTTTGTAGTTTTTTTTATTTGGAAGTCGGTTGCATTTTTTTTTGTATTTTTTTTTAATTCACTCCTTTTAGTAGTACCCCACACCTAACCTGTAGTTACTATTCTTGATAATTTTGAGTTTTTTTTTTGACATTTTATGCAATTGAAAATGGGCTTGCGGAGATAGATATTTGTACATCTAAAAAACTTCTCCGACTTCCGAAATTAAAGTTATTTTATATTTTGTAGTGTTTTTTTTTTATTTGGAAGTCGGTTGCATTTTTTTTTGTATTTTTTTAATTTATCCGTTTTAGTAGTACCCCCCCACACCTAACCTGTAGTTACTATTCTTGATAATTTTGAGTTTTTTTTTGACATTTTATGCAATTGAAAAGTTTATTTATAATTTCGGTGACAGGATTTATAAGTCTCAAAACATTCCACTAAAGAAAACACTGGTAATACTAACCAGTATTGCCAGTGTTTTCTTTTATTCAAAATTCAAAAGTCATTTATTCAAATTAGGCTGAGTGCCAGCACTTTTTGAACGTCAAAGTTTTACATAAAGACAGTCCCCCAAAACGCCCGCCCGTCACCACTTCCTAGTGTTGTAGCTGGGAAGAAGAAGTAACACAACAAACTCCCCAGCAACACATCTGTCTGTTAAGCTTTTAAAAACTTGAATTTATACAATAGTATGCAAAGTATTTTACAATACATGACACAGAAAATAAAATGTTCAAACTGTAAATCAAATTAAATGAAATTAATTGACACTTGGTAGCTAGCACACTCCATTAAGCCATCAGAAATAGACAAACTCAAGCATTAACAAGTAAACCAAACTAATTATGCCTCCGGGCATAAATGGTGTGCCCGCTAACACGTGCAATAGTATAGTCTAACAATAGGATTGTGACTGGAGCCACAAGTGATGAACTAGAGCTAACATAATACTAATAATAAACAGTAGTTTAACGTTAATACAACAATAATAATAAAAAAATAAAAAAATATTGTCGTATCAATGTCTCCACATTGTATAGTTAGGCTATAATACAAACCTCAAATCCATTGGAAAATCCCAGTCTAAAGCTAAAGATTGAAGTAATAGTTACATTGTTAGTTTACCCCGTCGGCAAAGGGATCTCTCTAAATTGCTTTTCCAGCAAATAGTCTTTTGTTCAATACAAATATTTCAAGATCTTTCACTAGACAAATTGTAGATTTTCATCAGCGTTTTCACTGTAGTAAAAGGGGTTTTCAAATTGATTTGTTGTTTGGACTCTTAGAAAGTACACGCTGTCCGGTGGCAGATTCAGGAATTAAATAAAATGAAAAAAAAATTGGTTGTCTGTAAAGTCGGTTTACGTGTTAACGTGACCTGTAAATAAATACGTGTTACGGTCGCGAATCATATTTTGTTCAACATACAACCTGACACTGACCTCCAAAATGCAAAAAACGTCAGAAAATTTGAATTTCGCGGGCTACCCTGGCGTTTTACAAAAGTTGCCTATTTCTTCATGATCCGTTTCAAAGCGAAAGAATTTCGATTGCTCCTGTGTACTACTAACACACACACGCACACAATGTATTATTATTAGTATCTGCATGGCTATTTCCTCCCAGACCCGTAGCTACCTGCCATTGAACCGCAAACCTAATCCCAAAGCGATCCCGGTCTGAACCAACTTACGTGTACCCTAGAACTACTACCTACATAGCAATATTATCTATATTGTTTGCTCAAGCAGGATCTTGGTAAATTGGAACTAGATTCCTTCCTACAAATGGTATTTAAGCTGAGGAGATAGACTATGGTTTGTTCTGCGATTTAATTTATGTTCTTGCCATTAAAGTATACAACGTGTAACCGAAAAAACGCAATACTTCTAAAAATTAGCTTTTCAGTTCCTTTCACCAATTATGCGCACATAAATAATATATAAACGGAACATTCGATTTCACTTTCCCAATTTTAGTGTTGGTCCCATAGTGATAGATGTTCATAATAGGGAACATTTTCGGTGCTCATGCGGACGAAGGCGCTAACAGAAACAATTTCAAGATAAGTCTGAAGGTATTTCATTGCACATTACGTAATGGACAACAGTATATGAATATAAAAAAAAAAAGGTGAAAGTAGGGGGGCGGTCTTATCGCACAGGGCGATCTCTTACAGACGACTTTATTTAATTTAATTAAGGGAAGAAACTAGACTTTACTTTTTAAACTAAAAAATACTCTAAGAGACACTAATAAGATTAATATAATTATTCTAACTTGAGCTATATAATACTTTTAACCTTCAATATTGCTTAATTTAATCTTGAATGTCAAGTCTAAGTCCGCCCTCTCTAAAGGCCCCCTTCTTTGCCCCCCTACCTAGATAATGTGTATTGTGCCAAAGATAATCCGAATCCTGCCAACAATTCATATCACCGACACAAAAGCTCATGTCATAAGGTTTCTGTTCCCGAGGATGTACTACAGAAATCATATTTTATTCGTTTGTTAGTTGGAAAAGATGAATTCTACTATTTGCCTTATATTGTGAGTGGAGACGTTTAGAACAGTTTATACTGCAGCGTTTCCCAACCTGAGGTCCGCGGACCACTGGTGGCCTGCAAGGGCCAAAACATGGTCCACGAAAGGTTTAAAATGTCACTCTTTCCACCTCAAAATGTCATTAATGCAAACTGATTTTAAGTTTCTATCAGAGGTGTTGCACAGTTTAATTTTCTTCTTGATTTCTGGTTCCTGGTAGCAACACAGAAATCAAAGTGGTCCCGGATCAAATAAAGGTTGGGAACCACTGGTTTATAGGATAATGGTAACAATCGTTTGACAATGCTTAAATGACGTATTCGCATAGATATTTCTTTTGAAATACGCTCTCTGCTCTTCTCTCTGTATTTATTATTTTCTATTTTAAGTGTTTACTGTGCACATCAATAAATAAACTTATAAAAGCAAATAAGAAGTAATGAAAACCGCGGGAATCAGCTGAATGCGAGACACACAGGAACCGTCGATGTGGCGACACTTGGGGGAGCCCTATGTCCAGCAGTGGAAGCCTTTCAGCTGAAATAAGAATCTGCCGGTCGATTCTGTGTACATGTCTAAGTGAAGGCTTGGGTGAAGTGATCACGAGGTGAGCTGTCAATCCAATTAGTCAAGATGGAATGACAGCTCACTTCGTGATCACGTGACATCTTGATTGTATGGATTGACAGCTCACCTCGTGGTCACTTCACCCAAGCCTTCACTTAGACATGTACACAGAATGGACCGGCTGGTTAGCGAACGTGACGAGTATTAGAACAGACATACCTAATTTATTTCCATGTATTCAAAAAACTCAAACCGGATTCAGCTGAATAACAGTATTTTACGTGGAGCGGCTGCCTACCAGACCTCCACAACCCATTAACTGGGTAACACGGTACTCCTTGGTCAGACTGATGTCAGATTTTCTGGCTTCTGACTATCCGTAACGACTGCCAAAGATCTACAAATGACAGCCGGGACCAACGGCTTAACGTGTACACGCCCGGCACGGAGGAGTCTCGGTATGTTAAGATGGTCACCCATCCACAGACCAACCTCGGCAAGCGTTGCTTAACCTTGAAGATCGACCCGTGCGGCTGTTTTTATTTAGCCACGAGCTCCTTTATTCAAAAAACTTCGAAAAGGAAATTATTTCACAAAGAAAAACAATTTGCGTGCAACGCTCATAAGATGGTAGATAATGTCATATTAACATGTGTGAACTAAACACACACAATGTAGCCTAGTATTGTTGAGAGTGTTCCTACCTGACCTTAATTTGAATAATTCATACATACACGGTACCTTTCGGAGCTTTTGACTTGAATAGATCGTAATAATGGACCCAAAATAATAAAAAGGGTAACTTTAATCGAGTTTCATAGCCTTGGACAAAAACAGTCTTATTACAAAAAGCGGTTTAACTAAAAACCCAGGTTTAAACTTCTATAAACAACGGTTTAGACAAAAATTATATTAATAAACCATAGACCAAATCATGGTCTAACGTTAAACTTCGCCGACCCTTAGTTTGACGATGGTCTAAGTCGTATCTGTCAAAGTTTGTCTTTCAGGTTATAGAATCTTTGTTATTGTTTTGTGTTGTTTTTACCCGAAAATGAATGTGAACATGATCGATTTGATGGATATTGAGGATTTTGAAGTAAGAGTGTTGGAAATTTAAATCGCATAATATAAAATGACTAGCTTTTGCCCGCGACTTCGTACGCGCATCTCCCGTTTTTTTCCCTTTCCCGTATGAATATCCCGTGCTCGCCGTATAGCCTATAGCATTCCTCATGAAATGGCTATCATATACAAAAATAATTTTCCAAATCCAACTGGTACTTCCAGAGATTAGAGCTTTCAAACAAACAAACAAAAAAAATGTTCAACTTTATTATGTTAATATAGGTATAAGTATAAATACGTATTTCGCTAAGTACCCGGGTCGATGGCGCGTTGTATTTCACTCGCGCCTCAAAGAGATGTCAGCATAAAAGACGGGGCCCGCTAGGGCCAGAGCCTGCCAGGGTTGCGGAATTTGTTCGAAAGAGTCACCGCGGCCCTGGAACGCAAAGGGCTTTAGAAGGAACACGGATGGGTTTTAGTCAGTAAGAGTCTGACACGCCCTTCCACTCCACCCAGAGCGGAAGAAGTCATTTGATGATTTCCCATACTTAAAAAAAAAAAAAGTAAGTACCCGAATCTGGAAAAAAACACGAAAAGCCGGAATGGTAGAAATCAGTAGCGAAAGTAATTACTTCTGTCACGCCTATTTTTCAAAAGTACATGTCGACATTATATAGGGACATTCAACCATCTACGAACCCATACATCACAAGCTTCCCCCAAGCTGACCACAATAACATTAAACACGAGGGTTGTCGACAGCAGAAACCAATGTTTGAATCAAGATATTCCAACAAAACCGCAAGGCCGCCCGGAGACGGGACTGAAACATTTTAATTATTTCGCAAGTTCATTTACAAAATTAAAACGAAGTGGCTTTGCTTTGGTTTCATATTGCTTTTTGTCTTTACTTTCGGGGACTGTGATTGAAGATATTATTGTGAATAATATTGGTGTAGAAGGACTTTTTTCTGTTATTTAATTTGAAAGTACCATTCTTTTGGAATATTAAAAAAATCTCAGTATTGGTTTACCTAAGTTGAGAAGTGGTACTGGAAATAATTATGTTTCTGATATGTATCATTTTGAGTGGAAGTAAGCTCACTAAGTATATATCCTAGGTTGCGGAATTTGTTCGAAAGAGTCACCGCGGCCCTGGAACGCAAAGGGCTTTAGAAGGAACACGGATGGGTTTTAGTCAGTAAGAGTCTGCGCTTCCACTCCACCCAGAGCGGAAGAAGTCATTTGATAATATCCCATCCTTAAAAAAAAATAAAGTAAATATCCTAGATTCAGAAGAAAAAATGTTAAAACAGTTTTTCTGCTAAATTTTAAGATTAACAATGGCAAGCTTTCAAATTTCAACAAAAGCATGACCACAGGCACCATCTCATCTGCCTAGCCTTTTCCCAACTACACTGGGGTCGGCTTCCAGTCAAACCGGATTCAGCTGAATACCACTATTTTATGTAGAGCGGCTGCTTACCAGACCTCATTAACTGGGTAACACGGTACTTTTTGGCAAGACTGGTGTCAGATTTTCTGGCTTCTGACAATCTGTAACGACTGCCAAATCTACAAATGACAGCCGGGACCAACGGTTTAACGTGCTAATCTCGGTATGTTGAGATGGTTACCATCCACAGACCGACCTCAGCGTGGCGTGCCGTGCGGCTGTTATTATTCAGCCACGAGAAAATTCATTCATTCATTTTTCAATTGAATGAAAAATATATCCATATCCTATGTAAAATTTCATACGCTCACTGAAAGAAAAGCGCTTTTTATTGTAACCACGCAAAATATTGCATGCCGCCATCTTTTATAACTATGTTGTTCACGCAAATAAGTAGAGTAATCTAATACCATTTCAATTCTATGCCTATAAACCCTCACAAAATGTACCAGGGCACCAGGAAGATGTAGTAGTAAAATTAATGTTTTGTGGCTTGTAACTAACTTCTGGCCTGTTGGTCGAGTGGTTAGTGACCCTGACTGCTAAACCAGAGGTCGTGGGTTCGATTCCCACCCAGGACAAATCTTTGTGTGATGAGCATGATCATTGTTCTGTGTTTGGGTTTAATTTGTCTATAATATCTATGTATTTAGAAATATATAAGTATGTTTTTCAGAGCACAGGCTCTGCCTAGTTTAGGATCGGATTACCGTGTGTGAGTTGTCCCAAGATATATTATATTATATTATATACATATAACTTGATGATGTTTTATTGTGATCCGAGGGAACATGTTCTCGGGACAAAGGGTGAGATACCTACGCGGTACCGCACAAATTGTACTAGGACAACAGGAACGTGTAGTAGGAAGATGTATCCCTATATTATGTGGTTTCCAGTGTAATGACAGGGCTGGATTTGACCGTTGGGCGGTGTGACCACAGATGCTGGGTTACTGTGGTCATAGTTCATGCATGTCTGTTACAATGTGAATTGTATGTTGTATCTTAGAAATACATAGTAAATGTTCAGGGGAGTTTGTTACGGCATTTCTTGTTTCAACTTGAACACTAGGAGGTGGGTGGGGAGGGTTTGTGAGCTGCCCTTTGTACCGTTAAAAATTGTTTATTCTCCGGCTATTGGAAAATATTGAAACATTGGGAAATGGATGTTGGATAAGGATGTTGCCTGGATTAAAAAAATATGATTCTATGTAGTCCGTCATTTAGATTATTGAAAAATATTAATTAATATACACGTATTTTTTATTTGATCAAATTAATTATGAAGATAAAAAAAAAGAAAAAAGACAATAAAAGTTTTGTAACGTCACTTTCAAGTAAAAAGTGTCATCACACGAGTTTCAAACGCACTATATCGTCTTCATATTTTGTTTACGAGACAAAAGAAACAATTCGTTTCCAATATTTTTTAGAAATCTATCTGACGGACTAATTAGATATTTTTAGTCAAATACCCTATTGTGACTGAGCTGCAGGATGACCCATTTGATACCCATTGTAAATGCGGTGCCCCTATTCAAAACCTGACCCACATGCCGTGGTGCCCCAGATGTCCACTGTTGCACTTTTCAGGTCTGAATTATCGCCACTGACGGTGCTAATAACGACAACTATACCTTCTTCTCCTTGTTTTCGAGTCGATGGTTAACTCTTTATATTGTTTGGGCCCAGTAGGAGGATAATTGCAGCAGCTGTGGTGGCATACATTAAATCTTCCAAAGTCTGTACTTTGGAGGATTTCATGTATGCCACCGATGCAAAATCAAAATGTAAAGTAATTTATTCAAATTAGGCTGAGTGCCAGCACTTTTTGAACGTCAAAGTTCTACATAAAGACAGTCCCCCAAAACGCCCGCCCGTCACCACTTCCTAGTGTTTTAGCTGGGAAGAAGAAGTGGCGCAACAAACTCCCCAGCAACACATCTGTCTGTTAAGTTTTAAAAACTTGAATTTATACAACAGTATGCAAAGTTTACAAAACATGTCACAGAAAATTTTATGTCTAATAAGTAAATCAATGAAATTAATTGAAACTTGTTAGCTACATTCTATTATGCCATCAAAAACAAATAAACTCAAGCATTAACAAGTAAATCAAACTAATTAAGCCTCCAGGCATAAATGGTGTACCCGCTTACACGTGCAATGGTATAGGGTAAACCAGGATAGTTGCCCCAGGGGTATAGTTGCCTCGATTTTAATTACTCTAGCTACGCGGCTGAATCACATGTTATTTTATTTATCAATCGAGAGACTTTACAACGACAACTAAGGAGACCGTGTTGCATGTGTCTGTGCGATTGCATGGGAAGGCAAGGTGCGATCAAAGTTTTTGCGCGACAAAAATCTTCTTTCTCGGCGGGGCACCTATCCTAAACGTAATTTACATGGATTAGGCAACTAACCCCCATATGGGATTGATGTCACAAAATTTAGAGGTCGACAAAAATCGCCAATATTCTGAAAACTCAAAAATAATGTTCTTTACTTTCACAAATTTGAAGATAATAAACCAAAGTACCTACCCGTTTTATGAATAAAGTGACAACTAACTAAATAATTATATAATAATTATATATTTTTATAAAAAGTGTGGTAACTATCCGGCTTTTACCCTAATCTAACAATAGGATGCTGCAATGTTAGAGCCACATGTTCTGAACAGGGGCACAACACATAACAACTAGGTATGTCAAGAAAAAGCTACTATGGGACCAATGCTGAACACAAAACAAAATAATGTACTGAATAGCTGTTTTTTTAACTCTAAAACCTCGTATAACTCGCCTTCAAGTAGTCAGCTAGAAACCCAATTCCAATAGCAAAAACCAATTTAATCCTTTACCAAGCAAATTGGCCAATCTCTCAGTATTAGCATATCTACAAGCCACCGTTTATTCAGCCAGTGTGCTCCATCAAGTCGTCCCTAAGGACCTCATGAATGGCTTAATAGAATTAAATGGCCGTTCATAACGTGGCCCATTACTGTTGAGGTACTAATTTAAAGATGCAAGACGGATGGACTGTTGTAGAAACTTATTTGTTTTGGTTGTTCGCTGTGTATTTGAACTAATCTTCTATACTAATATTATAAATGCGAAAGTTTGAATGTTTGGATGTATATTTGTTCGTCAATCACGTCAGAACGGATCTTGGTGAACTTTGGCACAGAGGTAGATTATAGTCTGAAATAACACATAGAATATATTTATATGTTACTAGCTTCGCCCCGCGGTGTTACCCGTGGTTTTAGTACATATATCTAAAACTAGCCTATGTGTTAATTCAGGGTATCAGCTAATCAACTTCCTGTATACCAAATTTTATCAAAATTGGTCCAGCCGTTTGCGCGTGAAGAAGTTACAAACACAAACACACACACACACACACAATCACAAACTTTCGCCTTTATAATATTAGTGTTATATGATATATTTTTGTCCCGGGAGTATGTTCCCTTGGGATCATTTTCGACATTCTCGTATGCGGAGCCGCAGGCATCAGCTAATTTAAAACATAAGCTTTCACATATAAAGTTATGTTTTTTTCTTTCACTTTGAGAGTTTTCGTAATCGGATCAGTGCTTATAAATTATATATACATATATATATAACGGGGAGGGAACACGAACGTTATCTTTAGGCAAGGCTTCCTTCTCGTACATCTTCAGGAAACAGGAAATAACACGACGAACAGATAGTGTGGATATTCTTTAATTATTTCACAAACTTTTATAATCAAAATAATCCCGAACTTCCGCGATGGGAATGGATGGAGATTGTGAGGTTATCCGCTCACGCCCACGTTCTCCGGCAGAATGCCTGACAGCACGTCTACCCCACTCTCACTTGTCAAACAATGACACCTCGTCATCAAAATGACATTATCCGACACCGACAGTGACAGCTGACAGACAGAGACAGATGGAATAAACTCACTACCGCCATCCTGTAATAATTGCTAGAAGCAGCCCTCTTAATATCTCTTCCTGCGACATATAGATTTCGCGCTCTGGGTGGAGCATTACTATTCCTCCAAATGCCCTTTGCATTCCAGGACCACGGTAACCCTTTCGAACAATTCCGCAACTCTGGGAAGCACTGGCCCTGGCTGACATCTCTTTGAGATACACAGATTACCCATTTTTTTAAGGATGGGAAATCATCAAATTATTTCTTCCACTCTGGGTGGAGCGGAAGGGCGTGTCAGACTCTTACTGACTAAAACCCATTCATGTTCCTTCTAAAGCCCTTTGCGTTCCAGGGCCGCGGTGACTCTTTCGAACAAATTCCGCAACCCTGGCAGGATACAAATTACCCTAACATATAAACTTACAAACAATCAATTTTGACCTCTTTATAAAAGCTATTAATAAAATATTTATTCTCTCTATGTATCTAATAGTTAAACCTACTTAGTAGTTAGGGGGGTGAGTGGTTGACAGACTTGGGGGAATGGGGCGATAAACTAGATTGAGGCCCAATAAGTTATTAATATCTGAACCAAAACACTGAACATCGTTCTAATTAGTGGATCCAATTCTCAGATTGGGGTCGAAACATGAACTATCAAACAAACACAAAAATAGTCAAGTAACGTTGACTGTTTAACCGACTTCAGAAGGAGGTTCTCAATTCGACTGTGTTTTCTTTTTATGTTTGTTATGCGATCATTCCGTCATTTGTGAATGAATTTTGATGATTCTTTTTTTATTCAAAAGCCTATACTCCTGAGGTGGTCCCATTGGCACCAAGTCAGAATTTGATGATGGGATCCCAGAGAAATCGAGGGCAACCCTCAAATTTTAAAGGCACGTACAATGTTTTTCATATCCTTTCTAACGCCATTCAGATAATTGTGCAGTCGGTGTTTTTGGTTGTTTTTTCGTTTTTGACACCGACTTCCGAAGTCAAAGTTATTTTATACTTTGTAGTGTTTTTTATTTTGAAGTCGGTCGTATTTTTTTTATGTTTATCTTGATACTCCCCAATTATTTCAGGTTAATTATTTGTCTCCAATCCTGTCCTATTGATTTAATTTTACTGCTCCGTTGGCTTCACGGTCGCAAACGCGACTGCTGAGTGTGGGTTCGATTTCCAGGTCGGGAAAAAAGTGTAATTGGGGTTTTCCAATAAGAATTTCTCAGTAACAGCCCGGAGTTTGGAAGTTGGTGGTGTGACGCCCCCGTGCCTCGGAAAGCACGTTAAGCCGTTGGTCCTGCGCCAGATCTCTCTCCGGTCGTGTCGGGTTGCCGTCCCATCGGAATATGAGAGTGATGGAAGAGGGAGTGCACCTGTGTTTGCGCACACACGCCTGCACTATAATATGTCCCGCGCCGATGGCTAATCTCGGTTGAGAGTGACCGCCATGGCCGAAATCGGTCAGGAGGACTTATTATTTTTATTGTTTTAAGCCTCAATAGTATGAAAACCGCACAATTTAAAATATAATCCTTTTCAAACTATTCATGACTTCAAAAGTTTCATGAATTACACTAGTTTTTGAATGCAAACTGTAGCCGGCTGTTGTTACCTATTATAATTTTTAGAACTTAACACTATCTACTTCAAAGGAAAACTTTTTCCAACAAAATACAACCGACTTCCAAATAAAAAAAACACTACAAAGTATAAAATAACTTAAATTTCGGAAGTCGGTCTTTTTGGTTGTTTCTTCGTATTTAAACAAATCGGTTGTTTTTTTTTTGGAAAAATGTTTTTTATGTTACACTTTTAATAATATAATAATAATAAATGTTTATTTTCAATAACTTAAGACTACGTTAACATTAGGTCATTAGAGAATGTCCATTTAAGTAAGAAATATACTTGTTTTAGGAAGTTCCGGAAAACTTTTACCTAACACGACCACAGGATAGTCACAGGAAAGCAAAACACGGTATTTCGTTTACTTAAGTGATATATTTTCTATATCCTCCAGCTATTTTAATTTAAAACCAAACTACTGAACCGATTTTGATAAAATTTCTATGGGACCAATCGGAACGTATATCCTTTTACATGAAAGAATAATTTTTCAAATCGGTTTATAAATGACGGAGTTATAAAACACAAAAAAAATACAACCGAATTGAGAACCTCCTTTTTTGAAAGCGGTTAAAAATAAATATTAGTCGTTTCCCAAGTATTTTGGGGTCGGCTCCTAGGCTAACCGGAGCTAAGTACCAGTATTTAACCTGGGGCGATTGCCTCTCTAAACTCCACAACCCAGTAACTGTGTGTGTATGTGTAATACAATACCCCTTAGCAAGATTAGGTTAAATCTCTCAAGTCTCTTATCAGCCTTCTTGGCTATCCGTAACGAAAGTCAAAAAACTTCAAATGTTTTTGAAGAGAAAACTTCTATAGGCGCTTTGAGCACTTTTTGGGTGAACAAACATCATGGAACTCACGTCATCGTCACCGAACGCTTTCCAAATTCAAAACTAATAATCAAATAGCTCGACGATATAATTCACAAGTTATTTAGTTTTCACTTCTAGCGACAGTCCCAAAGACTGCACCGTAAGTTTTTTTTTTACTTTTAATAGGCACGCGTTTGACCTCACCTGATTATATCAGATGATAAGCGATGATGTGGTCGAAGATGGAGCACGCTTGCCTCGAAGTAAACCATTCACTCTTGGCTTAAAGACTCCCAGGTTGTAGCTATCAGGAAACACAGACTCAGGCAGAAAATTCCACTCCTTAGCTGTACGCACAATGAATGTGCTCCCAAAACGTTTTGTGCGTGTGGGTAGCCGAACAGTGTCTGAACGTGCTTTCCGGCCACGTGTCCGTCGAAGGACTGGCCTCGGCAAGCTATGCTTAACCTTGAAATCGACCCGTGTGGCTATGATTACTTAGCCACGTGTATTGATATACATATATTAGTTATTTGGAGCCTTATTTATAAAGAAAATTGAACCACATGATCAGTTTAAAAGCTGTTTATTTTTCTTCTTAGTCGGACACTCTTAACAGAATGGTCGTGGTTGTCAAAGTCAAAGTCAAAACGTTTATTTCAATTAGGCCATTAAACGGCACTTTTGAACGTCATCGTTTACAGTTCAGTAAAAGTAATAGAATTACATTAATAAAGTGACTCTACTGTCCATTCGGAAAGGTAGATTCTTATGGAGAAGAACGGACAAGAAACTCCATAGTTACTCTTTTCAAATAATGATTTACAAAATTCAAAAATTAATTTCATATTATGTGAGGACGATGCACCCAGAGTATGCTACTTATAAGAACAAAGTATCACCAGCAGAGGTAAACTTATTCATTTTCTAAAGAAATTTAGGTAAATGGTACTCACATATTTCCAAACATTGGAACCATTAATTAAACAACAGTGTGTGAGTCAACAGAAAAATAGAAACACAAAAAAAAGAAGCATTCTTATCCTGCATGTAATCTTCTAATTTGTAATATGCGTGTTTACAAAGTGTACTTTTAACATAAGTTTTAAATTTTCCTTCATTTGGTTCTAATATGTCAGAAGGTTGGTAGACGAGACCTACATGAAGAGGTGTTCGAAAAATTTAATAGCAGATTCTAAATCCAAAATGTCTGGAGAGAAAAAAAATAAATCTGCTAATATTTTAAGGGCGGAACCCATGGTAATAAAAGTAGTCATACAATGCGAGACCCAGAGACGCCTCTCAAAAACTGATCACACACCTACTCGCGTCCATGATTGACTAGTCTCAAGTACATATAGTAAGTATAAAATATATTACGACTAGAAATTTTTTATAAATTGGGCTGTTTAAGATTGCAACAGACCAATTCCGTTTAAAAATTTACTTTGAAAAATTGATCTATTTATAAAATCCTAACTTAATTTTTAAAATGCGAACGTGAGTTTGCAGAGACGCCTAAAACGCTGAACCGAAGATAACTTTTGGTGCAGAGATAGACGACGGTTGTATACTATTTTTTTTTTACGAAATCGCGGGCAAAAGCTACAATTTCCAACGAACCATTTCCTCATAATTCCTACTCCAAAATCTACGCACTGCCATCCATTACAATTACTGAGACAGTTCTGTCACAAAACTTGAACTATTAGGTGACTATTAATCATTCTATGACTTATGTCTCGTAAATCGTGTGTTTCAGTGACCCTGTGGCTGAATCTATATAGATAAGATAAGCTATGTATATAGACTGGGGACAGTAACCCTTCTATCGAATATGTCACACCCCGGTTGGTAGGTAACTATGGATAGTCGATTAATTGTCACAGGTGTTGCCAGGGTTGCGGAATTTGATCGAAACGCGGCCCAGGAACGCAAAGGGCCGCAAACGGATGGGTTTTAGTCAATGGGAGTCTGACACGCCCTAACGCTCCACTCACAGTGGATAAAGTCATTTGATGATTTACAAAACTCAAGAAAAAAAGAGTGTGGATAAAAAAATGTGGTTCGGTTGCTAATTTTTCAACCGATAAAGGTGTATCAAAGAAATATAAGAGGTGATTTATGCAGCAATAGAAAAGGGTAATAGAGACCTCAATATTTATGCTTATGAAAACTTAAGACTTATAAATAAAATGTTGTTATCTACTATATATATTTCGATTCTTATCAACGTTCTTAGCTACACAATGTGATGCAACATTTAAAATTTTATTAGAAGGAGGTAAAAATACTTTGTTTGTAGGAAGTAATCTCAGAAAGATTCGAATTCTGCTTTACTTTACTAGAAAACGTCCTGTGGGTTAGGCCACAAGAACAAAACCACGATATAAGGCTAGTTATCTTCAGAAGTACTTCCTTAATTGAAGTGATAACCAATCGAGAGCCACTCGTAGTATACATCTAAGCATCGATTGTGAAGGGTAGCGTTAAATCGATACTCAGCGACTCGCGTACTCACTCAAAGCTTACTAGGTGTTCAAGTTACCCATTCAAATACATCGCTGTCGGTTTGCAGCGGGAATGAACTGTTTAATTACGTAATTGGTGGGTAGGGTTTAGTAGTAAAAAGTCTGGCTTATTGGATTGTAAACAAATATTAGGGAAGCTTTAGGGACTTGATATACAAAGCGGATAGGGCGCGCGAACTTGGCACGCGGTCAGTGCGCGCGGACAGGGCGCTGACAAGATAAAATGTATGGCGTCAAAGGCACAGACGTCATACATTTTCATAACAGCGCCCTTTCCGCGAACCCGCCGCGCGCCCGGATCACTTTGTATATCAAGTCCCTTGGTGATGGAGTTTCGGTGATGTGGCTGGTTGCGTTCTGTAGCGTTTACGTATGCCAAGGGAAAAGGCGTGAGCTTATGAATGCACGAATGAGCATTAAGTATCCTTACTAAGCAATGCCGGTCAAAGTGGCAATGCTTTCTGTGCTGGCCAGTTTTCCCATTGACAGCGATGACGCCCAAAGATTTCTTTTTATACGCGTTTGTACATTATTATTATTTGATTAATGTTGGTTAAGACTTTTTTTTTCTCATTTTAAAAAACTTTGCCCCACACTAGGAATTTCTCCTGTATCGAGAGTGGTTTTAGAAACATATAAATTTACATACACAAACAGCCAGACCATCCGACCGTCTAACCCGCGACTCGCAGCGCAGCAATCAATCGCTCAACTACTACACCAACCGTGTCGTTGCTTCGTGTGGATCTTGAAGAAGGACATATATGATACTTTTTGTTCTCCGACATTCACGCGGGCGAAATAGCTGGTACAAGCTAGTGTCGTTTGTAAATAAATTGAGGGAGCACAGATTATATAAGGCGAAAGACGTGTTTGTAAATAAATTGAGGGAGCACAGATTATATAAGGCGAAAGACGTGTAGGTAGGTACTACGTGCAATGAATGGACTCAGACGAAATTGCTATGATTACTACGATCGGCAGATAGTGCCCATAAAGTGATAGCGCAGATAGTCTACCCTGAGAACTTTGCTTTTAGTTGATTTTGAAGATGTTGCCATTTACTCTTTTTTATTCTGTTAAACAGTTGCCCATCAGTTCTAGTCCATGACGTTTTACACATTGGGGTTAGTTTCCAGTCTAAAACTATGAAGCTGAATACCAGTATTTTACACGGTACAACTGCCTATTTGACCTTCACAATGCTGTTAAGTATAACAAGTAGAGGAGCCCCTGGTAATGCTAACTGTCAGATTCTTGGGTTTCTTATTACTCGTAACTTCTGTCAAAGATCAACGAATGATTCGAAACGTCTTTAATAATGCGCTTAGCAAAGGAGTAGAACTCTCTGCCTGCGTCTGTGTTTCCGAACGCATACAACCCTAATCTCATCAAAATTAGATTGAATAGGCTTCTTCTGGGTAAGCTCGCTCCATCGTCGACTTTGTCTCTGTTATCTATGACCTAGACTAGAGTCAAGAGCAAACCCATCTCAAATGATTGATTCGGAAGGGAGTGTCAGACTCTTACTGACTAAAACCCATTCGTGTTCCCCAAAATCCTCTTTGTGTTCCGGGGCCGCGTTGACTCTTTCGAACAAAGCGCGCGTGAAGCACAATGCGCCGTCGGCGTCGACGCGGGCCTGGTTCTGACCAGATGGCGACCCATCTAACGCTCGCCGTCCACGGAATCGCCCTGCGGACCAAATGATGGCTGCAATCAACTAACGGTTTAAAGATAAATCTGGAAGGAAATGATGTTAGATATAAGTTATTACGTAGATTAATAGACATTAACAACATTTACGTGACCTATAATTTTCAATTATTTCACCTTTCCTATTATTTCACAAACCAAAATAGAAGTAACTAGATATAAATTTATCACAACTGAGAATTCCACATTTTTGTGTAAGTATGCAAAATGCCCCGTAAATAAATAACATCGTATTTATACGGTTTTATGTAAATCGTGAAAAGGTATTTCCGTTATAAGGAAAAGGATTGAAGAGAATTCCGCTAAGAAGTGGCATTTTGGGAGGTTTCGTGTGTAAATCTGTTTTGATAGCTGAGGGACGCAAATCTCTCTTGACCCTTGAATTGCAAATTTTCACAATACTCATATTTCATATGAGTATTATAGATTATTGAATGCCACTATAGATCGATACCCTTAGAAGGACTTGATAAATTTAGGTCAGAAAACTATTTATTAAATCCCGAAGTTTAGGTTAACATAAGTAGCATATAATATCTAATTAAATATTAGTTGTTTATTAGATACAGTGAGTTATATAGCAAATAGCTGACCCTCCTATCATCTAGAACACGAATCAATAACATGTTATAATTCTTTGCATTTTGTTTACTTTGCTCAAACAGTAAATACAAAAGAATTATAAAATACAAACGATTCGTATTCTAAAAATCTCAACCATTTATGCAACGGTGGATTAGCTAATTGCTATAACTTTAGATTACCTGTACACAATATATCATAGAATTAAAATAAGAGACCACTCAAGGATTACAAATCAGTTATTTTTACTAAAAGGCTCTTTGCAATCGACTTTTTGTTATAAACGATTATATTACCTTCTACTTACATATTATTTTCTACTTTGTGATGTTTGCTGTTATGTTGTGGAATTAAAGATTGTCTATTTTAAATTACCCTTATTGATCAAAAATGGGCCTCATCAGAAGGCTAAAAGTCACCCACAGAGCAATGGAGAGGGCAATGCTCGGAGTTTCCTTGCGTGATCGAATCAGGAATTACGATATCCGCAAGAACACCAAGGTTACCGACATAGCCCGAAGGATTGCCAAGCTGAAGTGGCAGTGGGCAGGACATCTGCCGGGGTTGCGGAATTTGTTCGAAAGAGTCACCGCGCCCTGGAACGCAAAGGGCTTTAGAAGGAACACGGATGGGTTTGAGTCAGTAAGAGTCTGACACGCCCTTCCGCTCCACCCAGAGCGGAAGAAGTCATTCGATGATTTCCCATCCTTAAAAGTTAATGGGGCCGAAAAGTTTTGAAGTGGCGACCGCGTACCGGAAGACGCAGCGTTGGAAGGCCTCCCACAAGGTGGACCGATGACCTGGTGAGGGTTGCGGGTAGCCGATGTATGCGAGACGCACAGGACCGGTTGTTGTGGCGACACTTGGGGGAGGCCTATGACAGTGGACGTCTTTCGGCTGATATGATGATGATCAAAAATTTCGAAAGGAATGCTCGTTCGAAGCCTCCTCATCAGAAATGATACTCGGAGATATAGGTTACTAATAATATAAATAAGCGAGATACAAAAAACTTGCACAAAAATACACGACACCTAAATTTCGTCACAGTCCTCATTACGTCGGTTCTCGTGTCTCGTGCGCGTATATTTTACAAGATGTTCCCCGCGATAACTGACAGATAACGCGTGACCTCCATTTTTGTATTGTGTTGTAAATATCGGCGATTGTCGCGATTTTGCATGTCTGTCATGTCACGAAGTTTCGTGATTTTTTGAAAAGATGCAAATTTTTATGGTAAAATTTAGGAGCGGGTAGCAACAACAATACAGTGATCACTGATCACACTATCCTAATACTATTTAGTTAGAAACCTTTTTGATATAATTACATATTTCACGCAGGAGTTTGTGGCTAAATAATAACAGCCGCACGGGTCGATCTTCAAGGTTAAGCAACGCTTGCTGAGGTTGGTCTGTGGATGGGTGACCATCTTAACATACCGAGACTCCTCCGTGCCTCGGAAAGCACGTTAAGCCGTTGGTCCCGGCTGTCATTTGTAGATCTTTGGCAGTCATCACGGATAGTCAGAAGCCAGATAATCTGACACCAGTCTTGCCAAGGAGTACCGTGTTACCCAGGTAATGGGTTGTGGAGGTCTGGTAGGCAGCCGCTCCACGTAAAATACTGGTATTCAGCTGAATCCGGTTTGACTGGAAGCCGACCCCAATATAGTTGGGAAAAGGGTAGGCAGATGATGATGACATAGCTCTCGAATGAAGTGGAGCAATGGACACCGCAAGGGTTTTAATGGTCGCTGAGACACGCGACAGTCCAAAAATGATGCGGTGACGTGATTTCATAATTCTACGAATAAGATACAATCCTTAGACCAATGTCTTTAAAGAATCGTCACATCGCGTCTTGTTTGGGAACCAATGTATCAACAAAAAAAACACAAATAAGGGGATTAAGTAACAGGGACTCGATAATTAAAACCCCAAACTATTATTTATGTATTACCAGGTAAAAACGGGGACCTGTCTTTTGAAGAAATTCTTTCAAGGTGAATTTATAGAAAGCAAAATACGACTTAAAGGACTAATTCACAATCCCAACATTTCTTTCCTACAATAAATCAACTAACCTTCACAATAAACCCAACATTTTTCCTCGGAATGCCAGTAAATGGCGGCGCAATTGGGTTATCACAACAAGGATAGGACCAACAGACCGACTTTTATAATCGTATTAACACATGGAACAAACTCGCTGAAGTTAATTAAATGATTTTAGGAATGAACTGACCATTTATGTTGTTATTTTATTTTGTTCACGACGTCTTATCTATACGTGTCTTCTGTACGTGTGTTGACAGTGAACTCCTCCTAAACGGCTGGACCGATGTTGATGAAATTTTTGTGTGTGTCCAAGGGGATTCGAGAATGGTTTAGATTCACAATTGGCGCTGCAATCGATTTCTATAATTTTTCGTCAGACACAAAGCAAACGTTCGGACAGGACAACGTCTGTCGGGACCACTAGTTAATTATATTTATGAAGGGGGACAAGCATGGAATTCATCAGTGTAATGTAGTGGTGGCCCTCTATCAATTTTTTTTTTGAAGTGAAAACTTCTTGCGGCGGCGATGCCAGTAAATGGCGGCGGCGCGTTGAGCACTTTTTGGGTGAACAAAAATCATGGAACTCGCGCCATCGTCACCGAACGCTTTGGGCGAACAAAAATCATGGAACTCGCGCCATCGTCACCGAACGCTTTGGGTGAACAAAAATCATGGAACTCGCGTCATCGTCACCGAACGCTTTCCGTGAGCTATATATGTATACTTTGTATATGTGTACTTTTTTTTTAGTTTTGATCGGCTCACATTTGTCCACAATTTTATAGAGGTATGCGGAAGAGAGAGTAAAGTCCCGCACACCTCAACTGAAATGGGAGGATCCTCCGACCAGGCGGTTGTTGTGTCTGGTGGGCAACTGCCCAATAGTTGATATTCGGACTGTTTTACATGTTCAAATCGCACGGAGAACTTAGCTTACGCGATGCAGGATTTCGTTGGTAGTTCGTCGCTGACAGGATAGATGGCGTTGAAGTTCTTTTTGTTGCCGTACAAATTTTGATTCTTAGTTTTTTCTGTGGCAGCGTTGATGCCGCTACAGTTTCACCAGATGGAAAGCAACGATGTGGTCGCTTGCCTAGAAGTAGGTTTTATATCTATTCAAAACCCTCAAATTGTAGCTATCAGGAAATATAGACTCCTGCAGGAAGATACACTCCTTAGCTTAACGCACATTGAATGTATTCTCCAAAAGTTTTGGTGGAATATTCGCGACATACCGGGGCCGCGGTGGCGTTGGCAGTGAGTTTGTCCTGACCTGTAACCCGATGGTATCCGAACACAAACGCTAGCCAATAGTTCCACACTTTGACTGTGCAATGATCAGCATCTACAGTATCATTGACAAACAATTTTTTTCCTAATCATTACTTTTATTTATCTCCAGAGATATTGACAGCTTTATGATAATCAATGGTCTCGATTCTCTTTTCCTTCATAACACGTTTTCCTCAAACGACTACATCGATCAATCCACCAGGGATTAGCCACATCCCTTATTAAAATTCCAATCGTTGCTCTCAATTTGTCTGAATTTCTCAGAATCTATAATGGAGACCTATAACCCTAATTTGGTTTGGCATTAAGCTGAAATCCATTTTCTATCGCGACTTCAGTCCCTGCCTTCAAGCTGAATTAATTAAGCATACCCCGAATATGTTTCCAACGAATTAGGATTCGTTTGGTTTTCGCGGATATTTAAGTCTACAATTATACAATATTTACTTATTAGATATTTTCTTATTATATTGAATTTGAGGCTTCTTATACGGAGAGATAATATTGAAAATTATTTACGCCTGTATGTTACCGAAAGACCCTTCTTCTTTCTTCTTCTTCTTCTTTACTATTAAAACGTGGACCATGATGTAGTTACTACAATGACTGTTGAAAAAATTTAACGATGAACAATGTGATGGGACTTTGTAGAAGCGAAGTAAGTGGTCCAAAAACGTTCTGCATATTTCAACAAGATAATGTTCACCAAATGTTGCTGTTATCTTTTATATACATCTTCTCAATTTCTTGGGATGACAATGCATCTACAATAAAGGTATCTGGTATTCAGATGTTCATGCGTCATATACCACCTGGCAGGCATTTAGCTTGTGTACCATTCTTATCGAAATAAAATAATGATTCAGCAACTTCACTATTTTTAACACTAGCCAAGAATAAAATCTGCAGGTTAATCCTCTGACCTCTCACTCCGACCTAGGTATCCATCATTACAGCAATTTATTAGTTTAGTCTACCGTTTTGGCTGATCTACGTAAACCGTTCGATCACTGGAATTCCGCCAGCCGGTGCGTTCTGATATGTTCTAATTGTGTACCAGCATTTACGTGGTTTTATATCCGCTTGGAAATTGTAGTGTTGGAAGAACTCTTAATGAGAGATGCAAAGAGTTGCGGAATTTGTTCGAAAGAGTCACCGCTGCATTAAGAGGAACACGAATGACGGATGGGTTTAGTCAGTAAGAGTCTGACACTCCCTTCCTATCCACCCAGAGCGGAAGAAGTCATTTGATAATTTCCCATCCTTAAAGGGGTCAAAGATGCCGATGCTGCTATGCTATGCAGCCAGGTTGCGATTTTATTGGTACTCTAAGAGACGGGTATAAATGCAACAGTTCGAAGACTATTTTCCAATCCAATCTGCCTAGCCTACTTCCAAACAGGATGCGGCTCAATACCAGTATTTTACATGGAGCGCCTGCCTATCTGACTTTCACCACCCAGTAACTGGCTGAAACTTTACCTCATGACAAGACAAATGTCATACGACTGTGAAAGACTTACAAAAGACAGCCGGAACCAACGGCTACGAGGCACAGAGGAGTCTCGGTATAAAAGGATGGTCTCCCATCCTTCCATTCTTAGTTCAACCTTTTTGGAGTCAGCGCTGTATGTATTCTTCTATACCTTTAATTTTATCTTCCGTCATCTCAACGGTCACATCATCGGACCATAAGACGTACGGCTATGCGCTACCGGTACATAGAAGACATCCCACACAAACGCACAAAACGTTTTGGGAACACATTCATTGTACGTACAGCTAAGCAGTGGAATTCCCAGCCAGAGTATGTGTTTCCTGAAAACTACAACCCGGAAGTCTTTAAATCAAGAGTGAATAGGTTACTTCTTTCTAGGCAAGCGTGCTCCATCTTCGACCACATCGTCGCCTACCATCATGTGAGTCAATCAATAGTTAAGAAAAAAAGTTTTGCTCTCTTATAATAATAGATATCATTCTACAATCCTTCTCGTATAGCCGTCATCGTAAGCATTAACAAGAATTAAACTGATCCAGATTAGAAATAGCTTCGATTCATTAATTACATGGAATAAACCGATGTTTGTTGAAACTAGTCAATGGAGTCAGCAACTAATTTCCAGAAAGCGTTACTATGTGTGGTTTATAGCAGTACATTGTAAGTTAATTGCCCAAAAGGTTCAATTCACACAACACTGTAATAGTCATAATTTTGGCTATTCAAATTGAAAACTTCACTTTCATTGAGTTACTGTCTACTGCAGTCCAGTTAGTTTTTTTTTTTTGACGATGGCCACTCGCAGTTCAGCACACTAAGGCTGGTTACTGCTTAACCGGACTATCCTGTGGTGGCCTCAAATGAATTTAAGGCCCCCAACCAGGGCTTACAACTAAGTTAAACTAAATTACCGCTCGCTAGGGGCTCGGCTTAGCGGCATCATTGCGGGAGGACAGCCAGGCTGGGTCATATCATTATTATTTAGAGGCGAGTTTAAAGCTATTAGCTCAGCGACGCGGGCTGGCTCGGTAAGCAAAGGTCGGGGAGGGTTTTTACTGTGACGTCGCGTCGGGCTACGGTGGCGAGGCCGGAACCGGAACGCGGCTGTGTTTGTATTTCCAAAGCGTGCTGGTTTCCCTACAGCTTTCTTGGATCTGAGTGATGGCTGTGTAAGCTATCCAAGAGTTGTGAAGCTGCTCCATGTTAAATACTGGTACTCAGCCGCATCTAGCTAGACTGGAAGCGGACCCCAATATAATTGGGCAAAGGCAAGACGGCTGGCTTTTACCTACAGAGGATAAGTATAGCCATACAACGTGGCAATGCCGCTAGTCTTTTGGGCTCACGATGGCGATGTAGATGAATTTTTTAACGCCATATTTTAGTTAGGAGTTTTTATTTTAATTTTAAGTGTATATTGTTAGATGGATTGATTGACTGTTTTCTATTCAGCAAAAGAAATATACGTGGAGATGAGGACTTATCATTTTTGTTTATTATGTAGAGGTACTTAAGAATTTAAGGATTTATCATATAAACATTCGTTGACACTGTAACAACATTTGCTTGTTTAATTTGTTCGTGAATGGATGGAGTTTTTTTTCTTTCTTCTGTTATTGATACGGTCTGTGGATGGGTGACCATCTTAACATATCGAGAGTCTTCCGTGCCTCGAAAAGCACGTTAAGCCGTCGGTCCCGGCTGTTATTTGTAGATCTTTGGCAGTCGTTACGGATAGTCAGAAGCCAGAAAATCTGACATCAGTCTTACCAAGGAGTACCGTGTTACCCAGTTAATGGGTTGTGGAAGTCTGGTAGGTAGCCGCTCCAAGTAAAATACTGGTATTCAGCTGAATCCGGTTTGACTGGAAGCCGACCCCAATATAATTGGGAAAAGGCTAGGCAGATGATGATTGATTCGGGTAACGTGTTGTATATTTTTATTGACATAGCCAGAGGGCTTGTTGAATGTATTTTTAAGCGGGCTGTTGGTAGGTTGAGTCGTGTTTTGTATCGTAGTGTGTATCTTGTTTGTATGTCTTCTTGTTTAGTGTAGAATTCTTAGTGTTTGGGAGCGAATTTACATATTTTAAGTATTTAAACAAGGCAGAATTGAAATATTGAGATTTATAAAATGGGGTTCTGCAGCTATCTATCTGTTGTATATTTACTAAGAAACGTTGTATTCGTTTGGAATAAATGATTTAATTTTTTTTTTCTATTCGTAAAACTGTGGTACTTCTGCACGAATCCCTTGCTTGTCCTAATAGTTAGTCACTACGTTGCTTTTAATGAAATGCGCGTCTGACGTTGACACGCGACTGTCAATGAATCGAGTACGCTGGTACGCATTCTGTGGCGTGCCATTCATGACGGCAATATCAAAGCGTGTTTCTATAGCTATTGTAAAAACTGTGGAGCATTGTTCAGTTATTGATTGGAACTGCCATTTTTGGCGTCGTTGCTATTCAGTATTTTGTATCAGAGCTTTTGCAGGTGCGTGTCGATTGAGTTGTGACAAGTTTTGGAAATATTGAAGTGACATTTCACTATGATTTTTTCATATAAAAGAAAAAATCATAGGTTTGTCTCAAAATTTCATCATTTCTTATGACTAAAAACCGGAGAAAAAATTTTAACGGTATGACTTCTAAATTTTTTTGAATTAGAATTTCAGTAATTTTCCTATGATTCGTCATAGGACACTTACAACTTCCGAGGGGCTCTTGACGAATGATGAACGTGATCATTTACTATTTTTGGGTCAATTATGATTTGTTTGGAGTCATTTGCTTTAATAGGATAGCAAGATGTACAAACTTTGGTTATAGTTTTAAATTAAAATGCGGTTTTATATTCTGGTGATCATTTACTATTTTTGCCTGTGATATTTTACTAAATCAGGTGATCAGTTAAACATAAGCCTTTATAAATCTCAAAAGAAGTTGACAGGACACTTAGATACAGAATGATACTAAAGAAATATTTCAGAACTCATTTGAGATTAGAAGTTATTTTTTAAGCGTTGTATTAAAACGACGGTAGTAGCAAGCGGGTTAATTTATGGGTTCTTAATTCAATCTGAATTAAGAATCTCCTAATCAGTTTTTAAACTTATCTTATGGTTAAATTTTAATAAATAA
Source organism: Mamestra brassicae (assembly GCA_905163435.1). Taxonomy (NCBI): domain Eukaryota; kingdom Metazoa; phylum Arthropoda; class Insecta; order Lepidoptera; family Noctuidae; genus Mamestra; species Mamestra brassicae. The sequence continues at coordinate 1,540,414 of LR990999.1, read as the reverse complement.
GGCTGTATGTCTGGATCCCTGGCTCGCATCAACGCATCGCCAATTCCACTGTATTGTAAGTTTACGCTATTATTATGTTAATATTTACCGACACAATAGAGTTAGAAACTAAAATCGGTCTGAAAACTTGACAACACCGTTTCTAATGCTGGCATTTACCCAAGACATCACTATTGACATCCCACGAGTGTCAGTCACTCCTTGTAAATCAGCCTCTTTGATCATGTTCACTTTGACGTAAAACTGACGCGTTCTGCGAGCGTCAGCGTCACGTCGGCCATTTTGTGAGCTCGTCTTTTGTTTCCAAACTAGGATTCGACGTCGTTTGTGTTCGCTGTAGTGAGAAAGAACTTGCATATTATGGAGAGACAGTGTTAGATAATGATGGGTCAGAATAGATTTTGTTTTGAGGTCCAAAAGTATTGAGATTGCTAGTAGTGTTGGAGTAATTTATTGCTTTTGTGGCCGTCAAACTGTATTGCAGCTTTTTCGATCGCGATGGCTCTTAATTCTGTGATTTTTTGGGAAAAAAATACAAAGAAAGCGATATTCTTCCTTTCTTTTCTTCTCTTCTCTCATCTGCCACTTTTCCCAACTATATTGGGGTCGGCTTCGGATACAGCTGAATACCAGTGTTTTACATGAAGCGGCTGGCTACCAGACCTCCACGGCCCATAAACTGGGCAACACGGTACTTCTTGGCAAGACTCGAGTCAGATTTCCTGGCTTCTGAAAATCCGTAACGACTGCCAAAGATCTATGAATGACAGCCGGGACCAACGGCTTAACGTGCTTACCCATCCATAGACCGACCTCGGCAAGCGTTGCTTAACCTTGAAGATCGAACCGTGCGGCTGTTATTCTTTAGCCACGAGTTCCTATTTTCTACTCTTCTCTATAGTAAATAGTATACAACAAAGGCGTTGCCTGCCTCTGCCTATATATTTCTCTGCTTTCTCCTGAACCAAGCGACGAAATTTGATACGATTTTCACAAGTAGAAAGAGCGATAAACTATAAAGGTTCGTGTTTTTAAAATTTACGCGTCAGGATTTCTACCCATTAGTCAACTTCTTACCCAGTTCAAAATTGCTTAAATATTAGGTACTGTCTCAATTTACCTTACCACAATTAGACATGAGAAATAATATTAATGTATGATTTTGACATGAGATTTTGAAATATTAATTAATGATAATATATTTTGACATGAGTACCTAATAATATGAATGAATTTTAATGTATTTTGACATGATTAATTAATTCCAATGAACTTTGATATTAATGATAAAATAGATTTGGAATGATTATATATTATTCACAGGCCTGTTGGTCGAGTGGTTAGTGACCCTAACTGCTAAACCGGAGGTCGTGGGTTCGATTCCCACTCAGGACAAATCTTTGTGTGATGAGCATGATCATTTGTTCTGTGTCTGGGTGTAATTTGTCTATAATATGTATGTATTTAGAAATATATAATTATGTTTATCAGTTGTCTGGTTGCCATAGCACAGGCTCTGCCTAGTTTGGGATCAGATGACGGTGTGTGAGTTGTCCCAAGATATTATTTATTTATTTATTTATTATTGGATATTTTACGCCCAATGGGTATGTTACAGCGATCTTCATATTATTATGATAAGAACTGCTTTTCCACCTGTGACAAACAATAAATGAATTTGAATTGAATTGAATTGAACAATAACAATCCTCTTTCACTCCATAAACACCATAGTGACGTCACCACCTAACCTTGAACATCCCACCATAAAACATCTATTGACCAAACACGAAGGTCACGTGTTTCATATACATAATAACAACTTCTAATCTTTCTAATTCCCCCAATCATTTGTGATAGACTTATCTCCATTATTATGGTGTTCATAATATATTAGTGCTCTTGATGGTGTTATAAATCTATGAATATGGTATCACCCTTGAGTTTGTGGGGTGTCTTATCTGCCGCACGCGTCAATGGGTGACGTCTATAGTTTTATATGGGTTTTCTATGGGACTATATGTGTTGTAAATGTAGATAATTGTTGTTTACGTTGCATTTAAAGTATTAGCAAAATAATAAGGGAGATTAGATAGTAATCAACGTATAATGTTCACAATTCGGGACATTCGGGGCGAAAGGCTTGTCCTGCGAACCGTAACCGACTACATATACATATTTGTCACCGGAAAATGGCAAACTCCGTAAGAATATAAAATACCTTGAGAGATTATAAACTCTCGATAAATGTTTAACTAAACATTTGGAATACTTTCTCACGCATTGAAATTTGATGGTCTATAGTCTCTCAAAGTCATTCCGAGAAATTGTGGACTGACATAAAATGGCGACCAATCAGAGCACAAGTCTACAATTTATCCGTTTTCGTGTTTTTGTTCCGATTACCTGGAAACAAGGCTCTCTTTGGTCTATTCAGAGAAAACAAAGACCAATGAGGGGCCAAGTTTCCAATTTAACTATCACACCAAAACAGATAAATTGTAGACCAGAGAGCTGATTGGTCGCAAGGTTATGTCAGTCCACAATTTATCGAGAGTTTACATCTCTCAAGATATTTTGTAATCTTACCTAGTTTGTTTGTTTGATCCGGTGACATATACAAGATATAAGAATGTATTTTTTATCTTTCGACGATGACTGAATCACTATGTAGAAAAAGTATCAAATAATTAAACAACAAAAAGTAAAAATAATAGTGATTGGTTTCACGATAGAAAACACAGAAATTCACATCACGCGTGTGTGACGTTGACAGTGACAATTGACTTGGGTTAATACAGGTAGTATTAACCCAATACTAAACTAAAAAGTAAACACGCTCTATTTTCATTTAAAAGCAAGGCTGTTTTGTCCAGTAAGTTTTCGTGTCGTCTGAAAAATTCAACTCACTCCTTCATTATGTATTATGACCTCCAAAGAAAGATAGTTTTATCTTTGACATTCGGCAAAAAAAGATGAAATATCCAAGTCATTACATATAAATCGGTTTGGACGCAAAAGAATCGCGACGTGACGAATCAATGGATACTTTGACGCAAAAAATCGTAGGTCTGCGATAGAGTGATGTGTCATCATTTATTTATCTGTCTGTCTACGGGGAGAAATATGGATTTGTGATTTATTATGTTCGTGATATTATTATGATAAGTCATAGTCAAGTTCAGCGTAAAATGGATTAAGTTAATTAGTGTAGATAATTTTAGAAAATATAAAATATTTCAAACAAATGCTGACTAAAAGGACATTCGGCTTCAAGCAATTTAAAATAAGAAAAATAAATAATATAATATCATTTTATGATAATTTTTACTCTTGTTTGACTAATATCCTTGATGGTAACCGATGTGGTCAACGAAAAAAGAAGATGTTTAAAGTAAGGGTTAAAGTGCCTTACCTTTCGGAGATTATATACCTGCTACAAGGTGGTTGGTGACGGGCGGGCGTTTTGGGGGACTGTCTTTATGTAGAACTTTGGCGTTCAAAAAGTGCAAGCACTCAGCCTAATTTGAATAAATGACTTATGATTTTTTTTAAATGACTTTTGATTTTTGACAAGGCAGGTCCATATTTAACTAAAAAGGAAATTCCCAAAAAGGACGGATTTTCTCTTATCACAAGTGACATACCGATAGACGACAAGTCTTCTGTCGGTTTTATTTAATGGGCCCCAAATGTGGGATAAATAATAAATACCGGACAAGTGCGAGTGTTACTCGCGCACCGAGGGCTCGTACAAACTCGTATGCAGATAGATCGTTTATTACGGGAATTGTGTTACGATATTTTCCGAATATACATTACCTACTGAAGTTTATAAACTATGAAAGCACTGTCAACTCTGGGTTGTACGACAAACTTAACTTTTCTGTCAAAAAATGATTTTATACAAAGATGTACGTAACGGTCACTTTTTCAACTGCAAATATAAATTTATAATCTTAAAAAGTATTTTTTATATGATAAAACTACAAATTGTAAATTTTTGACTTTCTCCTTTACTTATGCTATATAAGACCTTGCTTCTAGCCTAATTTCATGATTCTGGGTCAACGGGATACCCTGTAAGTGATTTACTTGCAATAATCAAAATAATGTCGCAAAAATTATGCAGCCTAATTTTTTTATTCTGTTGACTTAGAAGCCTGGTTTTTTTAGAACTACAAGAGGCCTACGTATTTGGTATTAATTTCAACACGATACCTCCACGCGTTCCTGAGAAAAAGGTCGTGACAGACCGACAAACGGACAACCAAGTGATCCTATAAGCCCAAGGGCTCCGTTTTTTCCTTTTGAGGTACGGAACCCTAAAACACATCAAGTTTGATTGCCTCTAAGTAAACATTTCAAAGTCGCACACTTAGTCGTAACTTTACAATTACTTAGCGTAATTAACAGCACTTAGTTTGTGGCCAGTGTTAATGAATAAGTTACCGTACCACTAACAAACTAACGTCGTTTTTAGCAATTAATCACGTTTAACTTAGGGCCCTTTGAAGACGAATGGGTCATGTATGGGCTACTGCAAGGAGCCCTTAATGGTACTCATGGGAAGACCCGTTACATAACTTCACGCCTGCTATCCCTAGAGGGGTGTTTGAAACTTTAAGCCAGACTGCGGGCTGCAACTGAGAATTTCCTAATGAAGGTCGGAGAGACCCGTTGGTGTCGTAAAAGTGGCCACAGGATTACAAGAAGAGAAGGAGCAGAGCGCCTTAAACTCGCTAGTTGAAAAGAATAATTTAAAAAAAGGAATAAACTTTAATTTTAGTGTGACCAAATAAATTATTGTGATATGCACGCTTGCACGACATTAAGCAATAGACAATGTTGGACGTATAATTATCCAACATCAGGACTAAGTGCGGAAACCAAACCCCGATAGATAGCTAGATAGAAAATTGGATACATTTTAAAATTATTTGAATACTGGGCTTCCTTCTGTTAAATTGTGAAAGGTTGTGGAATTACAATCATGAATAGAATTTCGTCTCAATTTGAATCTCCATTATAGTTGTGCTATGAATTTTGACTCATTCTCAGTGAAAACCGACTAAGTGCATCTCAAACTCGCAAATTAAGGGTTCACGTTTCTTGGGAGCCTTTGGTTTTTTTTTCTCTCACTCTGTAAAAATTTCAACTCCGGTGACCAACAGACGAAGGGTCAATTTGTATGTTATAGTTTATGATTATCTACTTCTGTATTAATCTACTTCTGTGAACCTGTACGTAAGTTTAGTTTTGTTCAAGGTAAAACGCATTAGCCCACTTCAAGCTAAACCAATCCACCATAAAAATGCTCTCAACAACAATCCTCCTGAATTCCCGAAATTCCCCGAAGTTAGCCGAGCAGAAACGTGTTGTTTATCTCGTAAAATAGCAATTCAATCGGATTGCGCCCATACATAATGGATGAGACGATATAATTCACTTTGTTACCTTCCACGGCTACGGCTGAATATTTCGTTAGCTTGATATGAGTTAGGTGATGTTATTGTTTTGTTATGTATTATAATGAACGAATATAAGAATATTAGGCGTCGTATAGTAGGATTGGTCCAAAAAGGATTGATTATTTTGTACCTACTATACTGCCCTCATAAGAAAAAAGTACATATCCACTCGAAACGAAGTAATCGATTCCTGAAATTAAGAAAGTAACTTAAGTTCGGAAATCGGTGACTTCGTTTTTGTCGATATGTCCTTGTTTCTTTTGACGGCAGTATTTATTTATTTATTTACAGACGGAACAGCACTGTTAGCGACGAAGACATAATATAAAGTTATAGATCTTTAATGTAAATAGGTTATGTCTTTGTTATTACAGAAAAATAAGATGTTTGTAAATATTGGTAAATAAAGAGAGTATCTTGGGGCTTTCATTTCCGACACTTGGTGGCGCCACATGTACCATGGCGAAAATAAGCTGAAGTACTACGTAACTTTACCATAACGAGAGCTATTTTAGTTTTTTACTATTTTAAGGTCTTTAATTAAGGTTTTTCATTAAGATTTTTTGTAATTAGCTAAATTAAGTTAATTCCTGTGATACAAAATGAATGTAACAATTTAAGGGATGTTTTACCACCAAATTTCGCCTACTGACGAATTCCCATACAAAAGGAAGGAACGATCTGATTGGTCGAGCAAAAAATATTAGTGCCGTGTGCAAAATTGAAGCGTTTTGATTGGCTAGAGGAGCCTATAAAAGACGGCGAAATTCCGTGGTCAGGCATTCCGAATCCAGCAGTATTATAGTAAGGAAGAAAGGAAGAAAAAGGAAGAAAAATAAAAGAAGAAGGGAATCTACAACCGAAGACTTTTATTCCACGCTCCCCAACGCTTCTCAAGCCTCACCCGCCAGCAAGTCTTTTCAACAGTTCAACAGTGGTCCTTCGAGCCGGATTGGGTCAAGAAAGCTGAGAAAATGCGTTCTACAAGGTCGGGATCAGCGCGTCCAAAGACTACGTTGGAAAGTAATTCGTCTTCAGATTGGAGTGCGAACACGCCAAGCGAAACTACAAGCGAGGCGACTACGAGCACGTCGGTTACGAGTCGATCTACACTTACGAAGAGATCGCCGCCGCCAAGCGTACAAGGCTACCAGTCAACTGCACATCAAGCCAAAGATACTGCCGAAAAGGAATCAACATCGGGGGAAGGGGCACACGTCGCACCCCCAACCCGCACCATCGAAGAAGAGTCAAATCCCGCTCGCCGTGAAGAAAGTCACCACTCTGCGAGTCAGAACCTTGACAGAAGTGTCGCCTTGAAGTTACGTCGGAATGAAGAGAGTGTACCTACGTCGAGGGAAGGAAGTCTGCAGCGGCCTCATCCTGAAGGGCCGACCCGCGATATAGATGCACAGTCCGTCCGCTCGTCACACAGGCGAAAAGCAGAAGCGCAAGCAAGGTTAGCAGTGGCATTAAGGGAACTAGAAGTGGCAGAAGCGCGATCAAGAGTGGCTCAAGCTGAACTGGAACTCGCAGCAGCTGAGTCAGAAGAAGAAGATGGTGCCGGAGAAGAGATCTTCGAGCGAACTGAAGAAGTCGAGAAGTGGTGCATCCAAACCGGGGTCAGACCTTCGAAGAGTCAGAGGCCGGTTGAAGCGGAAAAGAAAAGCGACATTCAAGAGTTAGCCCAAGTCATTGTCAAGTTGTCCGAGAAGTCACGTGACGTCAGTACATCGAAGCAACTCGACCTCCCTCACTTCAACGGGGCCTGCGAAGAATGGTTGGCGTTCAAGAGGTCATACGAAGACATAGCTGCGTCACTCAGCAACGCACAAAACTTAGCGCGCCTCAGAAGAGCAATCCAAGGAACAGCCAGGGAAGCCGTCCAGAGCCTGCTGTTCACGGCTGAAGACCCACGCGAAATAATCAAAGGGTTGGAGGCACGTTTCGGAAGACCTGGAGCACTAGCATTGGCAGAACTAGAAAAAATGAAGAACCTGTCAAAAGTGGGCGAGAACCCGAGCGACATATGCGTGTTTGCAAGCAGAGTGAAGAACGCTGTTCAAACAATCAAGGCATTGAAGAAACCGCAGTACCTCAGCTCTCCTGAAACCCTGAAGGCAATAGTAGACAGAATGCCACCATCCATGAAGTTCCGATGGTTCGCCTATCATAGAAGTAGAAGAGAAGAAGAAATTCAAGAATTATTACTCGTCGAAGCATTTTTAGAAATAGAAGCCGACATGTGCGGAGACTTTGCTCCACCCGAAGTGTCTTCGGAGCAAAAGAAAGGATCAAGAAAACCCGTACATACAGTGCAAGAAGCGTCACACGAAAAATATAAAAAGAAGTGTCCGGTTTGTGAAGAAGAACATTTCATAACAGAATGCAGAAGGTTCAAAGAAGCCAACACAGATGAAAAATGGGACATGATCAAGAAGGCTAAGATTTGCTTCAAGTGTCTTCGATTTAGGCACTCAAGAATCAACTGTAGAGCTCCAGTCTGCAGACACTGCAAGAGATGGCATCACACTATCTTGCATTCTGATAAACCACCGAAGTCGGTAGAGAAGAAGATCAACGAAGAAGACAAGGGGGACACACCAGAAGAAACAGTTGCTTCAATCCACGGCACTCGAGGGGAAGAAAGAATCTATCTGAAGATCATTCCTGTGGACCTCTATGGACCGAAGGGTCAGGCCCGCGTACTAGCACTGCTAGATGAAGGATCGACAGTCACCCTCCTAGATGCGTCAATAGCCGAGAAGATTGGAGCCAAAGGAGATCGGGAAACCCTTGCGATTGAAACGGTCGGTGGGAAAGTGATCAAGAAAGACAGCTCACAGAAGATCGAGTTGAAGATAAAAGGGGCCCATAAAAGAGACAAGAGGTCTATTGTTGCAAGAACCATCGACGACCTGAGGCTGTCTGAACAAAGCATTGACAAGGAGACAGTAAAGAACTGCCAGCACCTAAAGGAAATTGAAGGGCAACTTCTCTACACCGCAGAAAGACCCAAGCTTCTGATAGGCCAAGATAATTGGGGACTCATAGTGACAAGAAGACTGAAGAAGGGCAAGCCAGCTGAACCTGTAGCCTCACTGACCAACCTGGGATGGGTACTGCATGGATGTGAATCAGGATCAAATGCCGTGGTAAATTTCATTAGCCACGGCAGATCCACATCCACCAAAGAAGACATAGAAGAAATTGTCCGCGAACACTTCCAGTTAGAATCTCTGGGGATCCAAAATCGGTCACCAACAAATGACAGCGATAGAAGAGCACTGGAAACCCTCGAGAAGACTACGAAGAGACTGGCAACCGGTCAATTTGAAACAGGACTCCTGTGGAAAAAAGAGAATGAAACCCTACCCAACAACTACAGGCAAGCACTCCGACGCCTAATCGGCATCGAGAAGAAACTGGATCAAGACAAACAAGTCAAGATATCCTACGAAGAGCAGATACAGAATCTAATTGAAAAGGGATACGCTGAAATGGTTCCAGAAACCGCAAACAAAGGAAGAATATTCTACCTACCGCACTTCGCCGTCGTGCATCCAGTGAAAAGGAAGCCAAGGATAGTCTTCGACGCAGCCGCTAAATACGAAGGGAAGAGTCTCAACGACGCCTTGCTGTCGGGTCCAGACCTATTGCAGTCACTATTCGGCGTGTTGCTACGCTTCAGAGAAAGACCAGTGGCTGTTATGGCCGACATCCAAGATATGTTCCTTCGGATCAAAGTGAGAGAAGACGACCGAGATAGTCTTAGATTCCTGTGGCGTGGGAGCCAGAGAACAGGCAAGCCTAAAGAATTTAGGATGTCATCAATCATCTTCGGGGCAGCGTCATCACCAGCGACAGCGATATATGTAATGAACAAAAACGCAGAAGACTTTAAGAAGACCCATCCCGAGGCGGTTAAGGCAATAAACAGGAACCATTATATGGATGACTACTTGCAAAGTTTTACACCCACAGCTGAAGCAAAAAGGATATCAAAAGAAGTAAAAGAAATTCACGCAACAGCAAGCTTCCATCTGAAGGGTTGGGCCAGCAACGACGCCAGGGTACTGTCGGAAATAGAAGACGCAAGTAAAGAAGATTCTCTACAACTGACGAAAGAAGAGAAGACCCTGGGCCTGAGATGGCTGGTGAAGGAAGACGCGCTAGCCTTCAATGTCGGTCTGAGAAATACATCAGAAGACCTGCTAGATGGAAGAAGGACTCCAACGAAGAGAGAGGTTACAAGCGCCGTGATGTCCACATTCGACCCTATGGGGTTTGCAACACCAGTTCTAATTCAAGGGAAGAAGCTGATCCAGGACATTTGGCGCACGCAAATAGGCTGGGATGACACAATCAATGAAACCCAAAAAGAAACCTGGATGAAATATCTAGGAGAAGTATCGGCGTTAACAAAATTGAAGATTGCAAGATGTATCTCGCCCCGCGGAAAAAGAGGACAACTGCACACGTTCACTGACGCGAGCGAAGAAGCGTACGCGGCGGTGGTCTACTGGAGAACGGTTGAACCTGAAGGGAGGGTCCACATCTCTATGATCGCCGGCAAAGCAAGAGTAACGCCAACGAAGCCAGTGTCAATACCAAGGTTAGAACTGCAAGCAGCCTTGCTCGGCAGCAGGCTAGCAGCCGCAGTTGAGGAAGAGATGGAGCTCGAAGTGTCAAAGAAGACTTACTGGACAGACTCCAGTACGGTACTACAGTGGATCAAAGCGGAACCAAGGAAGTTCAAAACCTTCGTGGCCAATCGGCTGGCAGAGATTGAAGAAAAAACCAAACCCGACGATTGGAGATGGGTACCGACCAAGGAAAACCCAGCAGATGATGCTACAAGAGGGACCCCGGCTGAATTCGATCACAACGCCAGATGGTTCCAAGGTCCAACATTTCTTCGTCAACCAGAAGAAGAGTGGCCATTTCAAGAGTTCAAGCCAAAAGGTATCATGCCGGAAGAGAAGAGCAAGCAAAGGGTGGCCGCACTTAAAGCCGAAGAAGGGGTCTTACTCGATCTGAAGAGGTTCTCGAGCTGGGAGCGACTATTACGGGTTACGGCCAGGGTGGTTGCCTTCGCATACCTCTTACTGAAGAAGACCCATAAAACAACCACTGCCGCCGTACGCCAGAAGGATGAGGCCTGGAGACCCCAAAGAAGATGCCAAAAGGAAAAGGCACGAATCTCCAATGAACCAACGAACAAGAAAGGGAAGGAACGATTGTACTTACCCCTCGAAGAAAAACACCTTCGGAAGGCTGAAGACTTATTAATAAAAATAAGTCAAAACGACAGTTTTGCGGCAGAAATGAAAAGTCTAAAAACAGAGAAGCCTTTAGAAAACGCAAGTCGGCTCAAGAAGATTGACGTCTACATAAGCAGCAACGAGATAATCAAGCTAAGAAGTAGAACGATGAAGTTCCGTGACGAAGGTAGACAGAAGATGAACCCCATAATTCTAGATGGGAAACAGAAGATTGCGCAACTCATCGTAAAATATTATCACGAGAAGTTCCTTCACGGAAATATTACTACAGTGATGAACGAGATTCGGCAGAAATATTGGATCCTGGGTTTAAGAGCAACTTTAAAAGCAGTCACATACAGCTGTCAGTGGTGCAAAGTGAAGAAGAGTTTACCAGAGATACCCCCAACGGGAGATCTGCCGAGCGAGAGGCTGGCGCATCACCAGTTCCCATTCTCTTGCTCAGCAGTGGATTACTTCGGACCGATGCAAGTCACTATCGGGAGAAGAGTTGAGAAGCGTTGGGGAGCGTTATTCACTTGTCTTACCACAAGAGCCATTCACTTGGAGCTGGTACCCTCTCTCAGTACAAGCTCAATGATTATGGCACTCCGTCGGATGGCAGCGAGAAGAGGAACCCCAAAGACTATATTCAGCGACAACGGGACCAATTTTGTTGGGGCAAATAAGGAATTGGAAGAAGCCGCACAAGAAAGAGGCATCAAGTGGAAGTTTATTCCCCCAGGAAGCCCGAACATGGGTGGAGCTTGGGAGAGACTGGTGCGATCAGTCAAGACGGCACTGGCAGTAGTCCTCAACGAAAGAAACCCGCCTGAAGAAGTGCTACACACACTGCTAACCGAGGTCGAACACATAGTAAATTCCAGACCTCTCACACCTGTCAGCATGGATCCTGAAGACGAAGAAAGCCTGACCCCAAACCATTTTCTACTGGGGAGATCATGTGGAGCAATGGCACCAGGAGAATTCGACGACACAGAATTAATTGGAAAGGCAAATTGGAGAACAACCCAAAGACTTGCAGATCACTTTTGGAGAAGATGGATAAAGGAATATTTGCCTCTCTTAATGCCAAGAAAAATCAAAGGAAGAGCAACTAATGACCCTAGAGAAGGAGATATCGTGCTAATCGTGGATGCCACACTACCACGAAATTCTTGGCCCCGCGGAGAAGTTATCAAGACGTACCCTGGACCAGATGGAAGAACCAGAGTGCTGGACGTGCGGACATCGGGAGGAGAGCTTCGGCGACCAACACGACGCACCATCGTGCTAGTTCCTGCTGCACCGTCGCTTCAAGGTGATGGTGTGCTGCGCACCGTGGGGGAGAATGTTAGCGACGAAGACATAATATAAAGTTATAGATCTTTAATGTAAATAGGTTATGTCTTTGTTATTACAGAAAAATAAGATGTTTGTAAATATTGGTAAATAAAGAGAGTATCTTGGGGCTTTCATTTCCGACACTTGGTGGCGCCACATGTACCATGGCGAAAATAAGCTGAAGTACTACGTAACTTTACCATAACGAGAGCTATTTTAGTTTTTTACTATTTTAAGGTCTTTAATTAAGGTTTTTCATTAAGATTTTTTGTAATTAGCTAAATTAAGTTAATTCCTGTGATACAAAATGAATGTAACAATTTAAGGGATGTTTTACCACCAAATTTCGCCTACTGACGAATTCCCATACAAAAGGAAGGAACGATCTGATTGGTCGAGCAAAAAATATTAGTGCCGTGTGCAAAATTGAAGCGTTTTGATTGGCTAGAGGAGCCTATAAAAGACGGCGAAATTCCGTGGTCAGGCATTCCGAATCCAGCAGTATTATAGTAAGGAAGAAAGGAAGAAAAAGGAAGAAAAATAAAAGAAGAAGGGAATCTACAACCGAAGACTTTTATTCCACGCTCCCCAACGCTTCTCAAGCCTCACCCGCCAGCAAGTCTTTTCAACAGTTCAACAAGCACCATCCCATCACTTCCCGCGGGTGTCGTAAGAGGCGACTAAGGGACTCACCAGAGAATGGGCAGCAGCGTTCTCTGTGCATTGCAACAGCTACACTGCGATCGCCAACCCGCCTGCCAAGCTTGGCGATCCCCCTTCTCTGGGCTGATGATGATGATGATAGTTTTATATAGATATGCAGAACGGGTTAAGTCCCCCAAACCTTAATTGAAAAGGGAGGATCCTCCGCCCACACGGGTTTTGTATCTGGATAGATGCCGCTACAATATTATTCAAAAAAAGGTTTTTTTTTGTAATGGATATCCAATTTCTATCACGACCAGTCATTGATCATTGACCCAAGTAGCACACGGGCTTCTGTAGTAGCTGACTTCTGAGATACATTGATTGTAAAAGTTCTCTAACTAAACGGTATCAGTGCTGTATATTATAAATTATACGGGTGTGTCACAAGTGCGTGGTCATATTTAAGGACGATGTTGGGTTGCTGAATGTATAAACATTAAGAAAAAAATATATCATCCAAGTAAACGAAATATCGTGTTTTGCTTTCCTGTGACTTTCCAGTGGTGTTGGTGGTGGTACCACTAAAAAGTGTAAAATAAAAAACTATTTTACAAAAAAATACTACAAAGTATAAGATAACTTTAATTTCTAAAGTCGGTGTTTTTGGTTGTTTCTTCGTATTTTAACACCGACTTTGTACCACCGAGTTTATACCTTTATAATATACGTACATGAGCAGAAGTCCATATTTTCTTTAAAAGTCAAGACATAACAGTGCAAAATAGCGTCCATTTTCCTAAAGGAAAAGTTTTCCTTACACCATTACCGTTTCACCGTCATTATGTGAAAATATTATTTGAATATTATCGTTTTCAGCACCATCCATTAGTAGCTTGGGGTAAGTTTTACATTTTTAATGTTGCGGAATTTCCAATTCATTTATTCCTCTCCCCTCGAGGTATAATCATGAAAATTTCCTGGTTGAACCAGCTCGGAACGTTTGAAACGATTATTTGGATTAGTTATTTTGACTGTCTATGGCTTATAACTGCGGTAGCTTTTTCATACATCTCGGAGATAACACTTTTTATACAAATCTTCTGGTAAAATGGATGCAGTCAAACTTGAATTAACTTGCATGCAAGTAACTATTCCAATTAAACCATTTACAGGCGCTATTTAACGTAGATGAATCGGTTAGTCGGAAAAAATAAAATAGCGTAAGAGTTATTAATTGCGAATCAGAGACCTATATCTATGGAGAAGTTAAGATAAGTTAAGATAAATTTTATTTGTCAAAAACACGTGTAGGTTTAAAATCAGTTCGAACGATTACAGAAAAGAAAAAAGTTTCAACATGTTTTGCCTAGAAAGGCGTACAATTAAAAATTAAATATTAATAAAAAATCACAATACAAAAATAACGTTTACGTTTAACGTTACGTTTTATGTTACTCCAAGGACGCTCTTTCAAGAGAGATTCATGTAATTGAAACTGGTTTCATCGGACATAACCGACAGAGATTATACCCCATTACAGAAGAGTTGATTTAAGAGTTATTGGCTTACTGATTTTTGGTATTCGATTCGACTTTGACAATTCCAGTGGAAGAAAGTGAGGGTTTCATCTTTAGGGTTCCGTATCTCAGTCGGCGAAAACGGAACCCTTATAGGATCATTTTATTGTCCGTCTGTCTGTCTGTCAAGCCATTTTTTCTCTAGAACGCGTAAAGGAATCAAACTGAAATTAACTCCAAGTATTCAAAACAGCTACCTTTTGGAGCAGTGAGAAAACCAAACTTCTAAGGCAACGCAATCTAAAGATAAGGCCGTTAAGCTCCATTTATGGCGCATTATTTGACGCTCGCAAGGGAATCAAAACCTATAGGGTACTTCCCGTTAACCCACAGTCCTGAAATTTTCCAAAAGATAGATCTTACAGTTTAAGTACAGGAAAAAGTCCGAAAATAGGAATTTGTTCTTTTAAAAAAAAATGCGATTACAAACTTATATTTTTGGTTAAAGACATGACCGTGACGTATATTAATGTATCCGTAGGTAACGTATACTCAAAAAAAAATCAAGACTCGAAATGAGCCCTCGCACTTGTCCGGGTTTTTTTTTTAATAAGTTAAGATTATAAGAAAGCCAATTTCAACCGAAATCATTACGAAGCATAAAGTATCAAGTACATCACGATTAACAAAGTCAATGAACTCAAGCGTGATACCATACTATAAAGCCAACTGAAAATAAAACCATGTTTTATTCATAACCTTTCTTCGTACGAGAAAAATATTTTCATACCGTTTTACTAATTATGAGTTAGCTCGAGCATTCCTGCAAAGCCACGGAAATTCCTACTAATATTAAAATGTGAAATTCTGAATGTTTGTTCCTAAATCGTGTCTTTACAGCTACATGGATTTGTATTTTGATATAGAAAGAAAGAAAGAAAAACAGTTTATTCTGCCGGAAAAAACGCACAGAAAAAAATAAAAAAATAAAACTTATCAACTACAATTATAACAAAAATAGATATTATATGATATGTGCAGCGCTGCGTTCCAAAACAAATATCGCCGACGTCACACAAAAAGCAGCCAAACTAAAGTGGGACTGGGCCGGCCACGTCTGCCGTATGTCGAACGGTTCATGGGCTAAAGTAACCACAATGTGGGTCCCAGAAAATACCCGACGACATCGCGGGAGACCCATGCGAAGATGGCGGGACGAGCTTGACGCCTATCGACAGGATTGGTCCACACTTGCCCAAAGCCAGGAGGAATGAAAGGAAGAAAGGGAGGCCTTTGCCCTGCAGTGGGACACAATTGGCTAAAATGTATAATATTTAAGATATGTACTAGGCACTGGGGTAAACTGTAGTGGAATCAACAAAAAACCGGCCAAGTGCGTGTCGGACCACGCATAGTGTTGAGTTCCGTAGTTATCCGTCTCCTAAACCAAGTCAGAAAAAAATGTAAAATGTACTTCACCATTATTAGGCAGATAATGTACTTCACATATTAGATTATAAAGTTACAAATACACTTGGCTTTAAGTAATTTTCTATGGAATTATTAGGATTTTTTTACGTATCAAATACTCGTTAGCTGTGATAGTTTTCCCATTAAATTCATTATAGGTATATGCTACTACTATGATTTTTTTCCGCCTCCACAAACAACCATTTAGCTGCCAGATGGGCACGACTCTAACAAAACTAACAAAAATAGCGCTCTAAAGCTTAATATTTCGCAAAGAGATCCCTGGATGGCAAAACGGTTTTAGCAAATCCTCAATATTTTTATAGCAAACCCCCACACCATGGGGTAGACGATAAAAAAAACATCGCCACTTTACCTGTACCCCTACATGTAAAGTAATAAGTAAAGTAAAGTAGTAAGTAGTACATGTAATGATTTTTTTTTTGCGGCATCTATCCAGATAAAAACCCATCTGGGCGGAGGAACCTCCCTTTCAATGAAGGTTTGCGGGACTTAACACCCTGTTCTGCTTACATATATAAAACTATCATCATCATCAGCAGGCAGGTTGGCGATCGCAGTGTAGCTGTTGCAATGCACAGAGAATGCTGCTGCCCATTCTCTTTAATTCTAGAATTTTAGAGAGAAAAATATTGAGGTTTTGTTAAAATCATTTTTCCATCCAAGGATCCCTTTGCGACGGCCACCCTATAAAAAAAAAACAAGATTTTATTTTACCACTGTCGGCGTGAATTTCGCATTATTTTCTCGAAAGTGGTTTTCCTTACTTACTACACTCTTGTGTACCAGCACGGGAGAAACCATGAGCAGGAGCTGGTATATAAAACACCTGGCAAAATGGCTGACGTTTGGGCGTTGACTGGTCAGTGGAAGGCCGTCGCAGGTCCAATAATACCTTTCTGAATTATATATTGTGGCAAAGCTGTTTTCTGTGTCAGGATATTTCGGTAATATTGGGGAATCGGCGGGAAGTTTTGTAGGTCGTGAAAAGGATATGTATTAAATCTACGAATTGTTAGCGAACTTTTTGATACAATTTTTGGCTGGATTCTTTATTAGAATTCGCGTGTAAATGTAGCCTATACCTTACATTTTCAGTTTAAGTAAGTTACCAGTTAAGGGCCAAATTGGCAATCAAAGTTAAGTACCTACTGTTGATTAAAACGATTCGTCAGAACCTTTTAACTAAGTTCAAATTAAAAGGCAACTTTTGAATTACACTTTGCCCTATTAGTACTTACGCTCCTATAATCAGTATAGGTAAGTACCAAAACATATGAATAATTAAACATATAGAAACAAGAGGGCCTAGACATAGTGAAATTCGTTCAGCGATATGATTATCAAAACGTCCAAAATATTTGGGATGGAGACGGTCAAAAACTATCGACTTCTCACGTGGTCAATCATATACATTATTGACTTTTGACAATCTGTATAGCTCATTAAATGTCGGCTCGTCTAGAGCCTAAAAGATCGAGAGTAGTGTTAGTTTGTACTTTTAACAAACATATACCTGCTAACATGAGTCGACGGCCAGTTTTTAGTTTCAGTAGTCAAGGAGGTAGTTTTGCATCCTCCCAAATCCTGGCAGACTTTAGCTTTCGTTATTTTCACCTACTAAATAAACTATGCCCAAAATTCTCGGTCAGGTGAGCTGTCAATCCATACAATCAAGATGGAATGACAGCTCGCTCCGTGATCACGTGACATCTTGATTGTAAGGATTGACAGCCCACCTCGTGATCACTTCACCCAAGCCTCACTTCGACATGTTTACAGAATCGACGGATCTCGGATCTCACTCGAGGTGGCGACCAGCTCTTAGATTATTACAATGACCAAATTTAATCGTGAAAATATTATTTAATTATGAATATTTAACAATATTCTGTAAAACATAATATTAAAATCAACACCCATACTTAAAAAAAGAGTGATTTAATGGCTTTTGCACCTGCTACCTGGAAAACGGCCGAAGTTAGCAGGTATGCAAACATTAAAAGTATGAACTAAACTCTATCCCACTCATTTTGTTAGTGCTATGCGCCAGAATTAATGTCGGGTCCATTAAGTTACTACTAGCGCCATCTAGTATCGAGTAGCAGAACCAGTAGAGTCAAGTACCTTCTAGACATTTCTTTGCCAGAACATTCTACACTTCTTGATATCTGGTCAGTCGGCAGCGGTAGTAACGAGTACTTTCTAGATATTTCGAGAATAGAAGTTTCTAGAATTAAGTGACCTATATAAGGAGTACGTAGTCCGCGACCGAGTCAGTATTGGATTAGTGATACAAGCGAATACTTCGGATCGATCTTCAAGTGCGATTAAAGTGATCAGTGGTGAAGTTGTGTTCTATAATTAGTGAGTGTAAAGTTGTAATTAGTGTTGTTAAATTAGAGTGTCATTTTGGTTATTTAATCGGCTATTTTTATTGTCACGAAGCCCAAGCTCGTAACATTAGTAAGAAAACAAGGGAGATCTGGCAGCTCTGGGATCTTAATCCATAAATAACATTTCTATTCCAAATCTTATAATCACTGGCTATGTTAACAATGAATCTAAAAGAAAAACAAAAGACAACAAAGCCCCAAACACTACAATACCATTAAAATCACGAAACGAACTCACACTATCTTTCATCACCAGGCACCTAAGAGAGTCCTTGGAGCCCGTTCCACAAAAATATACCCAGCACATGAATAATTCAGTAAAGAGTCTTCCACAAAGGTGTTTTGAACGTTTGGCGTCAAATAAACATGATAATTTGGGTATTTTTAGGCACTCGGATAAACGCTAGACTCGGCTTTTGGAAAGTGCGAGGTCTGAGGCCAATGATAGAGTTATACAGGTTGCTCAAGGCTGGTCGGACAGAATTTAATTTGAGTCAATTGGCACGAAAAGAAGAAGGGTGCTACTGGTACTCAAAGTCAAAGTCAAAGTCAAAACGTTTATTTCAATTAGGCTATTAAACGGCACTTTTGAACGTCATCATTTACAGTTCAGTAAAATAATATTATAACATATTATTATAAATAATAAATAATATTATTATAAAGTGACTCTACTGTCCATTCGGAAAGGTAGATTCTTATGGAGAAGAACGGACAAGAAAACTCTAAGTACTTATACCTCAGTGTCAAGGTAGATACTGTTTCATCATCATCATACCAGCAGAAAGATGTCCACTGCTGGACATAGGCCTCCCCCAAAGGGTTGCCATAATCGCCACGCTTGGCAGGCGGGTTGGCGATCGCAGTGTAGCTGTTGCAATGTACAGAGAATGCTGCTGCCCATTCTCTGGTGAGTCCCTTAGTCGCCTCTTACGACGCCCATGGGAAGAGATGGGATGGTGCTATTCTTTTACGTCCGACACTATACAGATACTGTTTAGTTGTAGAAATTGTTTAAACTATTAAAACAATGCATGAAATGGTTTTTTTATCACGGTTACCTTTGATACTCAATTATGCATCGAAAAGATAGAGCTGTGTCTTATAGCACAGGCGCCATATTGAATCCCGACCGAGCAGTGTTTCGGCTGAAGTGATGATGAAGCCACGAGGACAGGTGACATACCATTAGGTGCTAGGTGCCAAGCTAAGAGACGACAAGAAAACGTCATCAAAACTCATAACGCTCGTCACCTATTCAAAACTATCCAGTAGCGTACGTCATACATATTGTCAGGAGGATCTCCTTGGCTCCAGGTCTCTGGCAGACAAGGTAGCCCTTTGGAAGCGTCTGGCGAAAAGTTAAAGAGAACTTGAAATAGGAATATAAAAATATGTTTTGTTTTTGTATGGGACTCCAGTACCAACGTTCATTGAAGGCAGATGCCAAAATGTATTATGAAGTTTAAACCTTAAACATAGTTTTATTTATAATAATACAAGCTGTGCCCGTGGCTTCGCTCCCGTCACTTCCCGTCAACCGTTAACTACCTTTAATCTACCTACCCTACCCTACTTTCCTTCCCTATCTACCTACCTACACACATACAAATCTACCTACCTACCTAACCTACCCATTTTATTTTAGTTTTTAAACCTTCCCTGTAATCTGGTGAACAAAATAAAAAAAGAATTAGCCAAATCGTTCAAGCCGTTCTCAAGTTATAGCGTGACCAGTAGAAATAGGGGTTCATTTTTATATATACCTAACTAGTGGCCCGCCCCGGCTTCGCCCGAATGTACTTTTTTTTCCAAAATAATCTGTCATAATAACCTTCTCCTGACAATAACAAACACAACAAAAAAAGAATTAGCGAAATTGGTCCAGCCGTTCTCGAGTTTTGCGCTTAGCAACACGTTTAGCGATTCATTTTTATTATATAGATGAAGATCAGTAAGTCTGAGTCCGCTAGTGTTACAATATTATAATGGATAACAGCTTGATCATTCATTTTACGTTCGCAATTCACCAGTATTACTGCTAATGTATCGCCCAGCGTGTAATAAAGAGTTAAACTGGCAATCATTTGTAAACAGCGTGTATTTTGCGTGTTGCATTCGGCCATTAAGCAAATGGCTTCCATTTGTGACCACTTAGTGCTGCAATAGTTTGATTGTTTGTTATTGTGGAACTATGGGTGATGGCTTGATGGCTCTTCTTGTAAGATTCTTGTGATTTTGTTAAAGGTTTTATTAAAAGACTAGCTTTTGTCTGCGACTTCGTACGCGCATATCCCGTTTTTTTTCGTTTCCGTTGGAATTTCCCGTTGCCGTATAGCCTATAACATTCCGCATGAATGTGACTGTCATATACAAAATTTAATCAGTATTCGAGTTTTTCAAATATGGTTCAAACAAACAAACTCTTCGTGATTCCTTATCGAATGACATATGAAACGTATTTCGTTCAAAATTTTTCTTTTGTGGTCTTAGAGCTCAAGCAACGAAGAGTGATTGTGGAATTAGTTTGAAAGAGCCACCGCGGCCCTGGAACGCATGGAACATGGATGGGTTCCGCCCAGAGCGGAAACAGTCATTTGATGGTTTCCCATCGGTAAAAAAAAAGCAACGAGGAGTAGTGATATTTAATCAAATAATCCAGTGATCATGATAGCAGATGAACTTCTTTTATAATGCGCACAGCAAAGGAGTGGAACTCTCCTCTCTACTCGCCTGCGCCTGTGTTTCCGAATGCATAAAATCAAAATCAAAATCAAACGTCATTTATTCAAATTAGGCTGAGTGCCACAACGTCTAAGTTCTACATAAAGACAGTCCCCCAAAACGCCCGCCCGTCACCACTTCCTAGTGTTTTAGCTGGGAAGAAGAAGTGGCGCAACAAAGTCCCTAGCAAAAATTGCATACAACCCTAATCTCTTCCAAATTAGAGTGAACAGGCTTCTTCTGGGTAAGCTCGCTCCATCGTCGTCTTTGTCTCTGTCATCTATGACCTAGACTAGAGTCAAGAGCAAACCCATATTAAATAAAAAATTAAAACATTAAGGGCAACTTTAATAATTACTCTGGCAAAAAAACAATGACGGTCATGTCAGCAAGAGATATGGCTGTAAGTAAACAATATAATGTTACAGCCAAAGGTCAGGGCCTGATGTTTTGTGGACAATAAGCCGCCCACGGGCCACGATGTGAGCCTGGGCGGACGTGAGGATTATAAATAGATGAGGTCATGTATGAGGAAATAGAGGAACGTGGTAATAAATGTCGAAATTATTGCTTTTGGTCTAAATAACAACAGAGGGGAATTTTTTGTATTTTGAACGAGCGTTTGCATTGCATGACAGACACAAACTGTCAAAAAAATCTCGAGAGAGATATTTATGTTTTTTTTTAGGGATGGTACATCTTCAAATGACTTCTTCCGCTCTGGGTGGAGCGGAAGGGCGTGTCAGACTCTGACTGACTAAAACCCATCCGTGTGCCTTCTAAAGCCCTTTGCGTTCCAGGGCCGCCGTGAAACTTTCGAAAAAATTCCGAAAACCTGGCAGGAATTCCGCAATCTTGGTAGGCTGAGATGATGGTGGGTGGCTGAGATTATATTGCGACTTGAATTTTAACTCATTTTAAGATTTGGCTTTCTACTATCCGGCCCTATTTAACTGACTGACTGACTTAAAATTCGCATTGATATTTCTTTAATCGCCCGGATATGACCCACTAGCTTATATACTTCCAATATGTAAAGAAATGAACCTACTTCTGACCTAAGCAAACATTCAGGCTAAGAAGATCTAAATTAAATGCTTCTACTTTTTCTTCCTATCAGACAAATTCCATAAAAAATCAAGAAAATGGGAGAAAAGAGTCGATATAACTCTGTAATCTCTCTCTCTCGCTTCTCGAGACACGAGACCTACCTCCATAATGTGGTAAAAAGTAAACTAAAGGAAAATACGAAATTTCGTTTACTTGGATGACATATTCTTCCAGTTATTTTGATTTAAAAACCAAGCTACCGTACCAATTTTGATGAAATTTCTGCGGTAAGTTTATCCTTTCGTATAAAAATAGATTTTTTCAAATTGTTTCATAAATGACGGAGTAATGAGGTAACAAACATAAAAAAATGCAACTAAATTGAGAACCTACTACTTTTTTTAAGTTGGCTAAAAATTCGCTGATATTAAAATAAACCTCGTGTAACATAAAATACTACTCCATTTATGGCTGAATAAAGCATGAATAATCACAAAAAAAGTCCACATAGAAAACCGGTAAAACCTCAATTTAATAAGTCGTACGAGCATTTATGAGGAAAATTGAAGCTGAACTTTTCGCTACAATGAACCATGATTACAACGATGCCTGAAATACAATCAACTGATTCACTCGGAAAATTGAACTGGATGATCATATTTATTGAAATCGTTTACTTTTCACGACACACAACGTTTTTGTAAAGAAAGAAAGAAAGAAAAATGTTTATTTGGGACTCGCACAAGACTAACAAACCAGTAAAATAAAATTAAAAACTAAACAGTATAATAAAATAATTATCCATGCGAGGCCAAAATGGTCCCTATCTCAGCTTATGCTGCGATATCTAAAAAATAAATTGTACGAGTAAGGGAAAATAGAGTCCGTCATAAGCTGAAAGACTAGACGTACCCATTCGATTATTATTATTGGTGGTAAGATCAACGCATTTTGCAGTAAAAACAACCATAAATGTTTATTTTCTTCTGAAATCGCTTGAACCGGGGGATGAAATATTATGTAGGTACGTTTTTTAAAAGTATGCGCCACCACCGTTTACCCCGTAAAGTCAGCGCGATTTTTTTTTTGATGCTGCCAGCCTTTTGGCTACTTTACCAGTGGCCAGCGATGCGGACGAATTTTTCGACGCCATATTTTAGACTAGTATTTATAGTTAGTATTTTTTTTTATTTAAGTGTATATATAGTAAATAGTTGTAAAATAACAATGCAACTAAATACCATAAATTGAAATAAATCAAACTCTGACAGAGACCAAAATATCGCTTGAATCACACTATATATATACATATAATAATATCACACTAATATTTTAAAGGCGAAAGTTTATGAGTGTGTGTGTGTGTATGTTTGTTACTTCTTCACGCGCAAACGGCTGGACTACTTTTGATAAAATTTGGTATGCAGGAAGCTGACACCCTGGATTAACACATAGGCTTTTTACTCCGGTAGTGTGTTCTCTTCGGATAGTTTTCGACATTCACGCGGAGTATCTGAATAATCGCGGGTAACACTGCGAGGCGCAGCTAGTAAAATATAATCTTTCACGTAATAAATTGCCATTTGGTATTTCAGATAAACTACGGAAAAGCAAATAACTAAACCCTTTGAATTCCATTTTATTTCCGAAAACCGTTCACTTTTGCACAGTCAAATAAAATATCTTTTGAAAAATTTGAATTAAGTAGCTGAAAAAAAAATTGCACTACTATCGTGGTTGTATGACTTTGGCAGTCACTTTTCATTATTTACATAAATTATCTGAAATTCTAATGACCGGTGTTATATAGCTATATGTATTATGTTGTTGTTTTGTATGGTGTCGGACGTAAAAGAATAGCACCATCCCATCACTTCCCGTGGGTGTCGTAAGAGGCGACTAAGAGACTCACCAGAGAATGGGCAGCAGCATTCTCTGTGCATTGCAACAGCTACACTGCGATCGCCAACCTGCCTGCCAAGCGTGGCGATTATGGCAAACTCTTTGGGGGAGGCCTATGTCCAGCAGTGGACGTCTTTCGGCTGATATGATGATACTAATATAATTGAAGAGTTTGTTTGTTTAAAAGAATAGCACCATCCCATCACTTCCCGTGGGTGTCGTAAGAGGCGACTAAGGGACTCACCAGAGAATGGGCAGCAGCATTCTCTGTACATTGCAACAGCTACACTGCGATCGCCAACCCGCCTGCCAAGCATGGCGATTATGAAAAACCCAGGCCTGGATGATGATGATTATGTTGAAACATACCTAATATAGCTATACCGGTCATATACCAGTTTTATAATAAGAGAAAGTAAGACAAACCTGTTTGCTTATTATAATATTATATCTCATGTTACCAGAGTAAATGAAGCGAGTTAAATTTCACGTTATTTTACCAGCGTTATTATAACTATCTATTCTGATTTATTTTTCTTTTACGAAAGCTTTCAGAAAAATCATCTTTGTTCTATGAACTGTAGCTTAATATTTTCTTATTATTTTTGCACTGGGTGTTTTGAACTCAAAAATGGTACCTTTTTTATCAAATATGGTAGAATCTTTAATCTAGTCACATAGGTATTTTCTTCATCAGCATTTTTTATTTATTTTTCGTTTTAATTTACTATCTATAATTCAATTTATTTAACCGATCTCGGAACCCGTTACTTTCTGGTAGGTACCAAGTTTTTACAAATTTAATAAGTAAATTGTCAAATTCATAAAAAAAGACTATTCGAAACATTTATAATAATATATGCTATTTATAAAACATTTATAAACTACTAAAAATGATTAAGTATTACTATTAACTAAACACATGTTATCAAAACTCGTCAATAAAATGCCGCCCGCAGGCAATTCCCTGGAAACTAATCCTAACGATCCCTTTTCAGGCAGAGGTCGCCCCATATCACAAAGTTACGGCAACGACTGCTTTTGTCATGTCAACACGCAGGTTTATACTTGAATACTGGTTTTAATTTGTCAAATGTCACGGTTATTTAGGTAACTATTATGAATGTATGACCAGTGATCGGATAATCGGGCGCTAATGTACCGAAAAAAATATGATTCTATGTAGTCCATCAGTAAGATTGTTATCGAAAAATATTGGATACGTATTTTTATTTTATCAAATCAATAAAAAATTACGAAGATAAAACGCATCTAAGTGGGGGTTTGGAACGTCACTTTACAGTTAAAAGCGTACTGGTAAGTGACGTCACACGAGTTTTCAACGCACTGTATCGCCTTCATTTATTGTTTACGTGACAAAAGAAAAAATACATGTCCAATATTTTTTGGAAACCTGTCTGACGGACTAATTAGATTTTTTAGTCAAATACCTTATTATTCAGTGTAAACTTTAAAGATGCCTACATAAATAGCTCCTGTAATCTAAATATAATTAAAAAACGATCAATTTTTTAGACACTTTTTGAAATAAAAATATTTTTAGGACCTACTTGCAACAACGACGGTCGATTTCCAAACTAAGAATATTAAGTGACATATTGAACATATACTTAAGTCTGTGTTCACATGAATAATTTAAATAATAATGATGATTAAAAAATAATAATAATAACATATTAAATTATAATTATAATTTTAACAATACAATATAATACAATCAAAATAATAATAATAATAAAGAAAGAAGAAAGCGGTAATTCTGGACACGGCTCGTATTGTTAGGAGGTTCCTCTCTTTTGAGCCCTGACCGCCGTTATTTTTATATTTTTAAATGTTTTTGTTTATTTTTGTATTTTTTAAAAAATATTTTAAAATGTAAGGAATAAGTTTAAAAAAATGAATAAACGGATAATAATAATAACATATTAAATTATAATTTCAACAATACAATACAATCAATACAATAGATTGCATACAATCGCATAATAACTCACTGGCCTTTTATTATACCTTACAGGTGTCACCTTGCCATTCCCACACAATAAAAAATATAGCTTCTGACAAATTTTATGGTTCCGTGACATATTGGTGGCGTACTTGTAAGGGGTTCTTAACAATACGACAATGCTTTTGTAAACGATGTTCATATATGTGAGGCAAAGTAAAAAGAGGTATCGACTTGGTAATAAATGTCAAATTGTATTAGGAGATTTGGTTCAATCGGCTGGAGGGTTTTGGAGAATTTTTGCTGTAACATGTGAATGTGAGGTTTTGAATGCTCACATGTTACAAGGCATTTTCTACCAGACAATCTTTAAGTTCTTTCTCTTTCTTCTTCTATTTAAAAACTTTCCCCCACACTAGGAATTTCTCCTGGGTTGTGGAGGTCTGGTAGGCAGCCGCTCCACGTAAAATACTGGTATTCAGCTGAATCCGGTTTGACTGGAAGCCGACCCCAATATAATTAGGAAAAGGCTAGGCCGATGATGATACGCAAACAGTCAGCTCCGGAACAACTATCTGTAGGCCAAACAAATATTTGTTCCGTACGCGAATCGAACCTCCGACACGCAGCGCTGCAGTCAATCGCTCAACCACTGCGCCAACCGTGTCGTTAATTCAATTCATTTTTCGATTTTTGTAATCGTTCAAGTTTTCATACGGTTAAGAATGTTTTTTTTCTGCAAATGTTACACATACAGCAGGCCTGGTTTCCCGAACGAAAGTGATTGTAAAATTAATGTAACAAATTATCAAGCACTATCATTGGCGCATAAATTTTTTAACAGCCAATCGCATCACTTGATCTGTATAAATTGTAACGCGTCGATAATGTCTCTCCGGGAACCTTCTGTCAGTGTTATAAAATCATTATTTCGACTTCAACAAGAGAACCTTTTTCAACCAAAATCCTCCTGCGTTCCCTTAAATACTTATTTAATTCTGTTAACCCATTTAAATTACCAAAATAATTACTTTAAGGCGATGTTAACGACAGTTAAGTAAAAGTGTAATCAGCCTCCATTCCGCCATTTTGACGTCATATTATTATTCCCATTTCAAAATGTACAGAACTCGATTACAAGAAAACTCAACAAGGCATTTGGGAATAGCCCTTAACTCAACTTTTATTCCGAATTGAACCTTAAAATTTACTTGATACGGTAGACTTTAGAATTGATCTTCGAACCGAGCTTAGAAGTACCTATTGTATTGTTTTTAGTACCGGGATCGATCTTGGAAATATTTGTGTGGATAGGAATTTGAACTTCAACCCAATTGTAATATGGTTCAAACTGGAAAAACTTGAGGCAAAGTCAAGGATGTCGTTCAGAATCGGGATTGTTCTTGAATTTTTCAGAATGTAAATTTAAACCTTCACTTGTTCGGTATATGGTTTAATATCAAAGAACATGTTCCGAGCTCATTATTTATTTTACCTACGTACCTATTCATGGTTAAAGCTGCATCGAAAATAAATATACGATTTATCAGAAAAGCATTTGTTTGTTGTTTACTCAACCTGATTTGTTTGTTTTAATTCATTGTATAATCGATTCGGGAATTAGAATAGATACCGTCGTATTTGTGCTTCGAATTAAGCTTTAAATACGGTTCCTCTTAACTAGGAGAAAATCAATAAAACACTCACAAGTACAAATCATTCGCTACTTAAATTTGAACAATATGGCAACCTATACAAAAACGACGCACTTATTTACTTATGCAAATCCTTACAAAAAACACGACATAAGTACTTCAGTTTAGGAATAAATCAGAAGTATAATTTTACCACGATTTCTAACAAAAATGGGAAAGCTTTAATAAATTAATATCAACTTTTTATTAATGCTGTTTTATAGAAAGAAAAACAGTTCATTCTGACAGAAAAAAAAAGAGTTTGTGTACTTATGTACACGCGTTAGAAGTTATACTTCTTTGGCGTATGGAAAAAAAAAACATTCACAACTAAAAAAATATAAAAGTTTTAAAATATTTGTATTGTTTTCAGCTTCAATTTGTTGCGTTCGAACGATCGCCAATTAAGTATATTACGCTAAATAACTGATACGTTTCATAGTTTTAAAACTGTTTGTTCATAAAATAGGGCAGATATCATGCAACATTTTTTTTTTATTCGAATGTTTTGTTAGTAGTATTTGAAATTAATACCAACTTTCTATTCTAGATGGTGTGTACCTGAGAAGTTTATGGGTACCTACTTACAATGACATATAAGTTACGAGACTCCTTTTTTCAAAATAGTCAATACTAATAATTATTATAAACGGTAAAATTCTTTGTTCCGTTCTACTGTAGATACAAATCCGATTAAGAAAACTCATTCATGAAGAGGCTGTTTTTTGGTGTTCGAAAAAATCATCATATTCCAATAAAATCTTCTAGGATAGAATAAAAGGAGCTGAGCCGCGGGAAAAATTAGTGTCTAATCAATTACTTTTATCAAAGTATTTGTATCTTATACTTTGGCGCTTTATTTCGAAATTAAAACCACGTTCTTCTTCGAAATTCAAACATAAAAGAAACAAAAGACAATAAAAAAATACTAGAATATACAACTTGAACATAGTTATCGATTTTCATGCCACCTAGAACTAACTTCACGATGTAGAATTCAGGTGTCGGTGTGCGCGCGCATCGTAAAAATTCACTCTCATCAGTTTTCTCCATCGCGCCAAAAAGAGTATAACTTCAAAAATGCACATAATAAAAATTAATATAAATTAAAAACTACATATACCTATAAAATAAAAAAAAAGTATAATACGGCCAAGCCATATCAGGGAAAGTCATTACTCTCAGTCTTCGTCACACTATAGGCAAAATACATTAGGGTGGGTTCACCTTACAAAATGAAATAGAAGAAAGTAAAAATAGTCTCCATACCGCAACTAATCTCGACGAACATCACCTAATCCATCCCATCTGCCCACAAACTCCAAAAATATCCTCAAACTCAAAGCAAGAGCCTCCGGTTCATAATTAAAGAGCCTCGTCCTAACGTCCAACTCTATTTTAAGACGTAGAGTCCCCACAATGTATGTAGAGATGCTCTATTTGATTAAACGACGTAGAGACGGAGTTGCTCTGTAAAGATTACGACGTAGAAACGTTGGGGACGAAGAATAGGTAGGTGCAGAAGGTTAGCTCTGTACAAATAATAAAAATAATATCTGGGACAACTCACACACAGTCACTCGATCCCAAACTAGGCAGAACCTGTGCTATGACAACCCGGCAACTGTTAATCATACTTATATATTTCTAAATACATACAAATTGTAGACAAATTACACCCAGACACAGAACAAATGATTATGCTCATCACACTTGCCTTGTCCTGGGTGGGAATCCAGCCCACGACCTCCGGTTTAGCAGTCAGAGTCACTAACCACTCGACCAACAGGCCAGTCAAGTCAATAGTCAATCTTCAGGCTTCTTCCATAATACTCAATTTACTAAATCAAATACCTGTAGACATTAGAGACTCAATGAATAGTAAAAACATGAAGCGCAAGCTGAAAGAACGTCACATCAATTCGATTAAAACTTAACAGTTAATAACGCGTCGATTAAATCTCAGGCCAAGGCATGCTACGACAGACCCCAGAGGTCTACTTGTGTGTTTGTTGAATAAAATTAAACTTAAAAAACAAAACGATCCAGCCACAATTGTTGCAATCTCCTAAGCCCAGGTCCGTCCCTCTACTGGGCTGTTATTGCTTAAATGTAAGCCACACAACAGACACAGTTTTTGCCTTACAAAATTATGGCTAAGCAGCCGACGTTATACGTTGAACTGACAGAAGACATTCATAAAAAAGGTTCAAACAACGAGTGAAAATGAAGAAACGCACGTACACATAGACTCATATCACGTATCTAAAGCGAACGCAAGCGCACTCGCGACAGTAATTTGTTTGATATGAGTGCTTAAGTTGCATCGAGTATCTCTAGAAGCCTAAAAAAAAATCAAATAGCTATTTTTATAAATAACTAGCTACCGCCCACGCTCCAACCGCGTTAATTTCGAAAATTATCCCAAGGAAACATACTACCGCAATGGAAAGTATCATATGTGTTATTCCAGACTGTCATCTCTGTACCAAATTTCATCAAAATCCATTCAGTAGTTTTTGCGTGAAAGAGTAACAAACATACATCCATACTCACAAACTTTTACTTTTATAATATTATACTAGTTGCAGATTGTTGTAGATTGTCGAAATGTATCCAAAGGGAACATACTCCCGGGATAAAACCTATCCTATGTCCTTTCCCGGGACTCAAACAATCTCTATACCAAATTTCATTTAAATCGGTTCAGCCGTTTACGCGTGAAGAAGTACACACACACTCACAAACTTTCGCCTTTATAATATTAGTGTGACGTGCTACTAGAAGTAGATAGATAGTAGATAGTAGAAGTAGATATATACATATAAATAGGATATTAGTAGGAAGGATGCTGAAAGTGAATAAGAAGCGAAGACGGTTTCTTATAAACAGCCGACCTTCTGAACCTTTCCGTACTATTCTCTATCAGTACTGTGTCGCAACTCAAGGTAGGTACGCTTTTCCCGGTAAAGTAGGTACTAAAGAAGGATGTAATGAAGGTAGTATGAAGCAGGAAAATGAGGATTATGCTAAGCAGTAGTGGTGGCCGTGATCAGGGGGTGTAAATGGTAAACGGAAAGGAGAAACGTGCTTGGTTAATAGGAAAATGGTTTTGGTAGAAGGAAATGTGGAAATAATTGTGTTTTTTGAGGAATGTGTAGAAAAAACACTAAGGGTCTAAAAGTACTTTTTTGGGTCTAAGCTAAACTAATCTATTTTTGTTTTACCGTTTGAAATATGTAGATATTATTTTAAATGAATATACGGCATGATTGATCAGGATGGATCAGGAGCAGGCTAAAGTTTAAACAAAAAATAAATAGGCTTGGAGAAGTGATCTCGTTGGGGTTTTGCGGTTGAATCGCCATGATTTAGGCACATTCCATTGAGTTCTGTCTCAACCATAACGGTGATGATGCGAAAATTTTGTTCAAGTTCATGGCCCAAATGTAATTCGTAGCAGAAATGTTTAGGCGGGCCGCGCGAGGGAAAGGCAAGGCCTTCGCCCCAACCGCCGCTACAGGAGAAGACGTCCCGGGCGTCGGGAGTCGCAGGACGATCCCCGGCCACGGTAGGCGCAGGCCTGTGGACGGCGAGCATTGGGTGGCTCATTGTCCGATCACTACCAGGCACGGGTCGATGGCGCATTGTGTTTCATGCGCGACTTAAAGACATGTCAGCATAAAAGACGGGGCCCGCTAGGGCCGGAGCCTGCCAGGGCTGCGGAATTTGTTCGAAAGAGTCACCGTGGCCCTGGACCGCAAAGGGCTTTAGAAGGAACACGGATGGGTGTCAGTAAGAGTCTAACACGCCCTTCCGCTCTACCCAGAGCGGAAGAAGTCATTTGATGATTTCCCATCCTTAAAAAAAAAGCAGAAATGTTTAAAAATTCCCTCATTTTTTTTTTAAATACCACCAAAAATAAACTAGAAAAGAAGTTGAAAGGTTTTCTAAGTTATAAGGTAAGAAACGGCAAAAAGAATAGACCAACAATTCTGCCAATAAATTATTTTCAGTGTTGATTTGCAAAGAAATGAGAAAAAGGACTAAGGCTTCGACTATGGTGAAACAGCGAGCGATTTAGAGAAGCACGGTCAATATTTTGGAATGTAGTTTCTCTTTGTGAAACAAAAGTTAAAGTCGCTTGACAGAAGAAATGTCAAAAAGTGTAGATGCGCGTTACGTTTTTTTCTAATTGTACCTACGTAAATTACTAACATTCTGTTACATATTAAAAGCCAAAGTTTTGAGCACATTAATCTTTTTTTATTTGTTTTTGTTTTTAAATTAAGAGTCGCAACATTTTATTTTAGTTACTTTTTGTACAAAATATTTTAGTTTTGTATAATTTATGTGTGTCTATGTTTTCGAGCGTAGGTTTGGCACTCGTGGGCTACAGCTGAAAATCAGCGTCAGGTGATATACCTTGTGTCGCCATCTGGAATTATGCTGAGCTGAGGCCCTTTGGAATTGTTGGTTTTCATTATTTATTTTGTAAAATTTTAAGGTGTTTCTGTTTTTTATAATGCCAATAAACACAATTTTCTTTCTTTGTTTCGAAGTTCACAAAAAACGGACTAAAAAATATACAAATTTTCTCCTATTAACTTTGCTCCCCTACTGAAAGCTCAAAGCCCGCCTTAGGCCCAATTTTTCAAACGTCAATTAACACAAAATTATTGTGATTGGTTAAATGAGTTTTCAAAAGCCAATCGCTTCACTTAACTTGCGTATTACTTGTCACGGTTCGATATTTTATCTTAAAAACCCCGGTCAACTAAAAACATTTATATCAAAAAATAATCTGAGAATATCAACGAACACATTAAGGTGACACCGCTATGATTATTACCATGATAATCACACAATCCATGGTTATTACCGTTAATTATCGTCAGGATTAGGGACCGGTATGTTCGTGGCCTACTTCTAAATTATATGGCTTGGGTTGTGGTCGAGTGAAGGGCAGGAGTATCGATCCTGTTGGGACATGGTTTACCAAAAGGTTAAGTAGGGTGTTGGTACTTACGTGATTGGATATGGTGAAGATGAATTTCGGTAGGTCGTTTAAACTGTATGTAGTTCTATCGCGTTTAAGTTGTTTTTTTATGTCTTTTACTATTGGCGGAGCGGAAAGGTG
This sequence comes from Mamestra brassicae, assembly GCA_905163435.1. Classification (NCBI taxonomy): domain Eukaryota; kingdom Metazoa; phylum Arthropoda; class Insecta; order Lepidoptera; family Noctuidae; genus Mamestra; species Mamestra brassicae. The sequence goes on along the minus strand of LR990999.1, from coordinate 1,507,807 downwards.
TGTCAGACTCTTACTGACTAAAACCCATCCGTGTTCCTTCTAAAGCTCTTTGCGTTACAGGGCCGCGGTGACTCTTTCGAACAAATTCCGCCTTTTTTGATAGTATAGGTTAAAATTTCTGTTTGAAAGTCATCATTATTAGATGGAAATAAGATAATGATAAGTAGTTTTTTGTAACCATGGTGTTGTTATCAAATCTAAAAACATTTTCCATTGTAATTTTAAGTGATTTGAGATAATATGAAGATATATTTATATAAGGCGTTAAAAAATCAACTACAAGAAATTTAAGGATTTGTTTAAAATAACAAATAAAAATAAATCACGGAAAACCTTTTAATAACAATATATTTCAAAGATATGCAATATTTTCACCACGTACAAATATATTGATTATGCTCACTGTACTCCGCGTGGGCAGCCGCTGCAGCCCGCGCAAGTCCGGGCGCGTATTCAAATAGATACGTAAACAGAATAGCCCCACAGTACAGTGCACATAAAAATATTATGCTAAATTATTTTGTGATTTGAACCCTAATCTCTTCAAAACTAGAGTGAACAGGCTTCTCCTGGGTAAGCTCGCTACATCGTCGACTTTGTCTCTGTTATCTATGACCTAGACTGGAGTCAAGAGCAAACTCATCTCAAATTAAAAATAAAAAAGGATGAAAAAAAAACTTCGCCAAGATTTTTTTTTTGGTATACCTACGTTTAGATGATACCGAGCATGTACACGAAATAAAAAAAGGCAACATTTTATCCCAAAAATCGCACGGTTTCTGTAGTTTAGGAAAGAGCTGGTCTGTAGTAATCCTATTGAATTGTTCAAAAACAAATAGTAGTAATAGTTTGCTTATAAACTCAGTTAATGTTTCCACTTCGTAACCAAACCTTTTATTAAGTAAATTCAAAAGAACGAGCTAAGAACCTGAAACATAATATCATTGGTTCTCCATTCCCCTGCAAATCTTGAAATTAAAAGTTAGCAAGATAGTGTCTGCTTTCTATTCTGTTCAAGTTTCAAGATTGAAATTAAGTCTCACAAACTACTTGCTAACGTAGTTTTTTGTTTTTCTAAGAACTTTTTAAGATTTACGGTGTTTTTTTATTATAACTTTTTCTACAAGAATAAGTTTCATGCGATGGAACTTTAGAATCTTCAATCCTAAATACTTGGATGGTAAAAGGCAGACAGGCGTGCTGGCGTGACGCTGAGATAGGGACCATTTTGGCCTCGCAAAGATAATTATTTTATTATACTGATTAGTTATTAATTTTATTTTACTGGTTTTTTTGTCTTGTGCGGGTCCCAAATAAACATTTTTCTTTCTTTTCTTTTTTTCAACGGCTACTTTTTCAACGAAATTCCCTATAGGTACCTAAGTTTCCATAGACCATGTTCGATGTTAAATTATCACCGCATCGTTATAGCATTGTTGCGTTGCGCTTGTAGCGCAATCTAACAAGGATGGGTGTTCTTCAAAGGAAAAGCAGTCTTCAATTTCAATCTGCTAAAATTACCATAAACTAGTAAGTTTAATCTACGTTATAAATCGCTTCCGCGCCCGCGTCCGCTCAACACAGACCCATCTACCTTATGCTAATAAATTCACTTCATTCATTGAAATCGGATAGCCGAAGAATTTCCATTTACATGAGAATTGCTTCAAGGTTTTCAGCTAACAGCTATTTCTCCACAGTTTGCCCAGTATATCCTGGACCGTGGCGGAATTGAGAACCAAAGTAAATATATCGAATTTGATGCATCGGGCCTTTGTGCAGCGCCACCTTGAAATATCAAGATAAATTGGTCGACCCATACTTCTTTCGAAAGATATTAAAATGTAATGTTTTTCTCAATATTTCGTAGCTCGCATGTTAAGTTTCAATCACTGGTTTTGTTTATTATATTGCGTTAGTTTAGCGCGTGCCATATCGATGGTTCGCCATAATTTCTTAAGTCATATTATGATGAAGGCTAAAAATAGCGGGTTTCACGATTAGGTAAGTTTTAGGTTAGATTCGTTACAAACCATGACAGCTCGAACTAAATTGTGCGCCAACTAAGCAGAAAATGTAGGACTAGAAAAAAAACCAACACATTTTATTCTTAACTGAAACGATTGTGTTGAGGCATTTCAATAAACATTTTTCTATTTGTCAGCTTAATATTTTCATCTCAAAAAAATCTTAACGCCAGATTTTTCAGTGCGCGTGCCAAAAAACTCTTAATAGCTACAATTCAAATGCAAATGTAGTTTAATCCCTTTATATTTCGCGTGGCCAACAAAAAGAAAATCGCGAAAAAAGAAAAAACACAAACCTTTGTATTTTAGCTGCTACGCTAACGTTTAAAAATCCAGTTCGTTCAAAAACACTGAATTTTCCACGCCAAAAAGTTAGTTATTCTGATAAAATGCGAGAACGAAATAGAAATACAAAAGTGTATTTGCACAATAACTTGCAAAGCGTACCTACACGTGCGATTTTTTATGCAAATGTCTACATGTGCTTATATTTGTTCGGGATTTTGTTATTTGCGTACCGGAATAGAATTAACGGGAATTGTGGAACGGTTTTTCTGTTTGTTCTAAATTAAATCATCGTTTGCTTATTTTTTAAATCTGTAGCATGGCGAGTTTAATGGGCTACAAGATCGAATGAATATGGAGGCTTTTATTTTTAAGAGTAAACTGAAATCAAACTGGTTATTACATCTGTATTTTTTTTTTTTGTTAAAGTGTTGATAATAATGGCTATTTAAATAAGCTCTGTACGGTTTTATTTTCAAAAGCAAGTGAACAAAATTGGATTGTTGTCTCAAGTTCTTGCGATTTTTCGGCTTAGTTTTGTTACGCATTTTACGTGATCAAGTCAAATACGACACTAGATGGTCAAAAATATCTTCGAAGTTGAGCGTGTATAAGTTAATAAGCAACCACATAAATAAATAAATAAATCACCCCAAAAAATCGTCCTCGCCGATACCCGTTAATGTAGCCCAATCACAAGAAAAAATTAGCCCCGTTGATTGGCGAACGTTTTTGAGTGGGTAGTCACGCAGTCGGCTTGATTAAATGTCTGCGCGGAGTGGAGTCAAGGAGTGGTGGCTTGACACGTATCTCGGATAAGTGACAGCGATTTCGAGAGGAATCGATTAGGTGGGGACCTTATCGATGCTTGTGGATTAATATTTGTACAGAGTGACTTTTAACTTGACTCATTGGCAAAATCAGAAAGTTTATTGGAAATTCACCATGCAGCACTACCTACTTTCTTGTAACACCCATTGTACCATATCTCTGCCGAAATAAATGATTTATGTTATGTTTAAGTTTGCTCCGTAGTTCATGGTCCTCCTCTTGTCTTGCGCATGCCCTGTCACCTGTACATGTGAGGACTTTATGACTGCGTCAGCGAATGGTGTTGCCGTTGCTGAAAACTGGGTCAAACATAAAATTTGATAAGTGTATTTGCCACCGACACGCTAATAAGAAGAATTTGTCAAAAAGATTTTGTGTTTATTGGCTTGAGTTCGACCACTACCTCACCTGATGGTAAGTGATGATGTGGTCGACGATGGAGCAAGCTTGCCAAAAAGCTATTAACTCTCCTGTTTAGAACTCCATACTCTTTGTTGTTTGCATCAAAATTGCAATGAATACCGTATTCAAATAATTGGTAACCGCAGACTAGTGACGATAGTATAATTCTTATTTTTTAATTACGTTTCAATTTTCCGTTTATGTTTTTAATTTATCCGTGGGTTATATGTTTACCTATATAACTTTATAATTCCAATGTATGAACTTAACATGTCACTATTTTTGTCCCTAATAAATTAAAAAAAAATATCAAATAAAATCTATCTACTTGACATTATGTATATATTTTAACAATAAGCTCTGTCCACCCTCCAAACCACTATCCTAAAGATAAATACAGCATATTCTAACCTCCAAATTATCCGGCAGTAACCGCGAGCGACGGACAATAAAACGAGTCGTAAGGACGACAACGTTTCGTAGATTTGCATAATGATTTCATTTACGCAGGGTTGTTGTGTCGTTAAAGTAGAGTAAATAAATAAATATACATGTGGTTGTTATCCTACCTTTTATTGTTATTATCTGTTGGGAGGTTGACACCAGTCTTGCCAAGGAGTACCGTGTTACCCAGTTAATGGGTTGTGGAGGTCTGGTAGGCAGCCGCTCCACGTAAATATTGGTATTCAGCTGAATCCGGTTTGACTGGAAGCCGATCCCAATATAGTTGGGAATAGGCTAGGCTGATTATGATCTGTTGGGAGGTTGGCTTTCAGTGGTATTGTTTTTGTTGTAGCAGGACCGAAAACGTTGAGAAAAATGTTCTTTCTCAGTTGCATGTAAAATTTTGTAAGGATCGGTTTTTGATGAGATGCTAGGTGGTTGAAGAACACCCTGCGATTTTAGTCAATAAGAGTCAGAAAGGCAACTCCACCTCCACCCGTATAAAGGCAGAGAACCACGAGAATTTCCGAAAGCACGAGATGATAAGTAAGCATTAAAGTAGAGGTAATAGTTATAATCTAGAGGTTGATACTACTTAAACGGTACAGATGATCAGATCCTACGTAGTCGTAAGAAAACGTGATTATAAATCATTTAAACAAGAAAAAACGATCATAAATTCCTGGAAAATCCATTTAGGAATTACATAGAAGTTTCAGTGATTTATTTTCATGAACATGACAATGAGACTAACTCACAATGCATTGTTAATTTGTTGCCAATTTTCACCTACCACCAAATGCTCGAAGACGAAGAACGTTACTAAAACCGCGATACCACTCCGAAGGCCAATAATAAAAACTGCAGAGCATTTATTTCAGCTGGAAATCGGTACAAAACTAAGTTTATCGCCGTAATCCAATAGAAAATCTGTAAGTAGAAACTTGAGACAGAGAGGTTTAAAGCGGAACTCAGATCAGTGCAGAAATAGTGAAGTTTTCAACGAGGCAGCCCTACTTCTGCGGAGATTTTGGATTTCTCATGAAAGTAGGTTACTAAAGGCTTGTTAAGATATTAAATTGCAGTGTTTTATTTCTTCCCAAGCGCTTGTTAAGTTAGTTGTTAGATTATCCTACTTCCTACTAATATTATAAACGCGAAAGTTTGTAAGAATGTATGTATGGATGCATGTATATTTGTTACGCTTTCACGGCTTTCAAACTACTTAATGGTTTTCGATGAAATTTGGCACAGAGGTAGATTAAAGTCTGGAATAATACATAGGATTTTTATCTCGTAAGTATGTTCCCTTGGGATAATTTTCGACATTCACGCGGGCGGAGACGCGGGCGACAGCTAGTACAACAATGTCGGGATTTACGGTGGGTCCAAAATAGGCAATTGCCTGTATTCTGAGTCGGAGTTGCAACGTTATTGGGGTAACAAAATCGTACACCGTGATTTTAAAAAAGCACTAGAATTTTTTGTAGCATTTGTAAGTACATCAACTTTTTTCGATAAAGTTCAATGCTGGGGAAAAGATAGATTATACAAAGTATTGCGACGCTATGCGGGAGAAAATTTAAAAGCTAAAAAATTGCAATCTGTCTCTACACAGGTCTCCAACCTGAATTTAAATTGTTTATATGTTATTGTGACAATGCTGTCAGTGATTTCTCATCACCGCTTTCTAGCTCGAAATGGCTCTAGAATTGAATTATGAGGACATTTCTGAGGCCATTGTCATTGTGATCTGAGTCGAGTAGAGTGAAGAAGGTTTCTTTTAAAAGAATGTAAAATATAGGTGTTCAAAGAGTGTGTAAAAATATCAGCCGAAAGACGTCCACTGCTGGACATCGGCCTCCCCCGGGGAGAGGGGGTTGCCATTATCGCCACGCTTGGCAGGCGGATTGGCGATCGCAGTATAGCTGTTGCAATGCATAGAGAATGCTGCTGCCCATTATCTGATGAGTCCCTTAGTCGCCTCTTACGACACCCACGGGAAGTGATGGGATGATGCTATTCTTTGACGTTCAAAAGTGCAGTTTAATGGCCTAATTGAAATAAACGTTTTGACTTTGACTTTGGCAAGAACAAAACAAAAGCAGCCTTTATCTATAAGTATCCTAAAAGGAAACAAATGCCAACAAAAACATCGTGGTCGTTACAGCAACAGGGTTCTCTAACAACGTCCGTCCGTCTGTTTGTTTGTCAAAGGATTGGTTCACAAGTAGCTACGTACTTTGTATAAGTATCATTGAAATGTTTCGATCTCTTCTATTTGTGTATTGGAGATGGAAACAACATGTTTATAAATAGGGCCTCATGAAATTGTTTTGTGGCTTTTATTACAAAAATATGAGATAAATGTTTATTTTTTTTTTTCTAGTATTCGGAAATTGCTTGAGAGAAAGTTCCCTCAGCATTAATAAACTAAACTAAACCATAAATGACTAGTTAGATAATTTAATAATGACTCTAATTATGTAACTGGTAGAGTGCTAGCTATAGTAGATCCTGGCTTTTGCGCAAAATAGCCGGTCGTATGGGAGGATATTTTATAAGTCCGAAGTACAAGGACTTGGCAGGAATATGCCACGTGTACCATATAGGACACACAGGACTGCTAACGCGATAGAGATGATTTATGATCTACTCTCAGATGTCCGATTACATACCTACTTTTTTGACCTATACATTTTGGCTTAAACAATCTAAAGCTGTGCTTATATATACTTTTAAATTGCTTTATAACGTTTTTTTTTATATTTTTAAAGTGCTTAGTTTATTGGAATAAGGTATTATATTGTTTATAATAATCGAATATTCCTTAAAGCACTTTCATATCAAGAAAGTGCTGAAGAAAGTTTTTATCTAGGAGACTAAAAAAAAACAAGTTTTAATTCCAACCCAACAAAATAGAACCAGGCATTAGCTTAGGCTTGGACATAAATCTGAATAACATAATCTCGCAGAATCGATTCCATTATAAACTTCATCGGAAGGACCTCATTTTTCGAGAAAATGCTGAAAACAGATATTATCTAGGAGACTAAACAAAAAAAAACAAGTTTTAATTCCAACCCAACAAAATAGAACCAGGTATCAGCATAGGCTTACCCATAGCATGACATAAATCTGAATAACATAATCTCGCAGAATCGATTCCAATATCCTACAAGAACTTCATCGGAAAAACTTGAAGATGATTCATCAAAATGTTCACGGGGTAGCGAAGAAAATTGAATTTTCTGACTGAAGTATAAAGTATCTATTACATCGAAGGTTGTTTAGGGGAGAAAGGGTGCTTGATAGTCCCTACACGTCCCTCACATTTTGTAAGAGACTTATGATAATGTACTAGTTGTACCCATGAGTGCCTATGGGAAAAGTTTTTAATTTTCCGGGATCCCTACCAATTATTTACCCTCAGGGATAATACATCCTTTTCTGGTATTAAGCTGGCTAGGCATGTTCTACGAAATCACATAAAAACGTGGTCGATCGTTTGGAAATGAAAACTTTATTGATTAAATTTAGGATCTCCTTCGAATTGCGATCTTTTAGTGTACATCTACACTAAAAAATCGCAATTAAAAAAATATTTATTAAGTTTTTATCTAGAACAATTCTTCAATTAGTGGAGCACAAAACCGCTTTCAATAATCGACCAAACTAACTCTCTAATATATACCTAGAAACTTAAGAAAATACACAAGTATTAATGCAAAGACAAAAACAAATGAGATACAAAAACATGACTTAAAAAAGTAGATTTTTGAAAACTGAATAAGAATTCGTACATTCACCCTTCATATTGAAAGTAGGTTCTGCAGAAAACGACAACCTATTTTGTGGGCCCGTGTGTAAAAAATACATATATAAACTGCTTTGTACATTTTTTGTAGCGGGATGTGTAGCTTTCACCATATTGAGATCAAGGACAAAGTTGTGCGCTATTTGTTGGGTGGCAGATGTTCGTGGCATGATAACAAATAACCTTCTATCTGAATATTATGTACGTAAGTGACGATAGTTATCTACCTCTGGTTTTTATGATAATTATTTGACAAATGATCCGGCTTATTCATGTTTTTTTAAGCATGTGCGTAGTTTAAGTTTATTAGCAGATTCTTTATTGAAATTTTATATATATTTGTGTGTATGTCACTGGAAAATTGCGGACTCTGTAAGATCCTACTAATATTATAAACGCGAAAGTTTGTAAGTATGGATGGATGTTTGTTACTCTTTCACGCAAAAACTACTGAATGGATTTTGATGAAATTTAGCACAGTGGTAGATTATAGTCTGGAATAACACATAGGATACTTTTTATCCCGGGAATATGTTCCCTTGGGATAATATTCGACAATCACGCGGGCGGAGCCGCGGGCGGCAACTAGTTACAAATAAATCTTGATCAGATTATTATTTCTCGATATATTATGAAAAAATCGTGTCTTAAGGATAAATAGTTTACAATTTTACGCGAAATTTTACAATCTTACGGTATTTGCAATTTGCCGGTGACACACTTATAACAATTTGGGTTTAGAATCTACTAATCAGTTTTTAAATTTATGATTAAAAGTTTTTATAAATAAGGCTCTTTACAAACATAGCATAACTCAACTTAAAGGTTTGTTATTTTAAAGACCCAGTAAAGTGCTATTGGGTTCAAAACTACATATATTTATGTTACCGGAGAATTGCAAACGCCAATTGGAAAATAGCACCATCCCATCACTTCCCGTGGGTGTCGTAAGAGGCGACTAAGGGACCCACAGAGTATACAGCAGCATTCTCTGTGCATTGCAACAGCTACACTCCGATCGCCAACCCGCCTGCCAAGCGTAGCGATTATGGCAAACCCCTATTGGGGGAGGCTTATGTCCAGCAGTGGACGTCTTTCGGCTGATATGATGATGATGACTGGCGTCAGATTGCTTGGGTAATGAATCCAGTATGTTAAGGTGGTTACACATCCACGAACCTACCTCGGCATTGCCTACCTATTATTACGTTTTATTTTTTTTTTAATTATAAGCCACTAGCTTCTCCACAATTAAAATCGTAATTAAAAAGTTTATTTATAAAAAGATCTCATGAATGGCGATCTCATTTTAACGTACCTACATACGAAAAAGCATAAAAATGTTTATCACCATTAACTACATATGACGACAACACACGATAGTGTCCCACAGTTTATTTTATAACTCAAAATTAAAAAGCCGGTTTTTTATGACCACAAATATTATTGAACCGCAATCATGAATCCGATATGTGTGCTATCCCACGATTCAAACTGCAGTTTGCATCGTGGGATATCACACATACCGGATTCATGACGTCATTATAATATTTCTAAGTGCAACATTATAATAAAATTTGAAAGCATGCAATCTTGAAAATGGATCCTCATTTGTTTGACCATGAAAGTAATGGCTCGACCTGGACATAATACCATTAAAATGTGAATTTACTTGGTAAAAAGATTATTTTTTATTATTTTATTTTATTTATTAAAAATTCTTACAGGTGTATGTACCTAATACGATAGCGCATTCCCAAAATCAACATATTTACGACTTAAAAACTATAAACAGATGTCAAAAAACTAATAGTACTTACCTATGATTAAAAATTCTAAATATTTTAACAAACTTCTACACTAAGCTCAACACACACAATATTTAAAATATAAAAAAAACATAGCCTACCCTAATCTACACTATAACATAAAATAAACAGCAGTATTTTTACGAATTCACTCAAATGGCATGTAAATAAATCGATCTTGATGTGAAGATCGTTAATAACCCGAATTGCGCGGGTCAATGGTGTTTTGGCGAGAAGGTTGGGTTGTGCACTATCCCTTTAGTTTATTTTAAGACATGGCAGATGTCCCTTCTGATATTTAAGCAACTCTGCTTACACCTGCTTCACCGAGTACGTATTATATTGCACCTGTAACTTCTCGACACGATTCTGTAGCGGTCAACCGGTCTATTTAGACTTAAGGCAAAGTTTCATTCAACCGGCGATAGCGATTGTCTAATAACTTTTTTTTTTTCGATTGACGACGTAGCTTTTTGGTAGCGCATGTCAATCTCATATGGGTTTTTTTTTTTTGCAATTGATATCGCTTATCATGTTAACATTTTATGGCATCACAAACAAAATATTCGTACGAAGAAGACGAAAGTTTACAGAAACAGTCCTATTGCTTGTCAGGCTGTTTTAGTTGAATATAAAAGTAGGTAATGCTATATTAGGAACATATTCCTGTCCTACAGTTAATTCGCCTATTATTTCAAGAGCTCGTTCCCAAAGAGGCGCATTGACCCCACAGAACCTACAATGAACGTTCCTCCTGTTACCACTGTAGCGGCATCAGTGCCGCCACATGAAAAACTAAGAAGCGAAATTTGTACGGCAACAAAAAGGACCGCAGCGCCATTTACAACGAACTAACATCGAAATCCTGCATCGCGCAAGTAAAGTTCTCCGTGCGATTTGTACATATACAACAGTCCGAATATCAAGTATCGGGCAGTTGCCCACCAGACACAACAACCGTACGGTTCGGAGGTTCCTGCCCGTTTCCGCATACCTCCAAACCACGATACCTATATATTTTAAATATAAACAGTAAATTCATCAAACTAAATGTAAGTACCCTGGCGTGGCTTTGCAGTTTTACAGAGGTAATAATTATATTGTTAGCAATGTATTACTGTGAATAAACCCTTTTTTATTTTATTTTTTTAACATGTCTCATGGAGTTATCAAACGCCAGGGTCTAACACAAGATAACTCATCCCGAGTTGATTGATAGACAGAATCTGATTATAAATGAACCATCCCTGGGTTCCAGGGTTAAAACAAGAATCCAGGTCATAACACCAGGCAATACGGAGAGCATAATGCTATAAAAAGTTGATTTCCCTGAGGACGATAGAAAGGAACTGCTAGTACAAAGATAACAATCAAACTTGATATAAAATGTTTGATTATTTTCATATGATCTGCTTTATTACAGGTGAGACTCGTATTAAATGGCAGAGGTTAGAAAATTACGATCAACTAAGTTAGAGCCATTTTTGCGTTTATCGGAGCGGATCGCTTGTCTTGTCTTGTCTAAGTCTGGTCGTATCTAAGTCTCTTACTTATTTATGCTCATATATAATATACCTTGCTTAACACAAAAAAAAAAATCAACCAGCGACAGCGATTGTCAAAAACTCCAAAATGTTTGAAATTGACATGCTTTACATACATTTCAGAAGAGCAATTTTCAAATCAATATAATCGATGTCAAAAATTAAATTGCCACTCAAGTACACATGTGTTCGCGGTTTGGTATAATGTCACTTTTTCTAGAGTCAAAGAAATTTCATCTATGCAAACCCATATAAATACAAAAAAATAAGTTTAGATGTAAGGATTTATCTAATAACCCTTTTTTAGGGTCCCATACCCGAGGGGTAACCAACGAAACCCTATTACTAAGCCTCTGCTGTTCGTCCGTCCGTATGTCTTTCAGCGGGGTTATATCTCAAGAACTGTAATAGAAGACAGCTAAAGCTAGCTTTTCACAGTGTGTATTTCTATTGCCGCTACATCAAGAACTAAAAGATTTTTTTTTTTTTTTTTTAATATGTGTTTGCTCTTGACTCTAGTCTAGGTCATAGATGACAGAGACAAAGTCGACGATGGAGCGAGCTTACCCAGAAGAAGCCTGTTCACTCTAATTTTGAAGAGATTAGGGTTGTATGCGTTCGGAAACACAGACGCAGGCAGAGAGTTCCACTCCTTTGCTGTGCGCATTATAAAAGACGTTTGGAAACGTTTAGTGCGAATTGGTGGAATAGCAACAAGGTAGGGATGGTAACTTGCAGTGCGTCTAGATGTCCGATGGTAGAAGGGGGCCGGTGGGATGAGATCGTGGAGGTCCTGGACACTCTCCCCGAAGTACAATCTGTAGAAGACCGACAAGCACGCAACCTTGCGGCGATGAGCCAAGCTGTGAAGCTTGGCATCCACCAGTCTTACGTCGCCAATGAGCCTTTTAGCTCTGTGTTCCACCGAGTCAAGTTAGTTTATATTAAAAACCAAAAGGGGCTCACATACCAGAAACTTGTTTTTTTCGGTTTATAGCATGAAACCATGTGAGAGTCCAACTCGCACTTGGCCGGTTTTTTCTAGTTATGAAGAAAAAATCGATTTCTCGGTATGAACATGTCTACATTATTTTCCTATCAGTCAAGCTTATTTATAATTGTGTTCCATTCAGTGTTTTTATGACGATAAAACAATCGTTCAATCAATAATAGAACTAGCTACTAATGTATAGACAATGTTTTTAAATGGCTACCCCGCGGCATAAAAATCCATTCCATATTATAGACGCGAAAGTAACTCTGCCTGTTATCTCCACATGTCCAATCAGCTGTAGACCAAGTCTTGGATTAACACACTTTTATACCGGGAATATAGGTATTCCCAAGGAATTATTTTCGAATTTCAGGTGAGCGAAGCCGCTGGATGACACTAGTACCTTATCAAAGGGGATAACCAGTTGATGAAACTGTCACATATCGATGGTGTAGCGTTCCAGCTAGACAGCAATGTTCTTATTATTAGATCAGAATAATTTATTGGCAAATCATGTAGCTGATAGATGAAAAAAGTGTTATTGGCATTTACCAATTGTTTCAAAGAATTAATAAAAAAGCTAAAGTTGAATATATATATTTATAAACGAAATATATTCAACTTTAAAATTTGTATACCTACGTAATATTTGGAGGCAAAATCAGAACCAGCCTAAAGTGCCTTCTGTTTCAAGGATGTTGTCCGATCTCCCGAACAAAAGTCTACAAAATCCATCACATAAGTCCTGTGACTCGTCTTCATAAGTACACGAGCTTGATAAATCCTGAATAATACAGGAGCATTTCATATTCATGTGACGTCATAAAGTTGAGAAAAATAAAAACGTTTTATATCTCCGCGCACGGTTTCAAAGGTATCCACATAAAAAATCGCGTTTCGACTCAGTTCCTTGAATTAAAAATCGTTTTATTGTTATTTCATCTCTAAGGTTCTATTCAGATTTTTTTATTTCACGTCTAGTTTCAATCTTACAGATAAATATGATAATAACGGTAAAATATCATACTCATCTGCAGATATCAATAAAAAAATACTCTAAAAATACTTACCAATAAAAAACAATATCCAGATAAATAACACAGCACTGTACCACAGAATAAACAATTATTTTCAACGTATTTTCATCGTGTTTTCAGGTTTTCAGCGACTGAATGCGCCCTCGGAGACGCGTCGGCATAGACTGGCCCTACAGACTGAAGCCATAGATCAAGGAGCGACTCGACTCGACTTGAATGTTAATCGAATTATGCCTACCTGATTGCATTTGAGTGTTGGAGTTATTCAATTTGTTGATAGGATTTTTTTGTCGATTGTATTTTTAGCTTCATATATTTATAGTAAAATTTGTAAGTATACTTAGACGTTGATTGTGTTTTGTTGTCAGACGAAGCTTGAATTATGGTTGTATGTATTAAAAGTTGAAAAAAGAGCACACAAATTTCAACAGAAAGAATTACCTATGAAAAATAAAAACTGTACACTCGCAATTTTTTCGTCATAGCAGGTCTAAGAAAGGCTGAAAATAAGCATAGAAAACGAAGCTCGTGTGGTCCATATTGGTGGTACACAAACATTAAACCTGCCACTAATAAACCCCCAAGTAATCAACTGCACAAACAATCGCGTATCGTGAAACATTAATTAAAATAATTTCACACGACGTTAACGACTCCACATAAAAAAGGCGTAAGTCAATATACCCGAACAAACAAATTATTTCCTTACACCATTTCTTGCTTAACACCTAAACAATAGATTGTAAATTATTTTTATGGTCGATCATTAAGTCGTTATTCACCCGTGCCGGGCTTAATTGAACATAAAATCTTATTAATTAGTCTACTTATAGCTGTGCCTTGATTGATGTTTTTTTCCTGTTTATAACTTGAAATATGTTTGTTTGATTTATAGGTTAAACGATAAAATACAGTGGGTTATTCGTGGTAAGTAATGATTTCTATTACAGACAATTTTATTCTAGTGGCATTGGATCCGCGGTTTGACTTACGACGTGTCATCTTGACGTAGTATTCATAAATCAGTTGTTTTCCTTACATTGTTTCACGATACAAAACAAAATGTAACTTGTTGCTTCATTGATTTTACTGTTTAGTTAGTTCACTTCTGTTCTCAATAAATTTTCACCCGACAGCTAACGCTTTTAATTTATCTTCAACTATATTTGTCGCACTTAATAAAGCAAGAATTTATTGCTTCTCGTCATTGACAACTCATTATAATGTTTATCATTAGTAATAAGACAATGGCTTGGCTATTAGCTAGTTTATACTCACATTGTCATCTTTGAAACGCAATCCAATAATATCTGTAACAAAAAAAAACACATTAATAACATTTCCTCTTGGAGGCAACACTTGTTTAGCTACAAAAGAAAGATGGCCGCCGCATACTCTATGAAAAGGCTTTAACCCTCCGCCTCGCTCTGGCATAAACAATTTTCTCTTTCCATCTCGTTCGCACACACACTTAAACGATTGACGTAAGTACGCGGGAAAATGTGGCTGGGAGTCAAACTCAAGGATTTTCTTGCTTTCATAGACTCACATAGTAGTGTTTAAGTACAATTTACGAAGTTATGGGACCATTGTCATTTCTTCGCTTAATCTGATTGTGATATTAACTGATTGGAGGGGACGGAGACTAGGAACATATGAATTGGTAGAGGAAACGAGAAATGAGATAATTGGATTGGTGTTTTGTTAGAAAAGGCTGTGTCTAGATGCTAATGGAATTCATACTAATATTTTAAATGCGACAAGTGTTTGTTTGTTTATTACTTCTATAGATCTTAACTGCTTTTACGGATTTTAATGAAACTTAGCACAACGTATAGGTACTATGTCTTGGAAATGAAACTTTGTTAGGAATTTTCTTCCAAAGTAGGTGTTACAATAATAATATAGACTGTTCAATACCCAGTTTAAATATTAGTAAAAGAAGGAATATTTGTTGATATGACGGCTATAAACTCAACAAGTTATTGTTGCTTTCCGACAGTTAAATGATTTCCATGGCAATGTTGACACCGCGTGATTTGCAAAGAATGCCGACATCAGTGTCATCGTTTGTTGACATGCGGGCGTCGTAAAAAACGAAACATTATGTCACGAGGTGCCTTGTGTTCTAATGACAATACTGCAGCATTGTGGTGCCGTAAAAAATCTCACAGTGAAACTTAGGTGGAGTGAGATCATGTTGATTGGAGGGTTTGTTCGCGATTTCGGGGTTGGTCTCATAGTAAAAGTTGTTCATAATGATGAGTACAATGACCCCTTAAGAGTTATTGCGTTATTCTCGGTGTAATGATTGAGAGAGAGCAGAGTGCATGTTGCAAAACTGGGAATCATCATTTCACGTAGGTAAAACACAGTCAAAGTCAAAACGTTTATTTCAATTAGGCCATTAAACGGCACTTTTGAACGTCATCATTTACAGATCAGTAAAATAATAATATTACATTAATAAAGTGACTACTGTCCATTCGGAAAGGTGGATTTTTATGGAGAAGAACGGACAAGAAACTCCATAGTTACTCTTTTCAAATAATGATTTTACAAAAATTTGTTTATACAAAAATTTATTTGTTATTATGTGAGGACGATGCACCCAGAGTATGCTACTTATAGGAACAAAGTATTACCAGCAGAGGTAAACTTATTCATTTTTAAAAAAAATTTAGGTAAATGGTACTCACATATTTACAAATATTGGAACCGTGTGTGAGTCAACAGAAAAATAAAAACACAAAAAGAAACAGTAAGTATATCTATAAAGTTATAGATAAATCAACCAGTTTGATTTTGTCTACACCCTTAATTGTCCTATGGAGCAGGACCAGCATGTTTCAAAGCATTCTTATACTGAATGTAATCTTCTAATTTGTAATAATAATATGCTTGTTAACAAAGTATACTTTTAACATAAGTTTTAAATTTTCTTTCATTTAGTTCTAATATGTCAGAAGCATTTTGTTGTGACATTTAACACAGTACCCCATGAAAGAAGTGTGGACTTTAGCTAATCTAAAAAATGGTTGATCTAATTTGTCTTTATATAATTATATCACATAATGTATTGCAAAAGATACAGGAAAAATTGTTAGTGGCTATATAATTAGACGTACATATGGAAAACTAGTTATTTCCCGAAGATTTTTTGTGAAAAACTTGGGGGTGAATTAAAAATATCCTTTCATCGTGAAACGTCGAGGAATTTTATTTTTAGCATCCATATTTATGTTTTCAGCGGATTTGGTTTGCGTTTTCTGTCAGCAGTACTTATTCCTTTTTTGGTCTTATATCGGATGCACCAGTTCGTTGTATTGGTATCGCTAGGGGCCCATTTTTAAGTCAGATAACTTTTACCTTAAGAATAAAAATTTGTAGCAGTACGATGGCGTACAAAATCCCTTAAAAACAATTCTTTAGTTCGGATAAGCAACATCCTCCATTCAGGGTTGGTTAACAAAAATATAACTTATTCCTATGTTAGTAAACTTATAATCTATTTAGAAACGAGGCTGTTGTTGGAAATGCATCTCCGAACAACATCACCTAACAAAGGAGAATCATACCTCCCCGCTATGGTTTTAAGGATGGAGTTGGAGCTGACCCGCACTCTGCAGAGTAGAGAGGCAGATTTATGTCTGACAATGGCTTGGCAGCCATCAACGTGTGCTTGTGCAAATATACCTGATGCACTGCTGAAATGGGGTAGCCCCATCAACATCTTGAACCCGTTATTATACTGGACCCGGTGATAGCCCGCTGGGCGCTGATTATAGTTGTTCCACAAGCTGCACGTAAAATAAATAAAAAACTGAATGTCTGTTAACTCGGTTTACGGACGATAGTTTAACGTGACAACTTCATAACAAAACATTGATGAAATGATCGTAACGTTACAATGAGTCATCCTTTTCGTACGTGCAGCCGGCGTTCATCGATTTATTAGAAAGAAAGAAAGAATAATATTTATTTAGCACTTACATGAAACACGCACGATACATAGAAATAAAATTAAAAAAAGAAATGTAGGTATTCTAAGAACTAAGTGTGTGTCTCACGGCTGCACTAAAAAGGTCCATTTCAGCGATATGTCAGACAGACTGATGCTGTCTGACGCCGGTTTTCTAATGAACCCTTGAATGGACGAGTGGCGGTTCATTTGAATCCATCTAATATAGTTATATTCTTACATATACATATAGCATCTAAATAAAGTAAATGAAATAATAAACAGATATAATTGAAACAATGTGTATGAATGTGTTTGTGTACGTGTAATGTGTTTATGAATACTTAGAGAAACAAACACTTGAAACCAAAAACAAGCCACACGGCCAATTTCAAGTCAGATATTTATACAGATATCAGACGTCGTCACGTCAAAAAAAAGAATAAAAATGGTAGTTGCACAGCTTTTGTGTATAAAATATACCAAACAGCCATATTTATTCTTTATACATCAGCCTAACTTGTACATTTCTTCCAACCTTTATTATCCACTTAGCATAGTTTCTTGTACATGAATATTTTATTTTTCCGCATTAGTGTATACCTTTTTGGTACTTTAATAGATTTACTCTATAAATAGCTTTATTTTATGGATGTCCTCAATCCTACTAATATTATAAACGCGAAAGTTTGTTAGTATGGATAGATGGATGGATGATGGTTACTCTTTCACGCAAAAACTACTGAATGGATTTTGATGAAATTTGGCACAGTGGTAGATTATAGTCTGGAATAACACATAGGATTTTTATCCCGGAAATATGTTCCCTTGGGATAATTTTAGACAATCACGCGGGCGTAGACGCGGGCGGCAACTAGTCAATAATATTCTACTTATTCCAGTCTAAAGTCACACGATCAAAGTCCATCATCATTTAATTTTAAGGCTACAGGAACTTGAAGACCCCTACCTAATCCTAAACATAGGGTAGTCCGTTTGTGCTAAGGTTGGTACACAGACATTCTGCATGAGACAAACATTATGTGGCAACAGATGTCGGTTCCCAGCGTGTTTGTTCGTGATAATTGAGAGCTAGTGCTGTGCACCAGAATAGAATAGTGTTGGGATGCGATACTATGTATTTATAGGTGCCTCTAGAACATTAGTACGTTAAGTGAGAATGATAACAAAAATGAACTGTACAAGGCAAATGATAGTACGGTGTTCTTAATTTGTCAGTTTGATGGTGTTACAGGATTTTGTCTATACTAATAATATTATAAAGAGGAAAGATTTGTATTTTTGTATGTAACGAATAAACTTAAAAACTACTGAACAGATTTGGAAAGTTCTTTCAGCAATGGATAGCTACATTATCAGCGAGTAACATAGGCTATATTTTATCCCCGTGCTCCCACCACCTAGTGGTTAAATAAAAACAGACACACGGGTTGACTTTCAAGGTTCAGCAATGCCTGCTGAGGTCGGTGCGTGGATGGGTGACCATCTTAACATACGGAGATACCTCCGTGCTTTGAAAAGCACGTTAATCCACTGGTCTCAGCTGTCATTTCTAGACCTTTGGCAGCCGTAACGGACAGTCAGAAGCCACCAGGATATCTGTCTATCTGTCTTGCCAAAGGTTATCGTATTTCTCAGTTACTGGGTTGTGCAGAGGCAGATAAGTAGATAGATATATCTTATAGGCAGTTCATCATCTGCCTAGCCTTTTCCCAACTATGTATTTTAGGGTCGGCTTACAGACAAACCGAATTCAGCTGAATACCAGTATTTTACGTGGAGCGGCTGCCTACCTACCTACTAACACGGTACTTCTTGGCAAGACTGGAGTTAGATTTATTGGCTTCTGACAATCCTTAATGACTGCCAAAGATCTACAAATGACAGCCGGGACTAACGGCTTAACGTGCTTTCCGAGGCACGGAGGAAACTCGGTAAATTAAGATGGTCAGCCATCCACAGACCAAAGGTTATTATTTGTTACTGTTTTGTTCAACAAATTCTGGTCGGATGGTCATCTTGCAGAAGGATTAAAGGTGACCTTAGCTACAGGACTGGGAGATGACACAATGTTACTAACTTTGTCCCATCACAGGCCGCGTCATGGCTTATGATGGGACTTAATAACCGTTGGTCTTATAAATATAGTCCTTTGAACCTAGGTTGATATTAATAAGTTTTTCACACCAGCTGCATGAAAACGTCAAATTATATACCATGCAAACCAAACCTTAAGTACGATATTATAGCCCGCGAGCGCCACCTGTCGGCCACCGTTGTTAGGTGCAAGTTGCCTAGTCAAAATGAGGTTTCAAATTCAAATCACATTACTGGCCGGTGGGCTGGAGGCACAGCTTCGGACGCGCGACCTGCACTTGGCAGTGGAGTACGATGGGCGCCGCCTGCGGCCGACCTCCTCTTATCATGGCTTGAGCACAACTTTCTCGCAGTAGGTGTGAAAAGTAGAGAATACTCCTCAGGGATTAAGGTGCCTTTGCTCTGGTTTAGCTTAAATCCCTCGCTGAATTCAGGATTCTTGTATTCTCTCCCTCGCTTCACTCGTGAGTTAAACACTAAACTCCGTAGTTACACTCGGGAGTTAACTCTTAAATGCTTTATCCCCTTGGTGCATAATCTCCTATGTATCTACTTATCCAAATGCCGAGTAACACTGTGGTACCAAAACGTAGTATTTCACACGATGGATTCGGAAACCTCAAAACAAATCGTCAGTTGCTCAACAACGCGTCATAAACAGTTAGGTACAATGTACACTTAAAATATCGATAGCAAATAAAGCCTTCAACCAATCAGCGACCACTAAATGTGTCGAACGTCTGTAGACACGACACTCGAGAGCAACAACCCAGCCAGTGACATTGTAACACGGGTCAGAGTTCTGGCTTGAGATCGCGATAAATTGGATTTAGTTCTAGAGGTACTTGAACGTGATGATATTAACGAGTGAAACAGTTGTACTTTGTAGTAAACTTCATTTCGTTGCTAAGGGGGACAGTTGATAGGACGGAATGGTGGCCACGTGTAATCATATTATCATTAGGTACACGTGGCCACCATTTCGTCATGTTATCCAGCAGGCCTATTCTATAATCTCTCATCTTGATAAATTTTGTTAGTCGAAATGAAGTGAGCTGTCAAACTATCCAATCAAGGTGGAATGAGAGGTCATGTCTTCAAACTCACTCCACCTCACGGTGCCACCTAAGTTTACATAGTGAGTGTCAAAGTCAAAGTCAATTCATTTATTTCAACTAGATTATTAAAACTGACATTAGGGACTGCAATCTTCCAGTTTTTAAAAGAAGAGTGAAGGAACACTACCTTTCGGTACCATCATAGCTGCATATTTAAAGTATATATTATTATTTATCTTATATCATTATTTAAGTAGTATGTATTAGTATGATATTAATTTTAGTCACATTTATGTAAAGTATGTTATATTTAAAGTTTTTTGTATTTTTTCTATGTTAACATAACTTTTACACACGATGTCTACATCTCTTTTATTCGACTCTCCTTTCGCAGGTATGCTGGAAGAGATTTCTTTAGAAATAAGCATTACCTTTGTACCTATTTTTCTGTTCCCTTCTTCTTATCTACTTGTTAAATGTGTGTACATAAACTGTTAAATAAAATAAAATACACTTTTAAACGTCAAATTTACAGTTTGTAAATAAAATATTATAGTGACTCTAGTTGTCCATTCGCAAAAAGCAGATCCTTACGGAAATGAACAGACAAGAAACTCCGTACTCTTTTCAAATATAAGTTTTATAATATTTTGTATACATACATTAATCAATTGATTATATTATGTAAGGACAATGCACCCAACATAACACTAAATATATAGCACACACTAATATACTAATAGGTACAACACAACAATACCAGCAGAGGTAAAATTAAGTTGGCTAGTAAGGGACAAAATACCTACTCACATATTTAAAAAATTGCAACCGTTGATTTAAATAATTAAGTGCATTTAAATGCTCTGATTTAAATAAATAACTGACTTGAATAGCCAAATCAGGAGAAACGCATTTGTACTATGTGTTGAATGTATCGATAAACCCTTATTTCACCGTATTGTATTTGCAGCAGCCTACTTGGGCATTAAGGGCTTATACATGGGCTTAAAATCAATTTAGTGAAACTAGAAGACAAATATATCATTATTACATTAGGAAAAAAGTATGGTCGGCTTTCGAATATAGACTTTAGATCGAGATATCTTTGCTTCATGATATTATATACTAGCTGTCGTCCGCGGCTTCGCCCGCGTGAATATCGAAAATTATCCCAAGGAAACATACTATCGGGATAAAAAGTTTCTTATGTGTTGTACCTACCGCATCATCTGCCTAGCCTTTTCCCAATTATATTAAGGTCGGCTTTCAGTCAAACCGGATTCAGCTGAATACCAGTATTTTACTGGATACCAGATTTTCTGGCTTCTGACTATCCGTAACGCCTGCCAAAGATCTACAAATGACAGCCGGGATCAACGGCTTAACGTGCTTTTAGAGGCACGGAGGAGTCTCGGTATGTTAAGATGGTACATCCACAGACCAACCTCGGCAAGCGTTGCTTAACCTTGAAGATCGATCCGGGCGGCTGTTATTATTTTGAAACGAGCTCCTATAATCGACCTCTGTGACAAATTTCTTGAAGATCCGTTCAGCCGTTCTGACGTTATTGAGTTGCAAACGTCCATCCATCCATGGATCCAAACATGCAAACTTTCGCATTTATAATATTAGTATACTTAGATTATATTTGCGAACAGATTGTTAGCCACTCTGCCGTGTGTCAGCCAAGTTCGTAAAGTACATACTTTGACAATTATATTTTTTTAAATATTTTTTTCAGTATAGAACTATAGAATATAAATAGGTCGTTCTATTCAGAATTTGAGTTTTATTGCAAAGCGTTTTAGTGACTTAAGAGGTCCTTACCATCTGAAACTGAAATCTTTTTTCTCTTATATCTTATCCGTAGAAAATGAATGTTTTACCAATAGAAATCGTTCACACTCGCGGAACAAAATGTCAAAGCAATTTTCAGAAACAGAAAATCCTCTCCCATACAAACTGCTACATTCATTCAAGTTCCTGGAAAAACGTTTTCAAAAAAAATGTTGCTTTCGTATAAAAAGAAAAATGTTTAAAAAAAATGTGGCGGTTACAAAAGAAAGAAAATCGTTTAAAAAATCCTGCCAAGTCCGATTTGGACTTGCGTGTACAGGGTTCCGGACGAATCTCATTTTTGTGACATGTTACTTTAAAACTATAAACTTAAAGCTTTTCCTGTTATCTATAGGTAGACCTAAAATCAGCTTTTTTTTCAACTCAGTAATTTCGGAGGTAATGGTAATTTTTCATCTACTTCTTAAACAACTTTAAAACTATTTATTTTCTATTTTGTCCCGAAAAGTGACCCCTATACCCAAAATTCGTGAAAAAAGTGTACCAAATATGAAAAGAATCGGTCTAGTAGCTTCGGAGAATATTGGCTGTGGCAGACGGGCAGACAGACAGATAAGCGAGTGATAGGGGTTACGATTTTACAGACGTTCGGAACCCTAATATTAATGTCACAAAGAAAACGGTTAAAAAAACGCTGCTTGCGCAAAAAAGTGAAAACAAAGAGTAAAAAAAAAACGAAATCCATACGGTAACACACAATAAATACAACATAAACCTCATCCTCCCACAAAAGTAGATCAAAGCCCCAGAGAACACAGATGTTCAGTATACATACAGTATCACCAGCATTATATATAGTCTGTGGCCTACCTTGACCCAGTTTCAGCGGATCGAGCGCTTGAGCCACTGAAGGTTGAAAGACAACAATCTCTATTGATAAAAACGTAGGGAAGAAATGTTGCATACTGAAGTGTTGTTCGTCGTTATGTCAAGTATTTTGTCGCTTTCTCAGGCCTTAAAAATATATGTAGTACAAGTCCTTGTGTTGCGGAATTTGTTCGAAAGAGTCACCGCGGCCCTGAAACGCAAAGGGCTTTAGAAGGAACACGGATGGGTTTTAGTCAGTAAGAGTCTGACACGCCCTTCAGAAGAAGATGTCATTTGACGATTTCCCATCCTTAAAAAAAACATGTTTCTTGTATGGGGGTCCCCTTTTATTTTTTTATTTTATTTAAGTTAATTTCAACCGTCTAGCTATCACGGTTCATGAGATACAGCTTGGTGACAGACAGACAGACAAACGGACGGAGAGCGTAGCCTTAGAAATAGGGTCCCGTCCCTTTGGGTACGGAACCCTAAAAAGGACAAGTCCTTGTTCATGAAAAGGTTTGTCCTGATGTTAAGTTTGTGTTTCATAAATGTGTTTTCTTTCTGAAAAACTATTGGAGCTAGATAATACATCTTAATAATAAATCTCTTCTCAAGAAACAAGCTTAAATTAAACACGTTGTAACATTATTAAAATGTACTTGAATTTACGAGAGATCCACAATAAAGTTTGAAAACCTTTCGTACAGTAATAGGTGGACATATTAACATTGTTTTCTGTATTGTTTTTTTTTATTATTATTTAAACAAACTTATGCTTTGTAATTGTCAATAATATGGACCTTACATGGTCTGCAATAAAGATTTATTATTATTATAAAAATACTTTTTCATCAATCATAACTTCCTTATCTATCATGTTAATTTCTCAGTGACAGCCCGGAGTTTGGAAGTTGGTGGTGTGACACTCCGTGCCTTGGAAAGCACGTTAAGCCTTTGGTCCTGCGCCAGATCTCTCTCCAGTTGTGTCGGGTTGCCGTCCCATCGGAATATGAGAGTGATGGATGAGGACGGTGCACTCTGCACCTGTGTATATGTTTGTATTATGTTGAAATTTAAAATAGTGATGGCAGCCCCGAACGGATATTCTAGGGTTTTTAATTAAGTTCTTTAAAACATAATTGAAAAAGGGTACAATTATTTAAAACCCCCGACTTAACCGTCGTGGGTTTTTTCAAAAACTTTAATTTTACTTTTTTTGAACCCTGAAAAAAAAAGTCATTATAGGAAAGATTTTCTCAAAAAAAGATTTTTTGAGAAAATCTTTATTAACGCGAGTGAAGTCGCGGTCGAAAGCTAGTATTAAATAAATATATACACCTGTTTTATAAATACTTAACTAACTATATACACTAGAAATAAAAATAAAAACTCCTTACTAAATTAACCCTAAAATATGGCGTCAAAAAATTTATCCGCATCGCTGTCGACTGGAAGTGTACCCAAAAGACTGGCAGCATTGCCACGTTGAATGGCAATGCTTATTCTTTGACCAAGGTACAAACGAGCCCTTGGGTCACGCAAAGTGTCACCTAAGCGTCTTGAGAGATCTTTAAACAAGTTATGTGCACTCGGACCCCAATAAATTAAAATTCATAAAACGTCAATTTCCAACATAATCTTGGAACAGTAAAGCCGCAATAATTCCTCCCTACACCACAAAATAGAGACATAACCCCTTCTCTATTATCACTAGATCAGAATAAATCTTTCCCATGAGGAAAACATGCGGTAAACCTAAACCGTTCATTCCGCACGGGTACCCGCTTTATCATAAGAGAATGAAAGAATGTTTCATGGCGGAATGAAAAGAAAACAATGGATTTATTCGCTGCTTATCATTCATTCTTTTCTGCTGATTATTTTCACGCGAATTGATGCGAAGTTGAGGAGTTTTGATAAATGTTTTGATAAGATAGGCAGTATTTTTGGAATTTGGTTCAGAGGTCATCATCATCTGCCTAGCCTTTTCCCAACTATATTGGGGTCGGCTTCCAGTCAAACCGGATTCAGCTGAATACCAGTATTTTACGAGGAGCAGCTGCCTACCAGACCTCCACAACCCATTAACTGGGTAACACGGTACTCCTTGGCAAGACTGGTGTCAGTTTATCTGGCTTCTGACTATCCGTGGCGACTGCCAAAGATCTACAAATGACAGCCGGGACCAACGGCTTAACGTGCTTTCCGAGGCACGGAGGAGTTTCGGTATATAAAGATGGTCACCCATCCACAGACCAACCTCGGCAAGCGTTGCTTAACCTTGAAGATCGACCCGTGCGGCTGTTATTGTTTATCCACGAGCTCCTCGAATTTGGTTCTGAGTTATGAAATAAAAAAGTGTACGTAGGATTTATATAGAACTAGCTTTTGCCTGCGGATATCCTCGCTTAAAACACTCTAGCATTTATAAATTTAGTTAGGATTAGATATGAGCTTCGTGGCGATTTTTGACGGCGGCGGCGCGGAGTGACATTTTTCATAGCGGCGGCGTCTCACCGGTGCGGCACGTTCTTGTGGCGTGTAGTTTAAAAAAGAACCAAAAAAAACTTTTTTACAAATAATAATTACTACAATGTACAAAATTACTGTTTCTGGTGTGGTTTCTTCGTTTTTTGTACTCTGAAGTGGGTTTTATTTGGAAGACCACCAACCAATTCGCACAAAACGTTTCCAAACGTCTTCTTTAATGCGCACAGCAAAGGAGTGGAATTCTTACATCCCTAATCTCTTCAAAATTAGAGTGAACAGGCTTATTTTGGGTAAGCTCGCTCCATCGTCGACTTTGTCTCTGTCATCTATGACCTAGACTAGAGTCAAGAGCAAACTCACCTCAAATAAAAAAAAGATGATAAGCATTCGCAAACACACAATTTGCGCAAAAGGCATTATTGAAATGGGTCCTTCGAAAACTTCCTATAATTTACGTTTTAACGAGTACAAGGTCAATAAACTACCAAAATTTTGCCAAGAAACAATTGATGATCTACATTAAAACAAAAAAAAAACAACATTCCCAGTAATAATTTTTCATGGAACTTTGTTGGGAAGCTTGTAAAATGATACTTAATAAATTATTACGTAACTTATTTTTATTGAAACGCTGGGTATCAAATGAAAAGGCGCCATCTTGTTGATTTTGTGACTGGCAATGATATCTTTGCGGTAATAAATTTTAACTAGACCCGTTTGCGAGATTTTATAAAAAAAATGTGTTTAAAACTGACGACATAGTCATAATGTTTTTTATTTGAAATATAAAACTCAAGTGTGATTCTTTTATATTTTATGGGGACTTTGAATGGTTCTAGTGATAATATTGTTACGCGCCAGAATTAATGCCGTGCAGGTACATAACGACATTTGCTACTACTAGTGCCGTCTAGTATCGAGTAGCAGAACTAGTAGAGTCAAGTACCTCCTAGACTTTTCCATGCCAGAACATTCTACAGTTCTCGTTATCTGGTCAGTCGGCACCGATAATTACGAGTACTTTCCAGATGCTTTTACAGGAGAAGGTTCTGGAATAAATTGACCTATATAAGGACCGCATAGCCCGCGACCGATTCGATATGAGATTTGCGATACAAGTGAATTCTTTGGAAGCGATCTTCAAGTGCTATTAAAGTGAAAAGTAGTGAAGTTGTGTTTTATAATTATTGAGTTTAAAGTTGTAATTAGTGTTGTTAAATTAAAGAGTAATTTTGGTTATTTAATCGGCTGTTTTTATTGGCACAAACCCCAAGCTCGTAACAATATTTTCGCGTTGTTTGTTACTTCCAAAATGTAAGTAATTCACTGTAAATGGAAACATTATAATACGATACTCCACACGATACGATTCGCTTGTGTTTATTTATGTATGCGTCACCGGAAAATGGCAAACTCCGTAAGATTATAAAATTTCTTGAGAGATTGTACTTAAACCCTAGTAGTAGGGGATTCCAAGTAAGATCGACCTTCACTCGCTTTTTGGATAAAAAATATATTTTTATCGAATAAAATATGTTTCTGAACATATACCAATAGGGTTGCAATAAAAAATATGGTCATGTCTATGTTATGTTCAGAAACATATTTTATTTGATAAAATATAATTTTCATCCGGTAAGCAGGTAAGTAAAGGTCGATCATACTTGAGATCTTAGACTAAAGGTAACTAACGTAAAATAAACTGTGTCGATGCTGTGGATTTGTCTGGTCATTTCAGTTATTTTCACCAGATTGGTCCACACTTGCCCAAAGCCAGGAGGAATGGAAGGAAGAAAGGGAGGCCTTTGCCCTGCAGTGGGACACAATTAACTAAAATAAATAAATAAATAAATGCGTGTACCATCTCAGGCGTGTTTCAAAAAGCTGTCGGTGGATCGTGTGGATATTAAAACTCCTCTGGATATACCCGTTTTTCGTCACGTATTCAGATCTAAAATCAGCGTTTTCCTCACCACAATAATACCGAACGCTTCAGCGAACATCACGCAAAGCATCACAAAATCTGCAATAAAAAGGTCTGCAGAGACAAAGACAAAGTCGACGATGGAGCGAGCTTACCCAGAAGAAACCTGTTCACTCTAATTTTGAAGACATTTCAGGAAAACTTATGATCTATTGTTGTTATGTTTTATTTAGTACCTCTTCAATGTCAATCCTTATTTTATTATGTAGGTCTTGTACGTATCCGTTTGTGTCGAATCATATCACATTACATTTTCACTAAGAGATGGTCTGCCCACGTTAAGAGCGCTTACGCACTACGTGCGATCCGAACCTGATCAGTATCCGTGAAAAGACGGTCCGGCGTAGTCGTAGAACAATTTGTATAGAAGCTTACGCACTACACCCGATTTCCGTCATCCGATTTGTCTCCGTCATCCGAGAATCTCCATTTCGGACAAGATTATTGACGGACCGAAGTGGCCATAGTATTATTTGTATGAACAGTTGCGCACTACGTCCGAACCGAATCCGAGCTGCGTCCGAAAAAAGAGGCAGAGGGTCCGGGGGGGGCGGGCCGGTGACGTGACTCGGCCCTATTAGTACTTAGTTGGATTGACTGCAAAGATCGTATAACAATTTAATTGGACAAGGATAAGAAATCATGGCTGGGATGGATGGCAATATAAATTGTTCTTAAGACTTTAGAACTTAATTTTTAGTTAACACTGATAAACACGATGAAAGTATAAGAGATAAAGGTAGGGGAAGATCAAAGAAACGAAGGATGGATTGTGTGAAGCCATATCATCTGTATGTCTAGAAAGGAGGTAATCACGGATTTGGATCGGAGGTAGTGCGTAAGCAATATCGGAGTTCAGTCCGAGTTTTTGACGGATGCAGATCGGACGTAGTGCGCAACCGCTCTAAGGGTCGCATCAATTTAATATTTCCGTCATCCATAAAAAAATATCCATCCATCTAGTACACTCCACATTGGGGGACAGGGAACATAAAATATTTCCCAATAACACATTTAGACTGCTATCATTTTTTTCCGGAGAGAGCCTCCGCTTCGCCAACCTTTGTCACTAATCAAATTTATCAAAACGTCAGCCTTTCGGGGTTATAAAATCCCATTTTTTTTCACGTTTGTCGCAAAGGAATCTACGAAAGGAATTTACGCAGCAAATAAGGAATTCTTAAGATTGTATTTAGGTTATATTAAAATTATGAAGGCGTTTTTAGGCCGTGTAATGTATTTTGGATGTACGGAACGATGTGGAATTGGATTCCGTGAAGGGTTTTTTTGCTTTTAACAGCGAATTCGTTATATTGCTATTCAGCGGTGTAAATTGAATATTTTCTGGAGTAAAGGTTATTTTTGTTTTCTGTGGGTATGTCGAGTTAAAAGAGATGATAAACATAGAAAGACTATAAATAAGTGTCCTCCACATTCCTAAACAGTTTTCTTACACGTAGAGTACTACGTAGGCAATATTATTATTAGATAAACATCCTCTATTAATTTCTGATGATATAACAGAGCAACGCTGATTTTTTTTTATGGATGGGATTGTCATGTTAACACGCCTATATACTTGAATATTGGTTTTAATTTGTCAAATGTCACCGTTATTTAGGTAACTATTATGAATTTATGACACATCAATTGTTAGCGATCCCTTTTTTTTAAGGATAAGAAATCATCAAATGACTTCTTCCGCTCTACGTCCGCTCTGGACGGAGCAGAAAGGAATGTCAGACTCTTACTGACTAAAACCCACCCGTGTTCCTCGTAATGCCCTTTGCATTCCAGGGCCGCTGTGACATTTTCGAACAAATTCCGCAACCCTGGCAAGCTTTCGTCCTAGCGGGCCCCGTTTACTATGTTGATATCTCCACGCGCGTTCCACGTGAGCTTCAGGCGCACGTGGAACACAACGCGCAGTCGACCCGGGCCTGGTTCTGATCGGACGGCGAGTCACTCAACGCTCGCTGACCGCAGGCTCAACAATGCTAATCTTAAGATGCGTCTAACGACAACAATTCTCAATTCCAAGAATCGTATTTCAGTTAGCATCTTTCTTGTATTGTGCTGCCTAATGATCAGAGATCGA
This sequence comes from Mamestra brassicae, assembly GCA_905163435.1. Taxonomy (NCBI): domain Eukaryota; kingdom Metazoa; phylum Arthropoda; class Insecta; order Lepidoptera; family Noctuidae; genus Mamestra; species Mamestra brassicae. Next base: position 1,478,242 of record LR990999.1, on the reverse strand, counting down.
AATAGGTAGACTATATTCACCTAAAGTTCGTGGCAGTAAGTATATAATACCTCCATAGAGTAGATAATACTGTTACGCGCCAGAATTAATGTCGGGTACATTAAGTTACTACTAGCGCCATCTAGTATCGAGTAGAAGAACTAGTAGAGTCAAGTACCTTCTAGACATTTCTTTGCCAGAACATTCTAGACTTCTCGGTATCTGGTCAGTCGGCAGCGGTAGTTACGAGTACTTTCCAGATGTTTCGAGAATGGAAGTTTCTAGAATAAACTGACCTATAAAAGGAGCGCGTATTCCGCGACCGAGTCAGTATTGGATTAGCGATACAAGCGAATACTTCGGAAGCGATCTTCAAGTGCGAATAAAGTGATCAGTGGTGAACTTGTGTGTTATAATTAGTGAATTTAAAGTTGTAATTAGTGTTTTTAAATTAAAGTGTCATTTTGGTTATTTAATCGGCTGTTTTTATTGTCACGAACCCCAAGCTCGTAACAATTGGTGTCAGAAGAGTGGATATTTAAATCATGCCGATTCTACCAAAGGACGACACGGAGGGTATCCGTACCCGGAGTCAACGTCAGCAGGAGACGGACCATAGGCGTTTTGGAGGTACAACGCCGCAGACGTCGGAGGGCCAGTTGCCGATCATGGAGGCCGGTCCGTCCACAGGAGCTCCAGCATCTGCAGCACCAGACTTTGCTGCACTGATGATGATGCTGCAGGAGCAGGCCCGCCGACAAGAGGAACAGGACCGCCGACAAGAGGAACAGGCCCGCCGGCAAGAGGAACAGGCCCGTCGGCTGGAAGAACAGCTACAGCGAGACAAGGAGGAACAGGCTCGCCGACAGGAGGAACAGGCTCGCCGACAGGAGGAACAGGCCCGTCGATTGGAAGAACAGCTCCAGCGTGACAAGGAGGAGCAGGCGCGCCGCCAGGAAGAACAGATGTTCGTTATGAAGGATCTACACGCTACTTTCGGCAAAGAAATAAGTGTTGTAAAAGAAAAGGTGGTCCAGCATGAGAACCGCCTGGCGGAAGCCGAAACGCGAATCGACCAAATGAATGATCGAGTTGACAACGTGATTGCTGACGTGAAAAAAACAATGGACAACCTAAAAGTTGGAGATCGGGTGGCAGTGTCAGTAGCTACTACACCTTCGCTACGTGGATTCAAAGTGCCACCGTTCGATGGGACATCTTCCTGGTCGGCCTACAAAATACAGTTTGAGGCTGTTATGAAGGCGAATGGGTGGACTAAAGATCAGGCCATGACTGCTCTCACCCTCGGCCTGCGCGACCAGGCCTTAACTGTCCTGGAAGCTCTCGGTAAAGAAGTGACGTACGAGCAACTCCTTGAGGCGTTGGAAGCTAGGTATGGCGACGCTCATCTGGAACACGTGTTTCGTGCGCAGCTCAAGGATCGCGTGCAACGCAGCAGTGAAAACCTGCAGCAGTGGGCCCTTGAAGTGGAGAAGCTGGTACGAAAAGCATACCAGTCCGTACCTGCGCTCATTGAAGGGAACCTGGTGCAGGCATTCATCGATGGCATCCGCGACCTTGAAGTTAGAGCTGCTGTGAGGCTCGGGCACCACGGGACGCTTAAGGACGCCTTGGCTCATGCACTGGAAGTGGAAGCTGTGCGGCAGGATCATCGTTCCCATCGCGTCAGGGAGGTTGCAGCGGCTACAGTTCGCGAACATTCTAAAGGATACAGCCCTAGGTGCTATGGCTGTGGTGAAAGGGGCCACCTTCGATCCAGTTGCCCTAAGCGAACTGCAGAAAGGGAAGGTAGCCGATCTCTAGAGGGTAGGGCGGCTAACATCACCGCCCAGCAACAGCAGGGAAACGAATGAAAGCCAGGACTGCGGGGCGGGTGCTGGCTGATGTTCGAAGAGCCCCAAGGATTTCGATCTCACAAACTCATGACGGGAATAGCCTAGTCATCAAGGGTGAAGTCAACGGAACACCATGTAAGCTGACGATAGACACTGGAGCTTCTCGCACGGTTGTCAGTTCCCAACTTGTAAGTCGGTTTCTTGGGGACTCCGTACACAACCGAGACCGCATAAATTTGGTAACAGCCACTGGTCAGCGTATACCCGTCCGAGGAGAGAGAGAGATGGAGTTGAAGCTAGGCAACGGAATCTACCTGCATAATGTTGTCGTGGCTGATATAATGGACGATTGCATCCTGGGCTTAGACTTTATGAGGCAGAATTGTTGTGAGATCGACGTTAATCAAGGAATTATGAAATGTGGACAAGAGGAACTTTTCATGGAAGGGGCGTTACCAGGAAATGTGTACAGCCTAAAGAAGATTGTCCTTCCTCCGAGATCGGAAACAATTGTGCCGGTTAGTCTTCCTCGGAATCCTGGGCAAAATCATCGTTGTGTACTCGTGGAAAAGGTAGACAATGACCTTCCATGGAAAGTGGCACGAACTTTGGTCAGAGCCACCGACATCTCAGGGGTACGTGTGCTGAACCTTAGTGATAAGGAACAGATGATAGAAAAAGGCACTCTGATTGGTACTTGCGAGGAAGTGGATTGGTTGCGTCGATGCCAATATCTTTCGACTGGGACCCTCAGCAAGGACGCACAAACGAAAGTGACCACACTTTTAGACGACTGTCGCAGCGCTCTGTCTCAAAATGAACTGGTCAAGGCAAAGAAGATGTTACAGAAGTACGCCAGTGTTTTCTCTTCAAATGATGGTGACATCGGGAAGACTGGCTTAGTTCAACACAAAATAAACACAGGAGAAGAATTGCCTATCCGTCAGCGACCAAGGAGATTGCCGGTAGCACGTGAAAAGGAAGTGGAAACCATGATTGAGGGAATGGTGAAGGATGGTGTTATAGAACCTTCATCCAGTCCATGGTGTTCACCAGTAGTGCTGGTAAGGAAGAAGGATGGCAGCATGCGGTTTTGTGTTGACTATCGTCGTCTGAACGACGTCACGAAAAAGGACAGCTATCCTTTGCCAAGAATTGATGACACGCTAGACATGCTTACTGGAGTGAAATGGTTTAGCACGCTTGATCTAAAAAGTGGCTACTGGCAAGTTGAAATCGACCCTAAGGACAAGGAGAAAACTGCATTCTCGACAGGAAAGGGCCTGTGGCAATTTAAAGTTATGCCGTTTGGATTGTGCAATGCTCCGGCAACGTTTGAAAGGTTGATGGAACTTGTACTAACCGGGTTAATTGGCGATGCCTGTCTGGTCTACTTGGATGACATCATCATCGTAGGCCGTACGTTTGAAGAACATCTTCAAAACCTGGAACGCGTGCTCATGAAGATCCAGAGTGCAAATCTCAAGTTGAGTCCAAAGAAGTGTTCACTTTTCAAACGTCAAGTCAGCTTTTTGGGATACGTAGTGTCGGAAGAAGGCATCCGCACGGACCCAGAGAAAATCGCCGCTGTCAAGGATTGGCCAATTCCAAAAGACAAGACGCAGGTCAGAGCATTTTTGGGTTTGTGCTCCTATTATCGGCGATTCGTCAAGAACTTTGCGGACATAGCCAAGCCCCTCCACAAACTGACCGAGGAGAAGCGACCTTTCTGCTGGGATGAAAGTTGCGACGTCGCATTCCAGGAGCTAAAGGAACGTCTGTGCAGTACACCTATTTTGGGGTATCCTAATACGAACAAGGAATTTATAGTTGACACAGACGCAAGTGATATCGGACTTGGCGGTGTGTTATCTCAACGGAATGGCGATCAAGAGGTTGTGATAGCGTACTTCAGCAAGTCATTGTCGAAACCAGAAAGGAACTACTGTGTCACGAGACGGGAATTGCTTGCTGTGGTAAAGTCATTGCAGCATTTTAGCAAATATCTGCTGGGACGGAAATTCCATTTACGTACAGACCATGCTGCACTGAAATGGCTATTGCAGTTCAAAAATCCAGAAGGACAAGTTGCAAGATGGATTGAACTACTGCAGGAATACGACTTTGTGATTGAACATCGCAGCGGAAGATCTCATGGCAACGCCGACGCATTGTCAAGAAGACCTTGCCCTGAAGACTGCAAGCATTGTACTAGGCAAGAGGGTAAAGAAGTCGTACCTGTGAGAATGGTCAAGACAGACCTCAGCGGTGAGTGGAAGGAAAGCCTACAGTGTGCACAGCAGGAAGATTCGGACATCAAGCCGATTCTGGAGTGGATGAAGGCCAGTGCTCCTAAGCCCACGTGGAGTGACGTCTCAGCGATGAGTTCGATCACAAAAAGTTATTGGGCCCAATGGGACAGCTTAGTGATTCAGGATGGAGTCCTGTGCCGTAAATGGGAAAATGCTCGGGGGGACAGCTGTCATTTGCAAATTGTTGTCCCTAAAGCAAAAGTACCGAATGTCCTACAGCTGTATCATAATGGTTCTTCAGGAGGCCATATGGGAGTAAAACGGACTCTACTGAAGATAAGAGAACGGTTTTACTGGGTCCACTGTCGTGACGATGTAGAGGACTGGTGTCGCAAATGTACCAGTTGTGCGGCTGTAAAAGGACCTCAGACTCGCAGTAGAGGTGCATTGAAATTGTACAATGTTGGTGCACCATGGGAAAGAATAGCCCTAGATGTTGCGGGACCTTTTCCGGAAAGTGAAAGTGGTAACAAGTATTTCATGGTTGTAATGGATTACTTCACTAAGTGGCCTGAAGTCTTCGCCATTCCAAATCAAGAAGCCTCAACAGTTGCAGATAAACTAGTTCATGAAGTCTTCTGTCGTTTTGGAGTTCCCTTGGAGATTCACAGCGATCAAGGAAGGAATTTTGAGTCCCAAATATTCCAAGAAACTTGTCGAGTTATGGGTACTCATAAAACGAGAACAACTTCTTACCACCCACAATCGGATGGAATGGTGGAAAGATTTAATCAGACATTGGAGAGATACCTGGCAAAAGTCGTGGAAAACCGGCAACGCGATTGGGACAAGCATATACAACCGTTTTTGCTGTCATACCGAAGTGCTGTTCACGAAAGTACATCGGTGACACCAGCCTTCGCAAACTTTGGAAGAGAATTGCGGCTGCCTGCAGATCTGATCACCGGAATACCACCTGATGCCCCACGCAGTATAACCGATTATGCGAATGACTTGCGGAATAAAATGAATGACATTTATGAGCACGTCAGACAATCGGGCCAGCAAATGTCTGAAAAGATGAAAACCCGTTATGACCGTAAAATGAACAATAAAGGGTTCGACGAAGGTTCACTAGTGTGGTTGCACAATCCAGTTCGCAGTAAAGGGAAATCCCCTAAGCTTCAAGCTAAATGGGACGGGCCGTACCGGATTGTGACAAAAATTAACGACGTGACCTACCGTATACAGAAAGGTACAAGAAGTGCTCCTAAGATCGTCCATGTGGATCGACTGGCGCGTTATTATGGGACCGATAATGCTCGGGACGAGCATGTCTTAGGAGGGGGCAGTGTTACGCGCCAGAATTAATGTCGGGTACATTAAGTTACTACTAGCGCCATCTAGTATCGAGTAGAAGAACTAGTAGAGTCAAGTACCTTCTAGACATTTCTTTGCCAGAACATTCTAGACTTCTCGGTATCTGGTCAGTCGGCAGCGGTAGTTACGAGTACTTTCCAGATGTTTCGAGAATGGAAGTTTCTAGAATAAACTGACCTATAAAAGGAGCGCGTATTCCGCGACCGAGTCAGTATTGGATTAGCGATACAAGCGAATACTTCGGAAGCGATCTTCAAGTGCGAATAAAGTGATCAGTGGTGAACTTGTGTGTTATAATTAGTGAATTTAAAGTTGTAATTAGTGTTTTTAAATTAAAGTGTCATTTTGGTTATTTAATCGGCTGTTTTTATTGTCACGAACCCCAAGCTCGTAACAATACCTCTGCTAAAATCGAGGAATCGTAAACATGATGAATAAATCCCGGGACTTAATAAATTGAAAATTATTTATTGCGCTTTGAATACTTTATATTGAAGAGTCTTAGTGTTTAGAGTTGAGAACGCACTGTTAAATTAAAGAGCTTCGTTTTACAAACAAAATTAAATCTTGAAATTTCTGTTATTTACCTGATTTATTGAAATATGAATAAATATTTTTGTAATCCCGAGTTTAATTTTATTGTCTTCCTATTGCGATCTCTGGTATTGACTGAGCTGTGGAGGTGATAGGCAGTCACTCCGTGTAAGATACTGTTGAGCTGGGCACCGACCGGTGTTACGGGCCGTAATGTAACATTCGCAGTGAGCATGGTATGTTACGCCGTGTCCTAAAATCCGTGTAAAACAAAACCCATACGTATGTATTCGTGCTCGTTTCCACGTACTGACTGCACGAATGCTCGCTTTGTAACATGTAACATTACGCTCTGTAACACCGGTCACTACACACCACTTTTATTCAACAGTATCTGGAAAGATTCGAAGCAAAACTGCAAATATGGTAAAGGCTAGAGTTTGATTTTATCTATATTTTTAGCGATTTGATTTTAGGGTTCCGTACACAAAGGGTAAAACGGGACCCTATTACTAAGACTGCACTGTCCGTCTGTCACCAGGCTGTATCTCATGAACCGTGATAGTTAGACAGTTGAAATTTTCACAGATGATGTATTTCTGTTGCCGCTACCGCAAAAATACTAAAAAACAGAATAAAATAAACATTTAAGAAACATTCAACAAACGTGACTTTTTTTACCATTTTTTATAGAAAATGGTACGGAACCCTTCGTGCGCGAGTCCGACTCGCACTTGACCGGTTTTTTAGTTATATAGAATCTATCTTATTTAGTTATTTTCTGTCGTAAACTTTCATTCAGGTACACACGTAAAATTAGGTTCCCATTCTAATCTAATCTCAACCAAACCGTGCACATATCCACCAAAATTGACAAGTTAATCGTACGCAACCAAACCTTTTTAAATTTTAAAATTAATTACAGTATCAACAGTGAAGGGTTACGTTAATATTACATTAATAAAGTGACTCTACTGTTCATTCGGAAAGGTAGATTCTTATGGAGAAGAACGAACAAGAAACTCCATAGTTACTCAGTTCGGTGACGATGACGCGAGTTCCATGATATTTGTTCACCCAAAAAGTGCTCAACGCGCCTAAAGAAGTTTTCACTTCAAATATGATTGGTCTGAGTTAGACTGAAATCCAGTTTCTGGAATAAAACTGATTGCACAATAAACCAGAAAATTATCAAAAATACGTGGGCTGTTACTAATTGGTTGAATATATTAAACAAGCTGCGCCCCACGGTGTTACCCGCGGTTTATCAGATACTCCGCGTGAATGTCGAAAATTAACCGAAGAGAACACACTCCCGGAATAAAAAGTAGCCTATGTGTTAATCCAAGGTCTCAGCTTTTGCCTTTATAATATTAGTGTGATAGCTGATAGTATCACTTGATGTTTTAGTTTGTGACACGTCGATAAATTGATATCCAGAAACCGGGCTTAAAGATGTAATAGTGTGTTTTTCTTTTCTATAAAACTATTATGTTTTAATCCTTTTTAGTTTTCAATTTTAATTTCACTCTCCAATGGTTTTATTTGAGTAAGATAATTGAATTAGTTATGCCGTTCCAATGAAGTTTAATGCACCGCTTTTATTCTTGTATTTGCATTAAATGTTGAAGTTTTTAGAAAGCTTTTAGAAGATAGCGATTGGAAAACGATAGATCTTAGTTACTTATTCTCTCTAGGCACATAAAGCGTTGACTGGTCTTAAATAATAATAATAATAATAATAATAAAGCCCTTTATTCAGACCAACTTAGCATCTATTTACAAAGTATTTAGAACTATGAGTATGGATGTACAAATGTTTTCTTTTTTGTAGCTTTACTAATCTTAATCTATTCTATTCTAATATTTAATTATTTTTTGCAGGTCTGTTTGCCAGTCGGCAAAGGCCTCCTCCAACCTTTTCCATTCCTGTCTATCTTGGGCTACTCTATTCCACGTTACTCCTGCTACTTGCCGTATATCATCGTCCCACCTTTTCTGTGGTCTGCCTCTTTTCCTTTTCCCTTCTCTAGGGTACCATCGCGTTATAATTTTGCTCCATTTCTCTTGGCCTCTTATCATGTGCCCTGCCCATTGCCATTTAAGTCTTCTGATTTTGGATGTTATGTCTATGACCTTCGTCTTTTTCCTGATGACATGGTTTTTTATTCGGTCCGACCTTTTCAAATTCAGCATACTTCTTTCCATTTCATATTGGCAGGTTTCCAGTTTTCTCGTCGTATTTTGTGTTAAAGCCCATGTTTGACTGCCATACATTAAAACAGGTAGTACACAGGTGTTGAAAAGTTTTTTCTTTACCTTAATGTGAAGAGTTTTATCTTTCATGACCTCTCTCAGACTCCAGTATCTCTTCCAGCCATTTGTAATTCTTCTCTCAACTTCTTTGCGTATAGAATCTTGAAAAACACATAATAAAAACGGGTGGTGTTAAAAAAGCATACAAGGAACTAACGAAATCTTTAGACTGGGTGGTAAAAATGAAAAGCAATATAGGAAAATGGAACCACAATAGAAAAGACATATTGGAAATTGCAACATCCTATTACAAAGAACTGTATGAATGCAACAACACCTCACGAGAAGAAATAAATTTGGTAGATACCTCAAATATTCCCAAAATCCTTCACGTGGAAAAAGCAATAGATACACAACGGAAAGACAAAACACCAGGACCCGATGGTATAAACAACGAGATCTTGTTACGAAATAAACAAGTAATCACACCGATCCTCACTGAAATGTTTAAAGACATCATAGACACAGAAATTATCCCACAGCAATGGATGGTCTATAAAAAAGGAGACAAACACGACATCGGAAACTACCGTCCAATCAGCCTCATGTCTAATATATATAAGATATTTGCCAAAATAATTTTAAAACGAATAGAAGGAACATTAGATGAACATCAACCCATCGAGCAGGCGGGTTTTCGGAAAGGCTATTCGGTAATCGACCACATTCATGTTGTCCGCCAAGTCCTAGACAAGTATACAGCCTACCAGCGCTTTCATCGACTATACCAAAGCATTTGATTCCTTGTACCACGAAAAGATATGGAAGTCCCTAAAGGAACAAGGAATTGAACAAAAATATATCCGCCTAATAAAAAATGTATATAGTAATAGTACCGCGAGAATTCAACTAGAGAAGAAAGGTAAACCATTTAGAGTAGAAAGGGGTGTTAGACAAGGAGACCCTCTATCTTCAAAACTATTCTCAGCGATTCTCGAAACAATCTTTAGGGGTCTTAACTGGGAAAACCTCGGAATCAATGTCGACGGGACCTCCCTAACACACTTGAGGTTCGCAGACGACATAGTTTTATTCGCTGAAACACCGGAAGACATACAAAAAATGATACATGAACTAGCGGATGAAAGTGAAAAGATGGGTTTGAAGTTGAACCCAGATAAAACAAAGGTTATAACAAACGGGAAGAAAACCACCATACATCTAAGAAATAATCAAATTGATTACACCGACGAATACATCTATCTGGGACAGCTAATGACTGGTCTTAGATATACTAAAATTATAAAGAGGAGAGATTTGTATTTTTTTGTATGTAACGAATAAACTTAAAAACTATAGTTGTTCCGGGTCTGGCTGTTTGTATATGTGACTTTGTATGTTTGTAAACGCACTCACGATACAGGAGAAATTCCTAGTGTGGGGCAACGTTTTAAAAAAAGGAAAAAAAATGTCCAAATGGACGCCATGATCCACATGTATTCCAACCCTAATCCATTCAACCTATAAGCTCTGATTATGTCCTGTCAGGGTTGCGGAATTTGTTCGAAAGAGTCACCGCGGCCCTGGAACGCAAAGCGTCAGTAAGACTCTGAGACGCTCTTCCGCTCCATCCAGAGTGGAAGAAGTCATTTGATGATTTCCCATCCTAAAAAAAACTTCTCTTCTATCTTTGCTTCTTTTCTCTGCCTAATTGGTAAAGATACCAATCTAATTTCACATTTCTAACATTAGTACCTAGGATAGAAACGGAACTAATAGACGAAGTTGCTATCCTATGTGTGTCCAAATATATAACAAGATTCCTAGGCAAATTCAAAGTCAAAGTCAAAACGTTTATTTCAATTAGGCCATTAAACGGCACTTTTTAACGTCATCATTTACTGTTCAGTAAAATAATAATATTACATAAATAAAGTGACTCTACTGTCCATTCGGAAAGGTAGATTCTTATGGAGAAGAACGTACAAGAAACTCCATAGTAACTCTTTTCAATAACTGATTTTACAAAATTTGGTATACAAAAATTAATTTTATATTATGTGATGCACCCAGAGTATGCTACTTATAGGAACAAAGTATTAGCATCAGAGATAAACTTATTCATTTTCTTAATAAATTTAGGTAAATGGTACTCACATATTTACAAATATTGGAATCATTAATTAAACAGTGTGTGAGTTAACAGAAAAATAAAAACACAAAAAAAGAACTTCCAATCGTCCGCTTCAAAAGGGCTTTACACAGGTGGTTAATTGAGAATCCCTTCTACAATATAAAAGAATTCCTTCAGATTAAATCTAAATGATGTAATTGTATCTACTTATACCAAAAATTTGCATGTCATTATGTTATGATTGAATATCTTAAGCTACCATACACATATAACATTTTAAGAACTTTTGTAACCATATTTATCTGCGAAAAAATCTATGACTTTGACTTTGAGCATTTACACCTAGAATCCATGCTTAGCCCATATAAAATCTATAAAACTCCAGGCGCACTGGATCGTGTAAACATTTCACCACTCATTTACACCTACACAAACACACTCTTACACACAAACGAACCCACACACACTCACAAACATATTCTACACCCAGTGCGCTCCCATACTGATACATCAATTATAAAATGTTAATTATTCCTAAATTAAATTTTCTTTGTTGCTTATTTCTCACACATCTAATTATTGTAAACTGGAGGAGCGGAACCACCTAATACAAGCATCTTTGCTTAAAAGGTGACTCCAAACCTAACATAGTTATATCCATAAGTGAAGAAATAAACATTTATTTATTACTAGTAGACCGCCCCGGCTTCGCTCGGTATTAATGTTTTTTCAACATTTTCTTTCATAAGAACCTTCTCCTGACAATAACAAACACAACAAAAAAAGAATTAGCGAAATTGGTCCAGCCGTTCTTGAGTTTTGCGCTTAGCAACACGTTTAGCGATTCATTTTTATTATATAGATAGATTATTTTTATTATTTTATTTATTATTTATTAAAACTTTATGCACAAGTAAAATCACTGTACAAAGGCGGACTTAATGCCTTAGGCATTTTCTACCAGTCGACCTTAGGGTGGTGCAGAGACAACATGGCAGGTGCAATTAAAAAAAAAATAACTAAAAATAGAGAGAAGTAAAATAAAATAAAATTATAAATACATACATACACTTAAACAAAGTTATTAAGAAAAAACGAATCCAACGAATTAACGCTGTGATGATTCTACCAACTTCTACAACAACAAAAAAAAACATATTTTTTCCACCTGCGTCAGTTGACGGAACTCTGCGCAGTGTACAGGAACTCTCCACACAACACTGTTTATGTTTGTCTGCCCAACTGTCTGTCCGCGGCACGAAACACAAGTGTGTACAAATATGTTGTACTGAGAATGTTATGATGATTTTTACTCGGGATAAAAGGAAAGTGATATTAAAAATAAGCCGGTTATCTTTTATAAAATTAATATTAAAAGTATTTTTTTTTTTTTTTCGCTGAGTTATTTTGTTACGGTGATTTAAAAAGTTTACGCATGGCGCGCATCACGCGATCGGGGCCCGGCGCCATTAGCTTTTTTCGAGATTTCATTGTTGGTCCCATAGTAAAAGTTGTTCATAATGATGAGTACAATTACCCCTTAAGAGGTATTGCGTTTACTCTGTAACACTCTGTATTTATTGGAAATCTATCTGACAAACGAAGATTTTAATTGACATAGATATTAACAACTGTTTTAATAAATACTTAACTAACTATTATAAATACACTTAAAATAAAAATAAAAAAGTATCTATAATATGACGCCATATTATAGTTAGGAATTCGTCCGCATTGCTATCGACTGGAAGTGAGCCCAAAAGACTGGCGGCATTGCCACGTTTTATGGCAATGCTTATCCTCTGTCCGAGGTTAAATTCAACCCTTGGGTCACGCGAAGTGTCAACAAAGCGTCTGACGAAATAATTAATTTTTTTCGGTAAGGGAGCGTTCAAATATTACGTAACGCAATTTTTGAAGATTCTTGACCCTACCTCCCCCCCATGTAACGCGCCGTAACGTTTATCTGCACCCCCCTCCCCCTCCCGAAACGTTACGTATCATCCAAGTGACAATTTTTACCTACAAGTCACAATTATGTCTAATACTCACATGTTACCAATTTTTTAATTAATAAATGTAATTTTAAGAAAAATATTGATGTTTATTTTTGTTTGGCAAAATGACTACTGTTTAGTGACTGTGTAACTCGACAATATGTTTAGTGAGCTAGCGTTAAATAAAAAAAAACAATGTTACGTAACGCGTTGTTCGAACACCCCTTCCGCCCCTGTAACGCATTGTAACGTTTTACAAGAAAATTGCGTTACGTAATACTTGAACGCCCCCTAAGTACTATTGATCAACCTTGAACAGAATAACATACTAAATCATTATCTTCTATAATACATTGTATTCACAATCTAAAATCAACAATCTTGTCCACACAATGTATCATCAACAGCATCACTAATCCTCGCATGTTCGTTTGACAGACGTAACCCATCATTTTGCTGACCGTGGCCCATCATTCGCAGCACAGTTAATCAGTTAACGATGATCGGAAGTTTATGTTGAAACGATAGTTAAATATTATCTGTGGAAAGATTACGTATGTTTGTGTGGAAGAAATAGGTGTGTGTACTTGTATGCTGAGCGTGTTTTCCTGGTATTTTTTCTTTAAACATTTTCAGTGCGAAGGGAATATGGATTTATGTATGCTTCTATGTGTGTACGATAAGCTGGTTTTCTACGACTTATATGGAACACGCATCCAAATTACTTCAGAAAATAAATTTGGATGAGTATATTTGGTGAAAATACAGGTCTGAATTTTACATCTTGAAATGTGAACCCCATATTATTTTTATGGTATTCGTCTTTGGTCAGACTATGTTCCATTTGCTAGAGTGATCTGAATAACACTTCTGTCTCCGCAATAAATGTGGCCATCTAGAACAGTTTCTAGTAGTACATATCGGTACCAAGAAAGGAAGAAAGAAAATACATTTATTAAGCACAAATTTAAGGCAAAATCATCATCATCTTCCTACCCTTATCCCATGTTACTTGGGGTCGGTGCAACTCGTTTTCTCTTCCATTATGTCCTGTCTGCCGTCACGCTATCACTATCTCTGTTCTTCTCTTTCTCCCATCTTTTCTTTGGCTTCTCTCGCCCTGTCCATCCATCCACATTTATCTTGAAAAAGAGACGCAAACACACCGTCTGTAAATCTACTTCTTTTAAAACCAGGTTCAGTCATAGATTCTTCTGTTTCCTTGGCGATTGCCTCTACAATAAAATCAACAAAGCCATTTCCATCTACCATTTAACAAAAATTGAAACTAAAATGAAAGTCAAAATATGGCTGCAATCTCTCGATTATGAAGCAACCGAGAGACTCTTAGAGGTAATCTCTTGAAAAAAAAATTACGCCCCACCTAAACACTGCATCAACATATACAAACTTTTGCACCCAAACTCAACACTCTTACACAAACTTTTGCACCCAAACTCAACACTCTTACACAAACTTTTGCACCCAAACTCAACACTCTTACACAAACTTTTGCACCCAAACTCAACACTCTTACACAAACTTTTGCACCCAAACTCAACACTCTTACACAAACTTTTGCACCCAAACTCAACACTCTTACACAAACTTTTGCACCCAAACTCAACACTCTTACACAAACTTTTGCACCCAAACCTAAGACACTCTAACACGAACTTTTGCACTCAATGTTCTTTTCTTAATTATATAGCAATTATGATGTAAAATTGATTATCTGTTATTCTTCCATCAACACATAAATATCGCTCTTTGTAAATTTTTGTACAGTAGCAACATATCCGGGTAGTTTGGGAGGCCTGGAGCCCTGTAACACAGGTGCTCCTAGTACAGGCTCCAGTCTCCACAACATCAATGTTATAACACCGACTGTAAGCTTGTACTGTATTTTATTATCTAGTTTGTATTGCATTATGTGGTGGAGAAAAATAAACGTTATTATTATTATTTATATTCATAACTCTTTTAGTTACGTGTATTTCATCCCTCCTCCTCACATGACCATACCAAGATAAGCGGTTCACTTTTAACTTTTCCGTTACTGGCGCCACTTTAAAGCTCCCTCTAATGAACTCATTCTTCACTCCATCCATTCTCGATACTCCACACATCCATCTCAATATTCACATCTCCGCTACATGCAAACAATAACACTCCAAAAACCCACTTTTCAAAAATAAACTTAAGAAGTTTATTTTTGAAAAGTGGAACTCTACAACGAGTTCTATACATTAAGCGAATTCTTAAACCATAAGCAATGTCGAAATCTCTAGACGATCATAGATCCTACAATAGGTAAATTATATCGCTGATTTGATATTTAACTGGAAAGTTTTTTTTAAAATATTTTTTCATTTGTATGAACAAAATGCAGAAATATCAGAAAAAAATTAAAGTTTTTTTTTTAATTTGATCATGATCTCAGATAGAAATTAAGTGTAATGATAGTTTTAAAAATGATCTGTGTACCTAGTTTATATTAGTTGTTATCTTAAATTAAAGTTTTTATTTTTTTGCATGCTGAAAATGAGTAATCAAAATATGTGCAACGATTTTAACTTAAGAGCATAATGTACCATATTTTACGCAAAATAAATATTCTATTCTGTTCTATTCTCCTTTTTTGGGAAGTCGTTAAAATAACATAAACATTAATCAAAAAAATTGCCAAACTACTAGTGTCTGAGCCCTGGTATCGAGGCTTCGGTATTTTTAATTTACAAATTCGGTGATTAAAATAGAAGGACGGTGGCTAAATCATAACAGACGCACAAGTTCATCATGAAGGTTAAGCTACGTTTGCTGAGATCAGTCCGTGGATGGGTGAGCATCTTTACATACCTCTGAACGCATGTTAAACCATCGGTCCCAGAGATAAAATAAAGCCAGAAATCTGACACCAGCATTGCCGAGGCATATCGTGATAACCCATTACTGGGTTGTAGATCGAGTTCAGAAAGGCAGTTATTTTATGTAAAATACTAGTACTCAGCCGCATTCGGTAAGACTGGTAGCCGGCCCGACATAGTTGGGAAAAGGCTAGGCAAAAGGTTTATTTATAACTAGCTATTGCCCGCGGCTCTGCCCGTGTGTTTGAAGAAAATTATCCCAAGGGATACGTGTTACCGGGCTGAAAAGTATCCTATGTGTTATTCCTGACTAAAATCTACCTCTGTGCCAAATTTCATCAAGATCCGTTCAGCCGTTCTGACGTGATTGAGTAACAAACATCCATCCATCCATGGTTATTTATCTATCCAAACATCCAAGCTTTCGCATTAATTATAATATTAGTATATATAGTATAGATTAACAAATTAAGCGAGTGACATTATTATGAACCCATACAAACTCAAAATCAAGGCTTAAAGTTAACGTACCAATTAAAATAGTATAATCAAGTAAGCAAATCCATGGTTAATACCTAGTTAATTACAAACGAGAAACTTGTAATAATTTGTTATAAATATGTAAATTCCTCGGCGCTTTACATGCCAGACTATAATTTTAGAATGAATATTATTTCTAAACATTCGTTTAGGAACTGGAGACAATAAACATACCCCATACATACTCATTACGAAGAGTAATCTTCGTAATGAGTGTAATCTCACATATCGACATAAAAAATACAAGAATTTCTGAAACCATGATGCAAAAATGTGCCACTGAGGAGGGCTTAGTACAGCCTCACACACATTTTGACCGCCATTTTTTTTTTCAAAATGTTTTTTTTTCTACTCCTTTCCTATATTGCCTTAGAAAGAAAGAAAACTAGTTTATTTGGCACACACACAGACACACATTGTAGATACAATTGAAAGACAACTTAATTTTAAAACAAAAATATTGTATGCCAAGAGGCTGCGCCAAATAGGTCCAGTTCAGCAAAATGCCAGACAACTAGGAGTTGCCAACTAGCACTTAAGTCGACTGATTCTTCATTTGTTAAAATCTCTCCAACCAGGTCGTGGCAAAGACATAAACATACAATTATTCATACTCTCGAAAAACATAACCCTCTTCCTCGGCAAAGCCCATCCTTCACGACTTCCCAGTATTTTAGCTGGTAGAACAAACTCATTTGTATGTTGGTCTTCATCATCATCATCAGCCGAAAGACGTCCACTGCTGGACATAGGCAAATGGGGGTACCATATATTAAATAGTTTACCATAATCGCCGCGCTTGGCAGGCGGGTTTGGCGATCGCAGTGTAGCTTTTGCAATGAACAGAGAATGCTGCTGCCCATTCTCTGGTGAGTCCTTTAGTCGCCTCTTACGACACCCACGGGAAGTGATAGGCCTTACATATACACAATGCTTGCTCATGTCTTTTATCCTCCGATAGATGTTAATTTCCTATAGATTTTAAATTAAAAAAACAAAGACAGAATCTGTCTCCAAACGCATACCTATGTAGAAAAGTTTTATAACATGCAATAAAGTTTCTACCCAGATGGCTTCTTCATTGATCGCGTCCAGCGTTTGTTGACCGTTATTCAACAAAATAAAAGGAACTATATTGTGCACTGGGCTTTACATTCAAGTTCAGGCAAATAGAAACGTATACTTGTGTGAAAAACTGGGTACACAACAATACAATGTTTCGCGGAATAGGGGCGTAGCTGGTATGCATCGTTTTCAGCAATAAATTTTTGTTGTTGAGCGATTTTGACCATAAATTGCAATATAGTCAAACAATTCATGGTTTCAATTACAAAAATTGGAACCATGAATGTTTGGAGCCGTTTAGCGTAACACACAATCAATGGTAATGTCTTACATTTGGAAAATACAACAGTTATCATTTAAGAAGAATGGATTTTGTGGGTACTGATCATAAACGCGTCCAAATTGTGATTAAGAACCAGAGGTCGGAATTAGATACAGTTATTTATGTACTTACACTGATTTCATACAGCGAAAGAATAAAGTGGATATGCCTCGAATCCAGAGATTAATTTAGAATAGGTCAGGCAACGTGTGAGTTCTATTAACACACGTTTTCGTTTAGTCCACTCAAAGTTCGGTTGGTCCAATAAAACTGGCAGTCCGTTTTACACAGAACCGAACAATCAGCAGTGGGTTTAAATTGGTAAAAAGTCTGCTCACGCTTTTACAGAATACAATACGTAGCGTTGCTTTTATAGACGCCTGTATTTAGGCAAAGTTAGGGAGAGGTGTACTTATAGTACAAGAAGAGAATAGAGGACGAAGAAGACGATGAGAAAGACGTACGAAGATTTTTGACATCACAAATCAAACTACGGATCCTGAAATGGAGTTGGGTAGAACACCTGGCAAGGCGCGTTGACGATAGGTGAAGTAAGGTGACCGAGTGGCGTCCGCGGACTGAAATAAGAAGTTTGCGTTGTCCGGCAGCGAGATGGGCAGACGACATTGTTGCCGCAGGCAGAACCTGAATTAGGCTGGCACAGGAACGTGGGTATTGGCGAAGTCGAGCTATGGATGATGATGATGAAGATGATGATGATGATGATGATGATGATGATGATGATGACGATGACGATGACGATGACGATGACGATGATGATGATGACGATGACGATGATGATGACGATGACGATGACGATGATGATGACGATGACGATGATGATAATGATGGTGGTGATGGTGATGATGATGATAAATCGAGGGCAAACCTCAGACTGCTACTGAGAAATGAGAACACCCAATCACACTATGCCCAACACAGGAATTTAACCCAGAACCTCTTGCAGCAGCAGTAGCACTTGTGACTTTTAAGTCAACGATGCATCCTAACTAATATTATAAATGCAAAAGTGAGTTTGTTACTGATAATAAAAAGGGAACTGGAGACGGTTTTTTTTTGCCAAAATTTAATTAACGCGAGTGAAACCGCTGATAGAAGCCAGTAAAGTTATTAACAAAGGCATTTAAAAGTAAAAAATAATGAGTCTAACAAAAAAGATATAGTTCAACAATTCAATTATCTGGAACAACTACATAGAATCATAATCCTTTATCATGTCTTCCCTTGAGAGCGAAAACGCTTTGTTATAATAATTCTCGTAATTCGTTGCTCTCAATTCTGCTAGGGCTGACGAATATTCCGAACAAAGACCTAATTCTGAGGATTAAGGTCATAATATCTTAGATATAGGATAAAACTGTGATAATGTCTAGATTATCTAATGATCTCGATTATCCGCACTTGGATCCTATATTCCAAGTTGTCTTCCAACTCGACTCCAACTCGAATCATCAAATTGACAGTTGGATGGACGGTTTCCGAATGGAGTATTGAAAATAAAAAAAACGTGCTTTTAAAATGCCAAAGCATGACAGAATTTCCGGAAAAAATAGTTTCACAAATACTGGACGTGTTGGCTCTTGCAATTTGAAATCAAAAATTTCCCGAAAGCGTAAAATTGATGAAATGAATGCGCAAAAAAACGATGCATTTTTCTTGGAAAAGGGCTCCCCATTCAGAATAAAATGGTGTTGATGTATACCCAGCTTTTCACATAGCTACCTAGATTTCTATTTGCCTGAATGTAAAGCCAACAATCCACAGTATAGGTACCTTTTATTTAGTTGTATTTTCAAAAAACGCTGTTCTGTTCTTTTTTTGATTTGTGATTGGCGTCTCGCAGTTCAACCTATGAGGTTGTCGACTGCTTAACCGGGCTTGCCTGTGGTGGCCTCAACATAATATTAAAGCCTCCAGCCAGGGCTTATAAAAAACTTACAGACTAGGCGACTACATGCTAAGGGCACCCCCTGTGGAGTACGGGCCCCGGCTAAGGGCGTCGCTGGGGGGAGGACAGCTAGGGACAGGCTGGATCGAACTAGAATTATTATTAGGGGACGAATCGGGGCGGATTTTGTCGGAGTCGTCGCGGCTGGCCTCGAGAAGAGACAAAGTGGCGAGAAAGTGTCCTGGTCAATGATGCCAGGGTTACGGAATTTGTTCGTAAGAGTCACCGTGGCCCTGGAACGCAAAGGGCAGTGGGAGGAACCCGGATGGGTTTTAGTCACTAAGAGTCTGACACTCCTTTCCACTCCGCCCAGAGCGGAAGGAGTCATTTTATTATTCCCATCAATACAAAAAAAACTTGATCAATGAAGAGGCAATTTGGATGAAAAATATATTGCGCGGTATATAAAATGTTACGCATTTATGTCAATGCCCCAACACATGCAACCGTGATTATAATTTATTTAATTATTTTTTTAATTTAATTTGGGTTTACTCTTGACTCTAGCCTAGGTCATAGATGACAGAGACAAAGTCGACGATGGAGCGAGCTAATATTATTATTTATGGAGAAGTTCTCAGAGGTCTCTTTAGACAGATTTGCCACCCCTATCTAAGATAATTCTAAGAACTGTCATCCTTTGAGAAGCCTTATTATAACCATTACGGCTAGTTTAATCTTCGGTATAACTTGGGCTTTCCGTAGAAACGCCTAAAATGATCGTTTACTCGCAAAGTTTCTCAATTATTTCTTTAGTGATGACAAAGGAATGTTCTTTATTCAAGGAATCA
The DNA here is from genome assembly GCA_905163435.1 of Mamestra brassicae. NCBI lineage: Eukaryota > Metazoa > Arthropoda > Insecta > Lepidoptera > Noctuidae > Mamestra > Mamestra brassicae. The sequence continues at coordinate 1,458,300 of LR990999.1, read as the reverse complement.
TTATCTGGGACAAACGTTATCATATTGCTCTTGTCGTTATGCCAATCTATTTGAGGTCAGCGCAGCATGTATTCTTTTTCCATATTATTTATTTGCCATCATGTCGCCACCACTCTACTAGCCTCATATGTATAACGAGCGGACGTCACGCGGTTCCCACGTAGTTCCCGTTCCCGTGGGAGTACGGGGATAAAATATAGCCTATAGTATGTTATTCGCTGATAATGTAGCTATCCATTGCTAAAAGAATATTTCAAATCGGTCCAGTAGTTTTTAAGTTAATTCGTTACATACAAAAATACAAATCTTTCCTCTTTATAATATTATTAGTTTAGTTATACAATCTATCCACCGTTCCTTTGTCTTCCTTCACTTTTAATTTTTATAACCTTCTGCGTTTGTAGTCCAAACTTCCTCATAATGTGTATTTATCTGTTTAGATGTGAAAAGGTCTTTTTTGATCAATGATACTGAGAATGAGACCAAAGGGAGCCTTGTTTCCAGGTTTACTATCACACGAAAATGGATAAATTGTTACTTCTGCTCTGATTGGTCGCCATTTTATGTCAGTTTTTTGTGTCTGTCAATTTCTCGGTATTACTTCGAGAGATTGGCAATTAAAGACTATCAAATTTTGATAAGTATTCCAAATGTTCGGTTGACAATTTATCGAGAATTTACAATCTCTCAAGTTATTTTATAATCTAACGGAGTTTGACATTTTCCGGTGACATATATAAAATTCTACTTTAGAGTGACTGACAGACAACGCATAGCCGAAACTACTGGTCGTAGAAAGCTGAAATTGGGCATGTAAGTTCCTTGGGGAGTGTAGGGGAGCACTAAGAGAGGATTTTCCGAATATCCAACGGGAACGGGAAAAACGGGATATGCGCGTACGAAGTCGCGGGCAAAAGCTACTTTGAAATAATCGTTGTCACTTGGTAGTCGTATATCGGTACACCCTGCCTACCGCAGTTAAGTTGGCAGTTAGATTTTTTTAAATTTAAAACTTATTTTTTTCAAGTGCGTTCAATGCATTTCATTATCAGTTTTCATTAAGTAAAAAGTTGCTGCACCTACAACGACCTACATATGAAGTGGAGTGGCTACCTCCATTCGATTGCTGTACCTAATACACCCACCTATGACGTGGGTCTTATCATTTCACTGCAGCCTTCACATACAGTATAACAAGTATAGTGTACGTACCTAACATAATGGAGTGTGCTAGCTAACAAGTGCCAAATAATTTCATAAAATTTGATTTACTTACGTATTAGACATATAATTTTCTGTGTCATGTTTTTGTAAACTTTGCATACTGCTGTATAAATTCAAGTTTTTATATAACTTAACAGACAGATGTGTTGCTGGGGAGTTTGTTGCGCCACTTCTTCTTCCCAGCTAAAACACTAGGAAGTGGTGACGGGCGGGCGTTTTGGGGGACTGTCTTTATGTAGAACTTTGACGTTCAAAAAGTGCTGGCACTCAGCCTAATTTGAATAAATGACTTTTGATTTTGATTTTATTTTTAAATAATTTCATCATACCTCTACTGCCCCAAGGTTTAAGCAGAGGCGTTCCTTCGCCAGCTAGGATTAAGACACGTGTAACAGGGGGCGAGCTTAACCTTTTGAACGCCATTATCACGTATACATGACAAGCAAGCGCGTGCCCTGTACGCTAAACGTCACAGATATGTGACAAAAAGTACGGCAAATTTGTGGCTTGGCGTCGTGGGCACGCCAATCCGTTTATGCTCTGGCGTTCAAAAGGTTATCTAATGCCATGAACGGGGCTGCTACTTTCAAATTCCATATGGACAAACACACTAACACTGTCCTCCTACATTTTCCTTCAGCATAACAAGAACCTGGCAGTGCCATCATGATTCCTTTATAATAAAGGGATAGTGTAATACGACTTGTATATCTCCGTCTTCCTCCTACACCAGAAACATGTTAATGGTTTTAAGACGTCATATTAGACCAAAACAAATACAAATTTAGTCTTAAACAATGTCAAAACTTATAGTACCTACACATGCAGCAGATATCAATACAAAATAAAATCTTTCTCCTTCGTAGTTATAAAACTAAAAATAGCTTCTATTCAGCGTAAAATTTCCAGTTTCCTCGACAAACAGAAACTCGTAACGGATCCACAAAGTATAATAATATAAAACAAACTGTAAAAGTGTTTCCTACAACTTGTAGAACTGGATTTCTTACAAACAATCTGGATCCGTATCCGGACATCTGTCGTATTCCCGTTCCGATTCTATTTTAATCCACTATGTTTGTAACATTCTATTTCTATTTAAAAATACGGGAATAGAATTGATCACGTATTTGTGTCGTTAAGATCTTAATGAATGATAAATGATATTTATTTTGCAAGTAGGCTAAACATAACACGTCAATCTTTTTTGGTCATTTTAAGCTAGATGAGGCCGGTGTCTCCTAGCTTACTACCCTGAGAAGAAACACCGAAACAAACTCAGAGGTCAAAGTCTCTTTTGAAGTCCATACAACCTGTACTGGTCAAATCATATGAGAACCATGTAGGTTAATGTCAGAGGTCTAATGAAGTTCTGTGTAATCGTCTGTGAATATGCACAAAGTTCTAAAAGCTCAGAACCTCAGAAAGCAAATTTCCAAAAGTTATTGAGAGGAAACTATCAAATTGTCCGGACTTTGGGAGTTCCATACCTCACTCGACGAATCTATGTAAACACCAGCTGCAATTAAGCCGTTGGTCAGTCTGTGGATGGGTTGGTGCAGATGACAGCCGGGACAAACAGCTTAATGCCAATTCCAAGGCATGGAGGAAACACGATACGTGATAGACGGTCACCCATCTATATCCAAATCTCGGTATGGTAAGATGATCACCCATCCAAGGGCCGACCTCGGCAAGCGCTGCTTACCCTTGCAGAATTACCCATGCAACTTTAATCAATTAGCCACGAGCTCTCAAACTAAAACACATATAACGTGGGTAAAAATAATTTAAATGAGTAGGAAACCTTTACGTGTTTTGTATGGTGTACAACGTTTATTATATTTAAATCTATCAAAGTTGTGATTTTACTTCTTATTTATATCGTACACTAGTAGCCCGCCCCAGCTTCGCCCGGATGTTTATTTATATATTTTTTTTCTTGCATAAAAACCTTCTCCTGAAAATAACAAACACAACAACAAAAGAATTAGCGAAATTGGTCCAACCGTTTACGCGTGATGTCGTGATCAAGGCAAAAAAGGATTCATTTTTATAAATATAGATATATATAGACTACCTTTCAAAAACATAACCCAACCGAAACACAGCTCCACTCCACAACAACTGTCTCCCATAACCCTCAACAATCACACCATTTCGCACGACAGGTGTGATTCTGCTCTCAGTACGTTCAAAAACAAGTTTTTAATATCGTTCCCGCGCTGGAATTTCCTCTTGTTTGTTGAGTTTAACATCTCTCATGCATAAACATCAGAACCGGAACAATTATCTGGTTTTTACAAATACTAGCGAGCTTTGCACGAAACCTAGTTTGGTGACGTCACCTTTATTTTTATTTCACACTAGTTTTTACCCGGGGCTTCGCTTGCGTTAATATAGATTTTCGCAAAAAAATGTTAGTTACCCTATAACGTGCTTATAACCGTTTACAAGGTACCATCTATTTCTGCACCAAAATTAACTAAATTCGGTACAGCAATTTAGGAGTTCGTAGCAAACAAACAAACTTACTTTCGCATTTATAATAATTAGGTGATCCAGGGTGTCAGCTTCCTGCATACCAAATTTTATCCAAATTGGTCCAGCCGTTTACGCGCGAAGAAGTAACAAACATACACACACACACTCACCAACTTTCGCCTTTCTAATATTAGTGTTATAGTGTGATGTATTATCAAACGCACACACAGACAGAAAAAAATAAGCATTCATTTTATACTGATGTCTTAAAATAAGCGCACTGAGCTACTGGAGGCAAATTGGCTTGTTATTGTAATGTACTTGATGGTGTCTTTATTTTTTTTTAAGTAGGTAAGTGATGGTACTCGAGGCTGACAGGTGCTCCAACTGATACTAAACGGTAGTCTATCTTTTCCTAAGCCAATTAACACTCTCACCTGGTTTGAAGCAGACAGCTTAATGAGACAGCCTATGAAATAACGACAATAGGGAATATGCTTGAAAAAAATATTAGTAGGTAATCCAAAGTTCCAATGACTGGCCTGTTGGTCGCGTGGTTAGTGACCATGACTGCTAAACCGGAGGTCGTAGGTTCGATTCCCACCCGGGTGTCTGTGTCTGGGTGTAATTTGTCTATAATATGTATGTATGTATTTAGAAATATATAAGTATGTTTATCAGTTGTCTGGTTGCCAGTACAGGCTCTGCCTAGTTTGGAATCGGATGACCGTGTGTGAGTTGTCCCAAGATATAAAAAAAAAAAAGTTTATCTAGAAATATACAAAAACGTAATACTAACAGTGAACATAGAATTGAAATTGACGGACAAACAAACGAGATAAAACTATTTTAAACAAATATCTCTGTCCCTCTCGCGAAAACGCTGTTTTGTATGGCAGCTGTATAGGCGACATAGTATTTGACATCACAGTTGGTATCGGACTTCTCTTTCTAATTGTCAACTTTGAAGCTTAATAACTTCATCGCTGATGAAGGTATTTTAAAAATTCTTTCATAATTCTTTACTAGAGATAATAAGTATTTTATTTTGCAAATAAAACAATTGCATGCACGTTCCCTATTGCAGTCGTAACTTGGCAAGAGATGATAAATTATCCTCTCCTTTCTTTAAGTTTTTTTCTAAACAGACATGTTTAAAAATCAATTATAATAATAACCATAGAATAATGACAAGTAATATAAGTGACCAGTTTTTGCTGCACTACGGCATTATCGTACCAAGTTACGTGAAAATCACCTGTGTGCCAATTATTTCAAAAACCGGCCAAGGGCGAGTCGGACTCTCACACGAAGGGTTCCGTACCAACAATCTAAAAAAAACACGTTTGTCGTATGATAGTCCCCTTTAATTATAAATTTAATTTAATCTTTATTTTTGTTATAGCGGCTATAGAAATACGCACTATGTAAAAAAATCAATTGTCTACCTATTACGGTTGTGATACAGCCCGCTGACAGACCAGAAGGAAGGTCGGACGGACGGAAGGACGGACAGCGGAGGCTTAGTTATATGGTTCCATTGGTTACCCTTCGGGTACGGAACCCTAAAAACGAAGACATGCTTACTGTGCCCACTTTGTGAATAACACCCTCTCATAGAGAGGACGCCTGATTCCAACCAGTAGGAACATTAAAGGCTGATAGTCAAATTTAAAATCTTCACAAATTCAGGGTCTGATTTGACCAAAATTTGTGTTGCTACATGACCAGCCAAATCGAAAAAAGTGCCATTCTCCAAATTGCATTGCATTCATCACCTAGTAATTGAAAAGTCGCAAGTGAGTCCAAACTTTAACAGCACTTTCCAAAAGCCACTATGCTGATTAGCAATACCTGTAAAATGTGGTACGATGGCTGTTGGACCCGAACCCATAGTGCCACTCCCTTTCACCCAGCTGCGCACGTGGCTACAAGAACATACCCACACACAAGCAGAACGCTGGTGGGCCTCGGCACCAGGCTGCAGGCAGTCCAAGGAGACTATATACCACACCTAGACAGAAAACTTACGTGTGGATAGGGGCAGCCTGCGAATGGTGGCGGGGATCATCACCGGACACTGCTCACTGAATAAGCATTTCCACACACTAGGTATAACAGACAGTCCTCTGTGCAGAGCATGCATGGAGGAGGAGGAAACGATGTCGCACGTGCTCCTTGAGTGCACAGGCGTCGCCAAGATAAGCAGACAAACAATAGGGACACCAAATTCACTCACTGACATCCTGAACTCTTTAGGAGGACTGATCTGCTTCTGTAGGGAGGTTGGCTGGTTGGAATGATGGCCGTCATGGCCCACGCCCAATGGTCCAACATCAGGACTAAGTGCGGAAACCATACCCCAATAGATAGATAGAATACCTGTCAAAAATGATTTACAGGAATCTGGTATATCTTAACTGAGTTTGTTCAGAAAACCATACGTAGAATTCCTTTTTCCGTTTCCTGACTATAAACCTATCGACACTGTAATCAGGGAAATTTGTATTTCCATTTAATTCACCATCGTAAACAACGAAATCAAATGGATTGCGTATGGGTTCTCACGTATACAGGATGTCTCATAAATAAATTTACATCTCGAATGGATGCTGCAGGTAAACGAATTGAAGGAGGGGAATTTTCCTTGACGTCGCGTTTACATGAACCGGCAGACAGTGTAGTAGGAGAGCTTGTTGGGCTAATATGCTTGAAGCTGTGAACGTAGTTTGTTGCAGAATTGTGTTCATATAAGGGGTAAACTTTCGACCATTTTTTGTATGTTTTTGGCGGTTCAATAATACGTTTTTGTCAGTCTTTGAAGATTTTATTTCAAAGCTGATAATAGATAACAACCAGTCAATTATATCGAAACTTATGTACATTTTAATATCTCCAAGTGCGTAAATGATTTTTTTTTTTAAATGGTCATTGGTTTTTAATATCATGTCACTCAAACTCAAAACATTTATTTCAATGCCACCATTTACAGGCATTCTCAAAACAGTCGATGATAACTCAAAAAATTAAAAATGCCTAGTCAGACCAAAAGATGAAGCAAATTTCACAATCCAAAACCCAGATCTATATAGTAAAGAACATACAAGAAACTCCATGTACAGTCAAGGGTCAAAAGTGCAATTGCACTCTTGCGATATTTATCATAATATATATATTTTTTTATCTTTATTTATTTTATAGAGGGTTTGATCAGACATGATCAATATTTATTTGTACAAGAAAGTCAATAAATAGTTCATGATTAGTTTTATAATAATATATACTTTAGATTCTATGCTATGGACTAAATCATTTTTTTGTGAACTGTAAAACAAATTTTAGGCACTTTAGCTTTGGGCGAGTGGGACTGCACGTTTTACTCTTGACCGTACCGTCATTTAAATTATGTTATTACAAAAATTTATGATTACATTTTTCATGCAAGTTTTCAATCAACCTATACCAACAGAAAACATTGATTCCCAGTGTTTACGCGATAGTTTAAAAAAATACAGAAGCGCAAGGGTTCGTAGTGTTTACCGTATCGCGCTGACATGTTTTACGAGGTGCGTGGGCGCAGCTCGCAGCGACGGGCATTAGACAACCACTTAGCAACTGTTTGAGAGCTGTGGAAGTAGTAGCGGAGCGTTTATAGTTCACGATTATGTTGAGGTAAAAAAGTTTAATTTATTGTTAAAATTTAAATTTTCGGTTTGCCAATATTTGATATCCGGTAATTATTTGTCTTGAATTAACAATTGTCCTCAATAGTTCATTTATAGATGGATGCGGAACAAAAAGTAAAGTCCCGCAAACCTTCATTGAAAAGGGAGGATCCTCCGACCAGACGGTTGCTGTGTCTGGTGGGCAACTGCCCAATAGTTGATATTCGGACTGTTGTGTATGTTCAAATCGCACGGAGAACTTTGCTTGCGCGATGTAAGATTTCGTTGGTAGTTCTTCGCTGACATAAAAGATGGCGTTGCGGTTCTTTTTGTTGCTGTACAAATTTCGCTTCTTAGTTTTTTTCATGTGGCATTGATGCCGCTACACATTCTTGTCAAAGTAATAAATTGGTATACAAAAGCGATCAACCTGTCATATTCATTCATCAGTTATAAGTAATCTAACGCACTGCATCCGATCCAAATTCTTTTTATTGTTATTCCTCATATTAAAATATCTGCAGATTCTGAGTCAATACTCAGAATCTTTTCAAGAATATTCACACCAGAATGGTAAAAATTGCATTACTTGTAGTAGTTTTAGGATTTGGTTTTCGTATCATAAATATAAGATACCACGTTATGTATGTGTGTCAAAAATAACGTTTTTAAGTTACACCAGTGACCTATATCAGGTCGACGATGTAAAAGGGATAGTGTTATACGCTATGTATAGCTCCGTCTCTCTCTTGGAGCGGAATCTTGATCGTTTTGAGACTTCATAGTACGACCTCATAATATCAACAAGTTTAGTACAACACTAAATAGAATAATTTAGGGTCTCCTCTCCTCATGTTTAATTCCGGTTCATGCATCATTGTTTACTTCATTCACTCCACCCAGATTTCCACATCCTCAATGGCATATTTACTCAGCGATAAACAGGAGAATTCCAACTGCCTGAAACCTAACAGAATACATTGAGCATAACTATTATTTTAACACCCGGCAATAAACAACTGTTACCTACGGTGTCGTAAACACAAAATGAGGGATCGTTTTCGTTATAAAATGTTCTAGAGCTCTGCGTTTTAGTTGCGGAAGATTTTCTGTATTATCTGTCCACAATCACAATCTCACACAGATCATTTATTGAGTAATCAATTAACCTGTTTATCTTTTTTTAAACTATGTTGGAGTCGACAATATCCTTACAAAATTGTTAAAAAAAGTCCAGTCAACTAGACTGGTTTTTTTTAATTACATTTTTCAAAACCTAGAGAGCAGACAAGACGCAGTTAAAAATATTGATTAAAAATCTCTAAAAATGGCGGTGTTGACAGAGTTTTAAAATCAGTAATAAACAGTGACAGCACTAATTGCGTGTGACGTCACTCACAAGTCCCGCCACATTGAATTGAAAGCATCCAGTACAAATGACATTTTGTGTGACACTTTGTGTTATTCTAGAAGAATAACTTCAAAAGTGTAGAACTTCTCAGTTTTTCGACCATTTTTAGGGAAGGGAAGGGAAAATGAAGGGAAATACGGAAGGGGAATACGGGACCCTATTACTAAGACTCCGCTGTCCATCCGTCTGTCACCAGGCTGTATCTTGTGAACCGTGATAGTTAGACAGTTGAAATTTTCACAGATGACGTATTTCTATTGCCGCAATAACAACAAATACTAAAAAACATTATAAAATAAATATTTAAGGGGGCTTCCATACAACAAACGTGTATTTTTTTGCCGTTTTTATAGATAATGGTACGAAACCCTTTGTGCGCGAGTCCGACTCGCACTTGGCCGGTTTTTTCTGTAGGTCGTGGTACGAGGGTGACACTGCAATCCTTTAACGTGGTCTAATTGGAATTCTAGAAAAGTAAGATTTCTATTATAGCTAAATGAAGTGTTTTTTTTGTTAACCAACTTAAATAAAGTTTTAATACTCTCAAAATTCCGTTACTCATTAGTTTCCTGCCATTTTTTTTTGGTGTGTTTACTGCATCAATAGAGGCTTTATCGCTGATTATAGTCCACAGCGTTTTGATATCACCAGCCAGTCGCTGGCAACTAAAATCGCTCCGTGTGAACGAAACTTTAAAGTAACATTGCCTAGTCATAAACACAAAACAAGTGAACGTTTACGTTAACGTTACGTCGTCGTATCGTTAAGAGTAAAACCCAGTAAATTATCGGTTTGTTCCACGTGAACAGATCGTACAAATTGTAATATGTTTTGTATAATAGTATGCACTTTGAGGCGGTGATGTGTAAATGGAATTATTGTAATGTTGGCTGGGTTTTCATAATCGCGTTATTATATTATTATTAGAAGGGATTGTTTGATTAGTAGAAGGTTATAAGCATTCAAGCGTCTCATCAATGTTGTTGCGATTTAAATAATTTGATTAATTAGAAGGAAGAGAGCAAAAATTAAAAAAGCATTTATTGTCACGGAACTGCTGCCCTACTATGACGTGCTAATGCCATCCAATTCCGATGATGTAAAAGGGATAGTGCTATTCGCTATGTATAGCTCCGTCTCTCTCTAAGAGCGGAATCATGATCGTTTTAGGACTTCATAGTAGGGCCCCTGAGATGCATACAAATTATATACTAAAAATCCTTACCGAAAGTATTAGATCTACTTAAGTTGTGCTATTACTAACTGGTAACCAAAGGAAGTAAAAAGAAAATACTAGAAACTAGGCAAGGCACGTCAAGCCTGTGGCAACGAGGCTCCCACTCAGCATTATGCTGAGCCTTGGGCGGAACCACAGTGCGGTGCTGATTTTTTTCAGCGATTCGCTGATTATTATCGCTAGCGGACGTCACGCGGTTACCCCTTATAGTTCCTGTTCCCGTAGGAGTACGGGGATAAAATATAGCCTATGTTACTCGCTGATAATTTAGCTATCCATTGCTGAAAGAATTTTTCAAATCGGTCCAGAAGTTTTTAAGTTTATTCGTTACATACAAAAATACAAATCTTTCCTCTTTATAATATTAGTATTAAGATGTACACAGGGTATTCCAGAAGGTGGAAACACCCACGAATTTGTAAAACTTTTATTAATCGCCTGGCGTGAATTCGAGGAAGCAAAAGCTGCTATGGACAGCTAATCTCTTACCGTAGTTTTTAAAGTCATAAGTAAATGTATACTATCTGAAAGATGATAAATTAGAACGAATTTAAAATCTTGCGGCATTCATTATTGAACATAAACCCCGCTTCAGGGTTTTATAATCTCTTAGATATACTTCCAATACCTATTGATTTGACCAATTTTGGATGAAGTTCTTCCGAACTTCTGAATGTTCAAGAAAGTATTGATCTGATAAACTCCAGTTAAAATTACGTTCAAAACTGGACTTCACCTTCAACTTCAGAAAGAAGTTTCACATTATTTTATGAGTTTTTCTAATAGAAGATTTTCTTTATAAAATATCTCCGTTTCAAATAATACCTGCTCTTATTACGAGAGTCATTTGATCGTTATAGCGCCGCGCGCCGCCCGGGAGCCGGCCGAGCAATATATTGCCCGCCAGAGCTTGCTTGCATTTTATATTGCTATTTTTCAACGTAATGCGTTCTTCTATGAGGAGAGAGGCTACAAATAATAATAAAAAAATAATAATAATAATAACTTGGGACAACTCACACACGGTCATCCGATCCCAAACTAGGCAGAGCCTGTATTATGGCAACCAGACAACTGATAAACATACTTATATATTTCTAAATACATACATATTATACAAAATGGAGGTCTTTTGCGCACTAAACTCAAACAGAGCGTTCTTAAAGGGTAAATAAAAAAGATAGAAAATGAAATGGCTCTCAAAATCTGTACTAACATTTTTGAACAATTGTTATGATCGCGTCATCTTAGAATCAACCGAAAGACGTCCACTGCTGAACATATGCCTCCCTCAAGTGTTGCCACATCGACTGGTCCTGTGCGTCTCACCAGCAGGTTCCCGTGGACATCACGAAGGCACCAGACCTTAAAATATTTGAGCTACATTTTTTTTTTTAATTTTGCGGCTCCAACCGCATGAAAGTCGATAAACGGATGATGTCTTAATTTATTTACAGATTTCTGATATTTTTTCACAAAACGTATTATTTTAGTATTTTTTTTATTTTAATTCGAAAGACTGTGTCAGAGGTAATTGAGATTCTTATTCAATAAAACTTACGTTTTGTTAGTTTTATTTTTAGTGAGCATTTTCTGGCAACACTACAAACAAACTTCCTATGGAAAATGAGATATTGCTACACAAATTTAAATGTGAAGCGATTGCTATTATGAAATAGTAAATGAGCGAAATCTACGCGAATTTCCAGTTTACTGAAGAAAATAAATAGAAAACTGTTCAGCCGTCGAGTGAATGGAAACATCGTGGGAATGATTCTAGGAATTTCTAATGTGTTTGTAAGTAGTTTTTGTTTCAAAAATGTAAGTTTAAATTCTTGCTAGGGTTCCGTACCCAAAGAGTAAAACGGGACCCTATTACTAAGACTCCGCTGTCCGTCCGTCTGTCACCAGGCTGTATCTTGTGAACCATGATAGTTAGACAGTTGAAATTTTCACAGATGATGTATTTCTGTTGCCGCTATAACAACAAGTACTAAAAAACAGAATAAAATTTATAGATAATGGTACAGAACCCTTCGTGCGCGAGTCCGACTCGTACTTGGCTGGTTTTTTTCTTTCGCATTGCTACGTTTTCTCATAATGGGGTCGATACTTGAAACTCTAATTTTAAGTTAGCAAAAAACTAAAAGACACTTATTTTTAGGGTTCTGAATATCCATAATTATGAAAAACAGCCGGTCGATTCTGTAAACATGTCGAAGCTTGGATGAAACACTAAGTGAGCTGTCATTCCATCTCGATTTTATGGATTGACAGCTCACCTCGTGATCACTTCACCCAAGCCTTCACTTCGACATGTTTACAGAATCGACCGGCTGTTAAGACGGCAAGTTTACAGCCGGTCGATTCTGTAAACATGTGAAGTGATCACGAGGTGAGCTGTCATTCCATCTTGCTTATCTCTCTGTAGGTATTGTCTATACGACAGTTCTAATTGGTACCCCAAAAATAACTCCGTACTCAAAATTTGTTTATTTACCTACTCGTCCGTGCTTAGGTCACAGAAGTTCAAATGTCTACCAAGTTTCAACTGAAACGGTCCAGTAGATTCAGAGCAAATTGGCTGTGAGAGACGGACAGACAGAGAGGCAGACAAATACACGAGTGATCTTGATAATGGTTTTGCTTTATTAAGGTTCCGTTGTCAACAAGGAACCCTTAAAGTTTCGCCATGTCCGTCTGTCTGCTGTCGGTCTGTCTGTCCGTCCGCAGTTTAGCTCAAAAACGCTTAGCGCTAGAAAGTTGAAATTTAATATGGATATACGTATTAATTACGCCAACAAAGTGATAAAATAAAATCTTGAAATACATTTTTTTTTGGGTGCCCCCCTACATGTAAAGTGGCGACGTTTTTTTTTATCGACTATCCATAGTGTGAGTGGGTGTCGTTGGATAGGTCGTACACAAATATTAAGAGTTTGCTTAAATCATTTTTCCATCCAAGGATCCTTTTGCGAAATATTAAGCTTTAAAGTGCTAATTTTTGTTAGAGTCAAATGTCCCCCCCACTTCCAGCTAAACGGTTGTTTTTGGAGACGTGAAAAAAATCATTGTACTAGCATATATAAAGAATTTAAAAGGAAAACCATCACTGCTACTTAGACTTAACGAGTTAATGAGTTATACTCGACCAACTTATAAAATGGAACTGGTTGAGAAAAAAATCCTATTAATTTCATAGAAAATGACTTAGAACCAAGTGCATTTGTAACTTTGTAATGTAATAATAGTAAAGTACTTTTTACTATTTTTCTGGCACGGTTTAGGAGATGGGTAACTACGGAACCCTACAGTGTGCGTGAGCCGACACGCACTTGGCCGGTATTTTTTCAATCGAACGTACGGAACACAATGAAACTCGGTTTTTGTAACTCCAAATCGATAAACACAAAAGTATTAAGACCAGCTGTTACATTTTCCATTTTCCTGGGATGGAATTCTAGAATATTCGAAACAAAATTATCTGAAACATCTGTTTCTCAGAACTGGAATTGGTTGAAAGAGGGAAAGTCGTTGAACTAATGAGATCATTGGCTTTCCCGTATAATGGGCTATTAGCAAACCAAGTTTGCAAATAAAGATGAATTGCATTGCTCCTTCACGCAATTTGTGGTCTCAGATATCTTTTGGTTTCAAGGAGTATATTTATAGCGCCAAGAACATGATATTATATGTTGTGTGTTGTGCCAGATCTTATCTAGTTATGTTATCAAAATGAGCCTCATCAGAAGGCTTAAAGTCACCCAAAGAGCAATGGAGAGGGCAATGCTCGGAGTTTCCTTGCGTGATCGAATCAGGAATGACGATATCCGCAAGAGAACCAAGGTTACCGACATAGCCCGAAGGATTTCCAAACTGAAGTGGCAGTGGGCAGGGCACATTGCTCGCAGAACAGATGGTCGAAGGGGCCGAAAAGTTCTGGAGTGGCGACCGCGTACCGGAAGACGCAGCGTTGGAAGGCCTCCCACAAGGTGGACCGATGACCTGGTGAGGGTCGCGGGTAGCCGATAGATGCGAGACGCACAGGACCGGTTGTTGTGGCGACACTTGGGGGAGGCCTATGCAGTGGACGTCTTTCGGCTGATATGATGTATCAAAATCATAATCTTCCTGTAAACTCTCCCTATTGCAAGAAGCTCTACTTTAACGCCTAAGAATATTTTAAAAACGGATTTATAATTCACTGTCAATCTTTCAGGGGATGGCTTATGCATAATCAGTTTTCTAATGATTCCAACCCGGACACACGTGCGAATTGGCAGATGTCTTATGTCATGGAATTGTGGTGCGGTGCTAGGATATGCCTGTTTCTCCAAGGTCTTCCTTCACCGTATTAAGAGAAAGGGCTATGTAAATAATTTAGACAAAGTAAAGCGTCTGACTGGGGGTTCGAACACTCTTACGGCCGGTCTCAATAACGTCTCTACCTTTAACCAACAGTCAAATTAGCTACTAACAGTATCTTTTCTTTTTTTTGGAAATGGAATTCATCAAATGACTTCTTCCGCTCTGGGTGGAGCGGAAGGGCGTGTCAGACTTTTACTGACTAAAACCCATCCGTGTTCCTTCTAAAGCCCTTTGCGTTCCAGGGTCGCAGTGACTCTTTCGAACAAATTCCGCAAAACATAAACAGCTTCAGTTACTTAAAAGGAACATTTAATTGAATACTGGCACTATCACTTCAAAGATCCCTTCTACTAATAAAACACAAAGTTGTAATACTTGTTAATTGTAAGATATTAAAATAGTTAGATAACTGAGGACAAGGCGTCGTCAAATACTTGAGAATTAAGTTCGAATACCTTTGAAACTTAACTGTTTGAGTAGTAAGAATCCTTGTGAGAGAGTTCGTCTGATAACTAGGGAAGAAGTGCGGACCTACTTATCTACTGCCAATTCAAATAGTAATTCATGTTTAATTATTTCTAGGTAAATTCTTCTTACGAATAAACACAATCTTTAGTTAAGTAATTTTAAGAGGATATTTATCATTTATTCATTATACACTTCACAGCACACGTCGTAATGAGCTCAGGATAAACTTTTATAAAAACAAGTGTAAGTACAATGGGCAGTGAAGTGTTTGGAGAAATCTCCAGAAAAAAATTCTATATAGGTATTCACCTTCATTGAAAATACAAAAAAACCAAACTGTGAACCTCCTCCTTTTTTTGAAGTCGATTATAAAGGGAGGATCCTCCGACGGGACATATGTCGTGGTGTCGTGTCTAGCCCGATGTTTGTGGTCTAGCTTTTGTGATGTTCAAATTGCACGGAGAACTTTAATTGTGCGATGAAGGTTTGTGTGACGTCAGGTGTTTTTGTAGTTCGTACAAGTATGAGACATTATCGTTGCCGCTACAAGTCCTATCCCTTTGCGCAATTCCAGCAGATATCCGCCACATCTGCTGGTATTACGCAAATGGGATAGATATTTAGAAATACTTACATGTTTACCTGTGGTTTACTGTTTCGTTGAAGCTACCTCAGTAGCTTCAACGAAACAGGTAAACTAAGACAAACATGTAACACTTGGCTAATAGATTGCTAAAGGCAATCCATAGGTTGTCTGCAAGAGATTGCCTTGTGTAATAAGATCGCCTGTTGTACACTTGTTATTGTAAACGCTTATCCTGAGCTCATTATGAGGTGTGCTGTGAAGTGTACGAGTATCTATACAATATACATATAATAAAAATGTAACGGATCGCTGTCTGTACATGGAAGATATAATATGAGAAAAAATATTATTGGGACCTTTATCATCGCAAATAGCACCCAAAACCAATGATTGTTAGAATTTTGATTATTTGTTTGTCTGTTTGCCTGTGCGTTTGTGCACGCTAATCTCAGAAACGGCTTAGATGCCGATTGAGATGTGGTGTTCACTAATACATTGTGGAAAGCTTCACTTAACATTTAGTTTGTTTCATGTCAATCGGTTAACAAATAAAAAAGTTATGTCAATTTAAAGAATCACGTCGAACATTTATTAAACTATCTATATCTATCTATTATTTCTCTGTTCTGTAGTAGTGACTGAAACTTTACTAAACTTCAAAATCTTAAAATAAAAATATCTGCTCCAAGTAACTATTCCACGCGGACGAAGTCGCGGGCAAAAGCAAGTAATGAATAAAATTTAACTATTCTCTTAAAATAAGTTAACTAAAGATTGTGTTTACTTGCAAGAACATTTTGCAGTGTCTCCACAAACGTGCCTTGAGGCAGTAACAACTAACCTTAACTATTAAAGAGAAAAATATTTTTGTAAAATCTTAGGTTGTATAATACCAGATTGAATTTTCAGAAAGTAGGCAACTAGAAGTCTAAAGATGTGGACATTAAAGGTAAACTTAAGAGAAGGAAGTAAGTTCTGAAGGCATAATCTTATGAAGTGTAAGTTAGGAAGGCTCGGCAAGATGTTCTAAGTAGCACTGAACATAGTACCCATGTAAGTTTCAGACAGCTTTGCATAACTTTGTCGTACGGTTCGGACTATGAATAATATAATAATATCTTGGGTCTTCCGATCCCAAACTAGGCAAAGCCTGTGCTATGGCAACCAGACAACAGATAAACATACTTAAATGTTTCTAAATACATACATATTATAGACAAATTACACCGAGATACAGAACAAATGATCATGCTCATCACACAAAGATTTGTCCTGGGTGGGATCGAACCCACGACCTTCGGTGTAGCAGTCAGGGTCACTAACCACTCGACCAACAGGCCAATCAGAATAAATAGAAGCTAAGGTAATGTACCAAATGCTGCTGTAAATGGTACCAAATGTGGACGTTTAGAACAAAAGAGTTTGCTGTGAGTTCGCGACTAAAGATCGGAATTATTTTTGTCTTATAATAAATTTGTTTTTTTTTTTTGAGAAGCTCGTGGCTAAAGAATTACAGCCGCCCGGGTCGATGGCGCGTTGTGTTTCATGCACTCCTCAATGAGATGTCAGCCGGAGACGGGGCCCGCATGGGCCAGAGCCTGCCAGGGTTGCGGAATTTGTTCGAAAGAGTCACCGCGGCCCTGGAATGCAAAGGGCTTTAGAAGGAACACGGATAGGTTTTAGTCGGTAAGAGTCTGATACGCTCTTCCGCTCCACCCAGAGCGGAAGAAGTCATTTGATGACTTCCCATCCTTAAAAAAAAAAGCGTTTCTTTGGCCTGCCTCGGTTACGACGCCCGTCCTCAGGCACCCACTGCGTGACGATCCTGGCCGAACGATCTTGATGAATCCTGTAAGTGTGACCCCCCCAGTCCCATTTTAGCTCTAATTGGGTCGATCTTCAAGGTTAAGCAACGCTTGCCGAGGATGATCTGTGGATGGGTGACCATCTTATCATAACGAGGTTCCTCCGTGCCTCGGAAAGCACGTTAAGCCGTTGGTCCCGGCTGGTATATCTTTGGCAGTCGTTACGGACAGACAGAACCCAGAAAATCCAACTCCAGTCTTACCAAGAAGTACTGTGTTACTCGGTTAATGGGTTGTGAAAGTCTGGTAGGCAGCCGCTCTACGTAAAATACTGGTATTCAGCTGAATCCGGCTTGACTGGAAGCCGACCCCAATATAGTTGGGAAAAGGCTAGGCAGCTTTGGACATACAACATTGGTCTCGCGGTCGCAAGCGCAACTGCCGAGCGTGGAGTCCTGAGTTCGATTCCCAGGTCCGACAAAAAGTGATATTGGGTTTTTCCAATAGGAATTTCCCAGTGACAGCCCGGAGTTTCGATGTTGGTGGTGACACCCCCGTGCCTCGGAAAGCGCGTTAAGCCGTTGGTCCTGCGCCAGATCTCTCTCCGGTCGTGTCGGGTTGCCGTCCCAACAGAATATGAGATTGATGGAAGAGGGAGTGCACCTGTGTTTGCGCACACACTTGTGCACTATAAATGTCCCGTGCCGATGGCTAGTCTCGGTTGAGATTGGCCGCCATGGCCGATATCGGTCAGGAAGACTATATACATTGTTATCTATCACTATCTATAATATCTATCTACCATTCTTTGTACCCTATTTTGTAAGTAAATAGAATTTAATCTATCGACGCAGTTTTTCTCCGGACATTGAATATTTATTGAAAAAAAAAGCAATTCACTTGTAACGGACGAGAGGTATCGATGAAACAGGTATTTTTTATATTTATTAAACTACCTGCTGATAACTCGGAACGTTTCAGGAATATTTCATATTTCTGAGTGTTTCAATATTTGTTCTATTTTAATGTAATATGAAGAGCTCCTTCATGGGTTCATCGGAATATCTCTAATTTGTTGACTCGTAAGTTTCATTTTCGTATCGATTGAATAATTCGTTTTTTTATCATCATATCAGCCGAAAGACGTCCACTGCTGGACATAGGCCTCCCCCAAAGGGGTTGCCATAATCGCCACGCTTGGCAGGCGGGTTGGCGATCACAGTGTAGCTGTTGCAATGCACAGATAATGCTGCTGCCCATTTTCTGATTAAGGATGGGAAGTCATCAAATGACTTCTTTCGCTCTGGGTGGAGCGGAAGGGCGTGTCAGACTCTTACTGCCTCCAAAACCATACGTGTTTCTTCTAAAGCCTTTTGCGTTCCAGGACTGCGGTGACTCTTTCGAACAAATTCCGCAACCCTGGCAGGCTCTGGCCCTAGCGGGCGCCGTCTCCTATGCTGACATCTCTTTGAGGCGCGCGTGAAACACAACGCGCCATCGACCCGGGCCTGGTGGTGATCGGACAGCGAGCCTCCTAACGCTCGCCGTCCGCAGGCAGGCTAAAGAAACGCTGGCGTGACGATTGAGACTCGTTCCTGACGGATTGGCCGGAGATGGCAAAACACAAACAGCGTTAGAAAGCAATGGGTGAGACCTTTGCCCAGCAGTGGGACAATAAAGGTTAGGAAAAAAAAAAACATTATACCGAGGTCGGTATCTTCGACTCGAGAGATTTCTTCGTTTTTTCGATTCGTTCGTGGTCATGGCGATTGAGTCGAGCGCACTGCATGACGATTTCCAAGAATATTATGAGCGGTACAAATTGAAATGATTAAACTGATACACGTGTCTTAATCTAATCATTAATAGTCTTCCAAAGTACAAATTGTCTCTTTATATTTGCTTCCATCAATTTCCAATTCAACTCTTGACTTCATCAACAAAATCCCCAGCTCTGCCACTACATTGTCATAAATGTACTCATAGTCCACAGGTTACCACTACAGTGCTCAAACAATCGTGAAATGAAACAGTCATGTTGATTCTATCTCACCACAGAGTAGAGAGGAAATGGAGTAAGCAGTATGTAAGTACGTCTTGCTTTCAACGTCCGAAAATGTTTAGCATTTAAATGTCGCAAAATCATAAAATCATTTGCGGTTATTATTACAGTCATGAAAAAGAACTTATGTAGCGAATGTCTAATAAAGTCCTATTATAATAAACCCCGATGTTTGGGCGTTCTTAAAAGTTACATTGTAATGACAAAGACCAATGAGGCTTCCTCTGATTGAAATGTGGATGTCAGATAGGCTTATACCTAGAGGTATGCGGAACAGAGAGTAAAGTCCCGCATACCTCCACTGAAAGATCCTCCGACCAGACAGCAGTGTCTGTGTCTGGTGGGCAACTGCCCGATAGTTGATATTCGGACTGTTGTTTATATTCAAATCAGAGAACTTTGCTTGCGCGATGCAGGGTTTTGTTGGTTCATGGCTGACATGATAGATGGCGTTACGGTTTTTTTTTGTTGCCGAACAAATTTCGTTTCTAACTTTTTCACGTGGCGACATTGATGCCGCTACAGGCTATCGTAAAATACTGGCGTCCGGTTATAATGGAGCCTGACCTCGACAGATTTATTTAGTAAGAAAAATCTTACGAAGATGTTGATGGTCTTTGTTGGGTTAGAAATTGAGAAAAAGAATAAGAAACACACTGGTATAGTGTCACAGACTATGATCAGTATGTCGCACCTTTAAAGTAAAACCGTAACTAAACGAAAATTTTCATGAATTGAGGTATCAATGCCATCTATCTAAAAACAGTGACTATTTTCTAATATTGGCTCCCCTATAAAATTTCATAATTTCGTTTAGTAACGGTTTTATTTAAAGGTGCGATGTGCGTAAATCTATACTAGTTTATACTAATATTATAAATGCGAAAGTTTGAATTGAATCACAAACATCCATCCGTCCATCCAAACATCCAGTTTGGATGGACGGATGGATGTTTGTGATTCAATCACGTCAGAACGGCTGAACGGATCTTTATGAAGTTACTTTTTATCTCCGGAGTTTGTTCCCTGTGGATAATTTTCGACAAGTGGTTATACACGTGCGTTGATGTTCGATGAGCAAGTATCATCAAACATACATTAAGCCAGGTGAATTTTGCTCTTCAAACATTTTGGTTCGAATACGAGTAATAAGTCCTCAGATTTAACAGTTTTTTTTTTTAGGAATGGGAAATCATCAAATGACTTCTTCCGCTCTGGGTGGAGCGGAAAGGCGTGTCAGACTCTTACTGACTAAAACCCATCCTTGTTCCTTCTAAAACCCTTTGAGTTCCAGGTTCCGCGGTGACTCTTTCGAACAGTCTACACGATCGATCTTGCTCGAATAAACGTAAAAACGTCAAACATGTACGCAGGCGTAACCACAAGCGGTAGCTAGTCGGCTATATTGCCGACTAGACACTAACACTTTAATGGGTAAATTATCCACAGATATTTTCCTAGCACTCCATTACTACCTCCTCCGTGAACCTCTTTCGCTGCCAAACGTAGTGTTGATGTGTTTCAGCGAAGTAATTTGTACAGTTTTGTTTACCTCCAGCAAATACAACAACTTGTAAATGTGTACCATATTTATGTTCATCTCATTACAAGTGTGTAATTAGGTGGCTACTTGAAGTGTTTGCTCACAGTAATTGAAAGTTTACTTACTTGTTGATTTATTATTATAAAGGCAATTAATGTTGTGCTCTGGTTTCATTATTGTTTTTATGATTTATAGGGAGGGATTTTACTTCTCAGGCTGGGAATATTTGAAGGGAGGATCAGCGCCAATTTATGATAACGTTCGGAAATTTATGGAATGCGAAGCTTAACCGGGATCATATAAGCTTGGATTTTCGTCTTTATTCACCAAAAGAAATCAATATTTTGCCAACAATCTGGTATGTAGAGTAGTTCTTTATATTGTTTCCAGGAAATATAATAACTTTTTATTCACGGTGTCATTCCTTGTGAAAGATTGGTTTACCATGACTTGAATGAAGTAAACGACAGAGCTACACATACACATATTGGTCTGACGAAAATTCATTACTAGCCATTTGCCCGGGCGTTGGGAGTCACTGGGCGATCACTGGCGGCACTGACGTAACGGCCGCGTTTGTGAAAAAATGTATTTCACGCCATTCATTCTCATGTCCCAATACTTGACAAATTATCATATTTCTGCTTCTACGCGCGTGTATTGCCTTCTTGCATCCCGGGATTTCTGTGTTCCTGCCCTTGGGACAATCGGAGGTGGAAGGCTCAGCGTGAGGTACCTACGTGTGTGCATTGTATTTGCTATTGGTATTCTGTGGAGTTTTTGAAACGTTCTCGTTTTTCCCTAGTAGCAGAAAGCCTCCTTGCTATTTCGGCTTTGATGCGCATGCTACACATGGTGTATCATTCTACAAAAGTTTACCTTTTTTTGTGTGTATTTTATAATAACGTTACCTGTTCCTGAAAATCAAAATCATTACGCTGCTTAAGCGAGACATTATCAATAGAATAGAATCCAATCCTCTAGACATAATCTCTCAGCAGCCTTTAAAGACACCTACACTTGATATTTTGTTGAAACCACAAACGCCATATAAAATCACCAATTTCTCTAAAGTTCGATTACAAAATCCTTCAAAAGGATTAAGTAAACAACATCACATATTCGCTCTAATGAAACCACATCAAAATCACATGAATACCTATGTTAATAGTAACTTATAGAGTGGTATGATCCGAAAACATATTGCCACAAAATAGAGAACGGAACGGCAGGTCGGTACTTATTTATTTACATTAAACGAACTATAATATGTACAAGTAACAATTAAATACTTAAACAACTAGACCAATAATCGCGAAATTATGTACAAACGCGTTTCAAAACAAAATTCATCCACATCGCTGTCACTGGCAAAAGTGCTCTGGGCACTTTTGGCCGCGTTGAATGGCAATGCTAATTCTTTGGCCGAAGAGAAGCCCAGCCCTCTGGTCACGTGAACAGTCGACGAGTAATTTGCTGATGTCCCGAAAGACTCGATGAGCACTCGGACCCCATGGGCCTAATGTTTCAACCCCAAACGGCTCAAATATATAGCTCCCAATACATAAGGTTGCTATATTTGCGCCATTTCAGTTTTTTGCACCACTTATAACAAGCAAAAACGCACGCACACATACACACTTCATGTACAGTGAGTGCAAGCGCACTCGTTTGACTATTGTTTGAGTTAGTCGAAGACCTTCGTGTGCGCTTCGGTAATCTTCGTGCTTCCGAATTACTTCCCGACTAACCCACAAGCACCACCGATGCAAAACTTCAAAGTTTTGTACTGCCGCGCTTTTTAGTGGTACCAGTGTGAGTTAGTGAAGTTTTTTCTCTATCGGACCTTTTACTCCAGAAGCACTTTGTCATCTTTAACTCGAAAGTTTTCAAAAGTATTTTGAAATTGCATAGAATTGCGAATTTAAATTTCTCTCCATGGTAAAACAAAACAGGCAAGTTTTCCATGATCGTAACAACTGTGTAATAAACCCATCATCACGGTTCATATTTCCGAAGACAGATGATGTTTTCCGAAGCGCATACGTTACCTGGAAAATCTGTACGCGTCTATAAATTTGCTGTGCCCTGTTTTCACTTGTTGTATGGAGCTAGCCTTCTGCATCTACCTATTCTGTGGCATACTTTGAACCCGGTTTAATTAAATAGCGTGCTGCTATGTGCGTAGTTAAGTAAAAGTCAGTTTAACTGATTCATTAAACTAATTAATGTTGAGCGGTAAACATTCTTAGTTTATTAGTAGTAGTGTAATGGGTTCGGTGTGACTTTAGCTTAGAGGTGAAAGTGGTTTGCTGTCAGTTAAGAGGACGTGGGTTTAAAGTGTAGTCTTCGCATTTATTTGATGTACCTACTAATCAAGCTTAATATCATGCAAAACAGCCGGTCGATTCTGTGAACATGTCAAAGTGAAGGCTTCGGTGAAATGATCACGAGGTGAGCTGTCAATCCATATAAACAAAATGTCACGTGATCACGAAGTGAGCTGTCATTCCATCTTGATTATATGGATTGACAGCTCACCTCGTGGTCACTTCACCCAAGCCTTCACTTCGACATGTTTACAGAATCGACCGGCAGTTCCATTCTACTTTTTCTAATAATCTGAAGCTCTAGACAAGTGACATTCATTAAGAGATAGTGTGGCGAAGGCAATTGAAAAACGTCAAATAAAAAAAATATGAAATTGACAAATAATGTCGTCGAAATGTCACAAGATTCATTTCTTATATTTTTGAATTCCAACCATCGCTTTTACTTTGTCTAGAGCCAATAATATCAATTTGTTTAAAAAGGATCAGCATAGATTGCAAGGGGCGGGATTCTGAATTGAATATTTTGAGTTGAGAATGTTCCAAACCCTACTTTTACGCCTTTTGATAGATTTTGAGGCTATTTATTGTATGAGAAATACTCAACTTCGAATTCTTAATCTAGAAATCGGGGGGAAACTCTTCTAGATATAAAATGATCATTTATCCTTTTGAATATTTATTCCAGAAGATGTTATGATAATCCGGTCAGTTACACCATTTATAACTCAAGACCAGCTGGACCGATTTTGAAGATTTTAGAAGCAGAATATCTATTTCTACATTTGAAAAATTTCAGAAAAAAAATATGTAGTTACAAATATATAATTTTCGTATACAACGCCATTTCTGAAACATGACAAAAGCAAAACACGGATAAAATTGATTCTGAAGCGGTACGAAGTTCGCCTGGACCACTAGTTTTATACAACTACTAAACAAATATAAGAAAACGCGACAACATAAGTGCCTTATCTACTTTGAAGTCGGTTAATAAGATCACATAATTACATTACCTACATAGCAAAAGAACAAAATCTAATTATGTTCTGCCATCTATGAATAACTCACAAGTTTTGTGTCTAAATGCTAATCACTTAATTGCTTTGACACACGGATTCCGGACATACTAGGGCATTTATATGGAAATATACATGTCCAGTAGTAGTAACGTGACGCCCTGGTGCAGCAGTGGACATTATAATATTCATAAGAAACTACGACATTAATCGGAGGAACGTGAAAGAATAGCACCATCCCATCACTTCCCGTGGACGTCGTAAGAGGCGACTAAGGGACTCACCGGAGAATGGGTAGCAGCATTCTCTGTGCATTGCAACAGCTACACTGCGGTCGCCAACCCGCCTGCCAGGCGTGGCGATAATGGCGAATTCCCCCCTGGGTGGGAGGCCTATGTCCAGCAGTGAACGTCTTTCGGCTAATATGGTGATGATGATGACGACATTAATATGGAAGTACTCTTTAAAACGTAGATAGGGAAGTCTTGAAGCGGCATCAATGCCGCTTCAAGACTACGAAAAACAAACAAGCAAAATTTGTACAGCCACAAAAAAAACCGCAACGCCATCTATCCTGTCAGCGATGAACTACCAACGAAATCCTGCATCGCGCAAGCAAAGTTCTCCGTGCGATTTGAACATATATAACAGTCCAAATATCAACTATCGGGCAGTTGCCCACCAGACACAACAACCGTCGGGTCGGAAGATCCTCCCCTTTTCAGTTGAGGTGAGCGGGACTTTACTTTCTGTACCGCATACGTCTATATTCTATTCCCATATCAAAAGTAATTTCTACCAGTCAACAAAATCAAATTGACAGTTACGTATGTTATTTATTGCCAGCAACCTAGAATTTTTCCGGTATAATGGAAACTGAGTGAAAGAAATTGGCTTCAAAGGACTTGATAAACGGTTGATAGATAGAAAGAATATAATTTATTGTACACCAAAACTAGATTCACAAACGTTATTTTATGTGTACAAGGACTGTCTTATCGATGACAGCGATATCTTGTCTTTTTTACCGATGGAAATCATCAAATGACTCAAACCGCTCTGGGTGGAGCGGAAGGGAGAGTCAGACTCTTAGTGACATAAACTCATCCATGTTCCTCGAAACGCCCTATGCGTTCCAGGGCTGCGGTGACTCTTTCGCGAACCTGGCATGACAGCGATATCTACCAGACAACCTTTGGATGGATTGAAAGAACTTAAAATAAAAAGGCGACTCATCGACCAGCGACCAGCGTCGAACAGCATCTGTATGGGTGAGATATACCCTTTTTTTGTTTTTTTTTGATGTCGGGGCGAAATCCTCATGGAAATCCTACACCCTGGGGCGGGTGGAGGAGTCTGTCAGACTATCCGAACTATATTTTTAGGGTTCCGTACCCAAAGGGGATACCAACGGAATCTTATTACTAAGCCTCCGCTGTCCGTCTGTCTATCCGTCTGTCCATCTGTCTATCAGCGGGCTGTGTCTCAAAAACCGTAATAGGTAGACACTTGAATTTTTCAGTGTGTATTTCTATGGCCGCTTATAACAACAAATTATAGAAATTAAATTAAATTAAAAATTAAAGCTGGTTTCCATCCAAGAAACGTGTTTTTTTTCGGTTTATGGTACGGAACCCTTCGTGTGAGATTTCAACTCGCACTTAGTCAGTTTTTCTTTCTTTTCTTTAGTTCAGCAACAACAGTAGCAATATGGATAAAGAATAACGATATTAATATGGGAATTCCTATGCCCAGCAGTTTACGATAATAAATCTCTTAATTTTGCCCACAATTTGAGTGACCTTCTACGATGCAGACGTCGAGACGTGAGAACTGGCATTTACTGTATACATACGTCATGGCATCAGATGGTATATAATTAATGGTCTAGTAAAAATAACAAACCGTTGCTACCGTGTGAAACTAGAGTTTCTAATGCAATCTTCAAACTGTCTTCACAGAAATAAGATTTAAGATTTGTATGACACAGCTTGGTGGTAATTGTACAGCTGTGGGTTTTAACGTACATCGAAAGATTTGTGTTTGAATTATAGTGTTTACTTTTATGTATTGATTCTCGTGTTTCATTTAAAGTATGAATTTATTATTGTATTATTTGCACCTTTTTAAAAAAAAATGGGAAATCATCAAATTACTTCTTCCGCCTCTGTGTTCCTTCTAAAGCCCTTTGCTTTCCAGAGCCGCGGTGACTCTTTCGAACAAATTCCGCAACCCTGGCAGGCTCTGGCCCTAGCGGGCCCCCTCTTCTATGCTGACATCTCTTTGAGGCGCGCGTGAAACACAACGCGCCATCGACCCGGGCCTGGTGGTGATCGAACAGCGAGCCACCCAACGCTCCCCGTCCGCAGGCCTGCGCCTACGGTGGCCGGGGATCGCCCTGCGTCTCCCGACGCCCAGGGCGTCTTCTCCTGTTGCGGCGGTTGGGGCGAAGGCCTTGCTTTTCCCTCGCGCGGCCCGCCTCCTCCTTCGCAAGCATTACTGCTTCGCAGAAGGAGGTGACCGCTCCCCAAGCCTCCTCGCTCTGGACCATGGATTCAACCAGGGCCGGACACGAGAGGTCGCCGCCGATGATCGCCTCGGCGAGGACGCGGCGTTGCTCAGCCCAAGCAGGGCTGACCTCCACCGTATGCTCCACCGTGTCCTCCGGGCGTGTCCTCCCGCTTAATCCGAAACAGGTACCTCCCGAAACAAAGGATTAATTGCATCTGCCATGTCATCTTTGCACGACTAAAGTCGACCGGTGGAAAATGTACAGTGTACAGTGTTTTTTACTTGTACATAAAGTTTTAGTAAATGGACAAAAGCATTTTATGAGCCATGTTAAAAAGCAATAGATCTGAACTGTTTGTACCTAATTTGTAAGTAATGACAGCGATGAGGAGGAATACTTCGACGCCTAAGTGTATTTTGTTTTTGTATATTCATATGTATATAAATAATATGTGTATTATTTAGGCATATGTATATAGTCAGGTTTAGTAGATATAAATAGTTTAAGTTAAAGAGTTTTAAGTCGCTAATGTACCAACATTCTAAAAATAAAAATTACCTACTTATAAGTAGGGTTTTAGACAACTTTACATTAACAAAGTGCAATAGGTTGGGTTCAAACCCATGACGTGCCTATGGCTCCGTGCAAACGAGCCGCCGACCACAGCCACTGGCGGCTGGCGACAAGCTGTTTACATGATTTTTAAAACGTTCTGTATAGAATCGCCGCACGTGTGTAGCGAGTGGCGGTCACTCGTGACTCAGTGTCCGCGACATGTCACCGGTGGCGGCCACTCGCTACTTAAAAACACTGACACTTGTCGCACCCACCGACCACCTTCATTTGTGCGGTACCAAATGACGCGGCGCGCGACAGCCACCGGTGGCTGTGGTCGGTGGCCCGTTTGCGCGGAGCCTAAGTAGTCCACCAGCGACCGCGCGATTTGTTCCGCAAAAAAGTCATCAAATCTACATGTTATTACCTCTTTTTATGTCTAGATCCAATCTGGTAAAAGACCGCTACTTTGACATAATATTTTGGAGAAATCCTAGTTAATCTATCTATACTCCATCCTACTAATATTATAAACGCGAAAGTTTGTATGTATGGATTGATGTTTGTTACTCAATCACGTCAGAACGGCTGAACGGATCTTGATGAGTTTTGGCACAGAGGTAGATTGTAGTCTGGAATAACACATAGGCTTTTAATTCCGAGAGTATGTTCCCTTGGGATAATTTTTGACATCCACGCGGTTGAAACCACGGACAGAAGCAGTATATCATATAAGTGTAGAAGTACACTTATATGAATTCCGCTACACTGAATTAGGAATCCTAATTAGGAAGGAAGTTAGGCGATTCAGAGAGCCTCGAACAATGCTGATTGGGATCCTCGCCGTCCTAACTACTATTTCTGAAACGTAATTTGAATTCCCTCTTCAGATCTGAACGATGTTAGTGTGCCTCATGGTCTCATGCATCAGCTATATTAATCGAAGAAAACCGTTACAATATTGGACACAAAATTCAATCATTCAATCTGCCTAGTTTTTTCCCAACAGCTAGCTGAATACCAGTATTTGAGATGGAGCGACTGCCTATTATACCTATACAACCCTTCAAGTATGGGAAATCATCAGATGACTTCTTCCACTCTGGGTGGAGCGGAAGGGAGTGTCAGACTCTTACTGACTAAAACCCATCCGTGTTCCATCTAAAGCCCTTTGCGTTCCAGGGCCGCGGTGACTCTTTCGAACAAATTCTGCAACCCTGGCAGGCCTGACCCTAGCGGGCCCCGTCTCCTAGACCTTTACAACCCTGCAACTGAGTACTATAATACGAGATACAAGACTGATGCCAGAGTTTGGTACCAAATACAAAATTAAATTAATTTACAAGTAGTTCTTTGTGTTTAAACTTAAAGTTTACTTAAGTTTCAAAATCAACAGCATTCTAGACCGGTTTAAAAATATTCCACCAGGAAATTCTCCCAAAAATCTTATAATAACTTGGAATAGTGACATCATTATATTGGCGATGCAAATGTCAATATCAGAACAGGTATTTTTATTGCATACAATATTCAAAGTCTCACTGATTTTTTTATATTTTCGTACTATACTTTAGTCTATCTTAAAACCAATTTATCTATATTGATTAACCGTTTTCATACACAACACAATTTCCCAATAAGTAAATTAAAATATATTTCTCCTAAGGTAACGTTCTTGCTATAGAAGATAATCACGAAATCAATTTACATATAGTAATTAACCATTTATTCCAAACGAAATCATCTCATCAACCAAAAAAAAATACTTTTCTCGTAACAAAATAATTCCTGGGTAATTTTCTTACTCAAGAAGATACTCTTAAAAATAATTTTCCCACAATATACAGCGTTAATCGCACAATTTTCTCATCCAAAATCGAAAAAAATCCAAGTCAAAATACCAGGCTCCCATAAAAACAGAGGAGTAACACTAGGTACTGTCCATATTTCGTAAAATACTTTAGTCTATCTTAAAAACATTTTTTGCCCACCACAGCCAAAAAAATATTTTTTTCTCGTAAGAAATTAATAAGTAATTTCCATACTAAAGAAAATAATCTCAAAATATTTTTTCCTGCAATACCTATTCATTCCCCAGCCTCAATCACACAAAAAAAAATAAAGTTCAACATACCAGGCGCCCGCAACAACAGAGGAGGTAGATTTAATCCAAGGGTCACAACACTGGGTACTGGCCACTCACAATGAAACACGCGCGCCTCGCTCCCGCGGTACCGAGTCACTGAAGCTTCGCTTAAGCCTGGCCGTCATGTGGGTAGGAACAGAAGAACAAGTCGAGTTTGGTGTTCGGGTTTCAGTGTTTTGAAGGTCGTGAAAAGATAATTTGTACTGGAATCCAAATTTTATGAAATTTATAATTTTGTAGTAACCGCCACACGTTTTGGTTAAATGTGATTGTAATACAGACTGCCAATACGAGTGAAACTCTTTGTCAATTATTATTTTCGTACCGTTTATTATATTGGCAGTGGTATGACGGTATTTTTATCAAAGAGACGTACCTACGAGTTTGAGAACAAAATGGACTGTGTAGAAAACACAGTCGCGAGAGTCTTTGTAAAAAACATCATAATAATTGAATAAAAATGTACATATACTTTTATACAACATATTTTTATTTTACTCAGATGAAGAGAAAGGCTTTCCAGGATATTTATAAAACCAAACCTGGCAGTAAAGCAACAGCTATCGCATTTTTCTAAGTGACGTTCTTGTTAAAATTGATTTTACGTGGTTTTTAGGGTTCCGTACCTCAAAAGGTAAAAAAATTAAACCCTTATAAGATCACTCTCTTGTCCGTCTGTCTGTCCATGTGTCACCACCGTTTGTCTCAGAAACGGGTGGAACTAGCAAATAAAAAGATGGTTAAATTTAGATTTTCGCGAAAACTTGAAAGTACCAAAACTTACCTTAATTGTCAACATTTTTTATTTGACGGATTTTTTTAAAGAAACGTTTAGCAGTTGGGCTTCTATATGTGCCTGTAACATGGCCTCTCCGTAGGGCGGGGATTACAGGCTATATTTTTTCCGTAAACTGTTGCGATCTATTATTGTTACCCCCGTCTGTGAGGCAATTAATTAAATAAACTGTAACTCATTATAAGAGTAAACTTTACCCATTGTACTGTTTTACTAATAAATTTACTGTTGTAGTTATTGTTAATTAATTTCGTGTTAAATTAAATATTTTTGGGTAAACATGTTTAAATAGTTCATATTTAAAATTGTATTTTCAAGTGTCGGACATAATGATTAAATTAAATTGACAAAAAACGTTTATTCAAATAAGGCCAAGTACCAAAAGTGCTCTTCAGTTTTGGTAATTTAAAAGTTACAAAAGATAGTCTGTTCCAAAGCAAACGCTGAACTCAAACTGAGAGACATTCATTTTTAGGGTTCCGTACTCAAAGGGTAAAACGGGACCCAATAACTAAAACTCCGCTGTCCGTCCATCTGTCTGTCTGTCCGTCTGTCACCAGGCTCATGAACCGTGATAGTTAGACAGTTAATATTTCAGAGATGATGTATTTCTGTTGCCACTATAACAACAAATACTAAAAACACATAAAATAAATATCAAAATCAAAAGTCATTTATTCAAATTAGGCTGAGTGCCAGCACTTTTTGAACGTCAAAGTTCTACATAAAGACAGTCCCCCAAAACGCCCGCCCGTCACCACTTCCTAGTGTTTTAGCTGGGAAGAAGAAGTTGCCCAACAAACTCCTATATTCTAATACTCCCATGCAACAAACGTGATTTTTTGCCGTTTTTATAGATAATGGTACGGAACCCTTCGTGCGCGAGTCCGACTCGCACTTGGCCGGTTTTTACCATACAATGTGGAGACATCGATACGACAATAAATGAAAACACTGGCAATACTGGTTCACAGGAATATTTTAAAACTAAGTATAAATCCTGTCACCGAAATTACAAATAAACTTTCCAATTGCATAAACCGTCAAAACAAACATAAACTATAGTAGGCGCCAGATAATCGTGGAATATCGGTCATTGACCCACCTACATTTATTGACATTGTTAATTTGAAAAACGGAATTAATGACACAAAACTGTCCCGAATCATCATCTCTCGTGATCCTTAACATGGTCTAATAATGAAAAACGATTCATATTTAATTGTTCAGGTACCTACCTATGAGCAGTTATTAGGGAAAGGTCAATATACTTTATTCCTCATTTATCTGGCGCCTACTATAGTCAAGAATAGTGACTACTATTCTGACGAAATATTCTAAGCAGTCTGTTGCAGTTAGTGACATCAAATCCGTGATAAAAGACAACATATTCGTATGAACTAGTATTGCTAGTTTTTGATTTATTGTCGTATCGTCGTCTCCACCTTGTCTAAAACAGGGAACATGATGTAAAATTGACGTTGTATGTAAATCGGGCTGGCTTCCGCAACTCCACGACTAAGCGCGTATTTTGCGTGCAGGTGGGACAATAATTGTGTCATTCGATCCACCCCAGCTCCCCAAGGAAGGCCAGTAACGCCTTGGTGTTACTAACTATCTCACATAGGGTACCTGGGTTTCCGAAGTACTTAGCCCTGTAATCCGCGACTACCGGGAAGTTAAGAAGCAGGTGTGCTGCTGTCTCGTCCTCCTCCATGCAGGCTCTGCAGAGTGGGCTGTCAGTGACTCCTATAACATAGAGGTGTTTATTAAAAGACCCATGGCCAAAAAATTTACGTTTTGAAGTGCTGGGATCTCTATTATTTAATACTCAAGAATTACTTTTGGTTTTGAATTTAATACTCAAGAAGTTTAAAAAAGGCTATGAAATTACTAAAGTTAAATTTAAAGAATACGTAACTATTGGAAGTAGATGGTTTACCCGAACAAACCCCCGGCAGTTTTATCAAATGAATTCACTTATCAAACTCAATTCAAATTACCTTCAATTAATTCAGCCCCAAAAATTATAATTTAAAATTCATTGATCTTCCCACAAGACTGGCTTTTGAAATAATTCGATATTTAATAAGTTACTGGTTCTAGTGGTACCTATAAAAAGTTAATTTTGTTAATCGTTCATTACATTAACCAAGTGATTAAAGGTGACTTAAAGTTCACAAAATGTGAAACCTCGATATTTTTAATGGATCCCTTAATTATTATTAAGCAGTTTTCTTTTTATTAATATTCTGACCTGTATTTTGTTCCTCCTGTAAAAGCTGGCAAGGTCGTACAATGTACTTCTATACAAATATTCTTCTCATATGGTGTACACAATAAAGAGTATTCTATTCTTCTCAATGAATGTCATCTAAAAAATGCAAGCTTGACAAAACATTCACAATATTACAAAGTTGTTTTCAAAACATCGTTTTAATATATTTTGAATAAATGATAAATGATATAAATTTGGAAAGTAGGTTAAACATAACACTTTTACACGTCAATCTTTTTTGGTCATTTTTAAACTAGATGAGACCGGTGTTGCCTAGCTGACTACCCTGAGAAGAAACACCGAAACAAACTCAGAGGTCAAAGTCTCTTTTAAAGTCCATACAATCGTACGGGTCAAATCATATGAGAACCATGTAGGTTAATGTCTGAAGTGGTCTATTGAGGAAAGTACCATAATAATTTAATTATTAGTTGAGTATTCCTAAACTGCATTATATAGCTTACATAAAAAAAGAAAATATATATAACAGGGGATTATCCCGCTTGATTAGAAATAATAGTTTTTTTTTTTTTTTCACCAAGAAACATCCAAAAATAACGTTGAACATACTTACGTGTGTTTGCCAATCCTGAATTTATTATTTTAACACAGAAAATGATGTTTTCCATTCATCATCTGCCTAGCCTTTTTTCCCAACTATATTGGGGTCGGCTTCCAGTCAAACCGGATTCAGCTGAATACTAGTATTTTACGCGGAGCGGCTGCCTACCAGACCTCCACAACCCATTAACTGGGTAACACGATACTCCTTGGTAAGACTAGTGTCAGATTTACTGGCTTCTGACATTCCGTAACGTCTGCCAAAGTTCTACAAATGACAGCCGGAACCAACGGCTTAACCTGCTTTCCGAGGCACGGAGGAAACTCAGTAAGTTAAGATGGTCACCCATCCACATACCATCCTCGGCAAGCGTTGCTTAACCTTGATCGACCTGTGCGGCTGATATTCTTTAGCCACGAGCTCCTCAAATTATGTTTTCCATTAAAGACTAGAATTGGTGCATCGTATTGGGTATAAAATACTTTAAAGTTCAGAAAGTGTGTCAGCTCCAAGTTTATTATAATTAGCCATTGTCTGCGATGTAAGGAATTAGCTAGTTAGCTTAGTTTTAGACTAGCTCGTTAAGCTTAATATTCATTTAGTGGTTCTTCACATCTATTTTAAAAGTATAAAATTAAGCAAGCACACTCTCTTATCACCTTAAAATAAACCCATCACCTAAACCCAGCGGCTTTAGGCGATGAAAAGGTGAGTTTCCCATAGTTGATGAACCTAAAAAATTAAAAACAACGTAGCGAAGTCTATGTCCCCACAAAAATTAATGCAGTAATATCTATACCACTAGCAAGAACCTAAGAAAGAAAAGAAAGAAAAAGTATTTAATTCTCACAAAACGACATACCTACACACCTACATAATTTTACTTTTCTTAGTTGTATTAAAGACACGTTAAAAACTAAATAAGAAAAAAGTATGAGTAGGTATAAAGTAGATGTATGTCGCGGTTGTGGCAAAAGGGCTTCCACTCAGCATAATGCTGTGCCGTGGGGAACCCACAGCACGGCGCTGATTTTCACGGGTCACCTAGGAAATGACGTGAAACTAAGTCAAACATATCCTGCATCGCGGTATCAGAGTTTTCCGTGCGATTACAATACCCAAAATATGCAGTTTTCCATCAGACACAACACCCGTCGGAGGATCCTCCCTTTTCAATGGAGGTTTGAGGGACTTTACATCCTGTTCCGGATACCTCTATAAACCCATCAACCATGGGTTTTCAAGTTATCGATACTTATATTATAAATGCGGAAGAATCGTAACGTGAGCTATTGGTATAATTTTTGAAGTGAAAACTACTTAAGGCGCGTTGAGCACTTTTTGGGTGAACAAAAATCATGGAACTCGCGTCATCGTCACCGAACGCTTTAGCTTTTGCTATGTTTTCACTTCTATCCCCAAAGACTACCCCGCATGGTTATTTTTTATTAAAAACTATTTTTTACACAAAAACTACTTCGGTAATGAGCTTAGACATTTTTTACGACTAACCTAATCAATACCATCTAGAGAAATGTGGTTGGAACATAAATACAGAGATATTTTTTTTTTTAAAGTGCTATTCCAAATATCGCAGGTTTGGGGCTTTTTGAAACCGGCATAACCTAACTGCGTGTTTTCACCATTATATGGAGCTGTATCAATTTAAACAGGTATTTCGATATTTGGACCAACAGAAGGATATACGGCAACTCCATCTGTCGGCCGTTTGTTACATCTTCACGTTTTGACGGTTGAACGGATTTGGAGGAAACCGGACGAAAGGATAGACCATGTCCTGGACAAAGGATATACTTTATACAGCCAGGAATACTTTATACCAGCCAGGGATACGTTATACCAGCCAGGAATACTTTATACCAGCCAGGAATACTTTATACCAGCCAGGAATACTTTATACCAGCCAGGAATACTTTATACCAGCCAGGAATACTTTATACCAGCCAGGAATACTTTATACCAGCCAGGAATACTTTTCCTCGAGATAATTAACGACTTTCTCTTTTTTTGTTTTTTTTTTTTTTATTTGATATGGGTTTGCTCTTGACTGTAGTCTAGGTCATTATGTCATCATTACTATTATCATCATTCTCCCAGGCAATGTCGCCGGCAGTAACTATAGTCATAAAATAATCTCTTATCCGACTACGAAAATTTTTGTTGATTGATAGTAAAATACACTATCGATAAGTAAAGACTTTAATCTCTGAAAACAAGGCACTGAGAGAAGACATACAGTCTCATTTACGTCTCACTGCAGTGACTAAATAAACAAACAAACATACATTTAAAGTGGAAACTTAAACCGCAAACATTAACATTTTATTTATAAAGCCGTGAATAAAACCGGGAGGCAAACAAGTCCTCTCGAGACCGCGCAGTAAGAAGATCGTAACGTGAGGAAATAAAGTTTAGATGTCAGAGTTGGTCCATTTTATTTCAGGAAACACGGATCTGGAACTAAGTTGTGTATGTTTCATGTTCTTTTATTCATTTATTTTTTCTATTCATTATAATCCGAGACTACTACGTGCCTCGAAAAGCACGTTAAGCCGTTGGTTCCGGCGCCACTCGGTCACCGCTTTTCTCTACTTATCATCCGGTCGATTCTGTAAGCATGTCGAAGTGAAGGCTTGGGTGAAGTGATGACGAGGTGAGCTGTCAATCCATAAAATCAAGATGAAATGACAGCTCACTTCATGATCACGTGACATCTTGATTATATGTATTGACAGCTCACCTCGTGATCACTTCACCCAAGCCTTCACTTCGACATGTTTACAAAATCGACCGGCTGATGGTATGAGGTGGTGACTGAGTGGCGTCTTGCTAGGTAAATTGAGGCTCTAGACAGGTGTCATTCTGTCAGAAGTAGCATGGCGACGGTGATTGTCAAAACGTCAAAATTGTTTGTCAAAATCTGTAGAAATGTCACGTGATCAATCAATCCCTTGTATTTTATCATTTCGACAATCAAGTTTGCTAATCGCCTCTGCCCAGCTCCATTTAAGTTCTTGAATTTGTTTTCCGATATCAAATTAAATAAACACATTTTGACTTGATTTTAAGTAGCTTTTCATAAGGAGATGTCCAAATTTGATAATTTAACAATAAATCAGAGGATAGTGGGAATTAATTGACTACAAACTGTATTAGTTAATTTTTCAATGAATCCTAATCCGACATCAACCATGGCCATGTATAATGTAAAGTGGATTTTTAACATCAATTTCAGGGTATGACGGTAAGCTATGACTACATGATAGCATTCAAAACTACGATTGAATGTAAATTTGTTGCTCCCAGTAGTATTATTTTTGGTAGGAAAAGCCCAGTAACTGCTGAAACTCAAATATGCTAAGTATTAATAAGTTGAACACCTATTAATGACAACCGAAACCAACAGCTTAACGTACTTTCCGAAGCGCGGAGGAAGTGCGGTAAGATGGTCACCCATCCACATACCGACCTCGGCAAGCGTTGCTTAACCTTGACGATCGACCTGTGCGACTTTCGTTTGAAGACTTCAGACTTAAATAAACCAAATATATACTAACGTTTAAGTGTACAATATTACTTATATTCAAGCAAGCGTAATACAACACAACTGCTGCTCAATATAAAAATTCAGTGGCACTATAACTAGCCATAATTCTAGCAGTAACCTTATCCTCCCACAAAAGGTTTCAGTAAAAAACCTAACGAATGGAGGCCGATTGGCTCATTTATAAATTTTATTAGCACTTATCCTCAGTAATTTACTTTATTATCAGCGCCAGACTTAAGCCGAGCTTCGTTGGCAACAGGGTCGTAGATATTTTACATTTGGCTCTTGCATTTTGTATAATATTTTATGAAAAAATACTTTAGATTTTTAAATCTATTACTCTCTGCAATAACGTTTAATACCAACATAAAAAGATTAAAGAATAACTTTTATTTCACACAGAATCATCATCTGCATAGCCTTTTCCCAAATATATTGGGGTCGGCTTCCAGTCAAACCGGATTCAGCTGAATACTAGTATTTTACGCGGAGCGGCTGCCTACCAGACCTCCACAACCCATTAACTGGGTAACACGGTACTCCTTGGCAAGACTAGTGTCAGATCATCTGGCTTCTGACTATCCGTAACGACTGCCAAAGATCTACAAATGACAGCCGGGACCAACGGCTTAACATGCTTTCCGAGGCACGGAGGAGTCTCGGTATGTTAAGATGGTCACCCATCCACAGACCAACCTCGGCAAGCGTTGCTTATCCTTGAAGATTGACCTATGCGGCTGTTATTATTTAGCCACGAGCTCCTCACAGAATATATTGTTTAAATTCAAATTAACAAACACCATTAAAATAAATAAAAACAGCACAGACATAATCAATCATGTATATAAAAGTGCTGGCTCCTGTGTTATGGGAAATTAAGAGACGAAAAAAGGAAAAACATAGAAGTACCCAGAAGACAGAAGCTAGATTTTATTTTTTTATTTTTATAATCTTTATTTATTTAGAGGCTTTTACCTTACAAAGGTACGTCAGCCTCATCGTACCCTTTAAATAACTAATATCTACTTATAATATAATTACTGATTACACGTACCTACCTTTAATTCTACAAATGTTATTATTGCGTAAGCGAGGGAGTTAGTGATGCAGCAATCATTTCATAAACCAGTTTCGCTTCTCCCGAATTTGGTGTAGATAATATTCTAATAAAAGCCCCAACATCATAAAAAATTAAGTTTTAACTCCCGCATCACTATCTCCCTCTCTCTCCGGTTCTTTTCACATTCCACCAGCAAATGTTGGACGTCTTCGACTTTATTACACACTAGACAGTTAGGGGAATCGACTTTTTTCATTAGATATCCAAATTTCCTAGATGGAAAATGACCGGAACGCAATCTGTGAGCCATAACAACATATGACCTCTTTGTATGACTCTCAGCGAACCAAGGGATTCGAGGAGGCTCACTTTGCATAGTCTTGTACCATATGCCTTTTTCTTTAGACCTGCTGTCGAAATACTCTTTAAAACTATTGTAACATATGTTCTTGTAATAGCTAAGTATTTCTGTGTAGAATGGAGCAATGTCTATTTCCACTCCTTCCAAAATAGCTTTTTTTGCATAAATGTCAGCCTTCTCGTTTCCAAGTATACCAATATGAGAAGCTAGATATTTTAATAAACTGCAACCAGCAATTTATCATCACCATATTTTCAGTCGAAACACGTCAACCCCTGGACACCCAAACGTCGCTACAAGGACCTGCTATCACGTCTATCGGATTCCCGTGTCGACTAGTACTTGCGACTATTAAATCTCCATACAATATTGCAACAATCATTATTTTTTAAACTTTATTTGCCTGGGCGAACTTAACGCAACACGGCTTTCGATATCCCTACCAGTCAACTATTGGGGTAAAACGTGAAGTATACTTAACGTTTCCACTTCTATTCACACAAAATACAATATCACCGTAAACCTAAAGTCACTTAAACCTCCACGTGCCAAAAGAAAAGGAGCACAATATTAACAATAACAAACAGAGATTTGAAGATCGATACCACGATCCGACTTTAGACGCCCGAAGCCTACATGTAATCCCTTCTATTCTCTGTCGGGTGATGGTCGACTATGTCTGAAAAGGGAGTGATCGCTTCTGTGAATTCAATGAAAAGTAGATTCATATTTTTAGGAGTCGGGTGTTTAGATTTGACTTAGGTGTACTGAAATAACAACTTCCAATTTTACCTTTAGATGTTTTTTTGATATAGTAGGCACCAGATAAACTTGCAATATAGTACATTGACCTTTCCCTAATAACCCTTCGTTGATACTCGAACAACAAATCACGAACCGTTTTTCATTAATACAGAACGTAAAGGATCACGAGAGAAGTCGATTCAATTGACTGGCCTGTTGGTCGAGTGGTTAGTGACCCTGACTGCTAAACCGGAGGTCGTGGGTTCGATTCCTACCCAGGACAAATCTTTGTGTGATGAGCATGATCATTTGTTCTGTGTCTGGGTGTAATTTGTCTATAATATGTATGTATTTAGAAATATATAAGTATGTTTATCAGTTGTCTGGTTGCCATAGCACAGGCTCTGCCTAGTTTGGGATCGGATGACCGTGTGTGAGTTGTCCCAAGATATATATATATATATTATTCAGGACAGCTTTAGGTCTCTATTTCTGTTTTTTAAATTAAGAAAGTCAATAAATATATATAGGTCACTGACCGTTATTGAACATTTATCTGGCGCCTACCGTAGTTAAAAAATGTTTCCACTTTTTCGGTTTTTGAAGAAACTGGCATGCGCTAGAACCAAACATTCGAAGACATGTGCCATCCAACAGCACACACCAGGCCCGCATGGTGGATAACAGCCCGCTCCCTTTCTCAGAGAAGAGGCATGTGTGTGACTCATTGGAGACATTAAAGGCTGATTAACTAATTTTCGACACATTTACTCAAAAAATGCATTTACGAAGCCTGTATAAATTGTTCGAAGGTTAAAAATTATGCACCATACAATAGGTAATCTCGTCTAAGTACTTACGGTTTTATTTTATTTTTCATAAAAAAATATAAGAATTCCACGAACGAGTTTCACATTACTAGAATTAATAGTATGATCGAACCTCCTTGTTGTCTCACTTCAATACTAAAGAGAAAATAAGACGAAAGATGTAGTTCTAATTTTCGCAACGCGCACGTGGCGCCTTTTGCAAATTCGCGCTATTTTCATATAAGGAACGTCAAAGATTGTTGCGAGTTTCCGACTGATATCTAAAATCTAAGAGTTTGTTTCATTACCTTTAATTACTACTAATGTGTTTTCTCGCAAATGTGTTAAAAAACGTTGAATGGCTTACGTGCGGAAATTGGTTTTTAGACACTTACCGCTCTAGTATCATAAATAACTATTTTCAGGCTTTCTTTTGGATCTAGTACCAGAGCTATAATAATCGTTTAATTGTTGAAAATTTTATTTCAACCGCAGATTTATTAATTGTTTTCAGTATTTTTCTAGAGAGCTTGTTTTATTCAAAGAAATTCTTCAAATTTTATTAAGAAAAGTCGATATAAGCACAAAAAATCAACTAAAACCTACTTAATCCATCTCTTTTGCGAAGATTGATGACCAGCTCGGTTTCTGGCCATTTGCATTATCCTTCAAATATATTAACATTTTACATTCGTACGTGACCGTGTTCATTCGGGTTTTTCAAAAATATGTATAAATCATTTCTGGACATTCATGATTTATGAGCTGAAGGCTGGATCAGTTTACTAATGAAATGTTTAGAAAAAGAGATATATTATGTTTGGAGAGGTTTGTTTTTACGGGGATTTGATTTCGTCGGTTTTGAAGTCGATATTTCTTATGAAACAAGTTTTTATCTCTTTAAAGTATAGTGCCCAGAAGTGCCGAGTTGCCAAGATATTTGGAGACATCTGTATTTTACGTTATCTTCTATTTGTTATTTATCATCACGCTCATCTTGTATTTTACAAGCTAAGTAAAAAGTGTACAAAAGGTTGGTACAAATCGCGTGTACCTACGGAGTTTCGATATTATTAAGATTTTAAAAAAAGAGGAAGAGCGTGTCTGTGGACGATGCTAAACAGGGGAATAAATGGCGCTTCAAGATTTAGAAAACCGACTCCAAAACAAGACAAGACAAGGATAAAGAAGAAGAAACATCACTTTCAATAAAATAAAGTAGTAGTATATACAAGACGCATATCTATCATTTTTCACAACGGAATCATAATGTCATTCGCACGTAATAGTACGCCCTTAAGATCAATGGGGGTTTTCCTCCTATAAAAAAACCGGACAAGTGCGAGTTAGACTCGCGCACCGAGAATTCCGATCGAGTCTTGATTATTTTCGAGTAATAGGTACTCGAAAATAATCTTTTTTTTTATGGACGGGAAATCATCAAATGACTTCTTCCGCTCTGGGTGGAGCGGAAGGGCGTGTCAGACTCTTACTAACTAAAACCCATCCGTGTTCCTTCTAAAGCCCTTTGCGTTCCAGGGCCGCGGTGACTCTTTCGAACAAATTCCGCAACCCTGGCTGGCTCTGGCCCTAGCGGACCCCGTCTTCTATGCTGACATCTCTTTGAGGCGCGCGTAAAACACAACGCGCCATCGACCCGGGCCTGGTGGTGATCGGACAGCGAGCCACCCAACGCTCGCTGTCCGCAGGCCCGCGCTTACGGTGGCCGGGGATCGCCCTGCGACTCCCGACGCCCGGGGCGTCTTCTCCTGTAGCGGCGGTTGGGGCGAAGGCCTTGCCTTTCCCTCGCGCGGCCCGCAAAGTCAAAGTCAAAGTCAATTCATTTATTTCAACTAGACCATTAAAAGGCACTTTTGAACGTCAAATTTACAGTTTAAAATTAAAATATAAGTGACTCTAGTTGTCCATTCGCAAAAAGTAGATTCTTATGGAGAAGAACGGACAAGAAACTGCATAGTTACTCTTATCAAAAATCAGTTTTACAATATTTTGTATACATAGGTACATTGATCAATTGATTATATTATGTGAGTACAATGCATCCAACATTACACTAATATACAGCACACACTTATATACTATAGGTACAACAAAGCAATACCAGCAGAGATAAAATTAAGTTTGCTAGTAAGGGACATGGTACTCACATATTTACAATATAATTAAAAACAACGGATCAGTGTGTGACTTAAATTACATATTAAAAACCTGAAAGTACACCAGTAAATAAAACAAGTTTGACTTTTTCTACTATACCCTCGATTGTCCTATGGAGCAGGACCATCATGTTTCCAAGCAGTCTTATCTTTAATATAATCATCTAGTTTGTAATATACAAAGTGTGGTTTTAATGTAAGTTTTAAATTTTCTTTCATTTAGTTCTAATATGTCACAAGGTATTTTGTTGTAACATTTAACACAGTACCCCATGAAAGATGTTCGTACTTTGGCTAATCTATAAAATGTTTGATCTAAATTATATTTATTTCTAGTATTAAACCGCCTCCTCCTTCGCTAGCATTATTGCTTCGCAGAAGGACCTATACATTACCTACGGACACATCAATATATGTCACGGTCATTTCTTCAACCAAAACTATAAGTTTGTATTCGCATTTTTTTTTTGCATATTATAAAAAAAAACAAATTCCTTATTTTCGAACTTTTTCCTGTACTCATACTGTCATCTATCTTTTTGGCAAATTTCAGGACTGTGGGTCATCGGGAAGTACCCTATAGGTTTTGATTCCCTTGCGAGCGTCAAATAATGCGCGATAAACGGAGCTTAAACGGCCTTAAGTTTGGTTTTTTCACCGCTCCAGGAGGTAGCTGTTCTGAATATTTGGAGCTAATCTCAGCTTGATTCCTTTACGCGTTCCTGAGAAAAAAAAGTCTTGACGGACAGACAGACGGACAACAAAGCGATCCTATAAGGGTTCCGTTTTTGCCGACTGAGGCACGGAACCATAAAAAAACATGTTATTTCACTCTCTAGCTCATTTTCCTATTAGGATCAAACATTAGCAACACGGGTGTTCCATAATACATCAAAAGAAATCTGATTACCGAGACAACAAGCTTAACATATATATTCCTTCTTCCTTATTTACTTACTCCATATCCTAATAAATGGGGCTTCAAAACGTACGTAG
Source organism: Mamestra brassicae (assembly GCA_905163435.1). Lineage (NCBI taxonomy): Eukaryota > Metazoa > Arthropoda > Insecta > Lepidoptera > Noctuidae > Mamestra > Mamestra brassicae. The sequence continues at coordinate 1,415,534 of LR990999.1, read as the reverse complement.
CTACATTAAGATATATTGCTCTGATGGTATCAGAATATCCATGTATCTACATAATGTGATTTATGTTGTGTTGTTAATCATAATAAATACTCAGAGTACATAAGAGCCTACTCACACGGTGTATTTTATACGCGCCGACGACGCGCGTTTTATGAACGTGTGCTCATGGCGCTGTTAATGACCAAAAAGCATATTGCCGCATTTGTATCAATACAAACGCGACACAAATGCAAGCGGAAGGGCGTTCAAAGCTCCTCTGTACCGCGGTTGTTTGTCGGAGAAACAATACAGCCGTAACAGTACGTAATTAATCTTTTAACAGTTGTTAGACTCGCTGAATATTGTAAGACCATCCAATTTTCATTGTATAGACTCAATTAATTTAGCATTGTAATAAAATAGTTTCATGCATTAACGGCACACGTGTGAGTACTACTGTGTACCTTAAACTATTATTTTTCTTTGACTTGATTATTTGTTCCTTGAATTTTTACTTTTTTTTCACTTCCGACGCTTGATCGTGCAAGTCTTTCTATGTTTGTATAATTTTCACACGAATGATGTAACCATATCATTGTAAAAAACATTGACTTAAAAGAGTGTCCGTGGAGTTTCTTGCACGTTCTTCTCCGTAGAGATCTACGCTTTGGAACGTGTAATTAGCTTCATCTCTTTGGACAGACCGACCTTGACTATTCAAAAGTGCCTGTAATGGTTTAATTGGGTTTTGTGTTTCCTTTTTTTGAGTTTTTTGAGTTCAACATTTTTGTAGGTTTACTATCTGCGTCAGAATTTAGTTTTTAGTTTGGAGCGCGTTAGCGCGCGTCATCTGCGCGTCGTCGGTGCATTAGAAAAACGCCGTATGCAAAGGCCCTAATATTTGAGTTATGCGTTTTTGAGGATAGATCATAGACGAACATTGGACAAAGTAACATTATGGTGAGGCTGTTCTAAAGCCTTCCTAAGTCATGGAGCCTTTCGTTTATTAACATAATCTCACGCCTCTTCCTTTGGGCGTAGGCAGAAACTTTAGAATGCTACCTGATACGTTTCTTACTTGAATATTTCCTTGGTTTTATTTATTTATTATTTAATTCTTAAAACTTAATATACAAATAGTGGTACTGGTACTGGTGTGGCGGACTTAATGCATCAATGCATTCTCTACCAGTCAACCTTTGGGTTAAAAAGACTATACTGTGGTAGGTTAACAACAAAAAATTAAAATATAATTTTGTTTCGAAAAGAATACACACACATAATATAAACATACTAATAAAATACAAATGTATTATTCCTTTTATTTTTCTGATCCATTGACAATTTCTGTACAATGGACCAGAAAAATTGTTTATATATTGTTGAACCGAATTTAGAGGGTAAAACGGGTCTGAAATATCTTCAATGAACCAGTTCAGGCCGGAGGAGCTCGTGGCTAAATAATTACAGCCGCACGGGTCGATCTTCAAGGTTAAGCAACGCTTGCCGAGGTTGGTCTGTGGATGGGTGACCATATTTACATACCGAGACTCCTCCGTGCCTCGGAAAGCACGTTAAGCCGTTGGTCCCGGCTGTCATTTGTAGATCTTTGGCAGTCGTTACGGATAGCCAGAAGCCAGATAATCTGACGCCATTCTTGCCAAGGAGTACCGTGTTACCCAGTTAATGGGTTGTGGAGGTCTGGGAGGCAGCCGCTCCACGTAAAATACTGGTATTCAGCTGAATCCGGTTTGACTGGAAGCCGACCCCAATATAGTTGGGAAAAGGCTAGGCAGATGATGATGAACCAGTTCAGGCCTCTGCTGGACATATGCTTTTCCAAAGTTGCACCACAACACACCTTTTATTGCTGGCGTGCGGTTTATCCCAGCTATCTTTTAAAGGCAGTGGGTCCATCTAGCAATAAGCTATTATTGAAATGTAAACAGATAAGAACAGGACACAAACAAAACTATCAATTTAAACTTAATCTCTGACACACACCAGTTGCTTTTGTTAAAGACTGTTCAGCTGATGTAGCTTTCGAACATTTTACAACCCATACAGGGTGCTACGGAATTGTGTAGTCATGTTTTAAAAACTTCTGCCCGTGTCGGTGAAAAACTTTCTTCAAGGAAGTTATTGTCAATTCCCATAAAAAAAAACAGCCGCCCACGTCATCCTGGAACGCGAGGCCGTGGCTACCCAACGTGAACAAATCCTCGGAACGGTGAAGTCGATCCGCGAAGCCTGTCAAGCTCCCAGGAAACTTCTGCGCTTCTGGGCGGAGCTAGGCTGGCTAACTTAGCCAGGACATCTTCGCGCCATGGACCGAATGGGAGTCTAAGTGCGGAAAATGGAGTTCCTACTCTACTCCCATAAAAATTGGATTTACCTTACAAAGTTGCCATCAGCTGATCTAAAGTTGACGTACCTATATTTTTGTTTCGAGAATTGCCCATGACTTACTTGAAAAAAAGTTGTTCATCAACATGGTAGAAGCAATTTTTAAAGTAAGGCTCTATCTTTCCGTAAGAACCTGTATACGGATACCAAAGATTCATGTTAAAGAAAGTTCGAACCACGTTCCATTGATATTTATCTTTCTTTTAAATACGTTGGGACTTCGCTTTAATTCCCAAACCTGTTAGAAAGTTTGCCCCTACAGATAGATAGTTCCACTGGGAAGTAAGGGAAGGTTAAGGGGTGTCGGTTTCACAACGAAATCTGTTTGAAGTTTTGGTGAACAGCCTTCCTTACTATAATATAGCTACATTATTTAAGACTGGCCTGTTGGTCGAGCGGTTAGTGACCCTGACTCCGGAGGTCGTAGCTTCGATTCCCACCCAGGACAAATCTTTGTGTGATGAGCATGATCATTTGTTCTGTGTCTGGGTGTAATTTGTCTATAATATGTGTGTATTTAGAAATATATAAGTATGTTTATCAGTTGTCTGGTTGCCATAGCACAGGTTCTGCCTAGTTTGGCATCGGATGACCGTGTGTGAGTTGTCCCAGGATTTATAGGATATATATATTAGGAGTACCTAACGACCTTCATACAAACTGGCAACCTTCCTGGAAATGAGAGTGATTTTTCATTTTCTTTAGAAAACTTATAATTTGTCTTACTCTTTTTGAAAAATGTTTTTACTAACTTTTTAGAAAGTACCACGTTGTTAGGATCTCCAAACTGAAGTGGCAGTGGTGACATTGCTCGCTGAACAGATGGTCGATGGGGTGAAAAGTTCTGGAGTGGCGACCTCGTACCGAAAGACACAGCAAGGAAGCTCTTCCACAAAGTGGACCGATGACCGGGTGAGGGTCGCGGGTAACCGATGGATGCAAGACGCACAGGATCGGTTATTGTGGCGACACTTGGGGGAGGCCTGTGTCCAGCAGTGGACGTCTTTCGGCTGATATGATGATGATGATGATAAACTTTTATCTGGCACTAGCACAATCAATCATAGGGTACTGCATTACGGCTTGGGGAGGTGCTTGTAAAACCTACATGATACGCCTCGAGAGAGCCCAGCGTTCCCTGTTAAAAGTCATGACCTTCAAGACATACCGGTCCCCCACAAGACCCCTGTATGAATGTTGCCAAGTGCTTACAGTGAGACAACTATACCTGCTCAATGTTATATTGAAGCAGCACGAAAAGACACCGAAAAATCTCGCAACCAAACCAAAGAGAACTATCGGCAACGTATGTAGCACAGTCAAATGTAAGACCGCATCCGCTCGGCGACAAAGTCTCTATTTATCTTCCTATTTATATAATAAGACTAATATCATCCTCAACTTCAACCCACTTACAAAACATAAAACAAAGATGAAACTAAATTCTTGGCTTCAAACACTGGATTACCAACAGACGGAAAACTTAATTAAAGAAAATACTTGATAGACTAATTGTTAGGTCAGCAAACATATACCTATTCATAACCCAAGTTCAGCCACCACCGTGATTACTTACACCACATGCCAAACACATACACACTCACACTCACACTCAAACATACACGCACAAACACTCACACACACATAGACGCGCCACACTCACACACCACACAACATACACCACACAACATACACTACACACAACACACACCACTGAAGAGCATGCATGCATTATGCTTAGTTTTTGTATTTTTTTTTTAAATTTCTGATGCTAAATGATGTGAACCCTAGTACCAAAACCGGGTGAAGACACTGACTTCTGTAACACAGGTCTTACCTAGCACAGGAGTCAGGGTTTCTATTGGATTGTAAAACGTTTTTCTCTGTCAATAAAATATTTTATTATTATTATTTATTATTAAACTTTTTAAACCTAGATATCTTGCGTATGTTTATCAAGTCACATACACTACCATTTTCAAGAATAAGAGAAGATGGAGTAACCGCAAGTCCTTTACTTTGTAAAGGGACAGTTACTGGCTAATCACTAAATTCATTAACTATCTTTCACTAGGTGAACTTAAACATTGAATTAACTTTTACGATGAAATAAATTCATATGTTCAGTTCATTTTATGTTCGTATCTTCTTCTTCACTTCGCTCTTGACAGAACGTTTGTGGTCACATGAATTCTGCCGGTCTACTCTGTTAACAGCTCACCGTGTTAACTTAGGTGGAGTGAGCATGAAGTGAACTGTCATTGCATCTTGTTTGCATACTATTGTATAAATGCTAGTTCTTCTAACTCATGCAGACAGATGTGTTGCTGGGGAGTTAGTTGCGTCACTTCTTCTTCCCATCTAAAAAACTAGGGAGTGGTGACGGGCGGGCATTTTGGGCGACTGTCTTTATGTTGAACTTTGACGTTCAAAAAGTGCTGGCACTTAGCCTAATTTGAATGAATGACTTTTGTCTTTGACTTTATGTATTGACAGCTCATTTCACGTTCACTTCACCTAAGCTTTCACGGTGAGATGCTTGCAGAATCGCACTGCTGAACAATTGCTGGTGTCGTTGTAACTCATGTGAGATGAGTTACAACGACACCAGCAATTGCACACCAGATCTCTCTCCATTTAGTTCTATTACATGATAGTCTGACGCATTCGCCATGTTCGTAAAAGTTGTCAAAATTAAGGGAACAGTCGGTTTTTCATCATTTGTGATGGTCGAGCGCAGAATCCTTAAGAAAACTGCCAAAGATATACACAAGTTTGATAAATGTGTTCCTAAGGGGGTGTGAAGGTGCACGGAGAAGGGTTTTTAGGAACTTTTGCCCCAAACTCGGTCAGTAGGGATCAAAGTTTGTTCGCGAACAAAGTCAAGGGCAACTTCTAACTTATTCATATTTATTTTTGAAGCTGTTTTATTTCTTGCCTTTTCTAAACAGTGTTGGAATTGGCTTCCCAGTTAACTGATGTCAGATTTCTAGGCTTCTGACTACCCATAACGAATGTCAAAGACATACAAATGACTGCCAGGACCAACAGCGTAACGTGCTTTATGAAGCACGGAGGGATCTCGGCATGTTAATATGGTCAGGTCACTTTGACTTTCGACCCGTGGGTAGTGTTATTTTTTACCCGACTGCGCCAGATGGAGGGGTATGTTTTATGAGTGTATGTAGTATGAATGTATATTTCTTTGTCAAGTCTAAGCGGCTTGAAGAATTTTAACCCGAGAGGTGTCGTTAGATTTGTCTTGATTGTGAGAGTGACACTGGATATATCAAAATTAGAATGGTCGATTTTAGGTGCCATTTTATGTCTTCAAAACATTTGTTTTCCTCAAAACCTATCGAGTGGGGTATCAAAATAACGGGCTCGAGGAGACGGTTCCAAAAATTTAATTCACTTAAATGTAGGAAACAAAAAAAAATACTGCCAAAAAACCAATCGCTAAAAACGACAAAAAAAAACCAAACAAGTCGATTTTCAAGAAGTCTAATGCAATTTATGATGCAGACCTGATGCTACTAACTGTATATCATACCAACTTGAAGACAGTAAAATGACTTTCTAAACTTCATTAATGCTAAAAATCTAAGAATAGGAATGACCTTTCTCACAAAGCACGAAGTGACGTGTTGATGCCAAACTATCTCTTTAATTGGGTCAAAGCCGATAAGATTAGTGTTCGTAGAAATTGTGGACTACAGATAAAAGATGTCTCCAAGGTGTCAAGGCTCCTTCTGCGAAACAGTAATGCTAGCGAAGGAGGAGGCGAGCCGCGCGAGGTAAAGGCAAGGCCTTCGCCCAAATCGCCGCTACAGGAGAAGACGCCCCGGGCATCGGGAGTCGCAGGGCGATCCCCGGCCACCGTAGGCGCGGGCCTGTGGACGGCGAGCGTTGGGTGGCTCGCTGTCCGATCACCACCAGGCCCGGGTCAATGGTGCGTTGTGTTTCACACGCGCCTCAAAGAGATGTCAGCATAGAAGACGGGGCCCGCTAGGGCCAGAGCCTGCCAGGGTTGCGGAGTTTGTTCGAAAGAGTCACCGTGGCCCTGGAACGCAAAAGGCTTTAGCAGGAACACGGATGGGTTTCAGTCAGTAAGAGTCTGACACGCCCTGCCGCTCCACCCAGAGCGGAAGAAGTCATTTGATGATTTCACATCCTTTAAAAAAAAAGTGTCAAGGCTTTACATTTATTGATTCGATATCTATTACTAGAAAAAGTTAATAAACTTGATCTTAGCTTCAACAGGAAGATAGTCTAAGATAATCATCTGTTTTTCATTTGAGGCAAAGCAGTGACGGATTCTTGTCGTCGCTTAGCGAACCATATCATTCAAGTCAAAAATTGGCGGGTTTAACTTCATAATGTCATCTATTCAGTTTTTTCACGCTACCATAAAGTTACTCAAAACTACTAGAGCTGTGAAGTTTGCTAAAGGCGCAATTGCTTTATTTTATTTATTTAGGGACAATAAACAGCTACAATATAAAATTTTAACATAACAAAAATTATAAGGTATAGAAGATAACAATATTGTAGTCCACTACATTTTCCGCATATTAAAAAAACAAATATTTGGCCACCAAAAAGCATTATTAAACATACAAAACATTTTAAAATTATTACATTATTCACAATAAATAAATAACATAGTAACGAAACAAAAAAAAAACATGAAAATTATACAAAATAGGATTACATTTATTACACATTAATTTCATAGCATTATTATTAGATGAAAGTTTCATAACATTCCATTTAAATTTTGATTTGGAGCGTACAAAAATGTCAATATCAATAAAAATAAATATTATATGAGTCTTCCATTTGGTGAATAGGACAGCGCAATCCAGTTAGTTCGACAGCTATTTGAGCAAATAGGGTACCAGCACGGACACTACGTTTGTTATCGGTTATTACTGTGCTAATTGTGGTAGGTACCTGCTTGTGTGAGGTTATGCTCATGAATGGATTTGGGGAAGTCTTTTGTCCGGAGATCACTAAGGCTTAAGTTGAAAACCTACCGGTTGGTAACCCACAGTTCCTCGCGCCATCATAAGCTGGGGCCCGGAATAAAGTGTGGTAGCTAACCATTTGAATTTCAAATAATTGTTTCATCATCATCATAGGCGTGGCTACCCATTTGAATTTCGAATAATTGTTTCATCATTATCATTGGCGTAGCTACCCATTTGAATTTCGAATAATTGTTTCATCATTATCATTGGCGTAGCTACCCATTTGAATTTCGAATAATTGTTTCATCATTATCATTGGCGTAGCTACCCATTTGAATTTCAAATAATTGTTTCATCATCATCATAGGCATAGCTACCCATTTGAATTTCGAATAATTGTATCATCATCATCACTAGCGAATCTGAAAGTCACGTCGCGTCTTTTGTATGTGCAATCACTATAGTAATATTCACTTTTTATTAATATGCAATATCAAAGCACAACGGTCGCATGTTCCATTAACACCTACAACAAAAACCAGCTGTTACAAATTCGAAACTTTTTCTTTTAAAACACGATCTTCTTCCCAGATGTTCGAGCCATTTTATCTAAATTCACCGGCGCGATACACGATAAAGGCGCCATAGACAATAGGGTCAGGCCACTATCGGCCATTGTGTGGGAAATCTGGCCATTGTGTGCATTGCGAGCTATGTTTTAATTAGGCTGGTAATTATTTTGTTAGTTGCTTGCATGCAGAACATAGTGCCCGTTAGTAAGCACTTAGGGAAGTGTTAGACTTTGTTGGAAATTGAATTAGTTGCTCTTTTTTTTGTTATTTTAAAACATAGAAAGATAGATGGAAAACCCTTTGTTATGTACCTTTACCATAGGAAACATTACATAGGTATGGTGATGAAATGGTCGGCCTTATCGATAAAATACTTCATTCATCATCATCATACCAGCCGAAAGACGTCCACTGCTGGACATAGGCCTTCCCCAAGGGGGGAGGGATGGTTTGCCATAATCACCACGCTTGGCAGGCGGGTTGGTGATCGCAGTGTAGCTGTTACAATGCACAGAGCATGCTGCTGCCCATTCTCTGGTGAGTCCCTGAGTCGCCTCTTACGACACCCACGGGAAGTATCGGGATGGTGCTATTCTTTTACATCCGACACCACACAGAAATACCTCGTTACAATTACATAATGAATAGTGAATATTTCTATAAAAAAGTGTTCTGACATGCATACTTTGAACCACAAGGATGGAAAAACATTTTCTATATTACTATCAAAGAATATGTTGACAAAAATGTCGCAAACGTTTGTAGCAAGATGTTCGCATGCATGAATAAACACCTCGAATACAAATGTATTCACAAACCTTCACAGGCAGCTTGCAATGCAGAAATAGCCAAATAATATCTTCAATACATTCACAGACGATAGAAAATTCCAAGAAAAGAGCTAACGCATTGGGATTTCATTTGAAACGAGACTGGAAATGTATGTTAAGGCTTAGTATTCAATTTTTTGTAATTTGTGACAGAGTAGAACTACCAACTTTTTTTATTTATTTTTTATTTGAGATGTGTTTGCTCTTGGCTCTAGTTTAGGTCATAAATGACAGAGACCCATGCTATTTTCTTAACAAAAGTATCCTTGAGTTTTCATTATGTCATACTAACTGCGCCCCGCGGTTTATCAGTATATATGTAAACCTATGTGTTAATCTAGGGTGTCCCCTTCTTGCATACCAAATTTTGTCAAAACTGGTTCAGCCGTTTGCGCGTGAAGAAGTAACAAACATACACACACACTCACAATCTTTCGCCTTTATAATATTAGTGTGATTAAACCTATTTTAAGTATATCTAGCGAGACTACAATGTAAATTATACACACAAACCTCTCTCATTATCACTCCTTCTATTAATGAAAACCGTATTGAAATCCGTTGCGAGGTTAAGAAGGAGTTAGGAGTTTTTAACACTAACTCTTTGGTGGCCGCGGTGCGAGACTGGGCCAACAGCCTTCTTCATCAAAGCTGGCAGTCCTACCATATGTCGATAACATGATTCGCGGCGCCTAAGTTTGCATTTGTCATGTTATTTTAATTTATTTTATATTGTATTGTACCATTTTTGTTTTATTTTTTATTCTTATTAATGTGTACTATTTCGATGTTAATCTGTATATAATAAACAATTTCATTTCATTTTAAGTCAAGAGTGAATAGATTACTTCCAGGCAAGCGTGCTCCATCTTCGACCACAATCATCGCATACCATCAAACGCGTGCCTATCAATAGTACAAAAAAATGCGACTGTTGAAATTATACAGATAAAGAAGAGATAGGTGTATGTAGATGAGGCAAAACTGTTTGTTTGTAAAAGAAAAAATTGATCACTTGTAGAAAGTAACACCACCGCTGGGTGTCACTTTGTATTCCGCAAAATGTACGGTTCCTGAAAAAAAGACATGGGAGCGAACTGAGCGAAGCCACGAGGAATAAAAACTATATGAAATGAGATGGGCCTATCTGACGGCGTATACAAAAAAATACAACCGGTTTCCAAATGACTACAAAGTACAAAATAACTTTAATTTTGGAAGTTGGTGTCAAAAAACGAAGAAACTACATCAGAAAACCGTTTTCTATTTTTCACTTTTTTGTGCTACCACCCAAAAATTCCAACCGTCCATATCTATTTAACTGTCTGTCTCCGAAGTCACGGTCCGAGAGCTGATAGACATTTTTGGGTGGGTGTTTGAGGCAAGCTGAAAACTTGTCCTATATCTCTCCTATAATACCCTAACATAGAACTGCAAACTACTGGGTACTCCCCAGCCAGCGCGGCTAAATAAACCCTTATATTTTCAAAGATTTTTTTCAAAAAAATTTTTGATACAATCTAATTTTTTTTTATGTTACTATAATTAATAATGTCCTGTAAAAATTAGCAAATAAACATCCGAATTGATAACCTCCCCCTTTTTGAAGTCGGTTAAATACAGCAGGGAAATGGAGCTATATGTACAAGACGCATAACACTGTCCCTTTTCACAATGGAATCATGATGGTATTATACTGCAATCCAAGTTAAAACCTTCATCATATTCCTAGATTCCTGAAAAAAATCAAAGTCACATTTGGAACACCAGCAGACTTTCCTTAAATGTCTAGACTTGTTGGGATTAAGTGTAACCTCGGGAGGTCTGGCGCTAGACTAGGATTCAGCCCGAGACATGCCGAGCTCCATCCTTCACTGTCATGGTACTTGAGGTGATTGCGGTCCAAGGTGTAAGCTGACGCGATTTTCGTTTGTTATTCTTCGACCCAAGTAATTTTAAGGAGACTATTAAGTTTTTATAATACAATACAGAATTGGACATTAAATGAAGGGCTATGAGAGGCCGAATAAGACCAAAGTTTTTAATACATCAACTAGCATTTGAGTTATGAATATAAATGTGGATGGATGGAGAGGGAGAGGGAGGCCAAAGAAAAGATGGATGGATTTTTATAGGAGTGATATGAAATAAAAGGGAGTTAGTGATGGCTGACAGGACATAATGAAAGAAAATAACGTATTGCTCCGACCCCGAGTAACATGGGATAGGGGCAGGAAGATTATGAACTAGAATTTGTCGTTTTTGAAGTAAACATCTTTAGACTGTCTTAGCCATAAATGAAAGCCTGTTTTTATATGCAACGTATAACTACTCAATAATTATGTTTCCATTCATGTAATCATTCTATATATTGCACTACGCAAGTTTGTTTTTTTTTATTCTACGGGAAAACAAACAATTACACATTAAAAATAACAAAAAATATAGAATACAGAAATTAAATTAATGTGAAATCAACCACGTTCTCCACAGATAACAATGAGACAATTTGGTAAATTTAAGACTAAAAATTTTTGTAAACGAAAAAAAGGTAAATTATTCGTAAAATATCAACAAAACAAAAATGTTAATATAAAGCTGTATCTCATGTATCATGTATCGTGAAAGAATTCACATTTAATGTGTAAGTACTAGCTACATGAGTTTGAAAGTGTTGATTATATCTCACGAGTAACAATTAATCATTAGCTCGTTATTTTCTCGCTCGTAAATCATTTTCATATCAGTTGCTAAGATATTCATTATTGATTAAATTGCTGGAAAACTGCCTATGTGATTGTAGCGTTTAGAATTTTATATAATCGAAGTGTTGTTCCAAAATGAGAGTGCATCATCATTTGACTTATTTATCGTATGTATATTTTTATATTTGAATTGTTCAATTTCATATTTACGCATAATCGGTTGTATTTTTTCGTAAAAAAGTTTTTAAATACTATAATAATAATAATCACAGACAGCACTACACATCACTCGCAAGTCACGCCTCACTGAATTTGCACCATCCAGAACAAACTACATTTTGCGAGACAAAGATAAAAGAATAACTTCAATAGCCAGTTACTTTTGTATATTTCAATTTGATTTTTTTTTTTATAAATCGTACTATACTAGTAACATTCACATGGATTTTTTTATGGTACTCAAATACCCTATTGTCACTTAGATTTATGATTGTTCAGAACCCACCCGCTCTTCGCCTATCCCTTGGACCTCCGTCCATCAAAGTCGCCGCACATTAGTAATGTGCCTGATTGCGTCGAGGTTCCTGTCCGCTCTCAGTTGTACTCGACAGACCAACTGAATACATTTGATGGACCGTTAGAAAATTTGTCTCATGCTTGTTCGTGGTGATCATTTGTTTATGCAACGTTGAATATGTCTCATAATTCTTATGTAGCAACACAACTGTCGAAATCACACGATAGAAAGATTTGATGGACCGCCTGCACATTGTGTTTTACGCTTGTTCCTGGAAATCGATTGTGATTTTCATTAATGGATGTGACGGTGAAAATGTGTGATTTTTTGTGTACCTATTAGTGTAGTTACACATCAGCCGAAAGTTCGGAGTTTCTATAATATGCTAGCGGGGTTTCATCATCCTTAAAAGTCATATCAAGCTAAAACTACGGATGCTTTATTGTCATAGAGAATATGAGAGGCTCTTGTTATCTTTTATTATTTTGATGATATTCTATTTTTAAATCTGCATCAAACTACTTAAAATGAACAAAAATTAAGTAGTTATTTCGGATGTTCCATTTTTAATATCGTTGAATTTAAAGTACTTAGAGTGAATGAGCATTAGTTTTAATCTGTGGCATTGGTGATTATTCTCCCGCCATGAAATGTTCAAACTGGTTTTTCGTTAATAATTTTATTAAACTGAGTATTATGAAAAATATAACGAAGATTGGAAAGTATACTGCACTTTATTTAACTTCCTAGATCCTGAAGTTTTTACTCTAGACAAGCGTCATTCAGTCAGCGGTGGCGTGGCGAAGGCGATTGTCAAACCTCAAAAATATACAAGATTGACAAGAGCTGTCAAAATGTAACGTTACAAATCTATACATTAGTATACATTAGTGCGTTACATTTTCATCCAAACTTTCGCATTTATAATATTAATTATAAATGCGAAAGTTTGGATGGATGGATGCATGTTTGTTACACAATCACGTTAGAACGGCTGAACGGATCTTGATTAAATTTGGCACAGAGTTAGATTATAGTTTAGAGTAACACATAGCAGTTTTTATCCCGGGAGTATGTTTTCTTGGAATTATTTTCGTCATTCACGTAGGTGGAGCCGCGGCAGCTAGTCCCTTATATTTTAACATTTCGACAATCGGCATAGCGATGCGCTAACAAAATGGCACTTTGTTCTATAGTCTCTGGTCACGTAATTTCAGGTGAGTCGCTAGGTTTATGCAGGTTTTTCATTTTGATTACTTTTCAATATCAACTAAATACTTGTCCCGGTTTCTGAATTGTGTGTCCCGGTTTCTGAGTTATGGCGAGATCTTTAATGCCAAAGTTTGACAGGTTGTGAGGTTAAAGTAAAGTTTGACAAATACTCATTTCTAGGGTTCCGCACCCAAAGGGTAACCAACGGAACCCTTTTACTAAGCCTCCGCTATCCGTCCATCCGTTCGTCCGACCGACCGTCTGTCTGTCAGCGGGCTGTATCTCAAGAACCGTAATAGGTAGACAGCTTTAATTTTCGTATAGTGTGCATTTCTATGAGCGCTATAATAGTAATAAATTAAATTAAATTAACAACTAAAGGGATCGAAAAAACACGTTTTTCGTATGGGAGCCCCATACGAAAAACGTGTTTTTTCGATTGATGGTACGGAACTCTTCGTGTGAGAGTAGTTTATTATTTGTTTGTCACGTTCACAGTGTTGGTCGAAAGGAAATTACTACTTGTTTTAAAAGTCAATTAAACATTATAATCCGCAATGTATTAAAGTTAGATAATTCACTAGTAAAATCTTAAAATGCTTAATGAATCACAATAACAAAATCAAAATGTTGTCACAAAACAGCATCGAATAAAATAAAGAAACTAGAATGAATTGACATTTACGTGGATTTGAATTTCTTTAAAATATCAAGTTTCGATTGACGAGAGCGGTTGTCGGAATGCCAAAATATGATGTGTTGATCACGTGACATGTCGACAGCGTCTGTCCCATAACCGGCAAAATATTGTAACGCAATATTTTCATATCATAGACTCTATTTATTTAGCACTGTATTATTTTATGCATTAATGGCACATGTGTGTGTACTGTGTACAGTGTAGGTAACTTTAACTTAAATTATAACTATCACTTTTGGGTGTCTCGACTTGAATGTACCGTGTGCGATTGGGAGTGTCATGCTCACTCAAAAGTCTGGCTGATGGTGGTGCATGCGTTGGATCGTTTGGCTCCCTTAAAAATGGTTGAGCCGAATGGTGCCAGCGCATGCGTCATGTTCGTGAATGGGCGCTGTCAGCTTGGACTGGTCATTTCTCGGCGGGCACGGTTTATTTTAATTGTTTCTTTAAATTGTTCTTTTTACTCCGAACGTTTTTATCCTGCACGTCTTTTATATTCTCACATATATGTATAATTTCAACAAGAATAATGTAACCATAACTTTGTAAAAAATATTATTTTTAAAAGAGTGTCCGTGGAGTTTCTTGCACGTTCTTCTCCATAGAGATCTACGCTTTGGAACGTGCGAAGAGCTTCATCTTTGTGACCGACCGATCTTGACAATACAAAAGTGCCTGTAAATGGTCTAATTGAAATAAATGCTTTGAATCTTTTATAAATTTATACGTTTTGACAATCGCCTTCGCCACGTTACCGCTTACAGAATGTCACTTGTCTAGAGCTCAAGGTCTATGTTAGTTCAATAGTTCGTATTCATAAACACGTCAATTTATTAGCATATAACCAGTATTAGCTGCTAGTAGTTTCCTAGGTATTTAGAAATGTCATATTTATTATTTTTTATTTATTGTCAGGCAGTTAAAATTATTAAGAGCATCTCTCATCGGTTAGACATTGTTTCCTGCTCATTGGTGGAATTCCAGAGAGTGACAGTTAGTGTATTGTCCTCTATGTAACTTTTCTGCGAGGTTTCCGTTGGCGCGGGATTTCTTATATCTTGTTAGAAATAAGAAATCCCGCGCTAATGGCTATTTGTTTTAAGCTTATCTAGATTCCTTCCATATGGCTCCGCATCACTGTGTTCACGTCTTTTAATAAATGGGAAGTGGAAATATTATCACGTTGTCCTAAGTTCCACCCAAACATTTGTGTAAGATACTGAATATTATACTGAGATCACAAGTCATGATCTAGATTTGTACAGAATGTTTGGAAGCAAAAGCCCAACAAAAAAAACATTTCACTCGAATTGATTTGGTTTATGAGCGGTACCGCACTGCATCCGAATCCGTGAAAAATGTACCGAAGTAGCCATAGAACCATTTATATGGTCATTTACGCACTAGATCCAACTTCCGTCATCCAAAATTCTCTTCGTCATCCCTGAGTCTCCAATTCGGAAGAAATATTTACGGATCGAAGTAGCAGTAGTACTGTTTGTATGAATGCTTTCGCAATATCTCGGATTCAAATCAGACATACTTTAAGATATTCCCTGAATAGCTTAGATTTAGATGAGTAGCAGAGCTCGGGTTAATGCGTAAGCAATATCCGAATTTAGTCCGAGATTTTTAGACTCTAGAATCGTATTTTTATGAATTCGAATCGGATGCAGTGCAAAAAGCAATATCCGAATTCGGTTCGAGATTTTTATATTCGCATTTTCACGGATTCGGATCGGATGCGTCATGCAGTGCGTAACCGCTCTAGGAATGATATTATCCCGATGTTTTAGCTAAAATAATCATCCATAAGTAGAATATAGATGCCGATTATTGTAATGAAGATAGGTAGGCCCCTGGCCTACAAAAGTCTCGACGACGCACTGTTTGCGAAGAAATTAAATAGCTTAAATTCAGTTGTCATCAGTTCTTTCCCTCGTAAGTCTTTTATTCAAAGAAAAGAAAGATGAAGAGGAAAAAGAAAGAAAAAGAGTTTATTACTGACGCATGCCAAAAAAAAATACTAATAACTTCGTTTACTTTTCAATGTTTCCTAAATATACAAAAACCAGAGCAACACCTCGATACCACAAAGATATTCACAACATCATGCCTAGGTATGTACAGTTGTTTTATAACGACCACAAATGATAGTGGAGGCCACCGAGAGTCCATTAAAGACGTATCATCCTGGATCTGAGCTTGCGTGCCACTGACAATGCTAGGTGCTAGGACAGGATGTATACACGAAGCAGAAGGTTCACGACTAACCATAACGCGAATAATGTTGCCATTGCTAGGACACAGACCTCATCGCTGTGAAATAGAGAGTGGGCCATAATCTACAACGTGGGCCCAGTGCAGGTTGCAGTTCTCCGATTTTCTTTTGTTCTAGTACTTGCCTGTTTTCTTACGATACTTTCTTTATCAAATCAGTCATGCATTTGTTTCAACGCCGTCAAAACCTAAAAGCTACTAAGGCTAAGTTCTTAGGAATTTTAATTGACAACCAACCTTCATGGAAACCTCATGTTGAAGAACTATTAAAGAAACTACATACGCATACAACCCTAATCTCTTCAAAATTAGAGTGAACAGGCTTCTTCTGGGTAAGCTCGCTCCATCGTGGAGGTCGTGGGTTCCGCATATGCTCTTTTTCAACTCTCAAAGAAAGTTAAAAGTCAGGCTCTTTTATCAGCGTACCAAAAATATGATTTCATTAAAATTTAAAAGAGCGCTAAACGAATTTTTAATTATGAAAAATTCTTTCACGTTTGACGATATTCTTAATGATTCACTAACTGATTGACGTACTTTTATTCTGATTGACAAATTATTGTGATCTGCTCATTGTCTAATTTTATTTAATTATTTTTTATTGATTTTATCAAGCTGACATTTTTTTTTTAATTTGTTCCGATCCGATTCCGATAGACCGTTGTGGAGAACACTTGGGGAGGCTTATGCCAAAGAGCAAGACAATTACGGAACCGGTGTGTGATACAATTACTGATATATTATTATAGTACACAAATAGTTATAAGATGAAATGTAGCATAAAAGATTGTTAATAAAGGATGTTATTATTAGTCTCTGTTTATTATATTATTGTAATTCTAATGATCTGCCACTTATATACTTATGTACTATACCCATGTTTGCAAAGAAATAAATTAATGATTTGATTTGATTTAACTTATAGCATAAAATATACAACGTAATGTGCCTGGCTGGGTTGAACCTACGATCGATCACGTTAGTCGGTGCTGGGAACATAACTCTTCTTCTTCTTCATGTCGCTAGCTCGACAGTAACTTAGATTTAAACTTCGAACTTGACAGTTCCACGGCATCGCTGGTGACAGTGCATAGGTCTTTTGGCTGTATGTGTTGAGAAACAGAGGGCAGGATATGAGGTGGAGCAAGGTTTTTCTCGACTCTACATCCAATACGTGCAAAAATAAAACAATTCTCATCATGTTTTCATTGGCCTATCTTCATAGGTAC
This sequence comes from Mamestra brassicae, assembly GCA_905163435.1. Lineage (NCBI taxonomy): Eukaryota > Metazoa > Arthropoda > Insecta > Lepidoptera > Noctuidae > Mamestra > Mamestra brassicae. The sequence goes on along the minus strand of LR990999.1, from coordinate 1,398,131 downwards.
AAGCTCAAACTTCGTTTTCTGCTAATATTTTCGGATATGCAATTAAAAGAAGATATATTTTAATATGGAGCGATATACATAGCTAAGATGTAATATTTCTAAAACGCTCAAACTTTAAACGAGTCGTTTGACGCAATTATGTTCTATTCTATTTTTAAAATATGGCAATCAAAGCCGATGACGACTATTCTGCCAATGTCTCAAGTAAAGTTGGAGAAGCAAGTGTACAATATTTTAATGCGAAATTATGTTGTTTTCCTTTTAATCATTTGAAATTTCGCCTATCATTTATAAATTTTGAAACCTAATCAGGTATTAGGGTACGTTTGAGAAAGGACTCTAAGGGTGCTTTTCCACCAGAAATATGCGAGGGAGGATGCGTAGCAAGGGATGTGTTTGTTAAGAACCTATAGAATTGCTTCATTTACCTAGCCTGTAGCGATTCTATTTTCTACTTTTTGCTCAGAATGGTCTTAATAGGATACAATGTTTTTATTTGCCTAGTATATTGGGGTTTCATCGATCGTTCATAGATATGTGACAGTCGTTACGGGTAGTTGGAATCCCAACATTATGACAGCTAGTCTTGTCAAGGGCGTGGAGGTCACATAGCCAGTGGCTTTATGTAATAAACTGGTTCTTTGACAACTCAGCTGCATTCGGTTAGAGTGGAAGTCAAAAACAGCCGGTCGATTCTGTAAACATGTCGAAGTGAAGGCTTGGGTGAAGTGATCACGAGGTGAGCTGTCAATCTATATAATCAAGATGTCACGTGATTACGAAGAGAGCTGTCATGCCATCTTGATTATATGGATTGACAGCTCACCTCGTGATCACTTCACCCAAGCCACTTCGACATGTTTACAGAATCGACCGGCAGAGGCCCTACTATATTGTGCTAATGACATCATGAATCCGTTGCGAAAAAAAAATGCACTATGCGCCTTGAATAGCTTCGCCTCCCTGCGACACCGGAATCTTGTTGGATTTTAAGACATCATTGTAAGGCCACAGACTAGTTATACCTTTAACTTCAAAATTAACCTTCTGATATTTATATTTTGTTTTGGCATATCCTAGATAAGGTTCTGAAAAATACGGAGACCATTAGTTACATGATATAATCGGTGGGTCATCTCCTATCTGCGTTATTTAGGACTTGCAATGGACTGTATCGTGTTATTTTGTGAGATGGCTTTAGTTAACAGGCTGTTTAAATCAATTGGCGTTTAGATTGTGTCTGATAGGTTTTATGATGACTGGTATTATTTTTTGCCGGTTTGTGTTATGTTCTGTATTTAGTACTTGATGTATTTTGGCTGATATAGTTAGAATAAACTTTAATAAAATGATTCTCGTACTTGAACAGCGTTCAATTCATCTTAGTGGCAATGAATGTTAAAAACTTGTCGAATAGAAATAACAAGAGTTTTTGAAAATTTGCGACTGCGTTATACAAAAGCAAACGGACGAAAATTTTGGAAAAGAGGTACCTACTGTAAATGATAAATATAATTAATAATGCAGTCATCAATATAATTTATTAAAGAAACAAAGCGAAAACCCCCAAAAAGGTGATTAAAAAGATATAATTAAAAAGTGCATCTAGAAATATTAAGCTTGTCCTATCCATTTTTTTAGTAACTTCAGAATTTCTTTTCTAGCTTCCTTTACACTGTCGGAATCATTTAAGTGTGGATAAAAATCATGGCAGTGTGCCGAGCCGTTGATGAAGATAGCAGGGGCATCTGCCGAGAGATCGTGCACTATCCCGAGCCTGTGCCATGGATCCATGTCTCCATTAACAAACAGTACATTTGTCACATTAGGAGTGAGTCCTCCGTACATTCTATTAGTAATGGTGACGCCTCTCTCCATTCTCTCTTCGCTGAATTCCTCTCCGAAAAACTTCTTGCAAATTTTGTAACTGAATTCAGGAGGTATGAACTTTCCGAACATTTGTTTGTTCGAAGACGTAGTGTCGCTATAGCCAAATTCATTACAAAGCTGGTATGTCCAGAGTCGAGTTTCTGGGATTTCGACAATCAAAGATACCCACTGATTAAAATCATAGATATAACATATACGATCATGATCCTTAGCAAAAGGAAGTGGGTTCTCTAGTTCACTGGAGTTGATAGCCTGACAAATTTCAATTATGTCAGCAGGAATACCATACTGAGCAAATCTGCCGAAAGGGCAACCTGTTTGAATTGCGAAAAACAGTTCCTGGTTTTCTGGAATCGACATATCGTCTTCTTCACAAATTTGGAAAATTCGTTTTATCTCTTCAATCCCTTCAGGGCTTTGTAACATATCATGTATGGTATTAAAAGTCTTATCAATTTTAGTAACGCATTCTTGTGACCCGTATGTTCTGAAAGTATCGGTGACAGTTTCTAGATATTCACTGAAATCTTTCTTGGCTAGTAAAGGAGCGCTACTAGCTAGTACTGCATCAATCAACTGTTTCAACCAGACTGCTAAATTTCCTGCGTAAAAACCGCCAACGAGAATCACTTTGGAACTTTTGAACTCTGGAGTTTTCTTGAGCGTTTTCAGTAGATGTGCTACGTCTTCTAGTGCTTGTCTCGACGTAAGGTACGCCAAGCTTTCAGTGGTATTTATTTCATTAAATGGTAGACTGTGTCCGTAGTATCTGTGCTCTAGCATGAAATAAGCAGCACTCGTCTCTTCGGCTATATTATTAACAAACGTTTGTGGCTCATAACCGACGTCTCCCTGGTCCTTGCCGATCACGGGTGCCGGAAGAGGGAATCCGCCCTGAAGATAAAGCAGCAGTGGGCCTTCTGGTTTCCAAGACTTCATTATTTTGTAATACCTCATTTTAAAGGTACGAGGGTCACTATCATTGAAATGATCGACTGGTTGCTCAATCCACTGTGTAGGATCACTTGGTAAGGCTTGCATTTCGACATGGACACAATGTTGGGAATAGCCATGGACAAGGCTTATTCCAAATAATAAAAGGATCACTGTTACCACTTGTAAATAATACATTGTGTCCGCAGATATTTTATGCAAAGTAGATAATGAAACTTATCAATATATACTATAAAGGATAATTTTATTACACATTTTCTGCATTTTACCGCTCGGTTGCTATTTCGAACTGATAAAAACTAATAGTTTTAAAAATTAGCAGGTGGTTACTGACGATGTTAATAGTGACATTGCAACTGTAGTTAACTGGTATAATATTAAAAATCTTCTGTTCAACGAGAAAAAACTAAATACTTATATAAAGTTCACGTTACCTCATGTTAGACAAGTGAACACTAGTGTGTCAATAAAAGGTGAAGAGTTAAAATCCGAAGATACCACTGTGTTCTTAGGCATAACTTTAGATGCGAAGCTTGGGGCCCTCGTATAGATAAATTATCCAGAAAACTTAGCTCTGCAGCATACGCCGTAAGATGGATTCGTGGTTTTACTGATTTAGAAACAGCCCGTTTAGTATATTTTTGGTTATTTTCATAGTGTGATGTCATACAGCATTCATTTTGTTGAAAGAAACTTTTGTTGTGGGGAAATGCCGCCGATATTAAGCCAGTATTTGTTTTGCAATTCGTGCAATTGATAAATTTAAAGAGACAGATTTAAAGAGATTTATATAATGTCGGTGTTTCTCCTCAAGATAGTCAGCCAGGAAACGACTGCCTTATCTAGTTTAAATTTCCCAAAAAGATTGGCGTGTGTTATGTTTACTCTACTTACAAAATAAATATCATTTATTTTGTAAGTAGAGTACTCGACGAGCCTATCATTGCTGATGATCCTCTTGTCTCGTTTCTCAATTGAGTCTCAAGCTGGTATCTCGTGGATCCGTCCCATAGATGAGAGCTGTACTCTATACATGTTCGAACTTACGCTTGATAAAGTTTGAGCCAAACAGCTTCCAGCGTGAAGCACCTTTGCTAGGATCCCCAGCTTTTTGGCAGCCACTTGAGCCTTTGCCTCTATGCAAGGACCAACATTGAGGGTAGAGAGGCGTAACACCAAGAAGCTCAAATTGGTCGGTTATCGGCACAATTACACCTCGGAAAGATGGAGCTGGGTGGAATTGGCTCCTTTTAGTGGAAAAAAGGGCAAGTAATTTGTTTATTCACTTTACGCGTCCGCGTTAGAGTCACAGGTTCATGTGATCCATTAAGGATATCGTATTTTTAACGGACTGTGAAAAAAAGTAGTACGAAAGAAAGAGTCGCATGAATCCTATACAATTATTTTGGCACACCATTTTACTCTGAACGAATTACTTACTTATGCGGTTTCTGAAGTTTGTAATTGAACACTGTCTATTGATTCGAAAAAAATATGCGTTGATGCATTAAGTCCGCCCATGTACCACTATTGTACATAAAGTTTAAATAAATAAATAACTGTCACGGTCACCAAAAATCAGTTCCTTAATCTACTAGACGGATCACCTTCAAAAACTCAAATTTAAACCTGATATTACTATTTTATTTCTTGATTAGTCCTAGTTTTATTAAACCTATAGATCTTTTAAGGGTGAATAATTATCCAAGTACCTACCTAACGTATTAGTAAAAAATATTTAGAAATTTCACGCACGCACCATCACTGTTCTGCAAAAGCAGAAGGTGATGGCCGTCAGAGTCGTCAGGGGTTATCTCAAGATCTCCTACGAGGCGACTTGCGACCTGGCTGAATCTCCACCCTGGGACCTGGAGGCAAAAGTCCTCGCGTCACTGCACCGGTAGCGCGTGGACGTGCGGGCGGATTTTATCTTACATTGCAAGTTCGGAAACGCACGTTCTACGGTTATCGATCAATAGCGCTAACTGCTCAGAAACCGGACATAAACATGTTTTTAGAACATGACTAGCGGTCTGAAATCTAGACTTTTCACTCAGAACCTTCCTACCCCTACTCGAGTGCCATTTTATGTTATCTTTAACTAACAACACAACAGCAAAAGGTTGAAAAGACCGAATGAAACCATTATCGCTCAGTCTCACGTTTTCATTCGCTCGTTCGTTCATTCCACACGTTGATAATAAAACCCGTACGAAGGCTCTAGAATCACGTATGCGGTATTGGGAAAAAAAAAACATTACCTACTTCGTTTATGTTTATATTCTTCTTTTATACTGTGAGATTAATTATGCACAGGTGAGGAAAGGTTAAAAAAACCTAAAACCAATGACTCACATACATGCAAGTATACATATTTAGTATTTACTGGACTCCGCTACTGAATGTCGAAGTTTGAAATGTCGACGTATGTTAGTTCTAAAGTACAGGATCTCGATGTACGCCAGTTCGAAAGTTCACTGGAGCGAAGTATGCAAGGCCGACGTATCGTTAGTTAGATTATCCTAATTAGATTCGTCAGGAGGTCAGAGTGTCGTCTTGGGGGCACTATGAAAAAAATACTTAGAAAAATTTCGCGACCAATTTCGAGGTAGCGCTCGCCGGCCGCTGCCGCGGCACCGCTCGCTTCGCTCGCTCGGCTCGCGCGTAGTTGGTCACAGTTCTAACCTTTTTTTTTTTTGATCTCGGGGGGAAATCCTCATGGAAATCCTCCACCCTGGGGCGGGTGGAGGGGTCTGTCAGACTCTTACTGACTAAAACCACCCCGGTGTTCCATTTCTCACCGACGCTGGGGATCGCGGGAACGTATGCGACTTCGGCAATCCCCGGCTGGTGCCGGCCCGCCTCTGCGGTTTAACTCCCCTCGCTACGTCAAAGAGGGGCGCACGGGAACACCACGCGCCGCCACCTCGGGTCCGGATGAATGGGGGGTGACGGACATCCCCAAGTCCGTCGCCCCTGGACCCAGTTAGGGGGGCCGGAAGAGGGCAGCGTATGCCCTCCTCCGACGCCCGATGCGCCTGCTGCGGGCAGGGAGAGCGGTTGTGATCTCCCTCTCCCTTTCCGCAGCCTTCTTCTGCGCGATAACTGTCTCGCAGAAGGAGACCACTGCGTCCCAGGACTCCTCACCGCCGACCATAGCATGGACTACGGCCGGCAGCGAGAGGTCACCGGTCACAGTTCTAACCTAACCTAACCAGGGTAATTTCGAACTGGCGTAGCACTCGTATGCTTTCTAACTAACGATACGTCGGCCTTGCATACTTCGCTCCAGTGAACTTTCGAACTGGCGTACATCGAGATCCTGTACTTTAGAACTAACATACGACGACATTTCAAACTTCGACATTCAGTAGCGGAGTGTATTTACTGTATCATCATCATCTGAAATCATCAAATGACTCCTTCCGCTCTGGGTGTAGCGGAAGGGCGTGTCAAACTCTTACTGACTAAAACCCAACCGTGTTCCTTCTAAAGCCCTTTGCGTTCCAGGGCCGCGGTGACTCTTTCGAAGAAATTCCGCAACTCTGGCAGGATAGAACACCACCCTAAAAGTGCGTTTCACTAGAGATGTGCGAGGTAGCTAAGTGGCGGGAGGATGCGTAGCGACGCTGTGAAACGGTGCGCAGATGACCGATGCGAGGATGTGTAGCGGACTCTTTTCATTTTCTCCCTCGCATCCATCCCTAGCACACATTCCTCGCACACATCTCTCGCACACATCTCTCGCACACATCTCTCGCACACATCTCTCACACACATCCCTCGCACTCATACTGTGCGTGTTTTGTACGTACAAGAACCTCGCGCTGCTAAGCCATTTCCACTGGAGCTGCGAAAAGCGAGCCTAGGTAAATGAAGTGATTCTATTGGTTCTTAACAAACACATCCCTCGGTCCGCATCCTCGCACATCTCTGATGGCAGCCCTTAATGACGACCACGCACTTCTTGAAAACAAATTTGGACATACTCGTTCAACTCACCATGTGTATCTTTGGAAGCGATTGTACGCGTGTATGCTTCATACTTTAAACATTGGTTCGTCAACAACGAAGTTAAGGGTGTAAATAAATAAAGATCCAGACGAACATAGAAACGTCTCCTTTTTGAAGTCGGTTAAAAATGCTCTCTTTTTTAAAAACACTGGGTCGGGCGTGTTTTCACTAGTTAAATCTACATAAATACATTGAAACGTAAAATGAAATCAAAGAAAGTTCACCAGAGCATGATTAAACATAGCGATCCTGCCATTAATTAGATCTTGTTATATTTTACTTAAGTTATACAAATTAATAATTTAAATTTGTTAAACATGCTGAAACAACGACTGAAATGTGAACATGAAAGTATTTTTAATTTATAACTATACTTCTATACGAATGTTATAATCTATCCTTATATCTAAACTAATACGTACTTATTATAAATGCGAAAGTTTGGATGGATGTATGTTTTTTACTCAATCACATCTGAATGGCTGAACGGATCGTGATGAAATTTGGCACAGAGGTAGATTAAAGTCCGGAATAACACATAGGATACTTTTTATTCCGGGAGTATGTTCCCTTGGGATAATTTTCGACATTCACGCGGGCGGCAACTATTATTGTAATACGTTGAAATAGGTATCCCTCTTCTTTCGCTTAATCTAATGTCAGCTATTTTTAAATACTTTCTCTAGGTAAGTTTAGAAAGGGTTGGAAAATTAACAAAGCTTAAAACAGTAATAAAATAAGTTTAATTTAGAACTGTGCGTCATTCCTCCGAGTTCTATTGCCTTAAGCATTCATACCACCCACTCCTTAAAATTATTTCCTGATAACAACAATATTGTTCAGAACATTTCAATCAGGAAGATACACTGTCATTCACACAAAAAGTTTCTTCAGTAAGCAATTAGAATTAATTTTATTTGTTGTAAACCTACCACGGTGTAGTCTTTTTAATCCAAAGGTTGACTGGTAGAGAACGCCTTGATGCATTAAGTCCGCCCATGTACCACTATTGTACATTCAGTTTATATAAATAAATTAGTTAGCCAAAATTTAATAATGTCTGTTAATGAGAGCGTGAGTGTTTCAGGATTAACTAAAAAGTAAAATACTGATATTCAGCTGAATCCGGTTTGACTGGAAGCCAACCCCAATATAGTTGAGAAAAGGCTAGGCTGATGAGTGGTACCCCACACCTAACAACACCACTCACAGGAAAGCAAAAACGCAATTTCGTTTACTTAGATAACATATTTTTTCCAACTATTTCGATTTAAAAACCAAACTATTGAACCGATTTGGATGATATTTCTATGGGACCAATCGGAAAGTATATCCCTTAAGATAAAAAATATTTTTTCAAATCGGTTCTTAAATGGCGGAGTTATGAGGTAACAAACAAAACAAAATACAACCTCCTTTTTGAAGTCGGTTAGAAATCGGAGGTAAAATAAAAATGTTTGTACATATATTAGAAGCGAATACCTCTTCAAAACTGCGGGTATTTGAATAAGATAAGTAATTATTACCATAAGTAGGTAGTACCTGACTACGTTCTAAACCCACCTAGGTAGGTATCCATAATTTCGTCCCGAAATTATAACTTTTCAAGATGGCGGCCGTGTTCCCCAATGTTCAGTTTTATGACACTCGGAATTAGTTCGTCAAAGTGCTTTGTCTACATTACGTAAAACCTTAGCTTATATTTACTTACTATGCTTATTACATTTTTGTCTCTTTAGTCACTCACAGGGAGGCGACCTACTTAAATAGATTTTTAGTGCAAAAAATAATGTTAACTTCTACAAGTTTTACAGATTCCTGATTTTCTTAGCAGCAAAGAGTTTCCAATCTGTTTTTAGGAGTGCCTTCAGTAATATAATTTAATTATAGAATGAATTTTTAGTGCCACTACAACCTATAAAAAAGTCAGTCGAATTGAGAACCTCCTCCTTTTTAGAAGTCGGTTAACAAATACATAATGTCAGTATACAAATACAACAAAGATATTACTAATAACTTGAAAACTATGTAAATGGACATTAACAGTATTCATAGAAGCATAGCCTAACTATATTGGGGTCGGCTTCCAGTCAAACCGGATTCAGCTGAATACCAGTATTTTACGTGGAGCGGCTACCAGACCTCCACAACCCATTAACTGGGTAACACGATACTCTTTGGCAAGACTGGTGTCAGATTATCTGGCTTCTGACTATCCGTACCGGCTGCCAAAGATCTACAAATTTCAGCCGGGCATTTGCATTCACAGAAGCATGTACCTACAACAAAAACAATATCACTAGCTTTAATCCAATTTAGTGTCGCAAACCTCATACAACAGTCACAAGCATTTTCACTCATGGCAATTATAATCCTCCGTGCCCTCACCACGCAAAAAGCTCCGTAATGGCAGTCATTCCTCATTCTCCTCACTTTTCCTCACGTTTCCTCTAACAAAGAGCAAACACTTAATATTTCCTTGATATTTTTAATACAAAGGACGCCAGACAATGACAAACTGTCTTCTATCGCACCTTCGTTTCGATTGAACGCGTCGACTGAAATATTGAAGGAATATCTTATGAAAGTATAAACATTGGTTTGAACACTTGTGCGAATGTGTTTGAGATAGTTGATGTATGGGGAGAATTGGTTTTCCTTCTTAGGGATAAAAAAAACCGTGACATATTGTCACGGACTTCGTCTGCATTGGCAGTTATTCTTTTTTATCGCTCGGAAATAGTTCTTCTTTCTGTACGAAAGGTCCCTCTGACCTTTTCTGTACCCCTGACAGCGTGTTTGCAAAATTTGGTGATCGGTTGAGTAGTTAAGACGAAAAAACTTAACAAACAAACAAACTCACTTTCGCGTTTATAATATTACTGCGTCATCTCCCGTCAACCGTTACTTAACCTACTCTACCTACCCTGCATACCTACCCGGTCAAGCCGTTCTCAAGTTATAGCGTGGCCAGGAGAAATAGTGAATCATTTTTATTTATGTACATTAAGTTAGGATAAACGTCTCTGCCTCCAACCAAAATATCTTAGGACTAGCTGACCCACGCAACTGCGTCTGCGTCACATTTTTCATTGCTGCTCCGCTCCTATTGGTCGTAGCGTGATGTTAGATAGCCTATACTCTTCCTCATGAATGTGACTATCATATACAAAAATAATTTTCCAAATCCGACTGGCAGTTCCAGAGAATAGCGCGTTCAAACAAACAAAAAAACAAATTCTTCAGCTTTATTATAATTAGTATAGATATAAAGTATAGATTTATAACGGTGAGACAATTCCCAAAAATGTTTAAGCTTTTATATATAGCCGCGGGTAAAACCGATTGTTGGCGACGTATGCCATGGCGACGCGTTGCCACGCTATACGATGGTATATATGTATATATAAATTTAGTCTATACCTATGTATTTTTTTCATTATGCCATATTTAGTTCCTGACGTGATCTGTTCTTTCATGCATATTACTTGAACAAAATAATTTTAATGTTTCACATCTAAATAAAAGGTTTAGTCGAGATTAACACACCCACAGTTCAGTTCTATCAGTCGCTTTCAATTACGGGCAATTCAGAAAAACTGAGTAGCTGTTCCGTCCACCACTTCAATAAGGTAACACTAATGGCCGGTTTCTGAATTAAGTTCTTAAAGTAGAATATTTTCATAGCTCTACTTTAGCCTAAAAACTGTTTTTTTTTTATATAGGCACTCGTTTGACCACTATCTCAGCTGATGGTAAGCGATGATGTGGTCGAAGATGGAGCACGCTTGCCTAGAAGTAACCTATTCACTCTAGACTTAAAGATCCCAGGTTGTAGCTGTCAGGGAACACAGACTCTGGCAGGGAATTCCACTACTTAGCTGTACGCACAATGAATGTGTTCCCAAAACGTTTACTGCGTGTAGGAGGGATGTCTACAATGTACCGGTGGCGCATCGCCGTACGTCTTGTGGTCCGATGAAACACTCTAGCATTAAAATATGATTTGGCATGTTCTTAACTCCATATTCTCATACGGTAACCGCCTATTCAACCACCGTTCTTAGTTAATATTATACTGACTGTCTATTTGTAACATTTTCACGGCTAATCCGCTCAATGGATTTTGATAAAACTTGGCACAAGTATAGACTATGACTTACATTACCAAGTGCTCTTGTGATAAAATACTTTTCACACAAACTCAGCCGCGGGCAAAGCAGTTCCCTATAAATTAACCCTAAACACTAAATCCCAATAAGACGTATTTTTCCAAAAACCTTCTTAGAAAAACATGCTCCAGCTACCTCGTTATACAGGTGTGGATAATCCCTAGCCTCCCAAGGCAAGGAGCACTCCACATGTAAAGGACACTCTCGACGCCATTGTTCCAAATTTTACCTCTAAACTTCACAATGGGGATTTTGTTCTACCAGCTCCTATGTCCGTCGTTATATAACTTTACTTATGTTTTAAATAGGCTGTGGTCCTTGAGGGGTTACCTAACCATCTTACATGTTGGTTAGGTAAAATGGGCAGGGTTGCGTAAGAATAAACAAGTCCATTAGGAAATTCTCAGTACGTAACAACATAGTTTTTATCACTATCCGAATTCGAACTTCGAAGGGAATCCTACTAATACCTATTATAATGCGAAGGTGGGTTTATTTGCAAAATCGATTTGCACAATAAAGCATGTACGTGTAGATGGTACAATATAATATGCTTGTGCATGCAAGTCGCTATCGTGTAGACATTCAATACCTAATATATTTATTGCTTTTCCACATCTGAACTTAGGTGGTTCGTTTTACAAAAATATGATCATAGTGGCCCCTGTCGGGCACAGCAAAATAGGAGAGAGGAAGAGTGTACTATTTTAAATAAATTATATATTGTAACTCTACTAAAGTACTTACTGTACTAAGATTGAGCGTATAGCCGAACCGTAAGATTACATGGTCACGTGATCACGAAGTGAGCTGTCATTCCATCTTGATTATATGGATTGACAGCTCACCTCGTGATCACTTCACCCAAGCGTTCACTTCGACATGTTTGTTTACAGAAACGACCGACAGGTTGTTCTGGAAGTACGTGGCCATATTTAAGGGTAGTGTTCTGTATCTGCTTTACAATAAAAAAAAAATACTGTTTTAAAAAACCCGTTTAGTTTTTTTTTACTTTATAGTCGTTTCGAAGCCAGGTTTTTAAAATTCTATATTTTTTATATTTGAAATTGTGCTCTGTAGCTAAATATATTGTGTTCTGTAGCTGTCTAAAGCAGCCGTTACAGTTTAAAGTGCACAAATGTGTGCGCAAGCACTGGTGCACTCTCTCTCTTCTGTCACTCTCCTTTGCTTTATATTAAAATGTTACTAAATATTGTTGATTGGTCCATTTTGTAGAAACAGTCTTTAATTATTTTATTGTTGTGGCAACATTGGCAACTGATTTAATATAATATTTAAAGCTGTAATTCCGGAAGATGATCGGTACGCCACCTATCTGCAGTTTTAAGATAGAAAATAATAGAAAAGTACGTGTTTTGCATTTTTAAAGTCAATTTGTAAAATAAAGAAATTAACGTAACTCTGCTCGTTTACCCTTCCTGATTTCCTGTATATTATTAATTATTAAAGCCTTGTTTATTCATTAATAAAAAATTACATAATTTGATATCTAATACAATTCGATAATTTTAAATAAATTAATTTAAATTACAATAATAAATATCAACACGAATTAAGCAATAGCATTCAGAAGGTTTTTTCAGAATAGGTTTATCAAGCTACATATCAGACATGGGGCTTGATAAATCTTCCTCTAAGTAGATGTGATCCTTCCTGGCTTGACTCGGTGGAACGCAGAGCTAAAAAGCTCATTGGCGACGTAAGACTGGTGGATGCCAAGCTTCACAGCTTGGCTCATCGCCGCAAGGTTGCCTGCTTATCGGTCTTCTACAGATTGTACTTCGGGGAGTGTCCAGGAACTCCACGACCTCATCCCACCGCCCCCCTTCTACCATCGGACATCTAGACGCACTGCAAGTTACCATCCCTACCTTGTTGCTATTCCACCAATTCGCACTAAACGTTTCCAAACGTCTTTTATAATGAGCACAGCAAAGGAGTGGAACTCTCTGCCTGCGTCTGTGTTTCCGAACGCATACAACCCTAATCTCTTCAAAATTAGAGTGAACAGGCTTCTTCTGGGTAAGCTCGCTCCATCGTCGACTTTGTCTCTGTCATCTATGACCTAGACTAGAGTCAAGAGCAAACCCATATTAAATAAATAAAATAAATAAATAATGCTGCGTTTTAATTTATGTTTTTGTCATTTTTCATGTGTGCTAAGTGTTATAACTAACACAGTTTGTAAGTTATATTTTGGTAAAACTAACACGCTATGGGCCGTCGACGCCTGAAAATAAACGATATAAAAAAAATTAAATTAATAAAGTACAAAAACAATCAATTATTACATTAATAACACTACACTATTAATAAGAACCTCTCTACAGAGTACAGGTCTCCTCCATTTTTCTCCACTTATCTCTATACATATACTGTAATGTTAATAATGATTTATCAATTGATTCGCATAACTATTGACCTATTTTTTAATTTAATATTATTAATGTTAATTGTTGATTTGTTTACTTATAGTGTTTTTCTTTGTAATTTTATTATCTTCGACCTAATTTGTACACTAGCCATAGTCAAACATGTTGAGCCAATGAAATACCTTCCTTAAAATACCAATATATTATTTGTTGAAGAAATAAATAAATAATAAAACCATGTATATATTATGTACACATGTTTTTGCAAATAAATTAATCTGAATCTCAATCATAGCTATTTCCATTCAATAATTTCCCACTCTTTTCAGTATATCCTCTATATACGTACCAAAAATAGGGTAGAGGTCACAGTTGTCGACCACACCTTGAAAAATAAAGGTGATTTGGACCAAAGTCCATTACTACCTCCGATTCCTACCTCACCGATTACCGTAGGTCCAGCCACCCGTTTAAATAAAACCCAAACAGTACATTATATACCTCTACAGTTTTGTAATAAGGTTTAAATTCCCACAGCAAAAGCAACGACAGTGATATTGATCAGTAAATGGACCTGAAGATAAACTTTTTTAAGGGAAGGTAGTTGTCCAGTATGTGCAGAGAAAATATATGCTAACGTGGTACCCAATATATTAAGGCCCACGTTTGGTAATGGATACGTTTAAGTTTGTTTACCTGTTTCAGTGGATGATACCTAAGTAGGGTACTGAAAGGTTGTATAAATATTTAATGTTTGATAATATCTGGATAAGGGTAAGAGATTTATTTATTTACTTACTTGCTCTCACCAGCGGCTTCGCCCGCGTGAATGTCGAAAATTATCCCAAGAGAACATACTCCCGAGATATATATATCCTATGTCCTTTCCCGGGACTCAAACAATATTTCTACCAAATTTCATCTAATTCGGTCCAGCCGTTTGTGCGTGAAGAATTAACAAACACACACTCACAAACTTTCGCCTTTATAATATGTTAGTGTGATAATATAATAATATAGTGTGATTACAACTTTATCCACAAGTTAAACCGGCCTACTGATGATTGGACTCGCACACGAGGGGTTCCGTACTATAAATACATTCCATATCATGTCATTGTCTCTGTCACTTTTGCAAAAAAGCAATTTTACAGGAGAAGCATTTAAAACTTTGACATCTCAAAAAATAACGATTTTCAAGATTTAGACAAAATTAATATCGTATTCAAAATTAAAAAAAAAAAAATCAAAAGCCATTTATTCAAATTAGGCTGAGTGCCAGCACTTTTGGAACGTCAAAGTTCTACATAAAGACAGTCCCCCAAAACGCCCGCCCGTCACCACTTCCTAGTGTTGTAGCTGGGAAGAAGAAGTGGCGCAATAAACTCCCCAGCAACACATCTGTCTGTTGAGTATGTAGTATACGATATTAATTTTGTCTAAATCTTGAAAATCGTTATTTTTACGTCAAACTATGTGTACAACGAAAGTAACGTTATCACACCAAGTAAGTAAAGGGGTGCTTTAGGGCCGGTGTTACATATTTTACTCATTATTGCAATTTCTGCATAAGTGACAGTGTCGCACCGAGGGTGCGATATATGCACCACACGTGAAACGTGATGTTAATCTTTTTATTATTTGTTGTTATATCATCTGCCTAGCCCTTTCCCAATTATATTGGGGTCGGCGTCCAGTCAAACCGGATTCAGCTGAATACCAATACTTTTCGTGGAGCGGCTGCCTACCAGACCTCCACAACCCATTAATTGGGTAACACGGTACTTCTTGGCAAGACTGGAGCCGGGACCAACGGCTTAATGTGCTTTCCGAGGCACGGAGGAGTCCCAGTATGTTAATATAGTCACCTATCCACAGACCAACCTCGGCAAGCGTTGCTTAACCTTGAAGATCGACCCGTGCGGTTGTTATTATTAAGCCACGAGCTCCTATTATTTGTTGTTATAGAGGTAATAAAAATAAATACTCAGTGATAAAATTTCAACTGTCTACCTATACATTTCATGAGATACAGCCCAGTGACAGACAGTCGGATGGACAGCGGAGGCTTCGTAATATGGTTGCCCTTCGGGTACACAAATAAAATTGAATAAAGGTACAGGCATTCTCTACCAATTGATCGTACGGTGGAGACAGATCATGATAGGTGCAATTTATTGGAAAGAAACAAATGAAGCTAAAAGCTTTTAAAAATAACTAATCTTTGCCCACATAAACTACAACTGTTATATATTATGTTGTTTTATATATGCTCCGTGAGTGTATCCGTGGCACCACTGACTGGCCCTATCAGAATACCAGCGCTGCGTTATTTATTTTTTTAGATATCCCAGCATAAGCTGAGATAGGGACCATTTTGGCCTCGCACAGATAATTATTTTATTATACTGTTTAGTTATTAATTTTATTTTACTGGTTTCTTTGTCTTGTGCGAGTCCCAAATAAACATTTTTCTTTCTTTTTAACTGTTCGGGGTTTGGGTGAGATTAAGATAAACTAAGATTGAAGATTATAAAGATATATTTCAGTAATACAACTGGGATGACAATTAAAACTAATGAGCTGAATGAGATGAGATTGAGTTGCGCCCAATATGCTATCCGAAAGCGTAATGACTATTTGACTTAAGTAATACATAAAACAAGCGGTCCCGACAGACGGTATCCTGTCCGAACGTTTGCTTTGTGTCTGACGAAAAAGTCGATTGCAGCGACACCGACCGGGTCCAATTGTGAATCTGAACCATTCTCAAATCCCCTTGAACACACACAAAAATTTCATCAACATCGGCCCAGCCGTTAAGGAGCAGTTCAGTGACATACATACGTACACAAGAAATTTATAAATTAAAATACTCAATGCATACAGCGCGGTGTCGCAATTCCGCTGACATGTTAATTTTTGTTCGGTGATTGACCCGAACAACATTATTTTGTTTAGGAAGCCAAAACACGCTCCAATTAAACAACAGAATAGGCGAATAAATAAATTAACACGTCTGACAGCATTAACTCATAAACCACTAGAAAACAATATATCGCACTCATCCCCCGGCGCGACGCTACGTGAATCACGACCAATATCCGATCCGCCGGCCATCCGGGCCGCAACCGGCCGCCATCCGGTAGGACTGGTCGAAATATCATAATATCGATATTATTTCATTAAAGTCGATATATTTAATATTATCTTTTGCCAGCGGCTTCGCCCGCGTGAATTTGGAGATTATCCCAAGTGAATCATACTACTAGGATACGATACGCCTATCTGCTATTCCAGCCTATAATCTATATCAGTTCCAAATTTCATCCAGATTCGTTCAGCCGTTCTAGCGTGATTGAGTAACAAACATCCATCCATCCAAATTCTGCGCATTTAAAATAGCAGAAAGATTAAAACTTGATAAGCTTTAGTTTTAAGTACTTATATTTTTTCGAGTTTATGTACCTAACATGAAAATTATGGATACTTTAATTAAAAGTTTTGAGAATTATTTTTAAATTAATTAAGCATAACACCGTTATATTATTAAGCGCGTTAAGCTGTTGGTCCCTTCTATCATTTGGAGATCTTTGGCAGTCGTTACGGATTGTCAGAAGCCAGTAAATCTGACTCCAGTCTTGCCGAGAAGTACCGTGTTACCCAGTTAAGGGGTTGTGGAGGTCTAGTAGGCAGCCGCTGCACGTAAAATACTGGTATTCAGCTGAATCCGGTTTGACTGGAAGCCGACCCCAATATAGTTGGGAAAAGGCTAGGCAGATGATGAACACCGTATTTTGATAATAAGCAAATGTTATAAAAATATCGATGTTTTTCGCCCTTAGATACTTTTTCAATTGCACATCTCTAGCACCCAGGCTTCCACCGACCTCCAACCGGCTGTCCGGGCGGCGCCGGGCGTCAGACGGAACAAAATTAAATATCGCAATATGTAATAAAATCAACAACTCCCTCTCTTACCCTAATGGACGGCATGGCTAAAATACATTTTATTTTTTCCAATTTCAATGAGCAAAAGAAAGGGTTGGAAATAGCATTGTAGAACCCATTTTCTATAGGTATTTGATGTAGTGCTGAGAATTATTGTTAGTTTCCCTGTATCAATAAAAGGTAAGTAATAGAAAATTACTCATTTAATAATAGGGACGTTGCCTGGGTTAAAAATTGGTTGTCTGTAAAGTCGGTTTACGGACGATAGTTTAACGTGACACCGTCATAACAAAACATTGATGAAATGATCGTAACGTTACAATGAGCGTAACGTTACAGTGAGTCATCCTTTTTCGTGTGTGCAGACGGCGTTCATCGATTTAAAAAAAAAATATTCTGTTTAGTCCGTCAGTTAGATTATTGAAATACGGGTATATTGGAAACATATTTTTTATTTTATCAAACTAATAAAAAATTACGAAGATAAAACGCAACAAAGATAAGGATTGGGGGCTTGTGACGTCACTTTCCAGTAAATAATGTACTGGTAAGTAACGTCACACAAGTTTTCAACGCACTGTTTCGTCTTCATTCTGTTTACGTGACAAAAGAAAAAACATGAGTCCAAAATATTTTGTAAATCTATCTGACGGGCTAATTAGATTTTTTTTAGTCAAATACTCTATAATTCATATGCTATATATTAGGAAATAAGCTTTTGCTCTCGACTTGGTCCAGGTCAAACTCGCTGAGTACGTCGCCGAAGCCATTTACGATCCTGGCGCTAAGGATCATCGTAATCGTAAATGACCACCTCAGAACAAAGAAATATTTTTACATCATCTTTTAATACGTTGGGCTCAGCCAGGATAAAATGTTTTACTTGCATGCCCCTGCTAGAACAGGAAAAACATTATTCAACACACTTGCTCGAAAAGAGGCTCCTTTTCCACCGCTTTTAAGCACGCAATGAAGTGTATTTCACACTGCGGAACACTGGATTGGTCAGCCTCACGAAAATCAACCTCGGCGAACAAATATTTAAACCATTTTAGACAATAATTTGTTACTGATTTTTTAGCCCTGGAGCATTCCCTTGGTATGATTGCCGACTTGGAGACATTTTCAAATAATTCGCTCCTCAAAGTTTCAATCTAGCTCTGCAATACTACAAACTCTACAATACTCATTCTAGTAGCTAATCCCTCAACGTTGCCAACCTATTTCAATCAGAGGCCTCCGTCCAACGGCGGAAAGACAAACAGAATCCCCTCTGTTTTCCTTTATTTCTCGATCAGCTTTATTTATGGGGGTCGTAGCCAATGGGGTGGGAGCCAGGCTGTTTTATAGACTATCGTTTTGTTATAGTGTAATAGATAGTTGCCATTTTGGAGGTCAACGGGGGAAAACAGTTATAATGCGTTTCGTTTGATAGGAGATCGATTTAAATAAAATTTAACCATTGTTGTCCTGCATCAGTTCGTGGTTACATAATAACAGTCGCACGGTTCGATCTTAAAGGACAAGCAATGATTGGCGTGGTCCGTCTTTAGATGGGTGACCATCTCTGTCTAGCTCTTTCCCAAACATATTCGAGAAACGCAAGGCAGATTGATTGTCACGAAGATTTGTAAAATATTTGAAAGATCTAGGTTTTATTTCATATCTATTTTAACTCAATTTGAATCTTCACAAGGATAGCTACGCTGCTACTACTACTAAACTCTTCTGAATCCTTGATAAGTTCAACTTTCATTACACCCTTTTTTTTAGCCTATTATGTGCCACTACTGGGCAAAGGCCTCCCCGATATCCTTCCAGACATTCTATTCTTGCGCTACCTCGAACCAGCCTTCGCGGTGTGCATCCAGATCATTGCCACCGATTTACATAATAAAATACACGACAATAGTTGCCAAATAATGACATACCTAAATGTCTCATTCTTGTAACAGGAGCTGCTTTTTCATAAAGCAGAAATAGTGTAAAGAAAACTTATATAATTATTTATGTATTTATTTCACCACAATATTGAACAGAAACATTTACATATTTAATTGCCAAGTAGTACAACACTGAAAATATTGTGGGGACTGGTGCCTAAGCTAGGCCAATGTCCTGTGTTTCAGGTCACCAGGTCTCCACACCGTATTACTATGTCTGAATAGGGAATATGCCTACCTTGTTGCTATTCCACCAATTCGCACTAAACGTTTCCAAACGTCTTTTATAATGCACACAGCAAAGGAGTGGAACTCTCTGCCTGCGTCTGTGTTTCCGAACGCATACAACCCTAACCTCTTCAAAATTCGAGTGAACAGGCTTCTTCTGGGTAAGCTCGCTCTATCGTCGACTTTGTCTCTGTCATCTA
Organism: Mamestra brassicae; assembly: GCA_905163435.1. Taxonomy (NCBI): domain Eukaryota; kingdom Metazoa; phylum Arthropoda; class Insecta; order Lepidoptera; family Noctuidae; genus Mamestra; species Mamestra brassicae. Next base: position 1,378,386 of record LR990999.1, on the reverse strand, counting down.
TGACCTAGACTAGAGTCAAGAGCAAACCCATATTAAATAAAAGAAAAATGCATGCAATTTTTTTATTTGCAAAATAAAAAACTTATTATCTCTAGTAAACAATTATGAATGAATTTTTGAAATTACTTTCATCAGCGATGAAGTTATAAAGCTTCAAAATTGACGATTAGAAAGAGACGTCCGATTCCAACTATGACGTCAAATACTATGACGCCCATACAGTTGCCATAGTACAGCGTTTTCGCGAGAGGGACAGATATATTTGTTTAAAATAGTTGTATCTCGTTTGTTTTTCGGTCAATTTTGATTCTATTTTCACTGTTCGTATTGTATTTTTATATTTTTCTAGATAAGCTATTAAGATAATAAATATTTTTTGCATACATATTTGTTTTGTTGTATTGCATGCATATTATCTATTGTTTACGTACCAGTGTCTTGAGACAAAAAGGAATAAGTACTGTGATGTGAATGGGTGTAATATTATTGTAAGACAATCTGTCAATTCGCCAATTCTCTTAGAAATTATGAAGAGAATTGGCGAATTTACAGATTGTTTCCTGTCAACGACGCCAGTCAGTATATTAAGTGGCTCTCCGTTAACCTCAATTTTCCAAAATCAAAGTACCTAGTTCCCGAATACACTTTTTAAATGTTTTCTTAAGGGTCGAAGTTTTTTTATGAGGGCATAAAATCTCGGATACTAAAAAACACTTCAAAATAAGCACCCGATAAAAAAAAATGTTAGTCCCTAAGTAAATAATTTCCTAAAATTCTTAATCCGGGGAGGAATTTAACAATTTGCACAAAAAAAGGTTTCAACAAAAACATTTAACTGGATTATTTTCTTTTATACTTACTTTACTTTCATTTAAAAAGACATAATTATGTTTTACAAATTATTTATTTAACGTGATCCCTTTTAGCTCTCATTTTACTTTGATTCATAATACCTTGACTATTCCAACCATGCAAACACCAACCTTAGTAGGAGAACTTTAGGGTTTCTTTTAACTTGTTTTGTAGTTAATTTGGTTTGGTACGAAATATCTACGGCCAAAATTTGAGGACTTTTAATTAACTTTTAATCCTGGTTTGGTAAAAGTTTTGTTCAGCGAAGGAATTCCGTTCTGTGTGTTGTTGGGATTCAGGAATTGGTGCTTATTTTTGCTTATTATAGCAGTGGGGAAACGGTAGACTTGCTTTTTATTCGCTTTTGGTTGTTTGTGGTGAGTATAAAGCTTAAAAGTAAATGTGGATGGTGAAGGAGAAGGAATCCTAAGATGGATGGGTTGTGTGTGGAGTGATATGAAGGAAAGGGAGTCAGAGATCCCGTGACGGTTCATCATATCAGCCGAAAAACGTCCATTGCTGGCATAGGCCTTCCCCAAAGAAGGGGGGTTTCCATAATCGCCACGCTTAGCAGGCGGGTTGGCGATCGCAGTGTAGCTGTTGCAATGCACAGAGAATGCTGCTGCCTATTCTCTGGTGAGTCCCTTACTCGCCTCTTACGACACCAACGGGAATGATGGCCATGAAGGTTGACAGAACAGAATGAATGAAAAAAACGTGTAGCGCGACCCCAAGTAAAATGGCAAATAAGGGCACCTGACCTTATTTGCCATTTTACTAAGTCCTCATTTTCTTAAGTCCTCATTATCACCTGATAATGAGGACTGAAGATGAAGCCATCGTATTCGATTCCTCTAATTAAAATTACTTGGACGAAGTTATTCAATTATCATATCAAAATCCTTTATTTCAAATAGACCTTGACAATTCAAAAGTGTTATGTACATATAAAGTTCCTTGTATCTATGTAAATACTCGTTGCTATGATCAAAACTGTAGAATGTTTTGCGTTTGTAAATAAATAATACTGCGCAATATGCGATCTATTTTTTTTTACATAATATACCTATGGAACGTGAGTATTTAAATATCAGTTGATAATTTTTATGAATGTATTTCAGAATGTCTTATTTCTTTGCCAGGAACTAGATTATGGATGCGTTTTTGGATAAAATTAAAAAGGAGTTTATTCAAATTAGGCTGAGAGCCAGCACATATTGAACGTCAAAATTTAACATAAAGCCTCAAAATGGGCGCCCGTCACCACTTCCTAGGCTCACTTGCACAAACAAGAGGAATCTTTTAACTCTGAGCTAGTTAAGGCTTTGTTCCTATGTGTGAGTTTTTTAATGTTCTCGATCGCATAAACGTCAATTTGTATTGATCATTCTGTCAACGCCGCTGGAAACCAGCGCTGTGGCTCTATCTCGCACACGAGTCCCAGCATTATGCTGAGCGATGGCCGTTTTGCGCGAATGTGAGGCATATTTTCACAACTTTTTGTTTATTTTATTTTTTGGTTTGAGTTATGCTTGTCGCAAATAAACTCTTTTTCTTTCTATTGAAACTGATTAAACGCCTTCTGGTGTCATTCATGGAAAACCATTTTTTTCCGTACAATTTGTCTTAAACGAACGTTTACGTTAACGCGATCGAGTAGGTACGTTAAAAAACTCGCACTAAGTCCTCTGGTCACCATGCATCAGTAAAGTTTGCTCTCTTAATGCGAAAGACTGCATCGCCGAATTAATAAAAAATTAATAGAAAATTAACCACATTTGTTGATGGATTGTGGTAAGAACAAAGACGAATGGGAATCTTTGGCTAGAGAGTTTAAAGTATGGTAGACGCCGGATAAATTTGCAGTAACGGTAATTGCCCTTTCCTTAATATCTCTTAGTAGGTACCTGGACAATAAATAATGAATCGTTTTTCTTTACTAGAAAATGTAAAAGATCACTATAGATGTCGATCAGTTATTTTCTATTCACCGACGGACTTACGATTAGTTCCGAACCCGAACTAAAAATGAATGACAACACGATTTGACAGTAACTTTCAAATCGTGTTGTCATTAATTCTTAGTGGTTATATGATAGGGAGTAGAATTAAATACGCCTGCAAATAAACCCGAAACTACCGACTTCGGGCTTAGAGAGTACCCCAGGAAAGCTTTATGTCTTTATTTCTGATTTAGAAATGAAGTATGTCAATAAATGTACGTGGGTGGTCAATGACCGTTATTGCAATTTTATCTGGCGTCGACCATAGACGGATGATCTTGGACTTATTCAAAATATTTTGGCATACTCGAAATCAGAAAGGACTTAACACATAGTTTGTAGCTTAATTCAGAAGTCTAGCTAGAGAATTGCCTTTCCAATTTCATAGTATAGTACCTGGATGACGGAGCTTTGCTCATTTTTTTTTTTGGTAAACGTTATCTACCCCCTTTTTTTTTTTTTTTTTTTTAAGGATGGCATACTAAATTTCATTAAAATCGTTGGAGGCGTTTCCGAGATTCAGATTATATATACTCGTACATACGTATATACAAGAATTGCTTGTTTAAGGATAGTAGTGTGTAATAAAAATAAAGTATAATTTATAGTCGTATAGTATATAGTTGAAGTATGTATACTTATGTATAGGTACAATGGGGTAACCGTATCCGTGTAGATAAAACCCCTTATTAATAAAGAATTCAAAACATTAAAAAAAAACTCCGAGTTAGTTCTAACCCGGGGCCAATATAAATAAAATGTTTAAAGATAACTCTGGTTTGTTCAATGTACAAGTGGGCACCAGTTTATTTTCTGAGAAGATGAACAGGCGCAACTAACTCCTCAGCAAGATACCATTATATCAAAGATAAGTAAATGCTTATTCCATACATAGAAACCCCTTTAGTTATAACACAGAGATCATTATATTCTATCGCTGAACGTGACTTCAGGCGATTCCAGCGAATAAAAATAAAAATTCAGCACAAAATATAACAATATAATTTACTGAAATGGTATCAAATAATCCGCTTTTCGGTTCTATTTCACAGTTTATTTGCTTGCTTTTAGATTCTTTGTTTTACAACCCGCTTCATCAATCCTTTTAGTCTGATTGTAAATGAAATTGTTATCTACGCGGCGAATAAAATACACTTTTAACAAATTGAAATCGTTTTGATTTTTTTTTTTTTTTTTGTGGAAAATTTTTGTGGGCCTGACGAGTTTTGTTTACAAATTAGAGAAAAGCAATGAAAACTTTTTTATTGGCGGGCTCTGCCTAGTTTGGGATCGGATGACCGTGTGTGAGTTGTCCCAGGATATATTTTATTCGGTGAGCTCTCGCTGCCGGCCATAGTCCATGCTATGGTCGGCGGTGAGGAGTCCTGGGACGCGGTGGTCTCCTTCTGCGAGACAGTTATCGCGCAGAAGGAGGCTGCGGAAAGGGAGAGGGAGATCACAACCGCTCTCCCTGCCCGCAGCAGGCGCATCGGGCGTCGGAGGAGGGCTTACGCTGCCCTCTTCCGGCCCCCCTAACTGGGTCCAGGGGCGGCGGACTTGGGGATGTCCGTCGCCCCCCATTCATCCGGACCCGAGGTGGCGGCGCGTGGTATTCCCGTGCGCCCCTCTTTGACGTAGCGAGGGGAGTTAAACACATCACTCCCCTCGCAGACGCGAGGTGGCCCGCAGAGGCGGGCCGGCACCAGCCGGGGATTGCGGAAGTCGCATACGTTCCCGTGATCCCCGGCGTAGGTGGAAGATGGAACACCGGGGTGGTTTTAGTCAGTAAGAGTCTGACAGACCCCTCCACCCGCCCCAGGGTGGAGGATTTCCATGAGGATTTCCCCCGAAAAAAAAAAAAAAAAGGATATATTTCATTATTCCGTTATTTATTTATTTATTATTATTTATTATATACTTTATTGTACACCTCATAATAAGAATTATTATTATTTAATTATTGTTATTATTATTATTGTATGCCAAGAGATGCCAAATTCCGCGTAACGCAATAAATAAATTCTCACAATAGAGACACATTCTATATAAAAAGTATAGACAGCAGAATTTATTTTGCCGAAATAAAAAAATATTGCGATGGGATGGAACTAACAATTTCATTAGATGAGTTTGAAACAAAATATTTTCTGCAGCTTTTTTATTTTACAGTGTAAAATATCCATACTTTGATACAGTTTAGCTAAATTTCATAACTTCGAGTTCATTTATAGGTATGGTGAAAGATGATTTTCTTTGAAATGTAAACACTCTTAGTTAAAAGCATAACTGTAACTATATCTACTGTAACTAAGTGCAATATCTAATATTTAAATCATCAACTTCAGCAAAAATTATGAACCCAAAAGTTAAAAATTCGAAAAGCTTTCCTCTTCTGAAAACTTTTAGAAAACTTTTCAGGGACTTTAGTGGCAAACAAGCACACAATTCAGCGGTTTTCAGACATGAAATATGAAACTTTTTCAAATTACGTAATTGATTGAGAAACACATTAACTGTGACTACACTGTATCGTATATTATGCTATTAAATTGAGGAAGTTGTCACGGCAAACGAATTCGTTCCAGTAACTTATTGCTAAAGTTATTTCATCAGGCGTTAATTTCTGTGCCCGCGTTCAACTTTAGATAACGGGTTGCGAAGGTCGCACAAGTTATTGAAAGGGCCTTTTTGTAAGTATTACACCTGTAATTAAATAGGTGTAATTAAGGATACATTGTTTTACCTTAATCAGGCGACGTAACAGCTAAGTAAGAGTATATCTTAAACAAAGAGCTTGGATCAAAATCAAACATTGGTTTCTATTAAGTATTGGATATTAAGAATTATACTTTTGATTCAGTAACTGAACTGAATCTCACGCTTGTTTAGGTTTTCAGATGAAAACTTCATAAAGCCATGTAAAAGAGCTTACCTTTTTCTGAAGTAAAATAACCTTTGGAGCTTGTACCTACTTATAGGTCACTGAGAAATTATGATAACTTTGATCAAATCCCTATTATAGACGATCAATTCACTGAAGGTTATTAAATAACAACTCCGGTTGGTAAGTGTTGAAAAGCTTCACATCTCCCGTGAATTGATCATCTAGGAATTTGATCGAATATCTGTTTTCCTCATTTCTCTGTAACACCTACATTCTCAAAAAGTACCTACCATTAAAATCATTTTATCAATGAATAAGTAGGTAAGTTCTCATTTGTTAAAGTAATCAACAATGTAAAACTAGACTTTCCATAGGAGAACCTAGACGATAGAAAACTCTTCTCATGAAGGAAAATATTAACGAAAATTCAACAACATTAATACAAAATATTACATTCAGAAGCCAGACAAAGCCCAAAAAGAAAACCGAAAAGCTCCTGCCTTCGCTTCCACCATGTTTACAAAATTCTCTTTTTGCCAATCTTTTACCACGTTTTTGCAGGTTGTCCGGGCAAACCCACTCACACAGCCACCGGACTCACAGCGCTACCTTTACCCGGTTTCGCTCGTTTTTTTCCAATAAAACTTGGGTGTCGGCTATTGGATTAAACTCCGGCTTCAGGGCTTGCTAAGCCGGCTTATCTTAGCACACCCAGTGCGTTTATGGAGGTGAAAATCGTTGGTTATGCGTGTCAATTATTATCTAGATACTTACAGGGAGATAGATGTGTGTGCTTGAGGGATATCTTCATGATTTATGGCTTTGAATAAAGAAAAATGATGGTGAAGTTACGTGACGTTGTTTTTGGTTTGTAGAGTAACATTTCACGGGCAATAATAACAGCCGAATAGGTAGATCTTCACGGTTAAGCGTCACTTTCCGAGGTCGGTCTATAGATGGGTGACCATCTTAACATACTGAGATTCCTCCGTGCCTCGGAATGCACGTTGTTGTTCCCGGCTGTCATTCATTAATCTTAGACTGTTGTTACGAGTAGTCAGTCAGAAGTGGAAATCTACCAGGTCGTAGTCAAATGGGCAGTCCCTACGTGTAAAATACTGGTAGCCAGCTACCGGTTAGACTGGACGCCGTCCCCAACATAGTTGGGACTAGTGAGGCTAGGCAGAATGATTTCTTTAGCGGAAACACACACCTTTATAACCCCATGCTCTGCCGGTCGATTCTGTAAACATATCGAAGTGAAAACTTGGGTGAAGTGATCACGAGGTGAGCTGTCAATCCATATAATCAAGATGTCACGTGATCACAAAGTGGGCTGCCATTCCATCTTGATTATATGGATTGACAGCTCACCTCGTGATCACTTCACCCAAGCCTTCACTTCGACATGTTTACAGAATCGACCGGCAGTTTTAATGTGTCTTTTGTACATTCTTATACGTTTTGCTGTGCCAAAACTTTCAGACTCGTAAGGTACCTATTTTACTACACATTGATGTTGTTGTCATCATCATCTGCCAAGCCATCCCGAATATATTGGGGTCGGCTTCCAGTCAAATCGGATTCAGCTGAATAGCAGTATTTCACGTGGAGCGGCTGCCTACCAGAACTCCACAAACCATTAACTAGGTAACACGGTACTCCTTGGCAAGACTGGTGTCAGATTTACTGGCTTCTGACAATCCGTAACGACTGCCAAAAATCTACAAATGACAGTCGGGACCAACGGCTTAACGTACTTTCCGAGGCACGGAGGAAACTCGCTATGTTAAGATGGACACCCATCCACAGACTAACCTTGGCAAGCATTGCTTAGCCTTGACCAAACCGTAAGGCTGATATTCTTTAGCCACGAGCTTTATCTATATCTACATTATTAAATATACATTTATGTAACACGATTAGGTTAATTTATTTATTTTTTAAGTAATTTAAGACGATTTTTATAACCCAATCTGCTTGCAGTCATGATGGTATTGGCACGCTTGTCAGAGAGAGATGGAGCTATACAGGACGAGTCACGTTATCTATTTTTCACAACACAACTATGATTATAATTCTAATGGAAAAAAATATATTTTAATAAGGTAATTGCCAAATATATCCGAATGGGTATCACACATTAGGTATTCTAGAACCAAGACAACAAAATACCTTCGTCTACCGCTGCTCTTCACAAACCCCTGTTTCACCAATTACTATATTTTTCTACTCTCCTTATCCAGATCGTTTTAAAAACCACTGGCAGCTTTAAAAAGACAATCACTACCCATCTAACCTAAAAACCGAATCAAAGTACCAAATCTCTTTTAACCAACAAGGCCACGACATCTTTAACCTTATCCTCCATCGCTGTCTGCCCCCTACCTTATCACGTCGTGAAGGCTTAACTTAAAAGGCAAGACAATACACCGGCGTCGTTTCCGTCAGGACCGGTTCGCTTCCGTTCTGGCCCAGGGGAGGGACTTTATTTGCGTACGGAGGTGCTATACTGCGCTTAATTTACTAAGGGTCAATTTATACTAGCGCAGAATCGAAGCGTCAATCTGAAACTTGACATAGCAAATTAACCTTTATCTCCACAACATAACGCACATTTTTTTTTTAGGTAAAAAGCAGACGCGCAAATTCGACGGAATTCGCGCGTCCGAGCGGAAGAAATATCTCAGTAGAAATATATGCATTACGTTGTGGAAATATGAGTGAATTTGCTATGTGAAGTTTCAGATTGACGTTTAGACTCTGCGCTAGTATAAATTGACCCTAAGGTTGGTAGCGCCGAAGTACATGATCATAATTTTACTCACACATTCAAGGAAGAATTACTTTTGCTGAGTAATTGCTTTGAAACTCTGAGTTATTATGGCTTTTGAGAGGAGTTTAGCTTGAGATCTCGTTGTGTATTCAACTAAGACCATGTTTCTCTAACGAAAATTTTCACAAAATTATTGTGGCAAATGTGTCGAACGCGCGTTATTTAGTTGTGATTGGTTGAATGAGTTTTCAACAGACAATTGCATCACTTGCGTTTAATTTGCGAGCGTTTTTTAATCAGAAACTTTGTCTGAGTTTGACACGTCTATATAACAGTTGTGCTTGTGATTTGCAGATAAATTGAGTCAATAATTCTTAGTCTCGTCAATCAGTCACCCAATGAACAATACTAACTTTTTTAACGACGTGGTATAAAATAAAAAGATTTGTATTTACGTATGTATGTATGTATATATGTTATGTATGTCTTTACTAATATTATTTGTCTGATCAATGCCCTAGATTGATGAGGAAAGTGGAGCAAACATTTTATAGATTAGCCAAAGTACGAACATCTTTCATGGGGTACTGTGTTAAATGTTACAACAAAATACCTTGTGACATATTAGAACTAAATGAAAGAAAATTTAAAACTTACATTAAAACCACACTTTGTAAACAAGCATATTACAAACTAGATGATTATATTAAAGATAAGAATGCTTGGAAACATGCTGGTCCTGCTCCATAGGACAATCGAGGGTATAGTAGAAAAAGTCAAACTTGTTTTATTTACTGGTGTACTTTCAGGTTTTTAATATGTAATTTAACTCACACACTGATCCATTGTTTTTAATTATATTGTAAATATATGAGTACCATGTCCCTTACTAGCAAACTTAATTTTATCTCTGCTGGTATTGCTTTGTTGTACCTATAGTATATAAGTGTGTGCTGTATATTAGTGTAATGTTGGATGCATTGTGCTCACATAATATAATCAATTGATCAATGTACCTATGTATACAAAATATTGTAAAACTTATATTTGAAAAGAGTAACTATGGAGTTTCTTGTCCGTTCTTCTCCATAAGAATCTACTTTTTGCGAATGGACAACTAGAGTCACTTATATTTTAATTTTAAACTGTAAATTTGACGTTCAAAAGTGCCTTTTAATGGTCTAGTTGAAATAAATGAATTGACTTTGACTTTGACTTTGGAGTGATGGTACCTAGGACCTAATGAATTATTTTATATTATGGGTAAATAGGATGCACGGCGGCGTCGCCGAGGCCGGCCCAGACAGCGGTGGCGAGATGACTTGGATGCACACCGCGAAGGCTGGTTCGAGGTGGCACAAGAAAAGAATGTCTGGAAGGATATGGGCGAGGCCTTTGCCCAGCAGTGGGACACAATAGGCTAAGGAAAAGAAAATTGTAATTAAAGTTTAAAAAGCATGAAATAAAAATTAAATTTTATAATTTACAAAACCCCCGACAAAAAGACTTTAAAAAGTAAAATTACATGTATTGATTGATCCTTTTAGTTTAATATAGGTACGATTCTTTGGGCCAAGCGTCATCGTGTCGGGGGACCGCTGCTATACTAAGTAAGTTGGTAGATATGTAATTACAAAAATTTGCTCTTAAAAGGTCCCTTCTTAGTGTAAGCAGAGTTTGAAAATTCTACCTTTAGGAGATTGAAAAAGGGGGAACATTTTTGTACGTTCTTCTCCATAGGATCTATACTCTCTGGAACGTGCGACTGCTTCGCTGGAGATAGGGTCGGTGAATGTTCTGATGCAGACCAACTCACTGCTCTTGTCGCTAGCTTCATCTATTTGACTGACAGACCTTGACAATTCAAAGGTGCCTGTTACTGGCCTATTTGAAATAAAGGAATTTGTATTGTATTGTACTAAAACTGTGCTGACTAAATCTCGGGCGAAGTGCTAGCAACTAATATAAAATTCAGTAAATAACACAATTTACTGCAACTAAACAAAGAATCTGTCTTTCTGTAAATAAAATATTAAATGTGCAGCTACTAGATTTGAAATATAAGAATAAAGGATGCCCTCCCATTTTACTCAGAAGACGGATAGGATTAATTTCGTCTTGCAAGAGAAATCGAATCTGAATAATTTTTTAAAGTAAGTAGAGCAGGTGTTGTTCCCACAGCTTGGCTGTATCACATTACAGAATAGTTGACGCAGAAGGGCAATGTATTATGATTTGTTGGACTTATGATGAGTCCATAATTTTGACATGACGTGTAATGGTAAAATCTTAATTTATTGTTTTGATATTTTTTATGACATATAACTGATAACAAGGAATTGTAAATGTTGTACTTTTTAATTAATTTATTTTAGTTACAGATTGTATGTTATAATAATCTGTAAGAATAATTTGTCTTAATAATCTTTTATATTGTAATTCTTTTAATTTTAAATTTTATTATGAAATAAATGAAATGAATGAATGACATGAATGAATTGCTGCTCGGCTCTACAAAGTAACAGTCAATCAACGATAGCGATTGTCGAAAACAAAATGTAGGGATTGATTGAAATTGAAATTTCGATAGCATTTTGTCAATCCCAAACATTTTGAACTTTCGGACAATTGTTACCTATAGCTAGTAGTTAGTCACCTTGGCTAGACCCCCGGATCTCCTTTGATAACGCTACATAATATTAACCAACTCAGAGTCAACGGTTTCAATGAATCTGTAGGCGTGATGACTATATTGTAGTGTCCTGTGGATAATATTCCAATTCCGTCCTAAATCTAATAATAATTAGTAAGAAAAATAACTATTTATTATTTATTTATTACCTTTATAATGGATGGGTAATCATCAAATGACTCCTTCCGCTGGGTGGAGCGGAAGGTAGTGTCAGACTCTTACTGACTAAAACCCATCCGTGTTCCTCCTATTGCCCTTACGTTCCAGGGACACGGTGACTCTTTCGAAAAAACTCTGGAACCCTGGGACAAGCGTACAGTCTATTAGAATCGAGACAATTCCGTGCCTCTCAAAGCTGATAAGCCGTTAGTTTGAAAAAGGCTAGGCAGGATTATATGGGCCCCACGTACTGAACCTTCTGTGTTATTTACTTGTTGACAATACTTACTCACCGACAGCAATCGTACTGTCATTATTCTTATCCTCGAATCGGCTCGTTAACGATTGTAAAAACTTATATTTGCTTATAACACATTTTATTACTACCTGTGTTTAAGAGGCAGTGGTCTTTAAACGAAAGTTTGTGAATATTTTAAATTCGATGGGAATTGGAGTAAGTATGATTGTCTGCATTTCCGTTGCATAAGAATGTTTATATTACGGTGATGGCGCCTGAAAGCATCCCAAGAAATCGTCTTTAAATTATTCTTATATTTTTGAATCTTTAGGGATCGGTTGAGTTTTGGGGATGTCTGAGAAGTATCCAAGGGGTGTGAGAGGGGTGGCTTAATCGTCTGTAAAGACTACTTGTAGGTCAAGGATATTGGATTCATATTTCTATGATTAAATTAATTAAAGTTTTATTTTAATTAGATCAATGCTTCTAGAGACTGCCTACAAACAAACACTATGTACCTAGTTTAAAAGATACTATACAACGTGTAACAGAATAAATGCAATACTTATCTGCAAAAGGGTCATTGTACTCATTAATTGTGAACAACTTTTACTACGGGCCCAAAGCAGAAATCTCGGGAAAATATCAGCTATTCAAGTTGTCCAGTTATGCGGACAAAAATGTATGGGGAGGTCGATTTTTTTTTTCGCGATTTTGGCGGTGGTCCCATAGTAAAAGTTGTCCATAATTACGAGGACATTTAACTTTTTAGGTATAGCGTTTATTTTGTTACACGTTGTGTATGCACCTCGCTTTTTAAACAGATTATTGATCACAATAAATCTTATTTTGGGACGACCCCACTCACCATTCCAAACACTGTAACTGCTGATAGCTGGAATCAACAGGCCAGTTCTTCAGAAAAGCGCAGACTCAATGAAACTCGACTTATCTATTCAACTGCAACAAATAAACAGCGGATGAGTTATAAAAACAAAACTGCCCAATTGCCTCAATAGTCCCGAGTAACACCCATGAATACGGGACCATTAGAAATTCCCAAGCTTCATTCATATCAAAACCATGAATGCACCATCTGGCAAGAAGCCGACACACATCTAGGTGATAATAAAACTTCGCGGGCAAAACCCGTTGCAGGACATGTTTAGCAATCTGCGAAGATTATCCTCAAGGAAATACGTTTTGAAATTGAATACTTAATAATCCAGTGGGTTGAATAAGAGTGGGTGTGGGAAGCTCCTTTGTTCAATATCTGGGTAATATTGTTAGAAAGAAAAGTTGTTTGTTTTTGTAAAAAAAACTTTTTTACAAAAAAATATAACCGACTTCCAAATTTAAAAAAAAAACACTACTAAGTATAAAATGACTTTAATTTCGGAAGTCAGTGTTGAATTACGAAGAAACCACCAAAAACGCCGACTTCCGAAATTAAAGTTATTTAATATGGAAGTTTTTTATGGATGTACCTATGTTCCCCGATTACTCGAAGATGGCTGGACCGATCTGGTTTTTTTTTTGTTTGAAAGATTATACTTCCCAGTTGGTCCCACGATCATCAAGTCAGGATCTGATTATGGGATCCTGGCGAAATAGAGAAAACTTTTAAATTTTTAGGCTCACTTGAAGCGATTTAGGTAATTTTTGGAAGAGTACTTTCTCGGAGTGGTTCCAATTAATGATAGCAAATGGACTGGGATTGCTGAAATCTCATATCTGTCTATTGTTTACACCAGTTCATAACATAACATCACGCTAGTACGCTGTGAAGGGGTAAGCACATGTGAACCACTAAAAAGTAAAAAAAAAACCTCTTTACAAAAAAAATACAACCGACTTCCAAATAAAAAACACTAAAAAGTATAAAATAACTTTAATTTCGGCAGTCAGTGTCAAAAACGAAAAAACACCGACTGCCGAAATTAAAGTATTTTTTTTTTTAGTATATAACTGCAACCGATCATACTACAAGCTGATCAAAGCGTAGTTGGAAAAGGCTAGGCAGATCATATAGTGACTTAGCTACTATATACTTATGAACTGTCAAAACGTGATTAAGTGTGTCTGTGTTTCCGAACGCATACAACCCTAATCTCTTCAAAATTAGAGTGAACAGGCTTCTTCTGGGTAAGCTCGCTCCATCGTCGACTTTGTCTCTGTCATCTATGACCTAGACTAGAGTCAAGAGCAAACCCATATTAAATAAAAAAAATAAATAAAAAAAAGTGGATTTATCCGTATCTTCTTTTTCTTCTGGTGTCGATTGACTCGTATCAAATTGTGTCCGACCCTGAGCAACCTGTACAGCTCTATCATTGGCCTCGTTTAAATCTTGGATGGTGCAGGTGGCTGTGCTCGACGGGCAATTAAGGAGGTGACGCATGTCCTGTGAAGGGGCTCCGCACTGGCACTGCGTTTGGGTTGGGTGAAGAATGCCTCAATTGGCCAGATTATATTTACAGCGGCCAACCTGGGTCTGCATTTGGTTAAGAGATTTCCAGATTGGCGACTGTAGTTCGCGTCCAGAGGGTAGATGTTCTACCAGGGTAAAGAAGTGTGAAGGGTGTTTGTGCCTCCACAGTGCACATCTCTCGTCTGCCACACTGTCCGCCAACGTGGTCGTACATTTCCACATTTAGTTATTTCAATGCCACAATGAGATAAATGAATAATTAAAAACAGACCGTACTTTCAAAGTACTGATTTGCACAATTCGAGAATGCTCATGTTCGAAGTTGTGTGAAATCCGAAATTGGTGAATTATTATCCTGCTGTTTGATATTTCGAATTGAATTCGGTGTGTAAACCGAAATTAATTTTAGCTATAATTGTTTCTAGATTAAAGTTCAATGTCAAATCATTAATTTTGTATGATGCTGCCACCATTAGGAGTGTCTAAGAATACCCACACCACGATCCAATAAATACTTGGAGTAATTCTGCGATTCTTAGCTGTTGTTGAAAAAACTCAGTATCATTATCATTTCAACCGACAGAAGTCCACTGTTGGGCAGCAGTTGCCTCCCTTCAAGCTGTCTACAAACCTAAGCCCGCCGGCATGGCCTGATTTTAACGATCTCGCCGGCAAATTGTCCGGCTTGCAACTTTTAAAGCCGCCGGCACTATCCTTAGGTTTGTAGACAGCTTTATCATCATTAATAGAAGACATAATCGTAATTACTTGCATTCTGTGATTTGACTAAGGATTTTGAACTAAAGAGGTTGACCCCTACATTCTAAGTTATTTCTTCCACACTCTATTTAACCTTGAATCATCAAATTCACAGTTTCAGCTTATAATTTTTAATTTTTTTATGTTTCCCCACACTAGGAATTACTTCTGTATCGTGGGTGCGTTAACAAACATACAAACTCACATAAACAAACAGCTAGACCCGGAACAACTATGTGTAGGCCATACAAATATTTGATCCGTGCGGGGATCGAACCCGCGACACGCAGCGCAGCAGTCAATCGCTGCACCAACCGTGTCGTCACGTTTTTATTGACATTAACCGAGTATTTTTTGCTGCGTAGAGTGGATTGGGGGAAAATCGTTTCAAAAGGATTTAGAAAAATATAGACCTGAGTTCTAAATTATCAGTAGTACAGAGTACATATAAAACTTGTTACTTAAATAGGTAACTTACCAAAATGATAAGAAATTTCCATGAACTCATAACAGCCACAGCCTAAAAAATCCTTTGAACAGTGACACAACGTAAATCACGTACTACATTCATTTTCTCCAGGCACATCAAAGGAACTGTTATATCATATTATTTGGAACAAAACAATGCCTCGGGCCTGACTTTAATAGCTAACATTAGATTGTCAAACCCTTATTTCTTTATACTGTTTGTTTTAGGTTGGGGGTCTGAAGTGAGCGTGAAATATGCCTGATAAACAGCAATGATCAAATCAATGAAAACATCGTACTAATGACAAAATGAAATGGTTGACATTTGATGACATGGTTGGCGCAGTGGTTGAGCGATTGGCTGCGGCGCTGTGTGTTGCGGGTTCGATTTCCACACGGAACAAATATTATATGGCCTACAGATAGTATGTGAGTTTTTTTTGTCTTACAGTAGTCGATAGGGTGTATAATATCTGACGTATCACCTTAGTAAAAAGCAACATTAACATTAAAAGTACCAACTGACAGCCAACTCGACCACTGCGCGCGCTCATTGGTCAAATCAAAAAGCGCACTTCCTCGGCTTCCTGTTCCACACTTCCGTTCCATTTCACGAAATCACTCCCACTGATTGCAGGAAAGATGTTACACATGAAAAAAGGTGGATTTTCCGTCTGGATATTCTCGATAAAGACTAGAAACAGCTCATTTACCATTTTTACGCAAATACATCTTCCCAGCCTTACTGTGTTGGATTCCAGTCTGTCCATCTGACCTTCAAACCCCAGTAACTGGGTACCACGGTACTCCTTGTCAAGACATGTGCCAGATTTACTGGCTTCTGACTGTACATAAAGACTGTCAAATTTATTATTTTATTTATTTATTAAAGACATACACAGAGCTAGCATTACAGTAACACAATGCGATAGTGTAGAAAAATAATAATTATTATAAAAGCAAATAATAATATACAACGTGTTACAGAATAAACGCATTGTACTCATGGGTCACTCAGGGGTCATTGTACTCATCATTATGAACAACTTTTAGTATGGGACCAAAACTGAAATCGTCAAAAAAAAATTGACTCCCACATATATTTATGTTCGCATAACTCGACAAAATGTATGTACTGAACAGCTGATTTTTTTCTATCTTTTTCAAGGACAAGATTTTCGGGAAAGGAATTTCAAGTATAAGGGGTAGTAATCACGGTTAATTTACTAATAATAACTTTGTCGCATATACCACTACTGTACATAAAGTTTAAATAAATAAACAACCGACATCTACGCGGACGAAGTCACAAGCATCAGCTAGTAGGTACTAAAAGCTAAAGCCACCGGTCTCCTAGCCCCACCGCAAAGGTTTAGCAGCACAGAGAGCCCGAAGTTTACAAGCCCACGTCCACTAATCTGCTTAGTCCCCAACGTAATCATGTTGCAGCGACGCACGGATGTGGTGCCAACAACATTACTTCTCAAACGTTTATTTACGTGCTTACTTTATTATGGTCGACGTTTGTGGTCACCCGGAGGACAACCGCTGTAATTAACTGTTTGCGAGGTTAGAATCTGGATTAGCGACGTCTTTTTTTTATTATTTTTGGACTAATTTTACTCCAATTTCATTAAGCGTAAAATATAGTAACTAGTGGTTTGCAATTCAATTGGTTACATAGCACGGTGCACCACAGAGTGTTGCTCTGGGAAAAAAGCAGTTTAGGCCTGGCCTTTAAAACGTCGTAGGTCGCAAAAATTCTGCCAGGGTTGCGGAATTTTTTCGAAAGAGTCAGTCGCCCTGGAACGCAAAGGGCTTTAGAAGGAACACGGATGGGTTTTAGTCAGTAAGAGTCTGACACGCCCTTCCACTCCTCCCAGAGCGGAAGAAGTCATTTGATGACTTCCCATACTTAAAAAAAAAGGTCTCAAAAATTACACTGTCCTGATTTTTTGCCAGTGTAAACCCAATTTTTCAACTTCGAAAGACCTTTGCTCACTGCGTGGTGCTCGGAAAAACTTCAAAATTGTCGATCATTTGTCAGATTACGGCATACATTTTTAAAGTTGTCAAAATTTTCTACAATTGGAGCGAATTTTCTACAACAGCAGCAGCAGACGACGTGTCGCCGCGCAGCACTGGTTTCTTTGTATTTCTATGAAAATGCGGCAGGCGACGTGTCGCTAGCTACGAAAGGTATTTCATAGAAATACATAGAAACCAGTAGTGGCGCAGTGACACGTCGTCTGCTGCTGTCTGCAGTCGGCTACGAACTCGTACCTTAAAGGAACCAGTTCGTGGCCCACCGTCCCCATTACCAAACAATACATTCGTCACATTAGGAGACAATCCTCCATACATTCTGTTAGTATTCATAACGCCTCGGTCTACTCTCTGCTCGTTAAATACTTCTCCAAAGATCATTCTGCATTGTCTGTAAAAGAAATCTGCAGGAACAGTATTTCCGAACATATGTTTGCTCGAAGTCGTAGAAATTGAAAATAACTAAATTCTGTACAAGTCTGGTACAACTAGAAATAGTTATACGGATACCAGACATTTGCATATATCCAGTTATTGAAATTGTAAACACTGTAATGTCCTCTGGAATCCCAGAAAAAAGTTATCATGCGGTCCGGATTGAATGAATGAAGATCCTGGCAAACTAAAGACACCTTTGTAGGAGTATCATACTGAGCTGTTTTCTTGTAAAAAAAGCCTATATCGAAGAAAAACAATTTCTGATGCTCAGGAACCGTCATGTCAACATCTTCACAAATATTATTTTCCACTTTTAGCGTTTCGATCGCCCCAGAACATTGAAATAATTTTTGAAGAGTATTGAATCTCTCAGTTATTTTATTGACGCATTCTTGTGACCCATATGTTCTGAAAGTATCGATGACCGTTTCAAGACATTCACTGAAATCTTTCTTGGCTAATACAGGAGCACTGCTAGCTAGTACTGCATCAATAATAATAATATAATATCTCATAAATAATAATATCTTGGGACAACTCACACACGGTCATCCGAACCCAAACTAGGCAGAGCCTGTGCTACGGCAACCAGACAACTGATAAACATACTTATATATAAATACACACATATTATAGACAAATTACACCCAGACACAGAACAAATGTTCATGCTCATCACACAAAGATTTGTCCTGGGTGGGAATCGAACCCACGACCTCCGGTTTAGCAGTCAGGATCACTAACCACTCGACTACCAGGCCAGTCAATCAACTCTGGGTACAACAGTTTCATCCATACTGCTAAATTTCCCGCGTAAGAACCACCAGCAACCATCATTTTTGAGTTTTGAAACTCTCGATATCTTTTTTATGGTTTTCAGAAGATGTGCTGCGTCTGCCAGTGCTTGCCTCGACGCGGACGTGAGGAACGCCAGGTTTTTGGTGTTCCGTTCATAAAATGGTTCCCCGTAATATCTAAGCTCCAGCATAAAAGTAGCAGCGCCTCTTCTGCTATTTGTCCTTCTGCCAATTCATTGTGACTTACCATTGTAATCGTTCAAGGACATATTTTCTAGTTCATATATGTTCAGAGATCCTTCACCACCCAAAACCAATAAAATCGGTCCTTTTGATTTCCATGATGTCATCACATTGTAATACTTCTGCATCCAGGTAGGTGGATCTTCATCGTTGAAATGGTCGACTTGTTGATCGATCCTTTGCTTTTTTTAATTTTATATGTCTAAATAGTATCTTCACTGTACCTTTATTTATTTTTGTTATTCGTGGAAGCGTAGTGGATTGTACTGTAACCAGCCTAAGACTTAATTTAAATTTATGTGTATGTTATCCTCACTGTACAATTGTTTGTCTTCCCAAATAAATAAATGAAAATAAAATAAAGACTCCGCTGCATATGTAACTCACACCGCTTAGCGTTTCACAGCGCAACTGCACATCCTCGCACCGCTTACCTTCCTCGCACATCTCTAGTTTTTTACCAGAGGTCTGCGGAGTAGTTACCACAATTATTTTTGATAAATACAGCACATTTAATCGCTTATTTTCTAAGGAACACAAACAATTCAAAGCATATAATTCAGTATTTTGAATCACTTTATTTTGCTGAGCAGCTCTGTAATAAAAGAAAATATTGAAAATAACTGATACATAAAAATTAATACCTAAATATTTCTTGTTCTACGATGGCACATGCAAGTTATAAATATTTAAGTACCTACTCGCAATATTTTAGTGCAAAACATTTTTAGAAAGCATTCCTTTCGATACGGAATTTTCAACAAGAATGTTGGAAAAATATTTCATCGAGTTATTAGACTTGATGCATTAGCCAAGCTGCTACTCATTCCAAGATAGAGTAACATGAACATATTTTTAGGGTTATGCGGAAAAACGTATCATAGCCGATTTTCTCTGAATCTGTGGGATCGATTCTGTTGAAATTTGGTACACATATGTACTTCTGTGACGCAAATATAAAGGTGTCACAAAAAAAATGAAAATTGGGTCACTTTTTGGGGGTCAAATATGAAAATTAAAAAAAGTTTTTCCTACTGTACCGTGTCATCATCTGCCTAGCCTTTTTCCCAATTAATACCAGTATTGAATACCAGTATTTTACTACCTACTGTACCGTGTGACATATCAAATCAAAGGGTTCTCAAAAATATTATTTCATAATTTGAAAATATTTCGTTTCGAAGTTATTACAGAAAACAGCCATCTCCCCCCCTCTTATCTCAGAAACTACTGGGCCTAACATTTTGAACAAAATACAAACTATAGATAACAGGAAAACCTATAAGAAATCTATGATTTCAAAACACAATTTTAAAAAAAATCGTTCGGAACCCTTTGCATGTGAGGTCGACACGCACTTGTCCGGTTTTTAAAAAATATCTAAGTGATCACTTAGAGGCAATGACGATGATAACCCGACTTCCCCAGAAGGAGAAAAAATATTTTTACCATAATATAAGAAGCAAGAGCTCGTCGAGTCGAAGCTCAAAGTCTTGAGCATCGACGCCGAGTTGCTAGCCTGTCGGTTTCCTATCGGTTGCATTTTAGGGAGTGTGCGACGGAATTTCATAGTTTAATTCCGCCGCGCGTATGGCCCACATGATGGACATCCCACCCACACGCACAAAACGTTTTGGGAACACATACATTGTTCGAACAGCTAAGGAGTGGAATTCCCTGCCTGAGTCTGTATATCCTGATAGCTACAACTTGGGACGCGTGCCTATCAACAGTAAAAAAAGGGAATTTTAGTTGTGCACAAGAAAAGGAGAAACACATTGTTATAAAAACGCTTAAATGAATTCCTGTGTTCACTTTGAGCATACAATCTGAAACTTTTAACGAGACCCTCACCTATTTCAGTTTCAGTTTTCAACAAAAGATGATGAACTGAAAAGTGACACGGGCTTTTTCAGACTTTCAAAGCCATGCTTTTATAAATAAATTTGTGAGAAAAATGACAAGTCACCTGATACAGTTTAAGGTGTTCTTAATGATCACCGTGCGGCTCTTTTTGCGGGGAAAATGAATTTTCGGAATTTTATGTTGTCCGTACAAAGATGTAAAGCGCCTTCAGTGCTATGTTTTAAACGAGTTTTTGTTCAACCAAAGCGGTCTGACAGAAATCCTTTTGCAATAAATACCATGCTGCGTGCAAGTTGTTTATTTAAACGGAACGTACATATATAGAAACTTATAACTATATATCTTCTAAATATATAAAACTTATAGGTGACTGACTGACTGACTGACATAGTGATCTATCAACCCACAGCCCAAACCACTGGAGGGATCGGGCTAAAATTTGGTATGCAGGTAGATGTTATGACGTAGGCATCCGCTAAGAAAGGATTTTGATAAATTCTACCCCCAAGGGGATAAAATAGGGGGTGAAACTTTGTATGAAACTTTGTCAATTTTAAACCGATCGGGCTGTGACTTTGCATGCATATAGCTACTATGACGTAGGCATTTGCTAAGAAATGATTTTAGTAAATTCTACCCCCAAGGGGATAAAATACGGGATGAAAGTTTGTTTGAAACTTTGTCAATTTTAAACCGATCGGGCTGCGACTTTGCATGCAAGTAGCTACTATGACGTAGGCATCCCCTAAGAAAGGATTTTGATAAATTCTACCCCCAAGGGGATAAAATAGGGGATGAAAGTTTGTATAAATATTCTTAGATTTTCGACTGATTGAACTGAAATTAAAGATTGGAGTTAATAGTAACTCCAATCTTTAACCTTTTGCGTGTCTACCACAGATTTTTATCGTGCAATCCTGACCAAGCCCTTAAGTGTAACTGTCCGACTTAAGACATTTGGAGCATTTTTTCTTATGTCGAACTGTGTAACTTAAGACACGCAAAAGGTTAATTTCAAGGTTAAAATCCTATTTAAGCGGACGTCTTCATCATAGGATGAAGACGTCCGCTTAAATAGGATTTTGATTAATTCAACCCCCATGGGGATAAAATAAGGGATGATGGAGGATATAAATGTATTAGTTTAACTATCAGTACCTAATGGAACGAACAAATTAAGACGAACAAAATAATTTTTAGTTCTAAATGTTGACAATAGTTGGCGTTGTGCAATTACGTCATTTTTCTGAATCGCGGTGTTAAGATTTTCCGCGGATTAATGACACTCTCCAGTTATTATTTAGCTTTCGTCGTCAGGTAGGCTAGTTGTACACAGGTGGTTGGATGTTGTTGGTCGTTAAAATTGTTTTGGTTGCTGTATAGTACATACTATACCTAAATATTTGTAGCGGATTATATTTGGGAATAAATATTATGACCACCAGAAAATACTTGGATACCCTAAGCTCTTTTACCAAATATATGTACTTAACACCAAAAAAATTAAGCCTAAAAAAATAATAGTTCGAACCAAATATAGTAAATAATCACCAAATTTTTGCGAGCATAGGTTACCCGGAACTCAACTATTTAGATTAGGTTAATTTCTTCTTTAAACCAAATTTGTAGTTGCTCAAAGGGGATTAAATTGTGTATGAGAGTCCGACATTTAAAGATAAAACCATGTACAATGCATTTAGGCACTTGATAAAAAATAAATATAAACAAGCGTTTTTTAAAAAATAGTAGCTTAAAAATAAAAATGGCTGCCCCAAAGTAACTACGAGTATTTCACGCGGACGAAGTCGCGGGCAAAAGCTAGTGTATGATATGTTTGCTTCCATCAACGATGATTTACAAATTTTTCGCTAGTTTGTCCTGACACATTAATTAATCTGCCAAGCCTTCTCCCAACTGGCAAGGCTGTTTGTGTATGTGACTTTGTATGTTTTTAAACGCGCCCACGAATATACAGGAGAATTCCTAAAGACGGGCAAAGTTTAATAAAAAAAAAAACGGGCTGTTTCCAGTCTAACCTGATGCTGAGTACCAATATCTTACATGGGGTGACTGCCCATCTGGCCTGTATAACCCAGTAATGAGGGTAACCACTCTTTGGCTAGACTGAGGTCAGATTTTCTGGCTACCAGTAACGACTAACAAAGATGTTCAAACGGCGTAACGTGCTTTCCGAAACACGGATGAATAGTCACCCATTTACAGACCGACCGCATCAAGCGTTGCTTAACCTCGAAGATCGACACGTGCGGAAGTTGATATTTTAACATCTCGCCGCTCTCCTGTCAACTCCAAACGATTAACATAAAACAAGATGTCTATTAGCTACAACGCTAAGTTTTCTTTTGTCAACAGCAAAGTTTGGACGGTAACAATTCTAACATTTCAGTGACTTCAACAGCAGTTTTCACAATTAATCACTTAGGGGAGTTAACGAGGAAAGCGGAAAACTGGGCTTTAATGATCTGGGGTTTATTTGAGGGAAGACAAGTTTTTGGAAGTTTGTTTTTGTTTTACTGCAAGAAACTTTGGTCATGAAAGAATGTCTCTTTAGATCTTTAATTCCAGCAGCAACACTGCTGGAATTAAAGATCTCAAATCTCAACTGTTTTTGGGGCACACTTTAAAGGTTGATCCACACATGTCCGGGCTTGTGTGCCCGGGACGTGGCCCGACTCGTTCCATGGGGGCTACTCTCTAAGCCCGAAGACCGTAGTTTCGGGCTTAGTTGCGGACGTATTCTACTCCGTATCACCTGCGGACTTACGATTAGTTCCGAACACGAATTAACAATGAATGACAACACAAATGTAATTAATTCTTAGTGGTTAGGTGATATGGATTAGAATACGCCCGCAACTAAGCTCGAAACTACGAACTTCGGGCTTAGAGTGTAGCCCCCCAGAAACGGCCCGGACACAGACGGGTGTGAAAGAGTATACATAAAATGTACGCATCGATATGTTTTAGAGTTTCTCATGGCCCACGTTCCCTCCACGTCCAGGGCACGGCCCCGGTTTGTGTGGATTAACCTTAAAGCCATAAGGATACACTTTGTATGCAACATGTAGTGACAAAAGTCTTGATTATCAAAGCGGATTCAAGAGTAGAAATAAACGATACCTATATGTATTATATCAAAAATGTTTTGGCTTAACACTAGGTGAGTATTAAGATAAAGGTGAAAAGAGATTTACATAGGTACGGGAGTAGAAGACATGCTGCGCTGACCACAAAATAAACTGAATTGCGAAGGAGCATGAAGGATCCAAACCTAATTTTTGTTCCTATAAGTAGAATGCTAGAAAAATACAGTGAGTGAAGTTGATTCACAAAATCCTTACCTGCATTTTGTTACTAATTGGATCTTGAAAAAACTATGAGAGCTTTATTAGGAAATGCATTTAACGAGCTAAAGTTTTTCTTACAGCTAAAAACTCAATATCACAGATACCTACGATCAACTATGACGCTCATTGAGACTGATAATTTTCAGTTTACAATACTAATTTTAGCGTAAAATCCGAAAACACTACTTAAAAGCTTGTCATTCTTAGATGTTCTTCGTCATGATTATTATGAATTCTCTTAATCGTCATACCGATGTATTCGTTTATTATTTTAGCATTTATATGTATTTTATTAGTATTATATACATTATGTGCACATTTTTTCCGAAACGTTGAAATTCAATTTTGAATCTTATTTTTATTTATTGTACATCTACCACAGTATTGTCTTTATAACCCAAAGGTTGACTGGTAGAGAATGCCTTGATACATTAAGTCCACCCATGTACCACTATTGTACATAAAGTTTAAATAAATAAAATAATTGATTAACGGTTATACTTAGAAAACCATGAGAGTCCCATTTTATTCTAAATCTAACAAGATTCATACTTTCTCATTACATAAATATTACCTTGTACTAACAAACTAGAAGCTGCCCCAACACACATAGTTCAAAATGCAAAATTAAGTAAATCAACAAATATTACAATTTTCACCCCAAAATAATAATATAATATCTTATAATAATATCTTGGGACAACTCACACACGGTCATCTGATCCCAAACTAGGCAGAGCCTGTGCTATGGCAGCCAGACAACTGATAAACATACTTATATATTTCTAAATACATACATATTATAGACAAATTACACCCAGACACAGAACAAATGATCATGCTCATCACACAAAGATTTGTCCTGGTTGGGAATCGAACCCACGACCTCCTGTTTAGCAGTCAGGGTCGCTAACCACTCGACCAACAGGCCAGTCGAAAGAAATAAACATATATATAGGCAATCTGTTTCTGCAGACATTTATTCAAATTCATATTCATTTATTGCGTTCCACAAGGTAAAAATAAGATGTTTACAAAGCTCAGAGCTAAGAGCCGTTGTAAGACCTACTATGAAGTCTTAAACCAACGAGATTCCGCTCCAAGAGAGAGACAGAGCTATACATAGCGTATAGCACTATCCCTTTTACATCGTCGGGATTGGATGGCATTAGCACGTCATAGTAGGGCGGCAGTAAGGGTAAGTTGCCCTCAAACTCTAAAAACCGGAACATCCCCCTAAACTGTCAGACATCCTAGTTCTAACATTGATTGATTGGCACCAGCCGTTCGTGATTGTGATTGATTCGCCGCTACATAATTGAATTTTGCGCGCTGATCCGTTTTGCAGGATTTACGAGCTTATCCTCAGTCCTGGCGGTTAATTGTTGTCCTATATACTTGGCGTATTTATGTTGATATATGCTTCTCGTACGATCGTATTAGTGCTCTAAAATGAATGGGGCAACGAATCCGGCAGCTTATAAAAAGTACCTACAAAATGTGAATATTATTTTATTATTAATCTATACTAATTCATATTATACCTGTTGTCTATACTAATATTATAAATGCGAAACTAATCTTGTTCTCGTTTTTTTTAACCGACTTCAAAAAAAGGTGGAGGTTCTTAATTTGGTTGTATTTTTTTATATTATTTGGCGCCATATTATGTCTCCAAAATTTTTTTTCCTCAAAAGCTATCGAGTGGGTTCAAAATAAAGGTTTCGAGGAACAAAATAAAGGACTAAAATGTAGGAAATAAAAAAAATACTTTGTCCAAACAAGTCGCTTTTCAAGCAGTCTGATGAAGTTGGTAGCATCAGATCTGTGATTGAAAGAATTTTTTGACAGTCAATTTTTTTTCTCATTATGCTATGCGTTTGAAGCTGCGAGCAGAACCTAAATTAAAATAAAGAAAAATTCACGACAATGTATTTGGCCGGTCTTTTAGACCAATGCGCCATGGAAGATTAAAGGCTTAAGTTTCACATAGCTTAACCACCTTCTTTATGGCCCCAAAAAACGGTCAAAAAAAAAGGCAAATTCCACGATTTTAACAAAAATACGGCAACATTCTCAAAGTACTCTTGACCTCGTAAGGAACGTGATGATTCGTCCGCTGGCTCTACGCAATAGGTTCCTTGACCACGCGCAATGGTTTTTATTATTTTTATAGGAAGAGGGCACACGAGCGTGCTCGATACGCACAACGATTGATAGGCGAGGGATGGGCAGTGCTGGGCAAAATAAATATCAATTTAACAGGAGGCTTTAGCCGACAAAATGAAATTGAATACACTTCACGCGTGGCTCTGGACAAAAAAAAAATAACGCAATAATAATAGCGAGCAACATAAAAATAACTGTTCATGTACAAGGCCAATGAGCGGTAACGTTTATCAAAAAGATGAAAATTTATGGCTTTGAAATAAGCTACAGAAATGTCACGTGGTCTATCCATTACCTGCATTTCGACTTATAAATAAATGACTGAGCTGGTCGATTCTGTTAACATATCGAAGATGATGGCTTGGGTGAGGTGATCACGAGGTGAGCTGTCAATCCATATAATCAAGGTGGATTGACAGCTTACTTTGTGGTCACGTGACATCTTGATTATATGGATTGACAGCTCACCTCGTGATCACTTCACCCAAGCCGTGAAGGCTTTACAGAATCGACCGACTGAATCTGACTATCCGACAATCGTTATCGCTGATGGATGCCACTTTGTCTCGAAAATGATATTATCAGCGACATAAAAGTCTGGAACGACGAGCGTCTCTAGGACCCGTCATTTTCTTTCAGAATAGTCCAACGTTTAAAAACAAAAAAAAAAATACAGACATTAATTTAACAAAATATTATCACAAGTTTTAAATATGGTCCTCTTTTCTTGCGGATCATGATGGCTTACACCGTGGTAGCGACGACTTGTACTACATGCCCAAAATGGTTAGAAGTATTTTGTAGATACTTACTTTTGTTTATGGTCAATTATTACCGATGGATTATATTATGTCCTACGATCGATGTCCTATCAATACTTATATATTGATCAATATTTTGAAAACAGATTTTTCAAAATGAACGATAGTCGCCCATCACTACGCCACTGATTGTTACGCGCGACTCGAGCGTGTCGAATACTCAGACGTGTGTTAAAAATACTTTACGATTTAGTTATAGATGAATGGATTCCCTGCCAACACGTGAATGCCATATCGTTGCCCCATAGAGGATTCCGATCACGAATATTTCAGAAAGATATATAAAGTTTTGATGTTATTCGTAGAGCTGTCAAGAAAATATTTGAGGGAACTTTTAGCTGTTGAAAATAATAAATGGCCAAAAATTTAAGACTAGGTTTATCCCGCGGCTTTGCTCTAGTGACTTTCTCAACAACTTCAACTTCAACAGGTTATTTTACTGGTTCGATTATTATTGTTTTTTGCCTCTGAGACACTCGGCGATAGTGTAGCCTAATCAGTGAAAGAATCTTCGCTACCGGATCAGTAAAAAACATAAAAAAATTGGCACTCAATATTTTTTAGTTTAAGTTTCTATAGTAGGCGCCAGATAATCGTGGAATAACGGTCATTGACCCACCTACAATTATTGACATTTTTAATTTGAAACACGGAATTAATGACACAAAGCTGTCCCGAATCATCATCTCTCGTGATCCTTAACATTGTCTAATAATGAAAAACGATTCATATTTAATTGTACCTATGAACAGTTATTAGGGAAAGGTCAATGTACTTTATTCCACATTTATCTGGCGCCTACTATAGTTTCATCCTCATCATCTTCATATCAGCCGAAAGACGTCCACTGCTGGGAGGCCTTTAGTTATAGATTAGTTCGGAACCCGAACTAAGAATTAATGACAACACGCTGTGCTGTCATTAATTCTTAGTGGTTAGGTGATGCGGCCTAGAATGCGCCCGCAACTAAGCCCGAAACTACGGACTGCCTTGGCTTAGAGAGTAGTCTCCCTGGACAAAGGCCTCCCCAAAGAGGCGGGAGGGTTTGACATAATTACCACGCTTGTAAGGCAGGTTGGCGATCGCAGTGTAGCTGTTGCAATTCACAGAGAATGCTGCTTTCTTACTTCAGTTTTGCTGAAATCTGAATACTCAACTCCACACTTAACACTGCCAAAGACAAGCATGGCTGGTGTCAGATCGTCAGGGACGGAAAATTATTCCGTGGGGGAATCAAGCTTCTCAGTAATAAAAAACCTGACGCAGTGAACTGGAAATTATATAAGTGTTTTATTACATTGGTTTTTATTATGCTCTCTTGATAAATTCTAGATTCAGTTTTGGATTTTTTAGCATAACGAGGCCCGTAAAATGCAGGATTGATGCATTGAAGCATGGCTGTCTTGTTGCGGAATTAGTTCGAAAGAGTCACTGCGGTCCTTGAACGCGAAAGGCATTTGTTGGAACACGGATGTGTAGTCAGTAAGATTCTGACACTCTACAGAGACAATAACAGGGGGCTCAGTCTCAGCTCCGGTACGTGGACATTCTAAATGACAGGAAAATGACAGATGAGCGAGAAAAGCGATTTCGAAAATTTTGTCAGCATTGTTTTTTTTTAAGAAAGGGCCCCTCAACAATTTATTGTTTGGTATCTACGGTATGTCTACAACCTGTGTACCCCACACTTAACTATTCAAGAGTCAAACAACAAGAACTAAATGTTTGATAGCTTCTGATTTAATGCGCGCACGCAGCTTGCATACGAATGTGTGGAGACACGTGTTATCATCGTGCTCTAACCGTCACTGAGTTGATATTATCTGTGCTATTCTGTTATTGGTTGACATTCGGGCGTGGTCCTTAAGTCTTCATCCTAATCCATACTTCAATATTATAAATGCAGAATTGAGTTTCTTTGTTTTGCTTTCACGCCAAAATGGGACCATGGAGGCATTCACTGTTGGGCATTGAATTTCATCAAGTTTTTTTTTCACTTTTTGGTTGTGTACCCGAAATTACTCGACGTCATTTTGCTTACTTGGACGACATAATTACATCATCCAAGTAAGCATCAAGTAAGAAAAATACGCATAAAATAAAAACTGCTGAACCATATTTAATAAAAATTTTACGGGACCAAATGTTAAGTATACCGCATCGAACGAATACAGAATGACATAAATCGAATCAAAAACCTCGAAGTAATCGGTGTACATACATAAAAATAACCACCGAATTGAGAACTTCCTCCTTTTTCGGAAGTCGGTTAGAAAAGGTTTTTGATAGCAGAATGTGTTATTTCAATCCATATAAAAGCAAAGTAAGTAGTGTCTATTTTTTTTTTTAGGGATAGGAAATCTTCAAATCACTGCTTACGCTCTGGGTGGAGCGGAAGGGCGTGTCAGAGTCTTACTGACTAAAACCCATCTGTGTTCCTTCTAAAGCGTTTGCGTTCCAGGGCCGCGGTGACTCTTTCGAACAAATTCCCCAAAAGTATAGTGTCTCTACCTTCGACTTTTTCAACAAGCTCTACTCGTTTTACCACTTATTCCCAAGTCTCTTTTTTTCTGCCTCTTGTCCCACTTAAACCTATTCCCGATATCATATCAATAACATATCAACTCACTTGAGACACAATTACGTCATCCGAAACGTCAATACAACGCTGTCTAGCTTTCAAGGAATAAAAATATGACGTCATAATTCATGTTCTAAGTTGATAACTACGCACGTCCTACGGAGATATAATACGGTTTAACGTGGGCGAAAGAAAAATAAGTGTAATATCGTGTTCTTATACCTACTTACTCCTACAGAGTAACTTCTGTTTTAAGTAAACCTCGCTAGATGCTTTAGGGTAACAATAATATTATTTCTAGCCTTCAGTAAAGTAGCTGAAAGTTATGTGAAAATAACTGCTGGGTATTCATCTGCCTAGCCTTTTCCCAACTATATTTGGGTCGGCTTCCAGTCAAACTGGATTCAGCTGAATACCAGTATTTTACGTGGAGCGGCTGCCTACCAGACCTCCACAACCCATTAACTGGGTAACACGGTACTCCTTGGCAAGACTGGTGTCAGATTATCTTGCTTCTGACTATCCGTAACGACTGCCAAAGATCTACAAATGACAGCCGGGACCAACGGCTTAACGTGCTTTCCGAGGCACGGAGGAGTCTCGGTATGTAAAGATGGTCACCCATCCACAGACCAACCTCGGCTAGCGTTGCTTAACCTTGAAGATCGACCCGTGCGGCTGTTATTATTTAGCCACGAGCTCCTCTGCTGGGTATTATATCTTGAAAATACACATTTTGCTTGAGGAACTAAAATTTATTACACATCTGAAAACAACTTTATAACAATATTGATTTGACTTGATTTTAGATCAATATTTTTTATTATTGATATAGTCTATGACCTCAAGTAAGTTCCACCTTCAGTCACTTGCTTACCAGATGAAAATTAAATTTTATCAAATAAAATATGTTTCTGAACATATACCAGTAGGGAGGATAACATATTTTTTACGGCAACCCTATTGGTATTCGTTCAGAAACACATTTGACGTTTTACGTTTTATTTGATAAAATATATCTAATCTTCATAAGTGAGTGAAGGTCGATCTTATTTGGAATCCGCTACTAATAGTTTTGCGTTTGACCACAATCTTACTTGATGGAAAGGGTTGATGTGGTCGACTATGGAGCACACTTGGCTAGAAGTAACATATTCAATCCTGACTTAAAGACCCCTACATTGTAGCTTCCAGGAAACACAGGTCACCGGCAGGGAATCCCACTCCTAAGCTGTACACCTTTTACAAACATATACACAAAAAATCTTTATAATATATATATTAGAAAGAAAGAAAAAAAATTGTAATTATTGGCGTTATAAAAATCGGAAACACCTTAAAATGAAACAAAATAAATAATGAGAACCATAATGCCAGATGGCAACACAAGGTACACCACCTGACGCTGATATTCAGCTGCAGCCCACGAGTGCCATATACCTACGCTCAAAAGATCATAGACACATTTAAAATATTAAGATTAGATTCTCAAACAAAAGTTATACTTACAATATTAACCACCAACATTCTTTCACAAAGAATATAGGACACATTTTCTGGTCCTTCGAGCCGGATATAATCAGCATGCGAGATGACAAGCATGACAGAATTGATCGATCCGACAAGACAGGCAAAAGTTATTGACCGATTGAATTAGCGGTGTAGGGTACACATTCAGGCATGCCACCTGTCAAAATTGCCAGCCTGTCGTGACTTGCACCAACATAAGGGAAAGAAGTATTATTTTAGGTTGGGAAACGGAGGAATAATTTATGAAGAGTTGGCGAGATAGCTTGCATCTTGTCTGTTAGGAATTCAGTGTGGTAGTCTTGCAGTTGTGACATTTTGAGGTTAGGTTAGTTTAGAGATAAAATCAGTAAATATAGCTTGGCTGGGCTTGACAGTCAAGTAGGCTTGTTTTGAATACTTTGTGTAAAACATCAATAAATTTAAAGGTGTTATGCTGTCCCGCAAAAATATTAACCGTCCCCAAATTCCATTTTTAAGTAACATCGGGAACATGATAGTAATAATTGATTCCAAAAAGAAATATGGGTTCGTAAACCTTCATTCACCGAGAAATGTACAGTTAACCAACAAGAAATAACTTAATGCAATCCCAAAAAGTCCAAACAGCCAGCACCATGACTAACGCGCACGTTTAAAAACGCAGACACGTCAAAACGCAATAATTTCATCGTACATTCACATCATTATGTGCTATTAGCAAATAAATGTCCTTACCTGGCTAATCTTGCGTTTATCAAGCGTGTCGACAGGCGGGTCGGGAATATACAGAGATTTTTATTTTTGAAAGTTACTGGTGTTGTCACCTTACTTTGTGAAAATGATTCCAAACTTGCTGTCCTGTCCAAATTTTGTTTAGCAGTGCTGCTAAATCGTTTCTTTTAAGGCGGATCTTTCATTCTTATTACTTAATTCCTCGATAGTGTTCTGATTGAACGCTACTTCTTCTACTCTAATATTATGTTCCTAACTTTGTTTTTATTTTTCAGTATAATTGCTTCATGTTTCAATTATATCTGTTTATTCTTTTATTTAGATGATTTATTTACTTTATTTAGAGGAGCTCGTGGCTAAATAAAAACAGCCGCACGGGTCGATCTTTAAGGTTAAGCAACGCTTGCCAAGGTTGGTCTGTGGATGGGTGACCATCTTAACATACCGAGACTCCTCCGTGCCTCGGAAAGCACGTTAAGCCGTTGGTCCCGGCTGTCATTTGTAGATCTTTGGTAGTCGTTATGGATAGTCAGAAGCCAGATAATCTGACACCAGTCTTGCCAATGAGTACCGTGTTACCCAGCTCATGGGTTGTGGAGGTCTGGTAGGCAGCCGCTCCACGTAAAATACTGGTATTCAGCTGAATCCGGTTTGACTGGAAGCCGACCCCAATATAATTGGGAAAAGGCTAGGCAGATGACTTTATTTAGATGATACATATATGTATATGTTTAAATTAGATTGATTCAAATGAACCGCCACTCGTCCATTGAAAGGTTCATTAGAAAACCAGCGTCAGATAGCATCAGTCTGTCTGACATATCGCTGAAATGGACCTTTTTAGTGCAGCCGTGAGACACACTTGGTTCTTAGTATACCTATATTTTTATTTCTATGTACCGTACGTGTTTCATGTAAGTGTTAAATTAATATTATTCTTCCTTTCTTTCTACTTCTTTCAGGGCTGGATAAAATGAGATTTAAGGAGCGATTGCGATTTTTTAAGTGACAAAATCTAAAGATTTGATCACGTGACTTTTTAGTAGCGTAATATGCAGCGTATCCCATAGATTGTGAATTTGCTTGATTTCACAATCATAATCGTTGATAGTCGGTATATCTCTGACCTCTTGTTTTATAGGATTTTTAATGACATACAATTATACATTTTTATTATTTTATTTTTATCTTATTTTTGTTTCATTTGATGAATGCTAAACTTAGATTTTCTTGCACGCTATGAAACGTGCAATATGTGTATGTAGCGTCATCTTTTTGACTGACCGACCTTCACAATTCAGAAGTGCAAGTCAATTATTAAAAAATACATTTTTTTACTTGAGTTTAGTTCAACTATTTCAGTCAATTCAAATCTTCACGTAAATCACAAAGTGAGTTATCTCTCAATACATGTTACGATAAGATGAGAAAATACTTCATTGTACACTAAAAATAGTGATATAACTCTTTTATTACAAACCATAATATTTTTGGAAATGTAACAAAATAACTTCACTGATTTTCACTGCCAAAAGACCTAACCGAATTTACTCCTCAAACTTCAATATTTATGCATGAACTAAACTTTCCAGGACCTGTAAATTATCGCAACGTCAAAGTAATCAAACTAGAGAAACATTATTTAGGAGTTTCATGAATAAATCAAATCTAAAATAGGTAGCAGTAGGCGCCATATTTATCTTATGTTATGTATTCATTGTATGTAAATAAGTTACTAAAATATTGTAGAGCCTAGGAACCGAAGAGGTGGAGAAGACCAAAAAAAATATGGAAGTACTAGCTGCCGCCTGCGGCTTCGCCCGCGTGAATGTCGAAAATTATCCAAGAGAACATGCTCCCGGGATTAAAATGTATCCTATGTGTTACTACAGACTATAATCTACCTCTGCGCCAAATTTCATCAAGATCCGTTCAGCCGTTCAGACGTGATTGGGGAACAAACATTCAAACTTTCGCATTTATAATAATAGTATAGTATAAGTAGATAGTACAGATTAAATTGGCTCTACCGAGATGACGGTAATAAACAAAGAATTGAAAAAGAAGAAATGTTTCGCCACTTCCTATAAAACTGGATTAAGGGCAAGATAATTATTTCGATGAAAATTTGGTACGGTTTTGATCCACTTTGTGCTCTACTAGATATTAATTTTTATGTGTTAATCTATATTAACATAATCAAGCTGCAGAATTTGTTTGTTTGTTTAAACGTACTATTGTCTGGAACTACCAGTTGGATTTGGAAAATTATTTTTGTATATGATAGCCACATTCATGAGGAAGGCTATACAGGAACGGGACAATATGGGATATGTGCGTACGAAGTGGCGGGCAACTCTAGTAGTGGTTATAAACTAGATATATATATATGTGTACCAAATTTTATCCAAATCCGTTCAACTATTTTCGTGTGAAACAGTTACAAACATCACAAACTTTCACGTTTATAATATTACTTAGCTTTCAGCCGCAGCTTGGCTCACGTAGCCTATAACCGTCTCCGGGGCCTATCTAACTCTGTACTAAAATTCATCAGAATCGGTTCAGCGATTTAGGCGTGAAAGCGTTAGGGCCTTATTACAATGGCGATTTGCAAACGAGTCCAAAAAGAGGCAAATGCGTAGTGAGCTAACCGCGAGTACGCAGCGAAAACGCCGCGGGCGCTTCGAGCCCGACTCGAATAGCGACATCAACGCCACTTTGTACACTCACGTTCAACACGGATAGCACGCCGCGAACTCGCTCGCGCTCGTCACGCCTTCGTGACCTGTTCGGCGCGCGTTCGTTGCGATCTCGTTGTATTTCATCAGGCTGAGTGCTAGCACTCTTTGAACGTCAAAGTTCTACATAAAGACAGTCCCCCAAAACGCCCGCCCGACACCACTTCCTAGTGTTTTAGCTGGGAAGAAGAAGTGGCGCAACAAACTCCCCAGCAACACATCTGTCTGTTAAGTTTTAAAACTTGAATTTATACAGTAGTATGCAAAGTAAGTTTACAAAACATGACACAGAAAAATAATATATTCTATCTGTTAATCAAATTAAATGAAATTAATTGACACTTGTTAGCTAGCACACTCCATTAAGCCCTCAGAAATAGACAAACTCAAGTATTAACAAATAAACCAATCTAATTATGTCTCCAAGCATAAATGGTGTGATCCTATTAATACTACCCGGCGTAGCAAAATCAATTCCCCTGGCAATACCCGGTAATCCCCCTAACAAAGTCAAACATCCCCTAGAGGGGTTCTATGCCCGTAAATAGGGACACACAATCATGACCGTTTTCTCTAAGACTAGGTGGCACTTTATTTCAAGCCTTAATGTCATAGCATTTTTAACTCTTGGCTTAGCTTCTAAGGTTGAAAATCCAACAGTGTGCTTTTATTTGGGCATCGGGTTTACGTGACGGCTAGTGTCAGTGGACATGGTTGTTAATCTTGTCTCAAGTTAATGATACTGTCTCAATTGGAGTCAGATATCGTGTATCAATCCTTGAACTGATTAGTTTAGTTTGATAACTAACGATAATGGAAACTGTTATGGAAGAAGTTAGAGAGGTAAAGTGATACTATGACCTAGAGTAGAGTCAAGTGCTAACTCATTTTTATAACAAAAATAAAACTAAAATAAGCTTATTTTAGTAGCCTATGTTTATAGTATACATATATTTTCAAGACACTTACTCGAAAACTGGCTTCCACCCACCGCTTTGCATTTCGCTCTAGTGCGGAAAAGTTCGCTAGTATCATAATACACTGTGGAAAAGTCGCTTGCCTAGACCTAATCAATGTATTGTATTTCAAAGTCAAAGTAAAAGCATTTATTTAAAATAAACCATTATCAGGTACTATTAAATTGTCTAAGTCAGTCCGTCAAAAACTTGAAGCTATGTGCACGTTCGAAAGCGTAGTTCTCTATGGAGAATAACGTGCAAGAAACTCCACGGACACTCTTTTAAATCATTTAATGTTTACAAAAATCCTGGTTACATTAACCTTGTTGCTTCTATATATGAGAATATTTACAATATGGTTAGTCGACAGCAAATAACTCTTATCCTTATCTCCCCATTTCATCGTGATCATCATCATAATTTCAGCCAAAAGACACTGTCAACCGGTCCGGTGCGTCTCGCATCTAAAAGATTAATCCCGCGGCCTTCACCAGGTCATCGGTCCACCTAGCGAGACCTTGTGTCCTCCTCATTAATTTAATTTAATTACCCAAAAAATAAACTAAGAACATATTTACATCCTCCACAAGCAGCCCCAACGGTTCAGCAACAAACATACACGTCGTTAATCGTACGGTCCGATATTCACGTCACGAGCGTGTCACATAACCGCTTGATTTAGTACCGGACAGCGTGGGTAAGTGGGATGGGTTGTTATCTTTAAATTGTGCAGTGTAGGTAAGTATGTGTTGTGGAGATTGCGATTTTTTTTTTTTTTGGTGAACTTAGGACCAGCCGGTCGATTCTGTGAACATGTCGAAATGAAGGTTTATGTGAAGTGATCACGAGGTGAGCTGTCAATCCGTGATCACGTGACATCTTGATTGTATGAATCAAGATGTCACGTGATCACGGAGTGAGCTGTCATTCTATCTTGATTATATGGGTTGACAGCTCACCTCGTGATCACTTCACCCAAGCCTTCACTTCGATATGTTTACAAAATCGACCGGCAGTTTGAAATGGGGAGAAGTTTGATTGGAGTTATATCGTCTAGTAAAGGAGCCCATATTTTATAATTAGGTAGGTACACTAGCAACCACTCTGCTAGTGTGTGAGTTGGAAATAATTCCAGGGGAACATATTCCAGGGATGAAAACTATCCTGTCATATTCCAGAACTAGCCATATGCCAAGTTACATCCAAATCTGTCAAGTCAAGATGTGAAGAGGTAACAAACAAGCAAACAGACAGACGTATACTTTCGCATTTATAATAATAGTAAGATAAATAACAATTGTGTTTGACTAGATAAAGGTAAATGCATGGATAGTAATTATAAAACATTTTTGTGAAACAGCCTTTAAAACTGCTTGCATATTCTTTTTTTCGGTTACTCCCCCTGCGCTCTAGTCCCGCTAAGCTCGACTCGTAAAATACCTACTAAAAAGTTCTGCAATGCACGAAATCACATTCGCGGGCAGTGATGAGGAAAACTGTCACAGTGTAATCTTTTATATTTTACTAGTTTTCTGCCCACGACTTCATCTATAGGTATTTTCGGGATTTGAACTATCTGTGTAACATATTTCATCCCGATCCGTCCAGCCGTTGAAGCATGGGTTCGTAACAAACATTCAAACATCGTAACTTTCGCATTTATATGTAATATTAGTAAGATAGGATTAGTAACGAAGTCTACAGACTTCGTTTAATCTTGTTGGTCCAGTTTTGACTTACAGCTCTATTCATAAACATTTATTAACTTGGAATTTGTTTTGAAGTTCGTTGGTCCTTATCTGTTATTTTGACTTTTTTGACTGTCAGAACGAAACAAAACAAATGTTAACTTACAGACGAATAGCGATATAATTTTTTAACTTGAATTCTAACATTTTCTAACTGTACCTTCCATTGTTTACGTAGAATCGAAGAATTGCGTACATAGCAAAACTTTATAGTAGGCATTTTTAAGTCGAGCATAGAGGGACTAGAGCCAAGGGAGACTAACCGCTTTTTTTTCAGAATGAGGAGCCATGTTTGTATGGTAAAACTTATCCAATGGTATAATTAGCGCTACATATCTTCATCTTTCATACTTCTCTATTAGTCGTCATCTCCGTAGTGTCCCCTTTCTATCCACATAATCATCTTTCACATGTTCCATCCACTGCTTATGTATCCTGTATCCAGTGACCTCTTCAAAATGATTTTCAGGTGTCAGAAAACATAAATTAAATGTAAATTCAGTTTTAATTTCCCATTTTATTCACAACCATTTAATTAATAATGTAATTAGTTAAAACATTACTTATTAAACGAGCATCGTCATCGCATTACTCTTCTATATAAAGCTCAAAACAATACCTCAAACGTAATCCTATTGTCTTTATGTATTGTTACCTGTATCTACAGGATGTTTCAGAAGAGCGTGGTCATAATATGTATTTATGTAATTACATAAATTATTCTTGTTTCAAAAAACCTAACCGCAAAAAAACGACTACAAGGTTCCAAACAAATCTCTTTTCGAGTATTCTGCCGGTCGATTCTGTTATCATGATGAAGTGATCACGAGGTGTGCTGTCAATCCATATAATCAAGATGTCACGTGATCACGAAGTGAGCTGTCATTCCATCTTGATTATATGGATTGACAGCTCACCTCGTGATCACTTCACCCAAGCCTTCACTTCGACATGTTTACAGAATCGGCCGGCTGAAGTATTTGGTGGCATCAAATCTGTGATTGAACCAAAACAAATGCTACCAACATGTTTTTGATTGCCAACAGGCTTTTTCTTCCAAACGTTTCCAAATTAATCTTAGTGTTTGCAATGTTTACGATCCTCATCAATAAACATACCTATAAATAAATAAGTTTCTGGAGTTTACTCCTTAAGAAACGATTTTCATATTTAGCCCGCGGTATGAACATTTTATGAGGCGTTACGTTTCTTTGCGCACCGTAGGTACTTTGTGCACCTTTCACTTAGAGATACTGTATGAGTATACTCAGCTTATTTAAGATGCGTACATTTACCCTCTTTTTACATAATTACACAATAATAGTTCTTAAGTCGTAAACTCCAGTTGCGGAATTTGTTCGAAAGAGTCACCGCGGCCCTGGAACGCAAAGGGCTTTAAAAGGAACACGGATAGGTTTTAGTCACTAAGAGTCTGACACGCCCTTCCGTTCCACCCAGAGTGGAAGAAGTCATTTGATGATTTCCCATCCTTAAAAAAATAAAAAAGGAGTAAACTCCAGTCGTGCGTCACACACACACACTTGTCTTCTCGCAATTTTGTTTCTATGCTGTAAATCAAATACAAAACATCCCCCTCAAATATGAACACACACTTGTGAAACACCATGCATACATAATATTAATACCTGGTACATAATATCGAGCGGGGTTAGTGACCTGCCCAGGTGTTTCCAGTTGGTCGCCTGCAGATGATTGATGACCGCGCTACAGGAATCCAGGCGATCGCTTTAGTAATATTTGAATGGGCGCGATTGATTTGCTGGAAAGCTGCGGATTATTTGTGTGGGAATAAAGATTGTCGGTCATAAAATGGGTGCTGATGTTAATAAAAGGACTGGTTCCGGAAAGTAGGTACTCTGTAACTTGGGTATGTGTAAAATCTGAAAATACAGGGAAAAGGCAAACAGACAGTTTAGGGTTCCGTACCCGTTCCGTAACCAACGGACACGTCCATCTGTCTATCAGTCAGTGAGCTGTAGGTAGGGACCATTTTGGCCTCGCACAGTAATTAGTTTATTATACTGTTTAGTTATCATTTTATTTTACTGGTTTCTTTGTCTTGTGCGAGTCCCAAATAAACATTTTTCTTTCTTTCTTTCTTTTTTCTTTCTTTCTTTCTTTCTTTCTTTCTTTCTGTATCTCATGACGATTTTCGCAGCAAAAATTAATTTACTAAAAACACCATAATCTCCCTTCAAGCTACGTATGTCGCATATCATAGAACTGCGGCACATTGCCACAAACTTGAAGTCAATTTCCTCCTTATGGTAATATATCCGTCGACGGACACTTTACGACGGTGCGCCACTAAAATGTCATAGAACTCGTAATATACTGGTATACCTCGCCCTTGACCGACAAACATGATAACCGCACGCTGCGGATAAAGGTTCAGGTTAGGTTCTTTGTGAACTAGACTGTAACATAGTTTGTGTGGTAAATACCCAAAGCAAAGAACTAGCTTATTTTAGCTATGAAAGACGCTGTTGTTGGAGTCTAAGTGGATCCAGATTTTGATGTAAGCGAGAAGGCACGGATATTATGAGAAGCAAGCAAACATTAATATCAATTAAAACGAGAAGAGCCAGAAGTTTTGAAAAGAAGAACATTAAAAAATGTAAAAACAGTGAGAAGTAACGTCTCTTATAATGCGCACAGCAAAGGAGTGGAACTCTCTGCCTGCATGGCTGCATCTGTGTTTCCGAACGCATACAACCCTAATCTCTTCAAAATTAAAGTGAACAGGCTTCTTCTGGGTGTCTCGCTCCATCGTCGACTTTGTCTCTGTCATCTATGACCTAGACTAGAGTCAAGAGCAAACCCATATTAAATTTTAAAAAAAAACAGACAAAAGAACCGCAGCGCCATCTACGACGAACTAACAACGAAATCCTGCATCGCGCAAGCAAAGTTCTCCGTGCGATTTGAACACATACAACAGTCCAAATATTAACTATCGGGCAGTTGCCCACCAGACACAACAACCGTCTGGCAGGAGGATCCTCCCATTTTCAGTGAAGGTGTGCGGGACTTTACTCTCTGTACCGCATCCCTCTATAGACCGTCTACAAGATACATGGCAGACTTCCATAAACTTCTATAGAATATTGTCTGTGCAACAAAGTCTCAGCAAACTAAAGTCTGTACCTATCGGGTGGGCCCACGAACTGCAATGGATAATATAATAATTATAAAAGTAATTAAGGATAAGCCAGCACTTCATTAAATAACCACAATGGCTGTTTAATGTTGACCGCTCAGCCCCATGTATTATCTACTGAAACGAGTACACGACACTTTATTGCATTTACGAAATCCCTGGAAACTTTATTTATTCCGACCAATCACAAGGCATCGGAAATTATTCAACACTACAAAAATCCATAATCATGATAGACTAAACGTTCGTCTACACGCTCAATCTAAGCAAGATCGCCAATGTTTGCACAAACAGTTCGTGCAAACATTGGCGCAAAATTTGCAGGGTGTGCTAGCCATGTACGGTATACCGTTTAGCGCGTCTTAACGCTCATGTTTGCTTGCACAAACAAGAGTTGATGCAAATACGATTGAGCATGTAGCCAAGGCTTTATACGTTCTCGCAAGAAACACGTTACAAAGAGCAAAGACCAGTTTCCGAAACAAAAGAAGACATAGACTCAAAATCCAAGCAAAATGTAGTGGCATACCTAGATACTAAGGACGGCCGCATACGTACGGTTAACATACAAAATGTTCAACTAAGCGCACAAGTCTATTCATTTCCCTAAAGGGAAAAAACTTTTTTTTTAAGTATTATTAAATTAATTACTTCTTCCGCTCTGCGTGAAGTGGAAGGGCGTGTCAGACTCTTACTGACTAAAAACCATCCGTGTTCCTTCTAGAGCCCTTTGGGTTCCAGGGCCGCGGTGACTCTTTCGAACAAATTCCGAAACCCTGGCAGGATGGAAAAAAAAGATCCTTAAGTTCCTTTCCAAAACAAGCCGTGTGTTCGGGTCAGAAGAATAAACAGAAAATTGAACGTCTCACAGAATTCCGAATCTGAAGTGCTAATCGGTAAACCTAATCAGGAAACCGTTCGTATGTGGCCGGCCTTGAATCGATACCCAATTACACCCCAGTGAACGTAGTACCTTATACAAAAAAAAAAAGTATGGTTTCAGTTCATTACTGCCCCACTTTGGTCTAGATGCGAGCCTGCTGATTTATTTGGCTCGTAAAATTATTTTTATTGCCCAATAGTGTTGTATTGCTCTTTTAGTTGCCCTACTCACGCTATGTCGGGGCAATTTTTTTTTTGTAACATATTTCTGTTCTTTAAGTTAGTAGAGATTTTTTGGTTGAACATTGTGGTGGCTAATTGTATGTTTTTTTTCTTTAAGTTTGAGGACCTACCTATAAGTGACCAGAAGGCTGCGACGTTCATTGCCCAAAGAATGAGCATTGCCATTCAAGGTTTTTTTTTTTTTCTATTGATAGGCACGCGTTTGACCACTATCTCAGCTGATGGTACGCGATGATGTGGTCGAAGATGGAGCACGTTTGCCTAGAAGTAACCTTTCACTCTTGACTTAAAGACTCCCAGATTGTAGCTATCAGGAAACACCGACTCTGGCAGGGAATTCCACAACTTAGCTGTACGCACCATGAATGTGTTCCCAAAACGTTTTGTGCGTGTGGGTGGGATGTCCACCATGTACCGGTGGCGCATCGCCGTACGTCTTGTGGTCCGATGATGGAACAGGCTTGGCTGAATTAAACTAAGCAATTCCATCGCACACTCCACAAAATACATCCGATAGATTACCGACAGGCTAGCCTTCAGCACACGAGTATTTCAACGCCTAAGTGTATTTTGTTTGTACGTTTGTTAAGTTTAATAGATATAAATAGTTCGGCAATATCTAAGTTACTTATCTTCTTAAAATATATATTTCTTGTGTACGTGTGTGTGTGTATGTCACTTAACTCCTCCTAAATGGCTGGACCGATGTTGATGAAATTTTTTGTGTGTGTTCAAGGGGATTCAAGAATGGTTTGAATTCACAATTGGATCCGGTAGGTGGCGCTGCAATCAATTTCTATAATTTTTCGTCATACACAAAGCAAACGTTCGGACAGGACAACGTCTGTTGGGACCGCTAGTGTATGTATATATTTCTATTGTTATTTATTTATACATACGTAAACACAGTATTAGCAACAACACAGTACAAGTACAAGTAAGACAGCCCATGTTCTGATAGAATTAGGTAATCG
This sequence comes from Mamestra brassicae, assembly GCA_905163435.1. NCBI lineage: Eukaryota > Metazoa > Arthropoda > Insecta > Lepidoptera > Noctuidae > Mamestra > Mamestra brassicae. The sequence continues at coordinate 1,335,826 of LR990999.1, read as the reverse complement.
CTTGTTAGCAAAAACTTTATGAAAATAAGAGGGCTAAGAAAATATTAAATTCTAACAACGATATTGTTTGATGTGGGATGTTGGCCCACAGGTGTGCGCGTTGTACGGCTCAGGTTAAGGTGACGCTTTTCAAAGCTTACTGCCAATCTTTTTGCACGGGGCAGCCTGTGGGTAAACTTTACGCAAAGGGCATATAGTGGCCTGCGCACACAATATAACAACACGTTCCGGGCACTTCCGGGTGTTGATGGGGCTACCGCGTTTTTGTAGCGCGTCCGGCATGTTTGCCGACGCGGACGTTTATAGATTTTCGGCCATTATGTGCAAGAGATGCGCTTCTCTGCTGCGCCGTGTTCGCGTCAGCCCCAACACCCTTCTTAGAATGTTAGCTGATAGGTGGGACTCTCTGATCTTTGGGCGGTGGATACGACTGCATTCAGTCAAGTAGACATTCCCCAGGATCGGCGTACCTCACGCAGCTTAGAATAAATGTTACTAACACTAGTTTATAAGTTTATATTGTAACCAATATGGAATCTCTGCTGAAATAAATGTTTATTATTATTATAATGTGTTTGACAATCTCGAGACCCTGAAGTCCCGGTCCTTTGGTAGGCATATAAAGGGCTGAAGCCAATTCGCAGAGACATTTCGAATGGAAAGAGGCACCAACCGACGATTATCCCTGTATGCACTATGAAAGTATACAATCCCCGGTTGGTGCAGGTCTATTGCAGAATATGGAAATAAAAATGAAACGCTATCTATGGGTTTAGGTGAATTAGTGGACTGGTTATTGTATATCTTAAAATGGGGTGGGTAGAAATGCAGGGGTGAATAAAAACGAAACTTTAATTTTTATTCACCCCTGATTTTCTCATAAATACCATATTAATTGTTTCTCACAAAGCGTCCATTTAAATATAAAATAATTGTAAAAAAAAATGGAGATCTTCATTGCTGCAAACAATATTTAAATAACGTGAAAGTTCCAATCAAAATTTCGTTTTTATTCGCCCCATCATTTCTATCCACCCCGTTTTACCCGTTACTATGTAAGAACTAGTGGCCCCTGCCTGACCACTGACAATTAACAAGGCTTTAAATGGCATAGGGTGACTTGCACACTCAATAAATGGGCCCCCGTAAACAGTCGCTAGCACACAGTGACGCGTAGCACCAAGGGGGCAAAATATTCTGAGCTGCTAGAAGAGTGGAAATGTATACCACGGAGCCAAAAACGGAGCGGAAAGGTATAAGCCGGTGATGAGGAACAAGATTTCTCCCGGGACATCAGGTCCGTGGAGTCGCTACTGCCCAACAGTTCGCCACAAAACTGCCTTGCGGATTGTATCTCTCTTTGTCTGGCCCCTCACCCTAGGCATGATCCTAGGTTTATTGGGGCAAGCAAGCCCCACCACGATGTCAACGTACAGATACGGTGGTGGGGTTATTATTATTATTATGAAATATATCGAATGAAATGTACCGAAATCCCAAACATATTGGTTCTTTAGCTATCGTTACTGACAAGAGGATATCTCTCTATGTAGGTAGAGCCCAAGGTTCCTGTCATTTTGTACAGGGACCTGCTACACTATGTAATTTAAATGGAAATGCTTTGTTTCCGGGACAACGGACAACACATCAGCAAATCCTTTGGGGTTCCTTGTGTCTATATGGCCGACAGTAACAAACCTTCCTCCGAATGGGTTGACAGTAGTATTTGCCAACATTTTACATAAATAAATGGGTACTGAAAATGTTTCTAATAGCACATCGGAAGCTCGTAAAGTTATATTAGATAGAATATAAGTGTTCGACCTCATCAACTCAGGCTATTGTAGTTCACAGCTGGACTTAGGCCTCTACGAAGCTGTGCTATTCGCTTCGTTTCGTTGATTAAGAACTTTTTAACCGACTTCCGAAAAAAGAGGAGGTTCTCAATTCGGTTGATATTTTTTTTGTATGTACGCCGATAACTTACTTTTTTAGTTTGACGCGGTATACTTGCCAATTGGTCCCGAAAAAAATTTATTCAATTTGGCTCAATAATTTTTACTTCATGAGCATTTTTGCTTACTTGGATGATGACGTCGTCCAAGACTTCATGTAGACTGATTAATTATGGGTGTCCACTAAAACGGGGAAAAATACCTATATAACTAAAAGCACAAAGTATAAAATAACTTTAATTTCGCAAGTCGGTGTCAAAAAACGACGAAACAATAAAAAACATCGACTTCCGAAATTAAAGAAATTAAAGTAAGTTTTCCAAAACGTGTTTAGAAAGAAAAAGTATTTATTTGCCACAAAACGACATACATAGGATTTTGCTAAAACTAAAACCTAAACGATAGTATTAGTTGTTCTCAAATTTTGCTAGTATAAGAAAAAAATAACAAAAGTATGAGTATAAATAATGTAGATGTATGTCGTGGTTGTGGCAAAAAAGCTGCCACTCAGCATAATGCTGTGCTGTGGGGGACCCACAGCACGGCGCTGATAAGAAAAAAAAAAATGAGATTTTGATATTTCGCGTATGGCATCAGCATCTGCCTAGCCTTCTCTCGACCATATCTGGGTCAGCAGTCTTACCGGATACATCTGAGTACGAGTTTGCCGTATTTATCCTGATTAGCAATAATTACAACCGCCCATATTACTCGTAGATTCATTGTAACATCCTGCCAAACAAGATAAATCGCCACCATCAACAATACCATCTGGCTTAATGAAGTCCCGACTAACATCCTCGGCCGTTCCATAAACACCCTTCCAGAGCCATTACGTTGCTTCCAAAACCATTAACTGTGACGTCATAGGACTTGTGTGGACGACGTTAGTAATTAAGTTTGGCGTGGCGTTGCATGGCGGTGCATGGCTGTGTTAATAAAATGCAGCGTGACGCAGTCGGTCTGACGTGTAACATGAGGACGTCAGATTGGATTTGTTAGAAGTGTAGGGGGATTGGGAAATTCGAGACGGGAAAAGGAAAGGAGTGGTGATGCAAAGAAATTATTGACCTTATTGTGAGCTTTTCTCTCTCTCTCGATCGCGTTCATGTCAACGTTAATTATTTTCAAAATTGAAGGCCTAATAGTTTCGGAGATAATGATCAACTTTCATCTATTTTAAACCGACTTCCAAAAAAGGAGGAGGTTTTCAATTCGGTGGGTATTTTTTTTTATGTATGTACACCGATTACTCCGAGGTTTCTGATCCAATTTATGTCATTAAAATTTCGTTCTATGTGGTATAAATATCCATATACCATTTGGTCCCGTAAAAATTTCAAAAAATTCAATTTGGATCAGCAGTTTTTATTTTATGAGCATTTTGCTTACTTATTGCTTACTGGGATGATATAATTACGTCGTCCAAGTAAGCAAAATGACGTCGAGTAATTATACATACTTTTTGTGTTGGGTTTAGTTATAACAAGCCAAGAGGATCATCGGCAGTGATAGGCTCGTCGAGTCTAAGCTCTAAAGTCTTGAGCATCGACGCCGAGTTGCTAGCCTCTCGGTTTTCTATCGGTTGCATTTTGGAGAGTGTGCGACGGAATTGCATAGTTTAATTCCGCCAAGCCCGTTCCATCATTGGACCACCAGACGTACGAAGATGCTCCATCGGTACATGGTGGACATCCCACCCACACGCACAAAACGTTTGGGAACGCATTCATTGTGCGTACAGCTAAGGAGCCTGAGTCAGTGTTTCCTGATAGCTACAACCTGGGAGTCTTTAAGTCAAGAGTGAATAGGTGACTTCTAGGCAAGCGTGCTCCATCTGCAACCACATCCTCGCTTACCACCAGGTGAGATAGTGGTCAAACACATGTCTATCAATAGTAAAAAAAAATACATACATATATTAGACGTTTAACTTCGAAGATACCAGTGACTTCCTCAAATTCAAATCAATTAAATCGAAGTAGTTGTGTAGCCTGACTCATTATGGGTGAATGTCAATTTCTTTGTACTCCACAAGGAAATTGACATTCACCCGTAATAAGTCACCACAAAAAACTGAAAAATAAAACTATATTACAAAAAAATACAACCGACTTCCAAATAAAAACACTCCAAAGCCGAAAATGAATTTAATTTCGGAAGTTATTTTCGGCTTTGTAGTGTTTTTATTTGGAAGTCGGTAGAATTTTTTGTAAAAAAGTTTTTCTTGAATAGTTTCGGAACGGAATATTTAAAAATTATGAAAAACATATTTTTGAGACCCTTATAAATGAGCCTTTTGATTTGATATGTCATACGGACATTTGATTTTTTTTTTAATTTTCTCATTTGACCCCCAACTAGTCAACAAATTTTCAAACTTTATTTTTTTGTTCGGCTTTGGGTCACAGAAATACATATGTGTACCAAAGTTTAACTGAGTTGGTCCAGTAAAATCGGCGAAAATCGGCTGTGACAGACGGACAGACAGAAAACCGAGTAATCCTATAAGGGTTCCGTTTTTCAATACAGAGGTTCGGAACCCTAAAAAGTTAAGGTGATAAAGCGCTTTAAAATTTCGCGTGACTGTTAAATCATGCGTAATGTTTACCTTACTTACTTTTACCTCACAAACCACTCTCTTGACACTCCTTTTTTTTAAGGATGGTAAATCATCAAATGACTTCTTCCGTTCTGGGTGGAGCGGAAGGGCGTGTCAGACTCTTACTGACTAAAACCCATCCGTGTTCCTTCTAAGGCCCTTTGCGTTCCAGGGCCGCGGTGACTCTTTCGAACAAATTCCGCAACTCTGGCAAGGCCCTGGCGGCACGACACTCCTGAACTTAGATCTTTGTCACTTATTATTTAAAAAGCTAAAATTACGTGACCATACCTTTGATCAAAACTAAGTTACTGACCAAATTGAATTATATTTTTTTATTTCAAACAAAAGATATTCAAAAGCGTTACATAGCTCCACACCAATTTACAACGCCTACATCAGCCAGCCAGTTCCGAAGTTCAAACAATGCCAAAAACCGTAAAAAATAAAAGAAACAAAAGACGCCCTCAATCGTTTTTGGCACATGGCTGCGGGCACAAAAAATAAAATGAAGTAGTTTATGTCAGGAAGTGTCGGCAGCTTTGACCTTGCGGGTGTGAATCCCTTTCATGTCACTGTACCATATGCGACTGAATACAAAGGGAAGGGACAGAAGTTCCGTTCTGTGCAATGCATGCCTAGAATGCAGTTTAATTGGCGCACAGCATTTTCAACCTTGAATCATTACTAATATAAAATAATATAATAAATGCGAATAATAAGTGTGTCTGTCTGTCACCTTTCCACGCTTAAACCGCTGAATCGATTTAGATGAAATTTGGTATGGAAATAGCTTAGACCTTGGAGAAGGACACACGTTGTTGCATGAAAAGGGCTTGATGGGGTTGAAATAGGTGACGAAAGTTTGTATGGGAGTCCGTCATTATTGAAGATGAATCCAATCCACATCCAGCAGTCGCTCCATCTGAGATACTGGTACTCAGTTGCACCTGCAAACTGACTCCAACATCTTTGGGAAAATGCTTGGTAGATCGATTGACTAAAGTAGGCGCCAGATAAATGTGGAATAAAGTACATTGACCTTTCCCTAATAACTGTTCATAGGTACCTGAACAATTAAATATGAATCGTTTTTCATTATTAGACAATGTTAAGGATCACGAGAGATGATGATTCGGGACAGCTTTGTGTCATTAATTCCGTTTTTCAAATTAAAAATGTCAATAATTGTAGGTGGGTCACTGACCGTTATTCCACGATTATCTGGCGCCTACTATAGTAACCCATCAGGCTACCATAAACCGACCATATTTCTTATCTACAGTAAGGCTCAGCTCACATTGCTATTTGCAACACAACTATGCATTATCGCGTCCCCGTGAAAGCTGACTCTAATATTGTAGGTCGACTGAGATTGACTGAGAGATTCACCCGTATTCTGACGTCGTTGCCTAAAAACATGCGTTTCGCAATGTCGGAACGTTTGGGTTCAAGATGATTACCCACAATTTTGACTAACTCACAAAATGATTTATTTTCTGGGTGATTAGGTGCACACAAATCACACATTAAGTTATACGTTGCTGCTCCTTCCAACGTCACCAACATTGCAACTTTGTAACTCTGGTTAAATCTCATTTAAGATTATGAATTGTTCCACGCGTCTAATGTACGCCAATCACTTTTTGCTTGATAGGTCAAATTCTTCAATGTTCCCGATAGACGTGTTGCAGTCCCACACAAATACGATGTGAACCACACGAATTTAATTGTTTTCCTCGTCTCTAGTTGTATTTATGAATTACTAGCTGCCGCCCGCAGCTCTACCCGCGTGAATGTCGAAAATTATCCTAAGGGCACATATTCCCGGGATAAAAACTATTATATGTCCTTTCCCGGGACTCAACAATCTCTGTACCAAATTTCACCACAATCGATCCAGCCGTTTGCGCGTGAAGAAGTAACAAACATAGACACACTCACAAACTTTCGACTTTTTTTTTTTTTATGTAAGTGTGATGTGATAATATAGTGTGATGTGATGTGATTATAGCGAGAAGCGACTAATGGAACTGCAGTTCCGAGTGACAACTGGTTTATTTCCATATACCCACACATAACATTAGACACAAGATATATACTCTTCATATCAAAGCACCTTAGTACTCCCCAGTACTAAAGTCAAAGTAAATTCATTTATTTCAACTATAGTAGGCGCCAGATAAATGTGGAATAAAGTATATTGACCTTTCCCTAATAACTGCTCATAGGTACCTGAACAATTAAATATGAATCGTTTTTCATTATTAGACAATGTTAAGGATCACGAGAGATGATGATTCGGGACAGTTTTGTGTCATTAATTCCGTTTTTCAAATTAACAATGTCAATAAATGTAGGTGGGTCAATGACCGATATTCCACGATTATCTGGCGCCTACTATAGACCATTAAAAGGCACTTTTGAACGTCAAATTTACAGTTTGAAATTGAAATATTAGTGATTCTAGTTGTCCATTCGCAAAAAGTAGATTCTTATGGAGAAGAACGGACAAGAAACTCCATAGTTACTCTTTTCAAATATAAGTTTTACAATACTATGTATACATACATTGATAAATTGATTATATTATGTGAGCACAATGCACCCAACATTACACTAATATGCAGCAAACACATATATTCTAATAGGTATAACAAAGCAATGCCTGCAGAGATAAAATTAAGTTTGCTAGCAAGGGACATGGTACTCACATATTTACAATATAATTAACAACAATGGATCAGTGTGTGAGTTAAATTACATATTTAAAAAATAAAAAAACAGAAAGTACACCACTGTATCTTCATATACAGTAAATAAATCAATGAGTTTGACCTTGTCTACTACTAAGGAGGGTCCATCTCTATCTATTTACTTTATGAACATGACATTTCGAGTTATATTGTAAGTGCAAAACGTTCTCGAAACCGAAACTATGCCTTCTGCACCAAACTCTATAGTTTCCACAACTTGGATATTAAAACAACTCGACACGTCAATTCCGAACCTTGCACACATGGCAATAAGATCACATTTGAATTTGTCACGAATGTTTATTTAGACTCCTCAAACTTGTCATATTTGGTATTCAATAAGCAATCCAGTTTTCGATCTACAGAGTTTCATAGAAATGTGATAAAATTGCTTGATTGTGTTCATGTTAATCTGAATATAAAAACTTCGTTTTATGTGCTGTATTTTATTCCCTTGGGAAAGAAGGTTGGTTGGTATTGTGTCTGTCAGTGTGGTACATTCTTGGCACTGGTTTGTTACACGTTGGGCCAGTAACTCGTTGAGGAGTTGACGGTTGACAGGCACTGTTTGTAACATATCTGTAACATTGTGAACAGAAGAGATATCACCTGCTTACTTACTAAGCTGTCACGTCCATACTACTCGTAACTTCATAAATGCGAAACTAACTCTGCCTCTGCCTCTTCACGTCTTAACGGCTGAACGGATCTGGATGAAACTTGACACACGAGTGGACAAATCCTGGATTAGGAATTTAGGATATAGTAGACTTTTTGGTTCCCTAGGGATAATTTTCGACATTTGCGTGGGCGAATCCGCTGGCAGAAGCTAGTAAAGAGAGAATGATTGTTAATCAGGTACCTAGTAGTTTGAGGCAAAAGAAAAACGAATTCAGTCAGTATATAGTCAGTCAGTTGACGTGCACTCGCACTGAATTTCGCGCGTAAACTGGACTCAACAAGGCGTTTCTAGTATCTCGATACGCGCGCAGTACGCACGTATCATGCGCGAGTCGAGAGTCTGGCGATTTACGCGCGTATTTTGAATTCGCGCGTTGTTTGAGGCCGCGATGTATTGGGTATCTCGCCAACGCGCGTATAACATCGCGCTAGACGGTTCGCGGCAAATTCGCTCCTTCTGGACAAGGTCTCACAAAAGGCAGTATACAACGGGATTCATACATATGAGATAAAACGGTGGTCCTTATTGTACGTGTAACGTGTTACAATATCTGCAAATTATCTATATCATCATCATCAGCCGAATGACATCCACTGCTGGACATAGGCCTCCACCAAGGGGTCCACGCTTGGCAGGCGCGTTGGTAATCCCAGTGTAGCTGTTCCAACGCACGGAGGATGAAATTATCTATAGAGAAATTGAATTCAAAACCTTTAAGTTCATTTGAAATGCCTAGGCCTTTAGGCACCGGGCCTGCGGACGGTGAGCGTTGGGTGGCTCTCAAATGTTTAGACTTTCTTTTGTAAAAAATGCTGATATTTTTGGTAACTCGCATTGTTATTTTTATTATCGTTAGCCTACTTACTACAACCCGCTGAAAGCTAATCCTATTTTAGGGAAATATTTTGGTATAAGAGACAGGTCTTTTAAGATATAATCGCTCGTACCTCCCTTTAATCTTACCAAGTCTCATTGAGTTCAGTCTCCCAACTCAGTAACAGATCCTTCGCTTGAAAATCCTTTGAGTTGTAGTGCTAAATGTATTCCCTTTTATGTTATTTATCTTAGCGGTCTTGAATGTATAAAGAATCTTATTTAAGAAACGACTCGGTTGTAGGCCTAGTTCTAGTAAAGCTTAAATAGGGTATGTATTAAAACATTTTGAGGAAACATTTTTTGTCTAACTTTTTTTCGTGGTAAATAAAAAACAACGGGAAACAAATGATTTAATACTTCATAAAATATCAATATCGCTAGCTTTCCCGGCTTTGTTCCCGTTCTATTTTACAGGATTCGTGAATTTTTCCCGGTTAAAAATAAGCCTACGTGTGGAAGAAACCTATCATGCATATACGTAGACTTGTTTTTAAAGCTAAACTATTGCTGAGTAGATACTCAGCAATAGTTTAGACTTATAACCGTTTTGACAGATTACGACTGGGATGCGAATAAGAACGTTGCTTAAAAAACTGGCCAAGTGCGAGCTGGACTTGCACACAAAGGGTTCCGTACCGTAAGCCGAAAAAAACATGTTTCTTGTGTGTTCTAACTTGTATGTTATTTGTTATTATAGCGGCAATAGAAATACATCATCTGTGAAAATTTCAACCGTCTAGCTATCACAGTTCATGAGATACAGCCTGGTGACAGACCGGCAGACAGACGGGCAGTGGAGTCTTAGTAATAGGGTCCCATTTTTACCCTGTGGGTACGGAACCCTAAAAATGTGTATAATTGGCCCTCTTATCAGTATTTTCATGGATAACCCGTTACAAACATACAAAAAAATTGTACCTCTGCATACTATTAGTTTAGATATTTTTTAACAACTGAACAGTTCAGTTAAGTTCTGAAACAAATATTCTAAAAACTTCCAACTTTTGAACAACACAACAAAGCTAGAATTTTAGTTAGAATATTTTTAATAGTCAAATAACGTGTCAGTTCCAGTTGTCCATTGTTTTAATATTATTTTGTGTTCTCTAAAAAGTTTAGAGCCAGAACTCGACGGACATTTTAAAACAAAAAAGTTTTATTTTCATGCTCGTTAAATATTTCATTCCCACGGTTTTTACGGGCTGTAAAAACGTTGGCCATGTGTTTTGTATACAAATAGTCACACTGTGGCTTCCTATCAGTTTGAAGGGTTGTTCATGTTTAAGGGAGGGTATTTTTACTAGGGCAGAAAGTTCAGTTTTTAGGTTGAAGTACAGCTAGTCGGATTAGATTAGATTAGTCATTCAGCTGAGAGTCAACACTTATCCTGATTGAAAGATGGCGTACCCAGAGGGTAAAACGGGACCCTATTACTAAGACTTCGATGTCCGTCTGTCCATCTGTCACCAGGCTGTATCTCATGAACCCTGATAGTTAGACAGTTGAAATTTTCACAGATGATGTATTTCTGTTGCCGCTATAACAACAAATACTAAAAAACCAAATAGAATAAATATTTAAGGGGCTCCCATATAACGAACGTGATTTTTTGCCGTTTTTATAGATAATGGTACGGAACCCTTCGTGCGCGAGTTCGACTCGCACTTGGCCGGTTTTTTATAAACCTTTTGTACTACAGATTTTTTTTTTAAATGATACCGATATACAAGTAAAAAACACAACAAAAGTCTAAATAACTTGAATTTCGGGAGTCGTTTCACACGTGAAATAGTTATCAATGAGGAGTGCCTTCGGCTGTCTGTGGTCTTTTTCATTAGCTTGCTTGATTAGTTGATGACTTGACTAACTAAACAAATTTTTGACTAGTCGATGACTTGACTTCACAAATAGTTGATGACTTGACTAAACAAATGCTTGACTACTTGATGACTAACTAAACAAATATTTGACTAGTTGTTGACTTGACTTAACAAATGCTTGACTACTTGACGACTAACTAAACAAATGTTTGACTAGTTGTTGACTTGACTTAACAAATGCTTGGCTCGTTGATGAAAATACCAACATCTCACATAATATTTAAGGAGTTCCCTCAATTCCTCATGGATACAATCAACAGAACCAGATTTGAATAAAAATGAAATCAATCAGGATCTTTCCGAGACAACAACCAAAAATACAACTGAATGTTTATGAGAAAACTAGAGGACACTTCTTATGTCTCTAAATTACCCACCGGACCCCTTCTACCATCGGACATCTAGACAAACTGCGGGTTATCATCCCTACCTTGTTGCTATTCCACCAATTCGCACTAAACGTTTCCAAACGTCTTTTATAATGCGCACAGTGTTTCCGAACGCAGACAACCCTAATTTTTTCAAAATTAGAGTGAGCCGGCTTCTTCTGGGTAAGCTCGTTCCATCGTGGACTTTGTCTCTGTCATCTATGACCTAGAAGTATGACAAGAAGAGTCAACAACAAACCCATATCAAATTGCAAAATAGAGAAAACGCAAATGGAGCAAGGAGAGAGTATATCACAGAGTTAGCAGTTTGTCCTCATTATTATAAAGTTTTATTTCGGACTCAAAAACCTCCAACACAAAATAAAAAAGTTAAATTAGTTCCAAATTCAATTTCAACTTTTATGAAAATCGATTCTGTTTTATCCACCATGAGGTGGAAATAACAAGGGTTTTTTTCAAATAACACGATTTTAACATGATTGTAAACCTTAATCTCTGAATTAAACGTTTGAAGTTGAATTATTGTCTATCTGTACGTACTAAAGTACGTACAGATAGACAATAATTCTTATTGTTTGATATATTTTTAACCCAAAAAAATCAATTTAGAAACGGGTTTCTGAATAGATTATTTTGGTAAAAGCCTTCGAGGAGTCCTTTTTTAATTATTTTTTTACTATTGATAGGCACGCGTTTGACCACTATCTCACCTGATGGTAAGCGATGACGTGGTCGAAGATGGAGCACGCTTGCCTAGAAGTAACCTATTCACTCTTGACTTAAAGACTCCCAGGTTGTAGCTATCAGAAAACACAGACTCTGTCAGGGAATTTCTCTCCTTAGCTGTACGCCTAATGAATGTGTACTCAAAACGTTTTGTGCGTGAGCCTTAATACAATTTCAGTTTAGGATTGTTTATTTTTTTGTTTCAGTGATATTTTCTCTGGTTATACGTAGTTAAGTAGGTTTAGTGCGAGTTTTTTAACGTACTCGATCGCGTCAACGTAAACGTTCGCTTATGTCAAATTGTGTAGAAAAAAAATGTTTGCTGTGTGTGTCCACAGACGGCGCTCATTCAGTTTCAATACAAATTGACGTTTACGCTGACGCTATCGAGAACGTACAACACTCGCACTAAGGCCACGGAATGGTTAGATTACATTTTCTAGTGACTACAGTCTCAACATAACTTAGTTTCTACCTTTTTTTTATTTTTTCTGTTTTACGCCAAGAGTCTTGAAAAATGTAAAAAGGTCCCAATTTTTCGTCCTATGTTCACTGTAGACCACGATTTTGGTAATAAGTATGTGTTCACGTTTCTGCATTGCTTTCCTCGTACGAAAGTATCTTCTTAGACTCGCTGACTCAAAGAAAGTTTATAATGCTGCTAGTTTTCGTAGCCTTTTCTGCAGGAACCGTGCATTATTTCGAAGTTTAAGTAACTTAGATATGAACTCAGTGGTAGTTTACTTTGTATCAGTGAAAATAAGTAGAGTAGCACCCGGTACATGGTGTACATCGCAACACGCACAAAACGTTTTGGGAACCAATTCATTGTGTGCACAGCTAAGGAGTGGAATTCCCTGCCAGAGTCTGTGTTTCCTGATAGCTACAACCTGAGAGTTTTTAGTCAAGAGTGAATAGGTTACTTCTAGGCGAGCGTGCTCCATCTTCGACCACATCATTGCTTACCATCAGGAGATAGTGGTCAAACGCGTCCCCATTTAAAAAAGAAAAAAAAATCCGTTTAGGTCTTGGGAGAATCTCGTGACAACAGCCGCACGGGATGAATTTCGAGGTTAAACTACGCTTGCCGGGGCCGGGCTTTAGATGGGTAACCATCGTGCCATTTGAACATCTTTGAAAGTCCTTACGGGTAATCAAATGCCAGAAAATCTGACACCAGTCTGGCCAAGGGATATCGTATAGTCCTCCTAACCGATTTTGGTCATGGCGGCTAACCTCAAACGAGACTAGCCATTGGCGCGGGATTTATAGTGCACAAGTGTGTGCGCGAACACAGGTGCACTCCCTCTTCTATCACTCTCATATTCCGATGGGACGGCATCCCGACATGACCGGAGAGAGACCTGGCGCAGGACCAACGGCTACGAAGCACGGGGGTGTCAGTCGCTTCTTGTAATATCGGTACTCAGCTGCGTCCGGTGAGTTCATTAGAGGTAGTTTAAAAGTGGCGCCAGTGACGGAAAAGTTAAAAGGCAACCGCTTATCTCGGTATGGTCATGTGAAGAGGAGGGATGAAATGCACATAACTAAAAAAGTTATGAATATAAATGTGGATGGATGGACAGGGAGAGGGAGGCCAAAGAAAAATGGATGGATTGTGTTAGGAGTGATATGAAAGAAAAGGGAGTTAGTGATAGTGTGACGGCTGACAGGACAGAACGGAAGAAAAAAACGTGTTGCGCCGACTCCAAGTAACATGGGATAAGGGCAGGAAGATGATGATGAGCTGCATCCGGTTAGACTCGAAGCCGACTTTATATCTAATAGGCACATTTATTGATAAGTTTTCTCAAGGCGATTTTGCTTTCATTCAAGAGGAATGAACTATTAAGCTTTTAGCATATTATTCTATGCATATTTTTTTTATTTCGCGCGGAAGTGATCCTCCACATATTTTTAGTTTTGAGTGACGTCAGAGGCTGAATGAGTCATACCTTTGCGAACGTCGATTAGTTGCACCTCACATACAAATCAGTTCATTTATTTTTTATATATCGACAACTACGCAATAGGTACGTTGGGTGGTGCATATTTTAAGAAAATAAACTGAATTGTTAAGTATTTCTTGCATGGTCAAGAGATCCGAAGAAGACCAAGTTTACACCAAGGGCACATAGCTCTTAGAACGGATGGTCGATTGGCCAAAACATAATGGGAGGTGCGATCGCGTGCCAAAGGGTCTCAAAAGGTGGACAGATAGCTGGTGAACGGTCGTAGGATACCGCTGGATGCAAGCAGCAGAGCGGTCAATGTGGCGACACTGGATCCTAGGCTTATTTTGTCCAGCAACGGTGTTACTAAACTAATTGAGCGATTGGTGTGGTAGCTTTAGCTGATCGAAGAAAGAAGTAGAAACTATCGATCGACGTCGACTAATTCATTCAAAATTCAAAAAAAATTCAAAATTCAAAAGTCATTTATTCAAATTAGGCTGAGTGCCAGCACTTTTTGAACGTCAAAGTTCTACATAAAGACAGTCCCCCAAAACGCCCGCCCGTCACCACTTCCTAGTGTTTTAGCTAGGAAGAAGAAGTGGCGCAACAAACTCCCCAGCAACACATCTGTCTGTTAAGTTATAAGAACTATCACTTATACAAAGGTATGTAAGTAGTCAGTATTCTTACAAAGAAAACAATACAACAAAGGTAACACGTAAAAACATAAAACTTAATAATTCGCTACTTGTAAGCTAGCATTCTCCATTCTACCATCGATCGACGATCGATCGATTGATTGGTGTAGAAGAAACTATTGATTGACGTCGACTAACCATTCTACCATCGATCAATGGCATCGATCAACGATCGATCTATTGGTGTGGTAACACCTAAACGGACGTCTTTCGGCTGAAATGACGATGTTGATGATGACTTCAATGAACTGAATTGATTTTAATTGCATTGAACTCTTCATTTTTATCTGAAAATTGTAATAAGTGTTCTTATTTTTATTCTTGCATCTTACTCATCCGCTTAAATTGTGCATGTCGAATCTTGGGCAGAATGTATATGGCTCAACATTAATTCTTCACGACTTCATTTGTATATTTATTTATTTAACAGTTTATGTACACACATTTAACAAATAGATAAGAAGAAGGGAACAGAAAAATAGGTACAAAGGTGATGCTTATTTCTAAAGAAATCTCTTCCAGCATACCTGCGAAAGGAGAGTCGAATAAAAGATATGTAGACATCGTGTGTAAAGTTATGTTATACTTGTATTCTAGCAAATATATTATTTGATTGATTGATTGAACAGCTTTTTACAGTCGATATCTATGTAGCCTTGCGGGTCATCACAGGCATGGTTTCAGATTTAGTTACTGAAATTAGAGTAAAAGACACTGTGAGAATCTAAAGGAAAGACAAAATAAAGGAAAGTGGTAATGAAAGGAATAATAAAGTTGGGAAAAATTAGTGCAGTTAAGTGGAGAACTGAGGCAGGCTGCTTGAATTGGCTTTAAAAGCTATTGTTTATTTGATTTCCTCGCTTTTGATTGCCTTTAAATAAATAAAAAATGCTTTTCTTAATGTGGGTAGGATGCCTAGATTAAATATACATTTAAGATTTAAATAGTTTAACAATAACTATGCAAAATAACGATCTTAGGCGTTATTGATGTTGTATATAATTGAACAATATCGGACTAAAATAACAGAAATAAGGAATCTTGACGTTTTCTACGATGTAAACAAACCGATATTGTCTCAACGCAGAGTCCTAAATCTGCAAAGAAAACTTAAGAAAACTTTGAAAGGACGTGCTACTGAGATAAAGTGACGAATGTGTGCTATTATAAAATAAAAGTAAACAATACTTCCCCGTTTAATTCCGTAATTCAAACGACAGCTGGCGGTTTTAGGTTACCGGTGACAGCCGGTACCAAAAAATGTGTTTATCTTGATATTTTTACAAGAAAACAATAATCCTGTGTATTTACGCAGTTATATTAGATTTACAAAAACAATTACACCTTAAACTCACTTAAATACTAATTAAATCTAATTTTAAAATATGGAACAAAAATTTTACATGTCACTTGGGCAGTGAAACTATCGCTGAAACCATGCCTGTGATGACCCGCAAGGCTACTGCTCAGGATATGGAGCTTAAACTGAGAACGGCTCTCCAGGAACTAAAAGCCTCAAATGACCAAATTCAAGAAATGTTACAGGAGAGAGAGAGGAAAGTGAGGTGGAAGTAAGGAAAATGGTCCACAAAAACACTTGCCTTAAACGGGAGCTAGTTGATCTCAGCCAACAGTACCAAGATGCTGTTGAAGAACGCGACCAACTGCGGGCAGTCACGGATGGTTTCAACAACTGTAGTAACCTATATGAGGAGGCTTTACGTAAGGTTAGGGACCTAGAGGATGAAATAGTTCATGCTAACGGTTGTATTATCAAATTGCAAAATGAAAAACAAAGTACTCAGGTTAAGGAAACTAACCACTTATTTAACGAATTACTTAGTTCTAATAATAATCGTAATCCTCATTCCTTAGTCACAATTGACCTAACTGAAGATTCCTTATTGAAACAGAACTGTAGTTATAAGGCTAGTCATAATAAATTAAAAAAATATGCAAAACTAAATAGAATTATCAAAAAATGTTATCTATACAAAAAGCAACAAAAACACTTTTCCAAAAATATTCAACTCCGGAAAGAACGTGTTGACCTGATTAGTAAATTAAATAATTATCAAATTAAACTAGAAGACAGCATAAAAATATATGAAATTGATACAGAGCACTTACAGTCTGAAATAAAGGTACTTGATGCTTCATTGAACAAACTTAATAGTAAATATGTACAATCTCAGAACCAAATAAAAGAACACATTCTTGCTGCTAATGAGTTGGTCATGTGTCAATGTACTTGCCAGACAGTATCAAACCTTGATGCTGTCCAGCCTGAGGCAACGGAGGTACCGTCCCAGACAGAGAATTTGTCTCAAGAATGTGTCACTAAACAAGTTAACATTGATTTTGGACAGGATTTATCTCAAGTTGAGCAGCCTGAGATTTGTGGTTTTTCATCTGTGAAAAGTGGTCATTCAGTTATGTTCTCAGACAGTATAGGAAGAGGTTTAGGTAAATTAGTTGGTAACAACCTAAGTTATTCTACACAAAATTATTGTATGCCAGGTTCAACTTACATGCATATTATGGCATTATTAACAAACAATAATAATTGTAATTCTAATACCAACATTACTGTATTTATAGGTAATAGTTTAAAAGTAAAACAAGCAGATATTACAGACTATATAACTGAGATGCTAAAGTTAAATTGTAATAAAATAATATTGTGTGCTTTTCCATATTTTGAACAATTGTCAATTAGACAAAATAATTATATTCATAGGTTAAATAAACACATGCACTTCCTAGTAAGTCATTATAGTGACAAGTTTATGTTTTTTGACACAAATATTTTTGTGGATCATTTAAAATCGACCAGGGATACTGTGTATCTGCCAATTAGTTTTAGACACACAATAGCTAGGCTATTAGCTTATTATATTAACTCAGACATAAGTAGTATGTCGAAGTCTTGTGTAATTAAATCCACAATGTTTAGTAATATTACTAAGAATCAGGTGGTGAGCCAAAATAACTGTAGCACTATAGCTATAAATTCTTTTAAAAATTGTACGAAGGAGGTTCCATGTATCACTATGGAAAAATTATTTGTTAACATGGAGGCCACATGTAGTTCCATCTCACTGCCAAGTGATGATGTTGAAGTCTTAGGGCAAACTCCTGATATTAATTTAAACTAGTTTATAAGACAACAGAAGTTACCAATAACAGATTAGTTATACCTACAGACATTAAGGTATCTTCTTGCTCTCAGTTAGATACATATCAAAAAGGGGGTCAGCAGCATACATTGAAATTATTTCATCAAAATATTCAAGGTATCTCTTCCAAAATATTAGAAATAGAAATGTTTTTAGAGAAAACAATGTTCGACATTGTATGTTTTAGTGAACATTGGTTGAAAGATTACCAGATGCAAATTAGTTATGAAAATTATAGTGTAGGCAGTTGCTTTAACCGCAAATCTATGTTGCGCGGTGGTTCCCTCATCTTAGTGAAAAAATGCTTAAAATTTAAGCAACGTAATGACATTGTCAGCTTGTCAGTGGAACATTGTATTGAACTGTCCTGTGTTGAGCTGGATAAGCATGTTATAGTGTGCGTGTACAGACCCCCAAACCCTCAAAACTTTACTTTATTTGAGTCAACTATGGAAGATATCCTTGTGAAACTTGCAGCAGGTAACAAATCCGCGATTATTTGCGGAGATTTTAATATTAATATTTTAGAAAATAATTTAAATAGCAGCAGATTTTTAAGCCTTTTTAAATCATTTAATTTGTCTAATGTTTTTACTGAACCTACTAGGGTAACACCAACTTCTTCAACCTGTATCGATAATGTATTCTGCGATTGTGATTATTTAGATAAAGCCATAGTTAATTACCTTCCGTCGGATCATAGCGGACAATTGGTAACATTTAAGTTTAAAGCAGCCTTGCAAAAAATTCAAATACAATATAGGCCAATTACAACAGGCAAACTAGCTAGATTCAATGTTACCTTACAAAATAAGTTGAATGTTCTAGGCCATAATAGTGAGGACGCAAATAAGTTTTATGATAATTTCTTTTCAGTAGTACTAAAGGAATTCAATACAACTTTTGAAAAGAAGTCTAAAAATACTTCCCCTAAGTTTATATTTAGTGACTGGGCGACTAAAGGTATTAGGATAAGTAGGGAAAGACTATATGAGTTATATGGCATTAAGCCTTTCATTAACACAGAAACCTTTAGTATGTATGTAAACAAATATTCTAAAGTTTTCAGAAATACTTGCAAAGTAGCTAAAGCCCTGTACATTAGCAATAAGATCAAATCGGCAGATAATAAAATTAAGACAGTTTGGAAAGTTATCAATAATGAAACAAGTAGGAATAAAGTACGAAACACTGATTTTTTACTGGAGACTGCACATGGTGCCATAAGCTCTAATTTAGAAGTAGCTCAAGAATTTGTAAATTTTTTCACCGAAATACCATCAAGAACTACTGAAGCTTTAAATTCTTCACCCGAGGTATCATTTAATTTATTAAGAGCAAACGTTCCAGGTTGTACGGTTGAATTCCAATTCAAACATATCAACCCTATGACGGTTATAAAAGCTTTCCGGCAAATCAAAATCAAATTGACCGAAGACTTATGGGGAATGTCTGTCAAAGTGTGCACGTCCATAATTGAGACCATAGCACCATACTTGGCTTTAATATTCAATTTATGTGTAGACCAAGGAGTCTTTCCGGATATAATGAAATATAGTAAGGTTATACCACTTTTTAAATCCGGTGACAGTAAAGATGCTAATAATTATAGACCTGTATCCGTATTGCCGGTTTTCAGCAAGGTATTTGAAAAAGTGATGCTCAATCAAATGCTCATTCATTTTGACATCAATAAAATCTTACACGATCAACAGTATGGGTTTACCAAAGGTCGTTGTACGACTGACGCTGGTGTCACGTTGTTAAAACACATATATACAGCGTGGGAAGAGGCGCAAGATGCCATAGGAATCTTTTGTGACCTCTCCAAGGCATTTGATTGCGTAAATCACGAAACCTTGCTCCTAAAACTAAAACATTACGGACTAGGTAATCTTGCTCTCAGTTTAGTGAAGTCGTACTTAAATGAAAGACAGCAGCAAGTTCAAATAAACGGTGTTAATTCAAGGGGTTTAAAAGTCAAAATGGGGGTACCACAAGGCTCAATATTGGGTCCTTTCCTCTTTTTAGTGTATATTAATGATTTACTCCATCTTTTAAAAAATCAACCAAAGATGGTGTTATTTGCTGACGATACGTCCTTAATTTTTAAGATAGATAGACGTTCTACAAGTCTTGACGACGTAAATAATGCGCTACAGCAGGTCCAAAATTGGTTCACTGCGAATAATTTAGTATTAAATGGGAAAAAAACTAAGTGCATCAGATTTGCTTTACCGAATGTCAAAAGTAATACTTGCGACATAGTATTGGACAAAGAGAAACTTGAATTCGTCGAAGACACGGTTTTCCTAGGGATCACGCTTGACTCAAAGCTACAATGGGGTCCTCATTTAACATCTCTTGCAGGACGGCTAAGTTCAGCAGCATATGCTGTCAGAAAAATCCGTCAATTTACTGATATAGATACCGCGAGGCTGGTTTATTTTAGTTACTTTCATAGTATAATGTCTTACGGTATCTTATTATGGGGACGAGCTGCAGACATCGAGTCTATATTTATTCTGCAGAAAAGAGCCATCAGAGCCATATACCATCTTGGTCGGCGCGATTCCCTAAGGGAACTGTTTAAGGATATTAACATCATGACGGTACCTTGTCAATACATATACGAAAACATTATGTATGTTCGGAAAAATATTCATCTTTTTAGTAAGATTAGTGATAGGCATAATTTTAATACTAGAAATAGGAATAAATTAGATCAACCCCGATTCAGATTGGCTAAAGTACACACTTCTTTTATGGGATATTGTATTAAGTTTTATAATAAAATACCACGTGAGATTCTCGAACTGAATGAGAAAAAATTTAAAACATGCATAAAACGCACTCTATGTAGACAGGCATATTATAAACTGGAAGATTATATCCTTGATAAAAATGCTTGGCTAAATGCCGGTCCTGCTCCACAGCCTCAGCCGCTTGGTTCCACTAGTTAGGTTTTATATTTGGAAGAGATGCTCACCCTCTTTTATGTCTAATAATAATACTATTCCGCATAATCTTATATTATGTTTGGAATAAACTTTTCTTTTTCTGTATTTTCAGATTGATATTCATAGTTTTATATAATTTAGAAGCAATTTTTATTTCAAGTTCTGTAAATGTGAGAACCCTGGACCATTATGTTAATAGATAGTTTCCTTGTTTGACATGAAATAGCAGGGGCAGTTGAGGGTGTGTCATGCTCACTCCAATGTCTCGCTGATGGTGGCGCGTGTATCGGATCATTCAGTTCCCTTCAAAATGGTTGAGCTGAATGGTGCTGATGCACGCGTCATGTTCGTGAACGGGCGCCGTCAGTGGAGACTGGTCATCCCTTGGTTGCCACTGCCTCATTTTAATATTTCATACTATAAATTGTTTTTTTTTCTTTCTTTACATTGTTCTCATATATAGAAGCAACAAAGTTTATGTAACCAGGATTTTTGTAAACATAAAATTATTTAAAAGAGTGTCCGTGGAGTTTCTTGCACGTTCTTCTCCATAGAGATCTACGCTTGCGAACGTGCAAATAGCTTCATGTTTTAGACGGACTGACTTTGACAATTCAAAAGTACCTGATAATGGTTTATTTGAAATAAATGCTTTGATATGTTCGAGTCCCCTAAATCTCCGTTAAATGTATTAAAATACGGCAATCATGTGATTTTACTAATAAGATAAGAAGAAGATAAGAAGATAAGAAAGAAAAGAAGTTCTGAGTCATATTTAAGGTGCTGTTCTGAATTCAAGTGTATGATTGAACTAAAATAAATACCACCAACGGCATCAGACTGCTTGAAAAGAGTTTCGTTTTTGATTGAACATTTTTTAGAATTCCTGAATGATACAAATGTCAATATAGAAGTAGTCATCACTTTAAACTGAGTTCACGCCCTTGACCTTTCTTGTCTAGACTACCAAGGAGCTCGTGGCTAAAAGAATAACAGCCGCACGGGTCGTCAAGGTTAAGCAACGCTTGCCAAGGTTAGTCTGTGGATGGGTGACCATCTTAACATACCGAGTTTCCTCTGTGCCTCGGAAAGCACGATAAGCCGTTGGTCCCCGCTGTCATTTGTAGATCTTTGGCGGTCGTTACGGATTGTCAGAAGTCAATTTATCTGACTCCAGTCTTGCTAAGAACTATCGTGTTACCCAGGTAATGGGTTGTGGAGGTCTGGTAGTTAGTCACTCCACGTAAAACACTGGTATTCAGCTGAATCCGGTTTGACTGGAAGCCGACCCCAATATAGTCGGGAAAAGGCTAGGCACATTTTACCTAGAAAAGAACCAATTTCAATATTTTACAAAGGGCAATGACCATCTCTAACCTTTAGGACCAAATAACTCAGGATAGACGATATTATCCTTATGTCAGACGGGAGCTGTCCAACTTTTAAGTGCCTGTCAGCATTTATTAAGTATTTGATTTGCAGTAGAAAATTGTTTTCTGTCTTCTATCTATATCTATACATATAATAAAAATGTAACGGAACGCTGTGTGAACATGGAAGATATATGAGAAAAAATATTATTGTGACCTTTATCAATGCAAATAGCACCCAAAACAGTGATTGTTAGCTGTTTTGTCTGTTCGTCTGTGCGTTTGTGCACGCTAATCTCAGAAACGGCTTATCCGATTTAGATGTGGTGGTTAGCTTCACTTAACATTTAGTGTCTGTTTCATGTCAATCGGTTCATAAATAAAAAAGTTATGCCAATTTAAAGAATCACGTCGAACATTTGTTAAACTATCTATTCTTTCTCTGTTCAGTAGCATTGACTGAAACTTTACTAAACTTCATAATCTTAAAACAAAAACGTTGCCCGAAGTAACTATTCCACGCAGACGAAGTCGCGGGCAAAAGCTAGTAGATAATAAGTTTTTTTTTTATTTATACTTCAGTTGTAGAAGACCGTGGACATCTGTCCGTGTGTGTGGCTTCAAATCTGTGATTGAACTAATATAAATTGCCACTAACTGCATAGGACTGCTCGAAAAGTGATTTGTTTGAAACTTCATTTTTTTTTCATGCAGGTATTTTTTATTGTTCCGTACAAAAGGGTAACCAACGGAACCCTATTACTAAGCCTACGCTGTCCGTCCGTCCGTCCATCCATCCGTCTGTCAGCGGGCTGTATCTCAAGAACCGTTATTGGTAGATAGTTGAAATTCTCACAGAGTGTGTTATTAGCGCTATAACAAAAAATAATTAAAATTAAATTAAAGGGGCTTCCAGCTTCCATGCAAGAAACGCATTTTTTTTCGGTTTATCGTACGGAGCCCTTCGTGTGAGAGTCCGACTCGCACTTGGCCGGATTTTTTTCCAATTATTGTTATTTTACTGTATATCCAACAAAAAACATCACCTTTAAATATGACCTCACACTTGCAAAAAAACCAGTATAGGTGGACTTAATGCCACAAAGCGCATTGGTTTTTGCAGCGAAAGCACTCTTGTGCGTATCGTCTTTTATGAATCTATCTAGATTGAAAGTCAAGTGAGGGAAAAGGTTATTTGTCACGCTCACAAGACACAGCGACCTTTACACTCTGGTAGATAAGTAATTAAAACTTTTAAAGAACTATCTAACTCCATGGCAAAATAATTTAAAAAATCAATTCAAGAAGTTCAGAAGTGATACCGATTTTATTTTGTTACTATTTTTAAGACCAACTTCAGATTAGGTATTAACGTTATATTGTTATCAAATTATTGCGGAGGAATACATTACTCACACACATACACACACATTATACATCTTGACGCTATTTTTTAAGGTTTCTTTGATAAGGAGGTTTTATTTTTAGTGTTTATTATGCAGTAAATAACTAGCTAATTAAAAGAAAAAAAAATTCTGCACAAAAAAAAATATATATTAATTTATTATTTGCCTAGCCTTTTCCCAACTACATTGGGGACGGCTTCCAGTCAAAACGGATTCAGCTGAATACTAGTATTTTACATGGACCAGACCTCCACAACCCATTAACTGGATAGCACGGTAGTTCTTGGCAACACTGGAGGCAGATTTTCTGGCTTTTGATAATCCGTAACGATTGCCAAAAATCTACAAATAACAGTCGGGACCAATGGCACAAAGGAGTCTTGGTATGTTAAGATGGTCACTCATCCACAGACTGACCTGGGCAAACGTTGCTTAACCTTGTAGGTCAACCAATGCGGCTGTTATTATTTAGATACGTGCCACCTTACAAAAAATATATTAAGTGTTAGGATAATATTATAGGTACACTTTGGGTGGTATCGTATTAATATTTTCATTCGATTTTTTCAATTAAAAAATAGAAAATTATTTAGTGTGGTGACTGGAAGGTCTGCCACTGAGTCTCTACCCAGAGCGGAAGAAGTCATTTGATGATTTCAAATCCTAAAAAAAAAAGTGCATAATAGATACTGTTATCATAATACAGCATGTTCAATGTAATTGTAACGT
The DNA here is from genome assembly GCA_905163435.1 of Mamestra brassicae. Classification (NCBI taxonomy): domain Eukaryota; kingdom Metazoa; phylum Arthropoda; class Insecta; order Lepidoptera; family Noctuidae; genus Mamestra; species Mamestra brassicae. The sequence goes on along the minus strand of LR990999.1, from coordinate 1,311,663 downwards.
TCTTATACAGATGTTAACAGTTCTATAAACTGTGAATGATAAAGATGATTTCTCGATAAGTATGGATAGTAGAAACGACAACATCACGCGGAAGAATGCGATGGAAAAACTATATCCCACGCCTTTCTTTAGTGTTTTTAGAAGTATCAGTAAAATAACTAGAATTTTTTCTTAGTATACTACCAATTTATGTGGCACTGTAATGATAGGTGAAGTAATGCGGTGACCAAGTGGCATCCAAGGACTGGAAGGAGAAATAATGCTCGTCCGGCGGTTTCTTCCTCTTTTCCTGTGGATTCATCATCATCATATCAGCCAATTGCCGTCCACTGCTGAACGTAAGTCTCCCCCAAAGATCGCCAACCATCCCGGTTTTGAGCGGTCCGGCCGTTCTTGTAGATTGACTCCTATTAAATTTTATCCGACCCGTATTGAGCAACCTCTTCTACTATAGGCCTCGTTTAGATCTTGAATGGTGCATGTGGTTGGGTATGGCGGGGAACTTATGAGGTAGCGCATGTCATTTGAAGAGGAATCACACTGGCACTACCTTGGACGGTTGACCGGGATGGTTGAAGAATACCCCGTTTGTCAATTTTATTTTTACATTGGTGGACATCACGGCTAGAAGATAATAGATCGTTAGCGAAAGGTATTTGGTACAGGACGATTCAACCATCTCTTCCACGGACTCTTTGGTTCAGCGAGGGAGGGATGACTAGACAGGAAGTGGTGACGGCTTTGAGGCTCCGATCTGGACACATACCGCTCAATAGTTCCGCATTCATGATGCGCAAAGTTGATTCTCCCAATTCCGTTGTCTGTGGAGTTGTAGAAGACGTGCATCATATCCTGTCGGAGTGTGTTCGTGTTGGAGTCCAAAGACGTCAAACTTTTGTCAATAGCTTTAATGTAGGCTTCTATAATATCGTTCTGGCCTCACCATTATCGGATGAGGCTAGAACACTTTATCATATTATTATTATGGGTATAAGGTTGCGGGTAGGCTAGTTTACAATATTTTTGTATTCAATCATCGGGGTGACATATTCTTTTTAGTAAAAACCCTGTAAATTAATAAAGGAAAAAAAAAACACGGCTAGAAACTGTATTAGCAGTGCGCGAAGGCTGTGGATGAATTGATTATGATGAATCAATGCATAAGCTAGTCCACATAGCACCGAGATACCTCTAAGGCCACTGCCAGAGACAAAACTTACCATACCACCAGTGTGCCAGAGAGTGTCACCGTTTGCTCAAATAAATTGATGACCCATTACAATTTTGACTATGACAGCCTAAACTGTGTTTATAAAAACACAACTTTTATTTTTGTTAAAGTTTCTAATCACTCCAATGTTGAACTAGCCAGTCTCATCCTGTCAACAACCCACTGGGCCATATTTCCGCACTGACCAAAAAAAATCAATGTCCGAAACACGAAAAAAGTTAAAACGGTTTTTATCCACGCCATAACGCGTTTCGGTTCACTGTGCACTCAGGATATTCACATATTGTAACGTCCGTCCGGAATAATAAAATGTAGAAAAAAGTTAGTAAAGGCGTCATAGTGCTGTGATTGGCGGGATGGCTTCTGTTTTGTTTTTAAGCTTATATCTGTGGTTTTTTTTTTTAGTTTAAGTTTTTAGTGGTCATAGTTCTTTTATTTTTATGGCAAGCAGAGTCGATGTTGCCTATGATGCTAATGTCAGAAGTTAATTGGAAAAACAAATGTGCATATTGATTTAAAACTTAAAAAAAGGTTTGTAACAATATTATTTTGTGGCAATTTTTGCATCTGTCCTTGCAATCAAATGTCATTAATTGTTTGAAAAATGGCACTAATAAATCACTTTCCGTACCGAAAACCGAACACAAAAACAGTGTTCCGAAAATCAATTTCAAAAATCGAAAACCAATCGAACCAATTTCTAGGAACGCTATCGACACGAAGTTCGAACCAGTAGGGATCGAGCGCGCGCATCAGACACACGCGTTCTACGAAGCGCGCGCGCAGCGTCGTGATCTGAAAACTGATTGGTGCGTACGCGCCGAACGTGAATGCTGTGTGTGTGTTATATGTGGAAGTGCGTGTAGATATTTTTTCGGGTGAGTTTGAATCTAGGAACTTTTTGGATTGATCCTTTTTTGGTACCGTAAGTTTTTCTTGTTTTTTTTTTTATTTGGTGTTTTTGCGCCGTTTTTGTAGTGATCTGGCCAGAGAGTCGTCTGTTGACTTTTCCAGCATAAAATCGATGTGTGATGAAACTCCTAAAATAGACGTCAGTGAGCCACGTCTAAAAAGTTTATTTAAGTTAGAAATAAACCCAGTCATTGGAGCTTGACAGTTGACACGCCCAGAGGACCCTATTATAATTTATATTCGGAGTTAGTAGGTGTGACCTTGGGATTAGCCTCTGTTCTAACAGATTAAATTAGAATAACTTATTCGACTGTAGTAAAGCTTGGATGTTACAAAGTTTGTAGTTTTAGAGAGACTATGATTTATTGATTTATTTATGACATATATGTATGTGTTTCATGTTAGTCAGACAGTTTGAGTTCTTTATGCGGCCTACCCAAATGCCCTTACTTTGGTATTGTTCGTCAAGTCGTTGAGCTCCTTAAAGTTTTAAGTTTGAGCTACACGATAAGTGACAAATGCTTGCAATGTCAGGACAGGTCCACTCTAATCTGTGTGGTGCTTTCCTCAAAAGACCACTTCAGACATTAACCTACATGGCTCTCATATGTTTGACCAGTACGATTGAATGGACTTTAAAAGAGGCTTTGACCTCTGAGTTTGTTTCGGTGTTTCTTCTCAGGTTAGTCAGCTAGGAAACACCGGCCTCATCTAGTTTAAAATTACCCAAAAATATTGACGTATAAAAGTTTTATGTTTAACCTACTTACAAAATAAATATAATTTATACTTAATTGTCTCCAAGTTTAAAACATGTCTTAACTGTCTACTTAATAGTCTCACCAGAGAATGGGCAGCAGCAATGTCTCCCAAGCGTGGCAATTATGGCAAAACTCAATTTGGGGGAAGCCTATGTCCAGCAGTTGACGTCTTTTGGACGATATGATGATGATGATACTTAATTATATAACATAATAAACTAAAACACATACAAAGGTAGGCTTATCACATTCCGCGATCTCCCGGCAACCTGGAGTGGATAGTATTGCCTGGACATGAAATGGTGCTGTCATTGGTATGATTCTACCAAATGATTCCCTGATAAAGTATAGAAAAGCTTGAAGTCTAGCAGTAATGAACAAGGGTCAAAACCTTCCAGATCCCGTACCATATTGGGCATTCGAAGCAGTCTCTTAAATTCAATTACTTATTTATTTTGATCATTGTTCACAGTTCCTTTATCTTTGTTTCTGCACATGTCCATTCATTGATTTAATTTACATTCATACTCTCGCCATTCAACTCAACTCACGACTGCATTCATTCACTCACCTTGCAAAGATCACTGCTCTACTAAGGAGCGTCCTAAGCTTCAATTACTCATTCTTCTTCATTATAGTCGATGATAAGCCTAAAGCGTCCGTTACACGTTCATGCAAACGTCAATCAATTCCAAAAGTCATGATTGACGAATGATTTATGGTGAGTGATGGAATTCAATCGAATATGGCAACATAAAGTATTGGCTGATATATGGGATTTGTTCAAGGACAAGGACCCATTCCATAAACATATAAAAAACAGACCCATTCACTTAAAAGTCGTGTCTAATCAAATATACAGAGTTTCGTCAATCAATTTCATGCAACCACAGTCACTGCATTAGACGATAGGTTATCCGTCAATCACAGGCTTGACTGTGAAAGAAAGAAAGAAAGAAAAATGTTTATTTGGGACTCGCACAAGACTAACAAACCAGTATAATAAAATTAAAACTAAACAGTATAATAAAATAATTATCTGTGCGAGGTCAAAATGGTCCCTACCTCAGCTTATGCTGCGATATCTAAAAAATAAATAATGCAGCGCTGGTATTCTGATAGGGCCAGTCAGTGGTGCCACGGATACATTCACGGAGCATATTTAACAGAAATAGACAAATAAAATAATAAGTATAAATATGGGTAAAAATGTAAAAATGCTGTGGTTAAAGTGACACCCAAACCTACCGTGCTATGAGCGCCTTAAGCTGGTTGTGCCCAGTAGGAGCACCAGTGGCAATCATTAGATTCTCAATAGTGCAGGTGTAAGATCACGTGGGGCACTCCAACAAGTGGGCCATATTTTGGACGAGAGTACTCGCATTCGCGTATTTACTTAGTCCTGACAGTTGACATGTTTGACAAGTTTCTGGGACAAAAAATATCGCCACATTAATGGGACAAACTCCTCTATCTATTTCTTGCTGATTGTTTCGAGCGCTAAATGAAATTTGTTTTCCTAGATAAATATAATTACTCACGTATTCTAGTTGGGAGTCTTCAAGCTTTATAGGATCTTGAATGCTGTTGTCATTGCCTTAGTTTTTGTTAGGTTTCCTATTATTATTTATTATAATAGGACAGATTGTTAAACATGCGTGCGCTGCTGTGTGTGTGCTGAAAGATTTTATAGCCAATCGCATTCGCTTTCTGCATGTTTAATTTGGGACGCGTTGATATAATTTGTTGCAAGACGTTAAATAGCTGATAATTTTAACTGGCTGGTATAATTATATTCGCATATAATTATACCAGCCAGTTACTGTTCTACTGCAGGGCAAAGGCCACGAGTACCTACTATTAAAAAAAAACGGCCAAGTGCGAGTCGGACTCTCACACGAAGGGTTCCATTCCTCCCTTTAAATTAATTTTATTATAGCGGCAATAGATACGTACATACTCTGTGATAATTTCAACTGTCTACCTATTACGGTTCTTGAGATATAGTCCGCTAACAGACAGACAGATGGACGGACGGAAGGACAGCAGAAGCTTAGTAATAGGGTTCCGTTGGTTACCCTTCGGGTACGGAACCCTAAAAAGGGCGTAGTGCGAATTGGACTCGTGCGTAAGCTTTTAATATGTCCCCCAAAAGTGACCTTATACTCAAAAATATGCACGACCGTTTAAGGGTCACATAAGTGCATAATATGTGTACCAAATTTCAACTGAATTGGTTCAGTAGATTCGGAGCAAATTGGCGGTGACAGAAGGACAGACTCGACAGTGATACTATAAGATAAGGATTCCGTTTTTCCGTACGGGGGCATTCGGAACCAAAAAATAGTTAAGAAATTGCTTACTTAGTATTTGACAAACAAATCAAACCTGTTAACAACTTCACAAATATTGGTAATTTTAATAGAAATATTTGCATTTCTAAACAGGTCTCCGTTCAAGTGTTTGTGACCCTACGGCAATAATTTGTAAACTTCCGCTCAAACTCGTTAGTAAAGTACTACGTTAGAACTTTATGATGTCTTCAGACCACCTGATAGGAAGTCGAACATAAAAAAGTTACCTTTCGTTTATTTATTTGGCGCCTATAAATTTTTGTGTATCCTCTGCGACGTGAATTATGGCTTACTTGAGTGCAAATACCAACGTTGGTTTAAAACGTAGCTAGCGGTCGTTGGTCTAAAGGCCACAAGCGCTACAGAAGTAGCAGTTGTGGCCTTGGTACTGGAACCGAATCCAAGACGGCATGCTTAAAAAAGCACGTCTTGGATTCGTTTCTTGGTTCCAGCAAAGCGTTATGCAAGAAGAAACAGCCCGGACTCTGGATTTGAGCCCATGTGTGGTTGTTGATACTCGGATTCGGAAGAGCTCGTGGCTAAACTATAACAGCCGCACGGGTCGATTTTCCAGATTAAGCAACGCTTGCCGAGGTCGATCTGTGGATGGGTGACCACTATAACATACCGAGATTTCTCCGCGTCTCGGGAAGCCGTTGGTCCCGGCTGTCAATTGGAGATTTTTGGCGGTTCTTACGGACAGTCAGAAGCCAGGAAATCTAACATCAGTTTTGCCAAGAATAGAATAGAATAGAATAGAATAGAATAGAATAGAGTAGAGTAGAGTAGAGTAGAGTAGAGTAGAGTAGAGTAGAGTAGAGTAGAGTAGAATAGAATAGAATAGAATAGAATAGAATAGAATAGAATAGAATAGAATAGAATAGAATAGAATAGAATAGAATAATATTTATTTAGCACTTACATGAAACACGCACGGTACATAGAAAGAAGAACAAGAAGTACCGCGTTACCCAGTTAATGGGTTGTGGAGGTATGGTAGGCAGCCGCTCTACGTAAAAGCTGAATCCGGTTTGACTGGGAGCCGACCCCAATATAGTTGGGAAAAGGCAAGGCAGATGCGGTGTGTTATTGATGATCTTCCCACACGGGACTTAAACATATCTGACGGAAAGTGGGCATATCAAGGAGGTACCATTCTTCATCCTCGTCCATTTTCTGGCTACACCCCCTGCTAGACAGAGGCTGTTTGTTCCATCCCCGCGCACCAGCTTGTCCTGAACTGATCCTTAGAGCTTAGAGCGAGTTCTTTAACGTACTCGAAACGTTCGCTTATGTCAAACTAGCTTTAGCCCGCGACTTCGTACGCGTGTCCTGTTTTTTTTCCATTCCCATATAGCCTATAGCCTTCGTCATGAATGTGGCTACCATATACAAAAATAATTTTCCAGATACAATTGGTAGTTCCAGAGATTAGCACGTTAAACAAACAAACAAACTCTTCAGCCTTATTATATTAGTTTAGATAGTATACCTATATGTAGTACTAGCTGTTGCCCGCGACTTGGTACGCGCATATATCCCCTTTTTTTCCGTTCCCGTAGGAATGTCCGCTTCCCGTATAGCCTATAACCTTCCTCATGAATGTGGTTATCATTATACAGAGCGCGTTCAAACAAACAAACATACTAACTTTTCAACTTTATTATATTAGTATAGTTATACTATAGAAAAGCCTTTCTTTTTCCATACTATCTATACTATAAGTAAAAAAGCTATTTAGGAATTTTCACCAGACGGCGCTTGTATCATTTTTTGTTTCAATACAAATTTACGTTTACGTTAACGCGATCGAAAACGTTAAAAAACTAGCACTAAGGCCACAGGTTCTTGGTTCTCGCGATGGTAAGTGGTTTGTTAGCAGACAAACAAAATATACATACTTTGTCATGATTCACAATTTGTGCTCCTTTCACCGTACCGAAGCAAGTCAGGTTCCACTGCGTTACGGGTCGCCAATTCCATGGGCTCTTGATCGCCTTTCCCATCCGATTTCAATCTTTAATCGGTTCGTCGCCACATCCTTTAGCGCGATACGATCTTGTTCATAATTATGACATTTTCTCTTCCGATGAGCGATACTTTGTAAGTCTAGGTAATACGAGAGCTTTTATAAGTTTAAGAATAAACATAGCTTGCTAGAATATATCTACTTTCTTGTTCATCAGCATTGTAATGTAACATAGCATAATTCAGGGTTGCGGAATTTGTTCGAAAGAGTCACCGCGGCCCTGGAATGCTTTAGGTGCTGGAAAGGGCTTTAGAAGGAACACGGATGGGTTTTAGTCAGTCTGTAAGAGTCTGACACGCCGTTCCGCTCCACCCAGAGCGGAAGAAGTAATTTGATGATTTCACATTCTTTAAAAAAAAAGGCGTTTGACAAGCCAAGTAGTAATTTGGAACAAAGGAGCAGTATTGCAGAATTCTATCAGCAATGAGCATGCCAATAAAAAACCTCTTTAAGATCAAAAGACCAATATTTTTTTAGCCGAAAGGCACCTCTAAAGTCAACATAATGTGCAGTTGTTGTTATGGCAGCCTAATGTAAACACTATCACACATTATGCAGTGTATAATCATGTTTGTTTTTGAACGAGTGCGCGTAATGTATGCATCCACATTGCTCAGAGTGCCTAGAAGGAAATGCATAGCAGGAATGTAGGAAAGGCAATCGGGATTTATTTTTTTTGCTTTACTTCCGTTGATGTCTTTTTCTACACGGACATTAAGCTAGATAGGGTATAAAAAGATCGGAGGAGCTCGTGTCTAAATATTAACAGCCTCACGAATCGATCTTGAAGGTTAAGCAACTCTTGTCAAGGTTTGTTTTTGGATGGGTGACCATCTTGCTATACCGAGATTTCTCCGTGCCTGTTAAAAAGGTTGTCATTGGTAGATCTTTGACAGTAGTTACGGACAGGAGCCAGCAAATCTGGCACCAGTCTTGCCTATAACTATCGTATTACCCAGTAACTGAGTGGTGGAGGTCAAATAAGTAATAACTGGTATTCATCTGCGTCCGGTTACATTGAAGGCCAACCGAATAAAGTTGAAGAAAAGGCTCCAACAATGCCTTAAAATAAAATTGATTTAAAGTTACCGATACTAGAACACTTAAACAGCACAGACTACAAAGAGCCCCGTTCAGTCTCAGTCCTGCTCAAATTAAGTAGGTTATAGTGAAACCAAAAAAAAAAATAGCAAAATATCTGGTTTGAACCGCATTAAACCGGATTATAATGCTCATTCCACGCCCTAATAACTTACGCATCGCTGAGAAGAAATTAAAAATTGCATAAACATTTTGTACGTAATGAGTGGGTAGTTGGCGCACTGGGCGCTTTCGTTGTGTTGTCTTGTCTGCACTTTGGTACCTACGTGTGTACGTGGTTAATTTTTTTTACGACGTTTACCGCATATCTTCAATTCAATATTCAATTCAATTCAATATTTATTTGCATTCCACAATGTTAGCTTAGGTGGTAGATACATATAAAATATACATAATTTTAGATCATTGTGGACCCTGTCGGGCACAGCAAATTAGGATAGAGGAAGAGGGCTATCATTATAGGTATAATTATTATTCGAAAAAAAATAAGATATAAACATTTTTCTACTACTCAGTTCGACTTTGGTTTTATTTATTATTTTTGGTATTCATTTTTACTTTGTATATTCTGTTTTATTTATTCATTCAATTAATCATTAAAATATTCATTAATATTATAATAGCATTTATGGATAAGGTTTTTTTTTAGTTTATTTATAAATATATAATCTTGGTATGGTCACGTGAAGAGGAGGTATGAAATGCACGTAACTAAAAGAGTTATGAATATAAATGTGGATGGATGGACAGGGAGAGGCCAAAGAAAAGATGGATGGATTGTGTTAGTAGTGATATGAAAGAAAAGGGAGTTAGTGATAGCGTGACGGCTGACAGGACAGAATGAAAGAAAAAAACGTGTTGCGCCGACCCCAAGTAACATGGGATAAGGGCAGGAAGATGATGATGACGCGCGCCCTCCTAATCTTCAACCGTATAGCAGAAGATATAGATATATTTTGTTGTACTCTGGGTGGGTTCATAAAGAGAGCTCTCTTTGAAATAAGTTATGGTCCTACTGTGACATAGATATGGTGGTTGTCGTAGCAATAAGTACATATGATCAAAAAGATTATTAGTAGAACTGTGTCACTGTAGTTGTTAAAATAGTTGTCTACATTATCGCATTAGGTGATAAACCTGTAAAGATAATTGTATCGTAGGAAATAAATAAGTAACTTTATCGTTTTCTACACTTCAAGCCCTTTCATTTGATACCCATATTAAGGGGGTTAAGGAAAAATATGTAATCCGCCATCTTGGAGCGGCGGCCATATTGAAATGATTGCAATATTGAGTATTGCACATTGTATTGTCATCAAAACTAAAGGTGTATGCGAAATTTCAGCTAAATCGGATACCAACAAATGGTTTCCAAATTTTGACGGGCAACTTACATACATACATACCTACCGACATATAAATAAAAGCTTGTAAAAACAAATTACTGTCGCATTTTGTGCATTTCTAACACGGAATCCATGCTCACATTGCTCACCCAAGCAAGACAAAGACACCTTCATCCCCAATTGATTTGATTTTAGCACTAAAATAGAGTGAAAAAAAACAACGATTTTTAAATTGAAGTTCCAATTTCAAATCATACATCGATACCAGAAATATCAATTAACGTAAAGGACATTTTGGCATTTTGCGTAAATGAACCTTACGTTAATTGTCGTAGGACTATTTTAGCATTTTGGGTAGTCCCTTACGTCAATTATTATTGATACTTCTGGTATCGACATGCTTTAAGTTAGGTTTGCATGACATTTAGTAATATTGAACAAAATAAAATTCATCTAAATACTTATGGGTACTTAAAAGCACTACGTTTAGGTCACTTCAAAGGAACAGTTCAGCATACAAACGATACCATTGGTAAACAAAACCATTCCTCATTTAAAATAGTAACCGACCACAAAACGTTTATTGACAATCACATACTTAATGAATGCAAGACTATGAATGGCGCCACCCTCCATGATTAAGTCACAGATAACGGTCCTCGATAGGGATGTAACAGACTTTCGACTCCGATAGTCGCAACTTTCGATTAATATTTTACCTCCGGTTCCGTACCCAATGGGTAAAACGGGACCCTATTACTAAGACTCCGCTGTCCGTCTGTCAGTCCATCTATCACCAGGCTGTATCTCATGAACCGTGATAGTAAGATAGTTGAAATTTTCACAGATGATGTATTTCTGTTGCCGCTATAACAACAAATACTAAAAAACAGAATAAAATAAATATTTAAGGAGGCTCCCATACAACAGACTTGATTTTTTTTGCCGTTTTTATAGATAATGGTACGGAACCCTTCGTGCGCGAGTCCGACTCGCACTTGGCCGGTTTTTTAATCAATAGTTTTAATCGGAGTTCTGGTTACATTATCCTTGTTACTCTTGTGAGAAGAATGATAAGGCGAAACTTCCGACTCATATTGCACCTCCGGTTCCGACTTCGGCTCCGACACTTTTTAGTCAGAGGTCTTAATCGGAGGTCAAAGAATAATTCGATACTTTTGGACTTAATTCATTTGATTTAATTTGCTAACCGTGATTTAAAATAGGAACCCACCACAAATCGTTCATTGACAATCACTCATCGATACGTTACTTAATGAATACAAGACTATGAATGGCGCCACCGTGCTTGATTAAGTCACAGATAACGGTCCTCGGTAGGGATGTAACGGAGCTTCGAATCGACTCCGATAGTTTCAGATCCAAGATTCAAAGCATTTATCAACACTAATATAATAAAGGTGAAAGTTTGTGAGTGTTATGTGTGTATGTTTGTTACTTCTTCACGCGCAAACGGCAGGACCAATTTTGATAAAATTTGGTATGCAGAAAGCTGACACCCTAGATTAACACATAGGCTACTTTTATATCCTACTACTATTATAAAGGCGAAAGTTTGTAAGTATGGATGTATGTATGGATGTTTGTTACTCTTTCACGTAAAAACTACTGAATGGATTTTGATGAAATTTGGCACAGAGGTAGATTATAGTCTGGAATAACACATAGGATACTTTTTATCCCGGGAATATGTTCCCTTAGGATAGTTTTCGACAATCACGCGGGCGGAGCCGCGGGCGGCAACTAGTATATAATAAAACCGCGGGTAACACCACGGGGCGCAGCTATAGTTTCAAATAGTCAAGGCCGGTTAGTCAAAACATGTAGGTATTTGCACGTTCCAAAGCGTAGATCTCTATGGAGAATAACGTGCAGAAAACTCCACGTGTACTCTTTTGAATCATTTTATGCATTACATAAATCCTGGTTACATTATCCTTGTTGCTCTTGTGAGAAGAATGATAAGGCGAAACTTCCGACTGATCGGTTCCGACTTCGGCACGTTTCAATTAATATTTAATTTGGAGTCAATGCATACTAATAATAATGATTTAATTAACTAACTTTTTAAAGCCTATTGTTTTTAATTGAAACTAAAGAGGCTGGCTGAATAATGTTTGTACTATATTATTTTATAAAGCCTGCCCTAAACACATTTCGTTTCTGCCACCACCTCCGTCTCTACCTCCAGCTCCGGTTCCGACTGTAAAAAACTAAATTATAAAAACTCCGACTTCGACTTCGGTTCCGACAAAACCACCTCCGTGACATCCCTGGTCCACGGCACTTACTAACTATTACTACTTCCAGGACATTACCCGCATTTTAAAGCCAAAGGAAGTTGGGCCATTAATAAAAATTAATGTGAGAATTTCCTCCGCGTTGTCGCGCAAAATTATGAAGTGTTGAATATGTTTTTGAGAATATCGCAAGTCTGCATGTAAGGTTTAAATTTGGATGATTTGTAGTTACTTTATAAGCCTTAAATACTTCGGGAACGAGTGCATTTCATATTTTTCATTTAATAGTTTGGAGAAAACCAGCGTCAGGCAACTCGTAGTTGTCTGGCATTTTGCTGAACTGGACCTATTTGACGCAGCCGCGGGGCATATACAATATTTTTGTTTTAAGCTATCTTTTAAAATTAAGCTATCTTTTATTTTTATCTACAATGTGTGTGCCAAATAAACTACTTTTCTTTCTTTCTTTATGATTGTCAGAAGCCGTTGTAAGCTCGAAGGTGTTTTCACACAAAACAAACAAAGGTGTTATCATATTAATAACACATTTTTATATCATACAAGAACCATCAGATAAAAATCTAATCGATTCAGCTTGCTCGCTAAAGCCTACCCCGATACATTCTCGAAGTCTATTGATACATTCTCAACTTTTTAGTCCTGTCATACAAATATAGGTACGAGAGCTGCCTTGTATGTACATATAAATGACGATCCAGCGATGGACGGAAAAAGCAGAATAATTTTCATGACCTCAATCGTATAGGGGAAACGATAGAGAGAATATAAACAACTGAGCAAGTGCGAGTCGGACTCCCACACGAAGGGTTTCGTACCATAAATCTAAAAAACACGTTTCTTGTATAGGGAGCTCTCTTAATTTTTTAGTTTCAAAATTTTTATTGTTTGTCGTTTTAGCGGCAATAAAAAAAGTAATATGTCAGTATGTTGTTATGTTTATCAGTTGTCTGGTTGCCATAGCACAGGCTCTGCCTAGTTTGGGATCAGATGACCGTGTGTGAGTTCTCCCAAGATATTATTATTACTATTATTTTTTATTATTATACTCTGTGAATTTCAACTGTCTACATATTGCGGTTCTTGAGATAAAGCCCGCTGACAGACGGACGGACGGACGGATTGACGGACAGCAGAAGCTTAGTAATAGGGTTCCGTTGGAACCCTAAATACGGAAAGAGCAATTGTACTAAAATATTGTAATATTGTACTCGTGGCTTAATAATAACAGCTGCACGGGATATTCACGGCTAAGCGAAGATTACCTAGGTCGTTCCGTGGATGGGTGGCCATCTATTACAGTTCCTCAATGCCTGGGAAAGCACGTTAAGCCGTTGTTCCCGGTTATACTGTTCTTTGACAGTAGTTACGTGTAGTCAGAAGCCAGAAAATCTGACACCAGTTTTGCCAGGGGTATTGTGTTCCAGTTACTGGCTTGTAGAGTCGCTGCATGTAAAATACTGGTACGCAGCTGCATTCGTTAAGACTACAAGGCTAGGCAGATTGTTTGATCAGAAACCCCAGGCTTTTCAATTGATTAGAGCAAGGGTTCCCAAACTGTGCGTCGCAACTCCCCGGAGCGTCGCGGTGCGTTCGCAGAGTCTTCACAAACAACAGAAATGGAGTAAAGAAATACTGTTTTTAACACGCTTTTATTAGCTTCACCTGTATGTATGTATGTATGTATGTAACCGACCCTTTTGAGCTCGATTTGGCCCTACTTTGAACGATCAGATTTAGTTCAAACTTTGCACACCTGTCAAGGATCGATGACAATGCAAGAATTCAATTAAAATATCCGATTATCCTAATTAGATTCGTCAGGATTAATTAATTAAAATTAAAAAATATTCTAACAAAGCAAAACATTATCCAAAAATACACACTTTTTTATTGTTCACAAAAACACACATATTCTATTTAAATAACCTTTGACAAAAAAAAAATAGTTTAAAAAAACTAAAAAAACAAGCTTTTACAGAAAAATCCATCTAAAAAACAGAAAATAAAATTTAATAAATTTGATTAAGAATAATGTAAAAAAGAAATGAATGTACATTATTGTAAAAAAGCGTGGGGTGCATAGTGTCAATAGTTATAAACATTTTATTGACTGATAATGAGTAGAAGAATCATCACTTTGATAATATCTTCACTTTAAATGCACCCCACGCTTTTTAACAATAATGTACATTCATTTCTTTTTTACATTATTCTTAATCAAATTTATTAAATTTTATTTTCTGTTTTTTAGTTGGATTTTTCTATAAAAGCTTGTTTTTTTAGTTTTTTTAAACTATTTTTTGTTTCTATTTTTAAAGGTTTTATGCAAAAAAACTATTTAAGATCTGTTGCTAAGTTTACAATAGGAATATTGTCGAATATTCAGTGTATCTTATTAAGAAAAGCAAGTTCATTGGTCATTGATTTTACGCACCTTCTCGTTTCCCAAAACGGAGCTAGCTCTTTTATCGGTATCTTTTTTAACAAGGGCGTCGCAAAAAAACTGTAACACTCAAAGGGAGTCGCAGTATGGAAAAGATTGGGAACCCCTGGATTAGAGAATGGTAATAGAAAACACTACAAGACGGCTATATTTTAAAGTCTCGTGATGGAAAAAAGTTTAGAATCAAGTTTTGATATTAAAATGTTTACCGGTTCCATAACAATGTTACGTGAGGACTTTATCTAAGTTGTAGAGCTAACTTTGTAACTAGATTTCAGCCATGTTGCCGAGACGTGACAATAGAGTTTTACAAGCTTTTAGCCTGGGAATACTTGGAAAATATGCTCAGGATACTGTGCCTACTGTAGAACAGAAGAGCTATGCGAATTTTTAAACGTACATCAAACGTTTGTATACCTATGTCAAACTCTAAGGAAAACAAATATGTTATTGTCTCCAGACGATGCTAATTTAGTCTTTTTATTTATTTTTTCATTTGAGATGAGTTTGCTCTTGACTCTAGTCTAGGTCATAGATGACAGAGACAAAGTCGACGTAGTCTTAGTATAAATTAACGTTCTGTATGGTGTCGGACGTAAAAGAATAGCACCATCCCATCATTTCCCCTGGGTGTCGTAAGAGGCGACTAAGGGACTCACCAGAGAATAGGCAGCAGTATAATCTTTACATTGCAACAGCTACATTGCGATTGCCAACCCGCCTGCCAAGCGTGGCGATTATGGCAAACCTCCTCCCCCTTTGGGCGAGGCCTATGTCCAGCAGTGGACTTCTTTTGGCTGATATAATGCACTATCGAGTAGGTCATACAACTCGCACTAAAGTTTGCTTGCTAGCGGAATAGAAGAAGAAAATGTGTCGCGAAACCTGTCAAACTTTGGCATTGAAGTATTGTTTGCCACGTTTTTAACTCTAAATACTCAATTAAGAGACCGGCCTTTAAGAGCAAGTTAATCAATCGGTTTAAGCAAGGTCGGGGACTCAATATCAATATATATAATCCACTGCCGTTACTGAGTGGTTGACTGACCGAGTGACTGACAGACACCGCACAGCTGAAAATACTGGTCATAGAAAGCTAAAATCTGGCATGCAACACTCCACAGGGAAGCACTGCGAGAGGATTTCCCGAAATTCCTACGGGAACCTGAAAAACCAGGATATGCGCGTAAGAAGTCGCGGACAAAAGTTCAATACAAATTGATAATGCTAACTAATTTTATAACACTGAAAGCCAAAGCCCGCAAAGTTGTGAAAAACCTGGGCTTTTAACTTCTCCAAACAAATGAAAAAAGTAATTTAATTGTTCAATAAATGTAATAATATAACGATAAAAAATTAGAATGCATTTATAATTATGAATGTTGAATTAAGGTATATGTTCCATATTTATATTGAATATCTAAATTTCTCATGATATTTTTTAAATTAAAAAATGGTTGAATACACATAAAGTCGACAGAAACTTTTTCATATTTATAATCTGAATAGATAAAAAAAGATAAACATTGGAGTCACTAGACCATTCTTTTCAATAAAATGTAGATGATGATGTGAATTGGGTGTTTCTGGATCTCCTCTGATCCAGAAACCCCAATTTACACCTACTAACATTTCAATATCCCTTTGTGTTCACTAGATCTTCGAAACTGAACATAGAACTTCAAACGGAGCACAAAGATAATATTCATAGTTTCAACAGTCCAATTGACCAAGTTTAAACGCTTAATTAATTATATCTTACCAGTCAGTTCTCGCTACCGTTTAGTACAGTGGTTCCCAACCTGTGATCCGCGGACCACTGGTGGACCGCAACGGCCAAAATAAGGTCCGCAAAAGGTTTACATTTCACTCTTTTTACCTCAAAAATGTCATTGATGCAAACTGATTCTAAGTTTCTTTAGAAATGTGTCTTCTATGACAACACTTTTTAATTTTTAACATAGTCATACTACAAGTTTTGAATATCTCTATGATATGAGTTTATTTTTAGTTTAGCATATTTATTTTTTCTTGATTCCTGGTCTACTACTACCAACAAAGAAATCAAAGCGGTCCTAGGTCAAATAAAGGTTGGGAACCACTGGTTTAGTAAAACGTTCTTCAAAACCTTCGGTTAAAAGTCCAGTGAAGTCGGTGAATTATTTAAATGGGAATTTGAAGTCGTTGGCTATGGTAGTCGAGTGTTGGTTTTACATAGTAATTATTTTTTTAACGAACAGCTTAAATGTTTTTTTTTTTAACCTTGTGATAACTTAGTTGAGATTTTCAGTGTGTTTTTATTTACAGAAATATAGTTAGAGAGTAGTCAAACTGATTTCTTTTGGCATGATTAACAACTTCCGAGTTCTACTTTCTGGTTCTTCTTTTCCAAAAGAACTTTAAAAAATATTGGACACGAATTTTTTGCCATTTCAAATCTACTAGCTCATGAAAATTAAAAAAAAAATTAAATTTAAGTTTTTTTCAAACTAGCAACGCTAGGATTGAAAATATCTTTCTGTTTCTGTTGTTTGATTGTTTGTAGGACCAAACTCAAAACTCGGTATGCCGTCGATGCTCACCTATCCACAGACTGACCTCGGCAAGCGTACCTTAACACGAGTGGTTGTTATTATTTAGCCGCACGACCCACATATCGATCATTATCGACGAACTATAGTCTGTAACAGATTCCCAATAATAACCATTCCCAATTATCAACTCTCGGACACGAGCGAGATGAAACAAAATAGTACCAAATCGTTACAGACACGATGATACAATTATCTCGGAGCAACCATTAAATTAAGAGTATGAACCAAACGGGTTCGTCCCGGCGCTTGACGGTAAAGGAGAGTATACACTGGGTAGATGGGACGCAGACGGCCAGTATCTTTCGGCCAGTGTCGTTCGAACAGTGTCGTTCGGACATTGTCGTTCGAGCAGTGTCGTTCGGACAGTGTCGTTCGGCCAGTGTCGTTCGGCCAATGTCGTTCGGCCAGTGTCGTTCGAACAGTGTCGTTCGGACAGTGTCGTTCGGACAGTATAATTCGGCTAGTGTAGTTCGGACAGTGTCGTTTGATCAGTGTCGTTTGATCAGTGTCATTTGATCAGTGTCATTTGACCAGTGTCGTTCGATCAGCGTCATTCGGTTAGTGTCGTTCAACCAGTGTCATTCGGCCAGTGTAATTCGGCTAGTGTAGTTCGGACAGTATCGTTTGATCAGTGTCGTTTGATCATTGTCGTTTTTATCAGTGTCGTTTGTTCAGTGTCATTTGATCAGTGTCATTTGACCAGTTTCGTTCGATCAGCGTCATTCGGTTAGTGTCGTTCGGACAGTGTCGTTCGGCCAGTGTCGTTCGGCCAGTGTCGTTCGGGCAGTGTCGTTCGGCCAGTGTCGTTCGACCGGTGTGACGTCTGTGGACGTTGTTTGAAATGCGGTAGAAATCTGAATTCTGTGTTTCGATTTGTGTGGGCTTTGGCTGATGGATTATTGTGTAGGGGTTGTTTTGTGATGGTGCACGGACAATGTTTACATTTGATTTTAGATTTGAATGTAGCCTGATTGTGTAACATGCTCGATCACAATTCTTTTATTTTTTTCAGTTTTACAGTATTGTTAGCTAACAGGCGATGAAACTATGATTCAAATCAAATCAATAAATCAAAAATTGTGACACTCACAAGAGGTAGCCAGCGTGAAATATTTAGTCGTAGTAGAAATTTTATTTAGGGTGATTTTTAATTAATTTTATTAATTAGCAATTCTTTAGGGATGATAGTACTTTATGAACAACTTTTTCGCAATAATATAAATAAAGTATAAGTTGTTGAGTACATTTACTGGTCGCGTGAATCGACAAATTCTATATATGATTCTCGATCTGTTGTCGATATTAACGGCAAAAACTTTTACCATGTAACGCCGGTCACATAGTAAAAGTTCTGAAGGCTTTCCGGTGAGTTAATAAAAGCCAGATAAGCCAATTAAATAAACTACACGTTTCCTTCCTGTGTTCAACGGCAGGTACATTATTAATCTAAACTAATATTATAAAGAGGAAAGATTTGTTTGTTTGTTTGTTACGATTCAACTCAAAAAATACTCAACCGATTTTAAAAATTCTTTCACCGTTAGATAGATTCATCTTCACCGAGTAACATAGGCTATATGTATTTCCAGAAACAATTATATAACAAGGAACAATGTAACCCAAGGTTAAAAAAAAAATTGTCATAAATTTCTTTCATCGCATGCGCTGCGGAAACTGTTGATAATACTGCATACTGTGTCTATCGCATCATATTGTACACTATGTTTTTATCATATTGCTTTTATTATTTGGACAAACAGTGTAACAATTGTAGATAGGCCAATAAAAAAAGAATGTACTACATAATTAAACCAATAAAATACTCATTAAAACCTAGAAAAATCCGCGAGGCTATATGTTTAACTAGTAGGGTTAAGTCACAATTACCGTTTTTGTTAAAATTATTCAATAAAAGCCCAGTTACAAGTAAATTACACTTTAAATTATTCAAATCGGACCTTTCGTTATTAAAATGTTCAAAGTAAGAAAAATTTTTCGATTTGAGCGAACTAGGAAGAATCTTAATGTGCTTGGTCCGATGAAGTTGAAACACGGCATTCATGATTTCGATAAAAAAATAAGAATAACAAATTTTTAGGGCAGGACATTATTGCTTACTTCAATTTACGTGAAAATTGGAATGCACAAACTAAAAGTGGGATATTTGAAACAGATCTAACAATTTTTATATATAATCAACCCCTGACGGGGTGAACGGGGAGTACCTACTAAATCCGCACGGACGAAATCGCGGGCGAAGTGATAGTTTCATATAGATTACTGACTTCTCGTCTAAGGATCATACCTGGTTATTACACAGTATAATGAACGTGTGAATTCTCTCACGAACTTTTTCTCAGTCCATAGCTTGCATAGGTAGCAATTTCATCAATATGTTATCTTGTTTCATTAATGAAATTGATCTATCTAATTAGAATGTTATGAAAGTAAGATTAAATATTGACGAATTGCAGCATTGTACCTACACTTAGGTACAATGGTATTTTACATATTGTCCTTATACAAATATAAAATAAATCCGTACTAAATATTTACTATACAGGATGACAGGGAGATTCAACCTATTCCTTGAATGGTTAACTAATTGTCAAAACTGGATGGTTACCGAGCTGAACAGTCTGTATGTAACAAGAGATCACCACTACCTGCTTAGCCTTCTCCCAATTACATTGGGGTCGGCTACCAGTCAAACCGGATTCAGCTGAATACCATTATTTTACGTGGAGGATCTGCCTAAGAGACCATGACACGGATACTCCTTGACAAGACTGGTGTCAGATTTACTTGCTTTTAACAATCCGTAACGACTGCCAAAGATCTATAAATGACCACCGGGACCAACGTAAAGTATGTAACAAGAGATGTTGATGTAAAATTAATATGTCAGAAAAAAAATGTTTAACAACTTCGCACGCGTATATCTTGATTTTGCCCGTTCCCGTAGAAATGTCTCGTAGTGCTTCTATACACTCCCCAAGGAGCCTCCAAATTTCAGCTTTCTACGACCAGTGGTCTCGGCTGTGCGTTGTTGGTGGTTGTTGTGTGGTTGTGTTGTGTAAATTATGCTGAGCTGAGGCCCTTTTGGCACAATATTGCTATATGTACTTAAGTTTCGATATTTTCTATTTGTAAGGTGATTTTTTTATTTATTTTTTTATTATTATTTTATTATTGTGCCAATAAATGCAATTTTCTTTCTTTCTTTCTTTGTCTGTAACGGAAGAATTTTATGTATTAGGATTAAAAACTATTAGTATGCTCAGCCAGTGTAAACGACCCCTTAAACACGAATTAAACTAATCTTAACCCGTGGCGTGGCCGAGGTAGTTTTGTGAATGGAATAGCCCCTAATTGGCCCTCCGGCTATTATACTAAAGGTAGATAACCCTTCGGACGCTGCTTATAAATCGGTTGATGAGTAGAGCATGAAATATTGATGGGTACAAATGTACCCGTTTAGCGTAGCCTTGTAAAAACGGTAATGGTCATAAAATTACTTTTTGAAGCGTGCAATATCCGGCCGGAATTTATTCTCAGATTTAAAGTTTTATACTGATGCATGGGCTTTCTCATAATCTATTATAAGTACATTAGATACATATACTGTATGTCGCAGAAAAATGGTGATATTTAGGTCTATAAAAATTGCATCGCATTCGTCTCGAAAAATATCTAAAATGGCAGCCTGTTTTTCTATGTTTGTGTTGTTCAACTCAATATAGGGTTAGGAAAAATAAAGTTTTACAATCCCTCTCTTATTCTATCTGAAACTCGAGGTCTAGATGAAGTGACGAATGTCAAAAGTCCAAATTATTTGGGATGAACATGTGACATTTCGGCAGCAGAATCGTTTTTGCTGATTATGATACTTCACTCTATGGAGCTGGACCGCGGATCTCTCCGCACTTTGAAGAGGTTGAAGAAATGAGTCTTAGCTCAATCATAAGTGGAAGATAGCTCAAGTTACTAACTAACGGCTGGTCTCAGAACAAACAATCAACATGACGTTTCAGCTACTGTTGGTAGCTGACAGTTGGTTAAAGGTAGATACGTTATTGAAACCGGCCGTAAGTAACACATTGTACTGGGCTTGGTTTGCATTCATTTATTCATTGACGAAACTAGGTAAATATGCATAGGTAGTTTCACGAACGATCCTTAGGAAGTCCTAACACCATAGTCACGTCTTTAACATGATTAGTTTTTATGCGGTTGGTAAACTGAACGGTACCAACCTACCGACACCGGATGAGCCTAATTCTGATTAAACAACACAGGATGTGTTCATATTTTACAGTGATCGTGTTATTAATTGAATTAAAAGGTTTGGTAATTAGAAAGGTGTGAATAATATTGTAGCGTCTAATGTATAGTAAAATGGGAAGAAACTTTTATAGTTTTTTAAGAATTTTATACAGGTAATACAGAATGTATCGAGGCAAGACGCTGCGCATTAGCAAATTCATATTACAACGGGGATGAGGCGTAGGGTACTGCACACTGAAGAGCGAACTTCAGAGCCGCCATTAAGTCTGAATCGGGTGTGTAACGTTTGATATAATAACAAAAGATCTAATGATCATATGACCTAATTACATTTAGTATACTTTTGTTTAATATAACGATCAAATGATATTATGAATTTTTGATATAATTTCATTTTATCTAATTTTATATGGTATATTTTGTCTTCACGTATTAAATTAAATTATTATGCCAAAAATAATACAGATTACAAACTAAATTTAGACCCTAGACCCCACACTAGGATAC
Organism: Mamestra brassicae; assembly: GCA_905163435.1. Taxonomy (NCBI): domain Eukaryota; kingdom Metazoa; phylum Arthropoda; class Insecta; order Lepidoptera; family Noctuidae; genus Mamestra; species Mamestra brassicae. Next base: position 1,289,816 of record LR990999.1, on the reverse strand, counting down.
CCTGTGTCGTGGGATCTAGGCTCTTTTAGTCCATAACATTGTTGTATGAATAAATAACTACGAATTAATATGTTCTTTTGTTCTTTCATTATTCACCTCATATATTATTATACCTGCGCCAGATCCCTTCTATTGTTGGTGAATCGTTTGGGTTATATGAGGTTATAACAGTATGATGTTTTCTGATATTTACTTATTCACCACAGAATTTGGGCAGAAAATGAGTAAATATGAAAATTAGGTCAAATGAAATTAGGTTATTTGTTTTTATAGCATATGAAAATTATATCATGTGAACGTTATTTCAAGTGATAATATATTATCTGTTATTATGGCATATATTACACACCCGTCTGAATTGACCTAAATGACTTGATAATAAGGATTTACTTTTCCACAAATCGTAGGTAGGTCCTGTAGGAATCTGTTCGAAAGAGTCACCGCGGCCCTGGAACGCAAAGGGCTTTAGAAGGAACACGGATGGGTTTTAGTCAGTAAGAGTCTGACACGCCCTTCCGCTCCACCCAGAGCGGAAGAAGTCATTTGATGATTTCCCATCCATAAAAAAAAAAAAAAAAAGGTAGGTCCTATTTTAATGACATGGTTTCAAATAAGTATTTATTCATTTAGATTTTGATAGTCAAATCTTCAATTGAGATGATATGAAACAAATCACAATATTACTGACTCAACGAATATCTTATTCATTGAAAATAATGTCCTGTCAGAAACTTGACGTAACTCAAAAACAAATGTTTACATTTTTATTCGATTTGCATAAGTTATGAATTTATGATATTGAAGTTAGGCCGTTATTCTTTTTCGCACCACTGTTTCTGATAGTTTTTTTGATTTATTTAACGTTTTCTTGATCTTGAGAATTTAAAAATACCGTTGTATTTTTACATTTTTCTTTTAACATAGATTGATGAAGATTCCATTTATGAGTCGAGGCATGGTGGACTTTTCTTTGTGTCAAAACAATTGAACTTTTTTTTTCTTTACTGTTGATTGGCACTTGTTTGACCACTATCTCACCTGTTGGTAAGCTATGATGTGGGGTCGAAGATGGAGCACGCTTGCCTAGAAGTAATCTATTCACTCTTGATTTAGAGACCACCAAGAGTAACTAAGGAATACAACAAACAAACTTGAAGCTCAAAATTCCAGACCAATAAACTAATCCAACATTTCGATCCACTCGGAGGAAATCCTAATGACATAACATTATTCCAATAAGGTTTTAACACAAAAACCGTGTCGCACGGAAGTGTACCTGTACGACAAGCTTCGCGGTTCTGTTCCCACGCACTTTCCACCCAGTGTACTGTGTCGATGTTGACTTTATTAAATTAATTGGTGACTGGATATGGCTGATACTCGTACGTAACGCGCTCCTGTGGCTTATTTGAAATAATTAGGTTGCTTCTATTTTGGTGGAGGGAAAGGTGGTTTGTTTTGGAATTTATCTATTTATAGAAGTGTGACTTGTAGGTGGTTTATTTGAAACTAGCTTCTACAGCGATATCGCTTGCGTGAATGTCGGAAATTGTCCCAAGGAAACATACTACCGGGATAAAAAAGGTGTCCTGTTCTATCTACCTCTGTACCATTTGCTCCAGATCCGTTCAGCTGTTCCGGCGTTTTTAAGTTACAAACATCTATCCATGACGTACTAGATTTTGTCCACGGATTCGCTAGCGTGGAACTTGGAACTCTGCGTTCATTCGGGATAGATAGTGCGGCACTCGGCTCAGCGATGGTGCAGGTACCTCTACATCACATCAGTGAAAAAAAAATTGTAATCGTATCATTATCTATTTCCCGAGATTATCTGCAATTTTCTATAAATTTTACTTCTATTCAATATATATTGATTATTAATATAATCCGGCTTTTTCCCGTGGCGCCGATAAGAACCGTGAATATTTCCAGGGTACAAAATTAAATAGTAATAGAATGCCTCGTTTATCTAGGTTTTATGCTCAATCTCTGGGTTTGGTAGTATTTTTGCTTTGCCTTTTTACCCTACTTGAAAACAGTCCTGCCGGCGCCCATGCAGATCATCATCCTCACTAATTAGCCACCATGATTCAGTTGTAAGAAAGGAATGGTGCTACTTGTCCTGTATAGCTCTGTCTTTCTCACATGTCATGATATGGCCTCGATCTTAAGTTATTTACTGTTCAGTACAAAGCGACTTCTTCTTCTACTATATTAGTCGCCATCTAAGTACTCACTCCCTTTCCAGACATTCATCTGTCACATAGTCCATTCCAGGTCCTGCCAGATCGTAGATAAGGGTTAAAAGTGTAGGTACAGTTTGATATACCTGCCTAAGTAATTAGTTTGGTGACAGGGAAAAGCTTTCAAAGCCGTAAATAATGAGAGTTAAATTATAAACAGTGTCAATGGTCAGGCACGACTTAGAACTTCCACATTTTACAGCCTTTCTAGGATAGTTTATTGATTACTAAGATTATAAATCTGAGTAAAATATAATAGGAGAGAATAGGTTGAAAATTTATATTACATTTCAGTTCAAATAAGTTTAGTTTTACAAGCATTCTTTCCAACTCGGATACAACACACATATGTAAATACAAAACATTTTGGGAATACAATGAATTGCGCGTACAGCTAAGGAGTGAAAACCCTGCCTGGGTCTGCGTTTCCTGATAGCTACAAACTAGGGGTCTCAAGAGAGAACAGGTTGCTTCTAGGCAGGCGTGCTCCATCGTCGACTGCATCATTGCTTCCCATAAGGTTAGATTGTGATCAAACGCAAGTCTATCCACAATAATAAAATAAAAAAACAATTCTTCTATCATACATTAATGCAACCACTTCTCCATTCAAAATTCTCCCACGGAAATAACCATATTTGTAAATAGGCAAATTATAACCGAACCAAAGTGTAAACTTTGTTTAACATTTACACTCGGACCTCAAGTCACGACTTACTCCATATATAGGGTACTAGGTACCTCAGCTATCTGCAAGAGAACGCATATAATGTGTGTGCATTAATCTCTCATCTGAGATCGATTTCACTGAATTAAATAGATGGTAATTGGTAACTGTGATGCAATCCACTTATGTGAAATGGAATGTATTGTAGATCGATTATCTTGGAGTATCTTCACGTTCAACTGAAGGTCGATGATAAATAAACTCTTCCCGGAACGGGAGTGGCCGGAGCGGGTCCGCGTAGCTGTGGAACAATGTTCTCGTGCCTCACGTGCGACTCCGTTCCGACAGCTGAGAAACCAGCCTTAGGTGGTTTTTTGAGCCAAGCACCACGCAGGTTTGAGTGGACTGTCCAAATAACTTTAAGGACCTCAACGATTCGATGAACAATACCAAAGTAAGGACATTTGGGTAGGCCGCATTAAGTACTCCAACTGCCAGACATCATGAAATGAACCCGACATACAATCTGTACAAGAATAAACGCAATCCTTTTAAGGGGTCATTGTAGTCATCATTATTATGAACAACTTTTACTATGAGACCAACCCTGAAATCGCAAAAAAAAACAGTTGTTCAGTACATTTTGTCGAGTTAAGCGCACAGAAGTAAATGGGAGAGTCGATTTTTTTTCGCGATTTCAGTGTTGGTCCCATAGTAAAAGTTGTTCATAATGACCCCTTAAGAGGTATTGCGTTTGTTCTGTTACAGGTTGTACGTTTTGGCTTTATTTGGCTGCGACATAATTGTATTATATTTCATTGGACCAGCTTAATGCAAATTGGCAACCATGGAAAAAGCAAATTTGAAACAGTTGTAAGCCTTAATAGTGCCACTTGTGATCGGTGGTATGGGAATGTGATGCGCATAAATAAAGAACTTATACTGAGGAAAGTATGTAGAGAAAAACCCAGGAAAACGCCAGTAACGGAAAAGTTAAAAAGGAACCGCTTATCATGTGAAGAGGAATGATGAAATGCACGTAACTAAAACAGTTTTGAATATAAATGTGGATGGATGGACAGGGAGAGGAGGCCAAAGAAAAGATGGATGGATTGTATTAGGAGTGATATGAAAGAAAAGGGAGTTCGTGATAGCGTGACGGCTGACAAGACAGAATGGAAGAAAACAACGTGTAGCGCCGACCCTAAGTAACATGGGATAAGGGCAGGAAGATGATGATTCTGAGGAAAGTATTGAGAATGAATTAATTTGGATGACCAAAACAAGGAGTAGCAGAAGACTTAAGAAACGATAATAGTGTGGAAGATGTTATTGTTATAGAAAAGAGATACTATTACATATGACGGCAAAGTAGAGATATCGAACAAGAAAACATGCTAACCCCAAACAAATTAAGGTAAAGGCATGAGGATGATGAATTTAAAAATGACAGATATAATTATACAGCGCCGCTGCAAATGAAAATGTTACGAAGTTACAACAAAGTCATTTCAACCACGAAACAAATCATACTGATCGGAAATAGCATAGCTCCACATAAAGTAAAAAAAATCCAATTGTATCATATTCTGAGGAATATTTCACAGGATGTTGTGGTGTTGAGGTTTATTGGAAGCACGATGATCCATTGTTATCGATTGTTTTGTCACGAATCAATGATTCGTTGCGTACTTTGTCAATATTGGTGTCAGCGGCAACAGTGCCGTGATTTATATTGCATTTGGTAACTAGTAACATAGTTTTCTCGGCTGGTCTTTTGGAATGATCATTATGAACTGCCTTTTTTATTATGAGACCATGCTTTTCTTTTTATTTAAGGGAATCATCAAATGACACAAGTAAAACATTTTTTCTTTTTTAAATATTACCATACAAATGATACAGAGACCTTACAGAGTCACAACCCACCGGTCGATTCTGTAAACATGTCTAAGTGAAGGCTTGGGTGAAGTGATCACGAGGTGTGCTTTCAATCCACATAATCAAGATGTCACGTGATCACGAAGTGAGCTGTCATTCCATATTGATTATATGAATTGACAGCTTACGTGTAGGGACCCTAATTTTTTTTTTCTGGGTTTATTTTACCGCTTTGTTAACGTGAATAATATGTATACCCATACCAAATTTTAACTTTCTAGTGTTAAGCGTCTCTGAGCTTAACCGCGGACTGACAGACATACAGACGGACATGGTGAAACTATAAGAGTACCTTGTTGACTCCGGAACCCTAAAAACGAGGTTTAATAACGCGTCGCGATTGCTTTAATCTGCATCCGTCAATTTAATTATTACTCTAATAAGAAAGTAGAAAATGAAATCGAAAACAAATATTTAAAACCTTATACCGACGTAAAAATTCTTGAAATTGGACCTTGATCGTTTAAACCAGTGTTGGAAATATTGCAATCTTGTTCTTCCAGAATGCTTCATAATTACGTCATTTAACCCTTCAAATACAGAATGAATTTCAAATATCACTTTCCATTCACCTCTGAAAATGAAGTAACCTTCACTACAATGGAACCTTCCATTGTGTTCCCCGTAATTTATCACACCAGGGAAACAAATATCACCAAGACTTAAATCACCTTTCGCTTTGCCAACCGAACTGAAAATTCTGTTTGAGAGTATCTTTACATTAAGGGATAAAATATTTCCTACATTAAAGATATTAAAACGGGAGACTGGGAAAATATGAATCAGCCCCGGGCCAGATATAATACATTTATTATTTTTATTATGCCTGTTCTCCTAATCTATCTCTTGTTATAATTTCGCGTATGTTTTTTTGCTTTATCCTTGAGCTTTTTGGTTTTTTTTTTCTAGGCGAGTAATATGTTTTATATAACAAAGCATTATTAGCCTTTATGAAATGTACTCATCGCATAATAACCTCACATTTTATCTGAATTATTTCTAAGAAATATCGACTTCAATCGAGGCATGCAGATTTTTGTCAGTCCACGGATATGAAAGAAAAGGATGGGAAATCATCAAATGACTTCTACCGCTCTGGGTGAAGCGGAAGAGCGTGTCAGACTCTTACTGACTAAAACCCATCCGTGTTCCTTCTCCCTTTGCGTTCCAGGGCCGCGGTGACTCTTTCGAACAAATTGCGCAACCCTGGCAGGCAGTCCACGGTACGGTACGGTATACAAAAGTAACAAAGAACCATACACTGATTTTTTAATAAATACCTCATTCAAACAATTTGCATAATCTCAATAGAACGTTTCTAATCTGAATCTATCCATACCTACTAATATTATAAATGCGAAAGTGTGTCTGACTGTCTTTCTGTTACCAGTTCACGCTTAAACCGCTGAACCGATTTAAATGAACATTTTTTGACAAAGGAAAGTTCTATCCCAGCAATCATCCTTTAAGGGGGTGAAAGGGTGGGTGGAAGTTTTTATGGGAGTCCGTCATTATTGAAAATAAAGCAAAGTTACACAAAATTTGCATTTAGGCACTTGATAAAAAATAAATAAACGAGTTTAAGCGTTTTTGAAAAATAAAATGGTTGCCCAAAGTAACAATTCCACGCAGATATAATACATTAGCGGACAGAAGCTAGTATTAAAATAAACCACCAAAGATATGAATCATCTCATAATTGATTCCGTTGTGAAAAAGGGATAGTGAAATTCATCTCGTATAGCTCCGCCTGTATTTCACGGTGGAATCAAGATGGCATTGCCACTTCATAGTAAGAAGTTTGTTTTTTTTCATCAGCATGTCATAATTGTTCTTACAATATATATTTTTTTTTTTTCATTAATATGGGTTTGCTCTTGACTCTAGTCTAGGTCATAGATGACAGAGACAAAGTCGACGATGGAGCGAGCTTACCCAGAAGAAGCCTGTTCACTCTAATTTTGAAGAGATTAGGGCTGTATGCGTTCGGAAACACAGACGCAGGCAGAGAGATATTTAATTTCTTGCAAATTAAATATCCTGATTGACTAAAGCGCCTACGCTTTGCAGTCATTAGAAAAGGCTGATATGGTGGTCGTGATCAAAAGTAACTCATAAAACTTTCATTAAAAGAAATGTTTCTTTTAAAAGAACGTTGTAAAAGTCAGTGACCTAAAGAAATGGATTTTCTTCAGAAACGTCCGAATAAAATCAAACTTTTCTTTTTAATCACGACCCAAGGTTAAGATATCTTTGAATTCTGTCGTAAAACACAAAAGTTACGCAAAACTCTGAAATATTACGATTGGACTTCTAACAGACGAAGTTCCAGAAGACCCGTTGGCCACAGCCTCTACTTGATAGTCAAAATCTATTTAATAAAAACTATTCCTTTCATTACCGTTTATTTCTTGAAGTTTTAAGGCTTTTTGAGGTTTTATATTTTGTATTGTCGATATTACTTATTAGTCAGAATACTGTATTTTCCAAACTGTACTTAGCAATGCATAATTTAATTATAAATTTTAAAACTCACAACGACCGTGTGTGGGCACGGTCCTTGTACACCAATGGATTGTCGATGACTCTGGACCAGTTCCCCATAACATCCTTCTTGTATAAAGCTTGCCTTCTGAAATCATTCCTGTCTGGTAACAAGATGGCCACAAAAAAGTCGTTACTTTCGTTTCACAGTCCCTGTTTACCCATCTACCCTCACTTTGAAAGAAATACAAAGTTTATATTGAACGGGTTCCAGTTTGCTTTGGTTATTTTAATATCTGTGGCATATTTAACTTTTACTTTGCTATTATAATTCCATATTGCGAGTCGCCAAACTTACCTACTTTGTTGCTAAAATATTAATGGGGAAAATTCGCCGTTTCTTCTACATTTTTGATAGAATTTCTAATTTTAGTCACAGGTTTTTATTTAGATCATTTGCGACGATGGCATTTGAACTTGACTTGAAAGCATTTGAGAAAAAATATTCGTAGATGAACAACAATAATAAAAACTAAAGTAGTGTGGGAAATGATAAATAGTCTAGTTAATACAAAACACTCGTTAGAAAGTATAATATTAAGACATTAAAATGTTTAATTCACAGGTGGGGCCCACGGCTCCGGATGGGAGAAAATGCAAACAAAAAACATCAACTTGAGCCAAGAACAAAGAAACAAAGACAATATTGATATACAGGTAAATAAACAATTTTAATCTCCCATCTGTTTGAAGGAAACGCGAACAATGGACTCTTATAAATTCCGCTTTTAATTTTAATTAACCGTATCAAATCATGTTCATCAACCGCACCAGTTTAGTAAACTTCACCCTTTTTAATGTCCTACATGTTGCGACATCTATCTGTAATAAATTTAACTAATTCATTGCTCTCTCATTTACACGGCTCTCAGTTCAACTAGTATACGCTATATTCCATAGATGGCGCTGTGCTCAATAATGAAAAGGCTATATATAATACTTTCCGTTCGTGTTTTCACAGAAAATGGGACGCCAAGAACCTCAGGGGCTGTCAATCGAAGGGTCAGTGCACGATCAGGCGGTATACCTGAACCAAGTCACGGCTCCGGCCATCGGTTCCACGTATTTCGGTCAGTATGCAATATGAAAATTAAATAACAAAGCACACTTCACACGGCTATCGGTTCTTTGAATTGTCTTTATTAGAACTTCGATTGATTTACATTAATTTCTGTTTGATGTGAGTGAAGTTTGTTTTAAATTATGTTTTGTTTCTTTATTCTAATATTATTTTTATTTTATTTAATGTATGTTAGATGTTATTAAATTCGACATAACAAGAAAGATACTTGTAGGTACCGAGAATTTTTCCATCAGCATCTAAAACAAGGTTTACTTAGGTTTACCTTTTGCTGCCATTAAGTTGGCCAGAGAGCCCGGGATCGATTCTCGGAAGAGGTAAAAACTGGGAATAACCCTAGTAGACTTATGGTGATAAGTTTCTTACACGTTCAGTTTGTTTCCGACAATCCCTTGTCTATCACTGTACAAATGTTTATTTAACAGCTTCTTATAATACTGGATATCAAACAGTACACATAGTAAAAGCCATCCCCGGGACTCTATCTAAGTACAAGCGAAATGGGACCTTAATGTCTAGAATTTACTGTTAAATTTTGCTTGAAGTTCTAACCACCCCTAGAACAACCATTTTTTACCTCATTGAACACGGGACACCACATCCTATCATTTGAAACCGTCTAATTTTTTACTAATTCATGCTTCCTTCAACAAAAAACGTGCAAGCAGGATGCACATACCACACGAACCTAATTTATGCGTGAAAGAGTGAGACAGAGATGTCACAGTGCTTTGATGCTTTCCAGCTGCGCAGACGCAGTCGATTTTTGGTAGTTTATAAGGATTCTTTGTGGTATAGGACTTAGAACATGAGCTATATTTAAAAATACGTATTAAAATTTGTAACAAAACGTTTGCATTGTAAATGGCCAGGCCCATGGATAAAATAACCAACTTTCTTAATCTAGATGAAAAAAAAAACAAGAAATTACTAAACTTAAACCCACGTATTTGTTGTTAACCGTCAGCTATTAACTGCAATAATTCTGACTTTAAAAAAATAACAATATATTTTAACACACATTTACTTCAAATAAAAAATTACATCACTTTCATAACTAAAATAACAAAAAAGCCTCAAACATGTGGCTTCCACCGGTCACAGTGCAACACAGTGCCTGCGCAGGAGTCGGCTATGAACAGTCCACACCGGCAGACGTACCGTGCGTGATCAGAAAACTTATCTCAGATCGAAATCACAGCCTCAATGGACATACGTGTATTCAATCCGAAAAAACCTTAAACTTACGTCCAAAGATTCGAAAATATTCTTTAAAGATTTTTTTTTAAAGTGCACTGTGGTGATTTAGGTTCGTGTGTGGAAAAAAGTGTTTTTCTTATTTTCGTGTGAGATTGTGTTGTGTTTTTAGTGTTTTGTTGTTTTTGTGTGTTGTGTATTATAAGTTTGACAAGCTGGATCCTCGAAGAAGAGGAATTTTGGGGTCTCCATCCAACTACGAGTACTATGAAAGTAAGTTTCATTAGAAGTATGAATTTATCATGAAAATAAGCGAATGAAACAGTGAAAATAACTTTATTTACAATACATGAAATATCATAAATCTGTACTTAATTCTAAGTTAGAACCTTAAACTGTTTTCCAAAGTAAGTCACATCAGAATCCAGCTACTGGTTTCTGAGATGACAGACCAAATAAACATAACTTGCAATTTTCTAACCTCAAAACGACATTAAGTACATTACATTGGTGTCAAGAACAACTTACTTAGTAAACACTTAGATCTCTGTCTACGCTCACGTCACACGTGGATCACTTAAGTTGAGTAGTTCGTGATCTATTTCATAGATGGCGCTGTGTGGTGGTTTAAGCTATTCATCAATAGATTTTAAGCATTCTCCCATCAATATTTAAAAAGTGCCGATAAAACTTAGTGGCTAAATAATGGAAAAAAAGATAGACACCTTTTTTTGACTTCCATGTTTGTAGTTGCTTTTGTGTTGCAACTTTATCTATCGTTCAGTTGTTTAATAAATTGACTATTTACAAAATTAACTTCTGATAAATAACACATAATGTGAATCTGCTACGGTTTTCACAATATGTTAATTAATTTTGATAGCCACTTTTATTGCGACTTTAGCAAGAAATGACATACGTACGCATTGACAGCTTAATGTTTCAGACAAGGAAAATAACTTGAGTCTTCCATGTATGTTGCGATGAAGCCCAACTTTTACTCTTAGAACGACAAGTGCACTTCATTCTTTTTTAATTTTCTAAGTTTTTCGTTTGTCCACAATATCACCTGATGGAAAACAACGATGTGATCGACGATGGAACACGCTTCCGTGGAAGTAACTTATTCACTCTTAACTTAAAGACCTCTAGGATGTGGCTATAAGGAAACACAAGCTCCGGCAACCACCCACCAGACTCAGGCACTATTTTAAAATGATCTAAAAGAAAAATACATTCTGCCTAATTACTGCAAACATCTTTTCTTTGAAAAGAATTTTAAGCCTTTTATCCTCCTGCATTCGTTGTTAATTTAAGTTCTCCGTAAGTAAATTAAGTTGGAATTAAGTGAGCTCGCGTGTGCTTAAGTGAGGTCGGGCAAGCCTCCTCCGAGTGCGCATGACGCATGCGATCCTTTGTTGTGCTTAAGTAGACCTCAGGTAACTTGGTGGAGTGTGGTCTAAGTTATGAACTGAAGCGATTGTCTTGTGGCTGTTCGTTTAAAATTCGGTTTGGTAAAATAACTAAATGGGTGTTCTGAGTGATTAATACAAATGAAATAAGCGAAAACGCCAACCTTTCATACCTAGGTTTTCTTGGCGATAGAAAGTCGCCTGACAGATTTATTGCAAGTTGTCTATCTATGTCAAATTATTGTGATTTTTAAAGACTCTACCGTATTTTACAAAGACTCTGTATGATCTTGAACATCAGATAATTAGCATAATTTTGATGAGCAATTTTCGTGGCCTTTAAAGTAGTCTTTCACAAGCATATTCAGCAAAACACAGTATAACAAATAATGTACATACTAGCCTGAAAGGTAACTGAGATCGTCTATAACCAGTGATCGGATAATCGGGTGATGATATACCTAAACTTCTTCCCGTGAATGAATAATATGGACATTCCTTTCTGAATAAATAAGTAATCCCGGCTTCCCGGGATTGAACAATAAATGGAGCTACACATAAAATTACAATTGTTTCAATTTCCTAAGCAGTCAAGGCTGCCAAACCAGTTCTCATAAAAACTTTAATTGTAAATTAAAAGTTCCATAAGAATCGGCTTTTTAAATTTAAAAAAATTACTATGACAATTCACAACGAGTTCTAACTATATTTTAGCAATCTCAGGAATTTCGAACGATTCCGGGATCCGGGATTCTGAAAAGCATGTCCGTATTATACTTTCGTGGGAATAAAAGTGAAGTTCAGGTATATTAGCTCCCGATTATCCGATCACTGGTTATAACTTACACCTCACTCTAAATAAGGTATTTATTACAAAAATCTCTCTCAGCTCTCATTGAGTCTGCCTGTAACTGCTTGATACTTTTTATTTGTTCCCCATCATTACCATCCACATACCATCTGATTTACATAACTGACACGAATATTAAAGATAAAGGAAAGAAAAGAAAGAGTTTTAAAAATAATTACTATGCTCTAAGAATAAGTATTCCATTATTATGGTGGTGTACTGTACTCTGTAATAATCAGAGATCGAAATAGGTATAGACTATATTTACCTAATGTTCGTGGAAGTTAGTAACATAGAATTGATAATACCTTCTATAAAATCCCGGAATCATAAATGGAATCATGACAATTAAAACCCGGGATTATAAAACATGAACTGGACTTTGAGTGTAGTTACAAATCATTGATTTGAAGAATCAAAAATAGAAAGAGTTGTGCGAAAACAAAGCTATTTAATTTAACAGTTTTAGTAGGCACGGAACTCTAAAAACTTAATAAGATTTTTCAATATAATAATTTTGTTCAAATGTATTCAAAGCGCAATAAGTTATTTGCAACTTCTTCAATCCCGGGATACAATCGTGATGTTTATGATTCCGAGATTTTAGAGGAGGTAGCTAAAATGTTTCAAGCTTAGCAACAGAGAACTAGCTAACACATATATGTATATTAAGAAAGTTTTTTTGGAATCAGCATAGCTTTACACAACCGTTCGGTTCCACCCTGAGACCCTGGTTGTGACTCTGTAAGGTTCGATAGAGAGAATCCTGCAAAATGATAATTTCATCATCATCACCATATCAGGTGGGTTGACGATCGCAGTGGAGCTGTTGCAATGCACAGAGAATGCTGCTGCCCATTCTCCGGTGAGTCCCTTAGTCGCCTCTTACGATACCCACGGGCAGTGATAGGATGGTGCTATTCTTTTAAGTTCGACACCACACAGAACAACTAGTGATAACTTATTTAGTTATAATTTAAAAAGAAAACATATTTTACTTGAAATAAACTGGCTTTACGTGCCGAGACTCCTGCGTGCCTCGGATAGCACGTTAAGCCGTTGGTCCCGGCTGTCATTTGTAGATCTTTGGCAGTCGTTACGGATAGTCAGAAGCCAGTAATCTGACACCAGTCTTGCCAAGAAGTACCGTGTTACCCAGTTAATGGGTTGTGGAGGTCTGGTAGGCAGCCGCTCCACGTAAAATACTGGTATTTAGCAGAATCCGGTTTGACTGGAAGCCGACCCCAATATAATTGGGAAAGGCTAGGCAGATGATGATGAAACTGGTTTTCATTGAGCGAGAACGTGAAATTATACGTAAACGAACATTACAAAACCGCAAGCATTTGTTTCGAATGTTTCTGAATAGCTATGCAGACTATTACTTTATAAATGAAAGAATCCCATTCAATAAAAAATCGTACTCATTCAGAAAAGCGAGTTTGTATACCGCATCCTTTTAAAGAAACATGGCCGCTTGCGATGCAAATGGTCATGTGCCCAAAAATGACCAATAAACATATTCTGGCTAACCAAAAGGTATTAAACACCCACTAGTGATACAAAAACATGATAGTTTTGACCTTATCAAATGACCCAAATATGGTCCGGTACCTAATCTTTAGTTGTGCTTATTTCCTTATTAAAATGGACTTCCTCATTCTTCTATATGTGATTGTAATTAGCATGAAAATATATCAATTAGGTATGGTTTTTTGCGTAAGGAGTTGTTTTTTGCCTTTTAAGACTTGACAAGCAAAGAGCTTCAACTAAGTTTCCACATTGACTTACTTAGAACAGCTTATAACTTGTAGGATCCATCTGCGGATACTGTAGTGCCCCCTGCCAAGTTTTGTCATAAAAATCTTTTTCGAGAAGGAAAATCATCAGTTCAGCATAATACAACCGACTTAATACAAAACATAACAAAATATAACTTTTATTTGGAATTCGGTTGTATTATGCTGAACTGTGTTCTGTTTTGTCTGTGGTGTGACCAGAGACTCGATTAATTAATGTCCGGTTCTGACATAGGCTGATAGTGATGCGTTTTTGTTTTTTTATTTATTTTTGTTGAACACCGACTTCGGTTTTTTTTCCCCTTTTTCGTGGTAGGTACCCCACACCGATCAACACCACTGGAAAGTCACAGGAAAGCAAAATACGCAATTTCGTTAACTTGGATGACATATTTTTTCCAGCTATTTGGATTTTAAAACCAAACTACTGAACCGATTTTGATGACATTTCTAACCTAAAAGAAAATATTTTTCAAATCGGTTCATAAAGGTAATAAACACACAAAAAAACATTCGACCGAATTGTGAACCTCCTTTTTTTGAAGTCGGTTAAAAATAAGTTTTGGATGCTCCTAACAGAGCGATCAAGAAAGACACCTTCAAGTCAAGGGTCCTTAAGTCAACAATGAATAGGTTAAAAGTATATCCTACCACATATATTTTTTTTATCGGTTCATAAATGACGGAGTTATGTGGTAACAAACACAAAAAAAAACATTCGGCCGAATTGAAAACCTCCTTCTATGGAAGTCGGTCGGTCGGAACTAGAAATGTATCATAATGTTATCCTGAACACTCGTATGCTCCATTAATTTTATGATAGTTTCGATTTTAACCCTGAAATATAATTTCAAAACAACAACTTCATGTTATCTTAAATTTAGTTATTTTTATTATGTTGCTTTGATCAGAAATCAAACCGCTCAAATGTAGACAGAAATACTGCACTTTCCATGTGTGTCATCAGGTCAAAGAAGTTAAATACTAAGTGGGAATAACTATTTAATTAATGAACCATTTGGCTTGTTCATTGTTTTGTTGTTACGTTAATTACTACGGATATTAATGTCATGATTATTTTACGATCCTAACAGTATTGTTAGATAACTGCAACGAATTTGCAGAGAGGGCAATGTTAGTAACACATTAGACAGTTATCCAATATATTGGACAGTTATCCAACTAGCTTTTGCGCGCGACTTCGTCCGCGTAGGCAGCCATTTTTATTTTTAAGATTTGATGAATATTTTTTTATCAAGTGCAAAAGATCATAATTTTATCCTCAATAGTGACGGACTCACATACAAACTTTCATACCCTATTTCAACTCCTTCAAGCCCTTTCTCGCTAATATATAAGGTACAATCTACCTCTGTACCAAAATTATTCGAAATCGGTTCAGCGGTTTAGGCGTGAAGAGGTAACAGATAGATAAATAGAGAGACACACTTTCGCATTTATAATATTAAAAATGGATAGCTATTAGAACGAATGTTTTAATTAGGTTTATTTAAATGCTCTCTGATGGACGTTCCATAGAAAATTACCAGAGAATAAAACTCCTGTATTAAAATGAAATATTTGAACTGAATGTTTTTAGGACAAGCTATGAATTCATACTTAATTGCATTTATTTTTCTAAACACGAGTACCTTTACACATTGTTTCACTAATTTGTTAAACAAGTGAGTTTAAATTAAATCCAATTTAATCAAGTATATAATTTGCAGGGCCCTAACAGGGCTTATACAAAAACCGACTGTATCCATATTGTAAATTGTGCGATATGCATGAAAGCAAAAATAAATAAATACCTAAATATCGGTAGAGCTCGTTAATCTCCTACAAATGTTCTCCTAAAAAAAACTGGCCAAGTTCAAGCTGGACTTTCACACGAAGGGTTCCGTACCATAAGCCGGAAAAACATGTTTTTTCCCTTTTATTTTTATTTCATTTTTATTATTTTTTATTATAACGGCAACAGAAATACATGATCTGTGAAAATTTCAACTGTCTAGTTATCACGGTTCATGAGATACAGCCTGGTGACAGACAGACAGACAAACAGACAGTGGAGTCGTAGTACCTAATAGGGTCCCGTTTTTACCCTTTGGGTACGGAACCCTAAACATGAAAAAGCTTAGATTTTTGTGAAATAATCACGACGCAACGATTCAACAGATTTAGACGAACCTTAGCAAATAAAATAACTTTTCATCCCGGAGCTATGTATAATAATTATCGTGCCAAGTGACCGTTCCCTTGGCGAAATATACGAGTACATAATTGGTAAGTTTTAAGCCTTGATTAAAAATTAGGACAGCACATACTCGTTTATTTATAAACAACACTCAAACTATAATCAAACATATATCTTACGCAAGCATATTCCGGATTATCGACCAACAGATCTACCATAATAACTATTTATTAACAGTTCTGTATTTAACCGCTAACTGCCTCGTGATATGTTATCTTCTTAACTGCTAGTTAAAATAATTGATACTTGTTTACACCTTGAGATAATGCCATGATTAGTGGACTGACATTTTAGCTGTAAATATCAGGTAAATTTAGAATAGGAGAAAAAGTGCGAGATGATGAAGACAACGTCTTTGGAAGTAAAGGTGTAAGTTAGTTGGTAATTACTGCATCTGTGTTTAAATTGATCCACATAAAAAAATATCGTTTATAAGTAGGAAAATGGTTTAGTCTAAAGTTTTCAGAGTTATAGTAATTGGTTTCGAGGAGCAATTCTCGTATTTTTAAGGACCGTTTGCATCCGCTTGGTACCTAGTCGCAAGCTTTAAAACCGGCCAAATGCGAGTCCAACTCGGATACACGAAGGGTTTCTTACCATACACCGAAAAAAACACGTTTCTTGTAAAAAAAAAAATACTCAATACTCAATACTCAATACTCAATACTTTATTGCATTCCATATGTATTACAAAGGTGACATAATAAAGGTAAAAGATCAATATGGACCCTGTCGGGCACAGCAAAATTAGGAGAGAGGAAGAGGGCTAAGTAACAATTCAAGTAATTAGATTAAATTATTTAAATGTGCTAAATTGGAAATTATAATTATGTGTGAATATATAATATTATTAGATCTAATGTACCTATATAGGCGTAGAATATTAGTTATTGTAGTTTTGTATATTATTTTAGAACAGTGTAGGTAATTTTAATTATTATATAATTGGTATTGTTATTTATTATTAGATTTTTTATATTCCATATTTTATTATATATATTTTGTAACATTTAATTTTAAATTTTCAGTTTGCAATCGATTTGTCATCTAAAAACTCCTTTATTGAGTAGTATGACTTTGTTTCCAGAAATTGTTTCAATTTATTAATAAATATATTTGTTTTGCTTACTTCTCTTATATCATTAGGCAGTTTATTGTACATTTTTATGGACATAATTAAAGGGCTAGTTGAGTGCATTTTGAGTCGAGATTGAGGTTTGTTTATCTTGTTTTTGTTGTGTCGAAAAGTGTATCTTGTTTGTGTTTCTTCACAGGCTGTGTAAAAGTGTGGGTGTGTTCTGACAAATTTACATAGTTCCAAAATATATAAACAAGGAAGTGTTAGTATTTTGTGTTTTTGGAAGTATGGTTTACAACTATCTGTTTGTTCTATGTTGGTTATTATTCGAATTAATTTCTTTTGTAAAATAAATATTGTTTGTGAGTCTGTACTGTTACCCCACAGCATGACTCCATAGCTGAGCCATGCCTGGGCATATGCATAGTATGTAACAAGTGCAGTTTTCAAGTTGGTAGTTTTTTTAATTTCGCGTAAGGCATATGAGAATTTGGATAGTTTTGCTCTTATTTTCTGAATATGGGATTTCCAATTTATGTGGGTATCTATAGATAAACCGAGGAGACTGAATTCATTTACTTGTTCCAGTTTTGTATTATTGAAGGTATAATTTAGTATTAAAGGAGATTTTTGGTGGGGATGAAAAGTAATTAATTTTGTTTTGGTAAAGTTTATTTCAAGGTTATGGTTATCCATCCAGTTTGCAGCTGTAGAAAGAAGGGAGTTTAATTTGGCGTTTATATTGTCTTCGTTCTGGCATGAGGTGAGCAGAGAGATGTCGTCCGCAAACAGAACACATGGTTCATTTATAATTTTATAATTACTACAAATTACTACAACTAATTACTACATCAAACCCTTTAATGTTAAATTTAATTTTTATTATTTGTTGTTATAGCGGCAATAAAAATAAACACTCTGTGTAAATTCCAAACGGTTATTGCGATACAGCCCGCTGACAGACGGACGGACGGATAGACGGGAAGCGGAGGCTTTGTAATTGGGTTCCGTTGGTTACCCTCTAACCCCAAAACGTCTCTAACTTCCATACATTTTGATAAGCTTTACATTGATTTTCGCTGAGATGGTATTCAAACTTGAATTTGAACGCTTTTTAACCGACTTCCAAAAAGGAGGAGGTTCTCAATTCGGCGGGTATTTTTATTGTTTTTTTTTTAAGTAAGCGAATTGGCCTTTCGATGTCATAATAGATCGCCTGCTAAATAGAGGATATTTAATGTTCCGTGTCAGTGACCTGCTACTGTCGCCAATTTGTTTGACAAGCGTGATTTCGCTCTCATCATGGTAATGACGTCTTCTACATAAAAAATATTCTTCCTCTCATACAAATCCGTTGATCCAATTTCCTTTCCAAGCTACAATTAGGCCGTAGATGCAAAGCTTTAATAACAAGAAGTAATTAGTAGGTTTCCTAACTGGCAATTCTGGTGACAAACACGTTTTTTACTGACTTGACCAATACGGAAATCCTTGCAAACCAATAACATTATCTACAAATCGAACCAGAATTTAATGTAATAACCCCAGCTACCGTGTGGGTGTATCCAGATTAACTTGTTATAAGATCAAAGCTTCCGATGTGTAGGAAGGGTACAGAGCACAGAATCACGACGGCGACGGCGACGCTGGCGCTCAGTAGAGACGCAATAAGGAATATGCATGATTATTTTTGACGTGACAACGTCTTATAATTCGATGGAGCCGGCTGCACGGACGAAAAAACATGACTCATGCGGCGTTACCTCGCTCTGAGGCGTTCCATTTAAGGCTTGAAGTGCAAGCGAGAGCGCGGAACGAGCGACAAAGAGGCACAATCGGCCTCCGCGTTTGGCAGCGTTCGACATCTGATTTTCTTTTGAACAATGAAACCATTCCATCAGTATTTTCTTATGACGTGGTCACGTTCAACTATCGTCACTAAACCGACTTTACAGAGAACCGATTTTTTTGTATTATTATCTAAACAGATTATCTAGAAGTATACCAAAAAATAATAGTAGCAATGAAAAAAGAATCGGAATTGACCGAAACACAAAAGAGATAGAACTATTTTAAACAAATATATCTGTCCCTCTCGCGAAAACGCTGTTTTCTATGGCAGCTGTATAGGCGACATAGTATTTGACGTCACAGTTTGTATTCATTATCAGACTTCTCTTTATAATTGTCAACTTTGAAGCTTAATAACTTCATCACTAATGAAGGTAGGTATTTTAAGAATTCTTTCATAATTGTTTACTAGAGATAATAAGTAGTGCCTTATTTTGTGAGTATTTTATTTTGATATAAAAAAAAATGTAAGGATATTCCCTAGAATGCTGAGCACATGTTTCAGACAGCATCAATATGTCTGAGATATCGCTGAAATGAACCTTCTTAGTGCAGCCTATTTGTACCGTACGTGTTTCATGAAAGTGCTAAATAAATTTTATTATTTCTTTCTTTCACTGTAAGGCCTTCACAATGTGAGACCTAGTGAAGACTGCGAGAATCTGCGTCTTCGTCTAAATGCAAAAAGCACAGGACTAGTCATCGTGGCGACGCTTAGGGGAGGCGTATGTCCAGCAAGTGACGTCATTCGGCTCAAATGATGATGCTACATTTGAATGGAAAGGGCCGCTAATGCTTCTCCGTGCTCTGTAAGGAAGAGTTATTTTTAAACCGATTTGTTAATGAAGCGAACCGCTTAAGTTACATGATCTTAAATGTCCACCCACGTTCAAAATGAAGTAGTGCAAGTGTTAAATGTGACAGGTCGTTAGATCGTAATCTACATTCGATAGTGGAATAAAAAAAAACATTTTTAGAATTGCTGCTAGTGTGAGCCGTATTGGGTGACGTGACAATTTTTGTAGGATTATATTTGCATTTTTTTGTTCTCCTCTACTATTTTTTGAATACGTCCTTCATTCAAGTTCTGTTTTTATTTACGTTATTGTAAGTCATTATTATAATCTGGAGAGTTTGTTGCGCCACTTCTTCTTCACAACCAAAAGACTAGAAATTGGTGACGGGTGGACGTTCCAAATTTTTTTTATAATAGATTTTGAATTTTGATTTGATACCGAAGTCTATTTATGCAGACCACTGCTTGAAAAAGATTGACTTGATTGATTGGGACTCCTTTGAAAATACTCGGCCATGCTTAAGGCCTGAAGAACCCAGGTAAACTTAACGTGGTCTAAGGTTAGGGATCTAAATATGGCTGGGCTATGTCGAGCAAAGTTTCGTGGGAAAACGATTAGGAATCAAAATACATGGTGGCTATTTACCTTAGACCACGTTAGGTTACCTGGATTCTTCTTCAGGTCACCATTAGTCAATCATTTAGGAGGCGTGTCATGATACATTAGCGATTCAAAAACCCCACGCAAAGAGGCGCCTGATCCAAACTCCAAACCCAAAATTAAGTTGCATTACCGACGATCATAATCATTTAAAACTGCACACAGCTCACAATTTGCTATAACACATAATTATGTTAACTGCTATAATGTATGTATAACACTTAAACAATTAGGTCACATAATAATTATGTCGACATGTTTTTTAAATCTCGTATAATCGTATGTTACGATCGGGATCTCGTAACCTTCGGACTAAAGATTGTTAATCGTGTGGTACATGTGATAGTTGTAATAACAGCCGCACAGGTCGATCTTCGAGGTTAAGCGACGGTTGCCAAGGTCTGTCCTTGGATGGGTGACCATCTTTAACATACTGGGTACTCCTCCGTGCCTTGGAAAGCACTTAGGTCCCAGTCCCAGACAGTGGTTACGGATAGTCAGTAGCCAAGAAATCTGACAGCAGTCTTGCCAAGGGGCACCATAGTACCCAGTAACTATAAGTTGTGAGGTCAGATAGGCAGTAGCTCCATGTAGAATACTGTCAGTTACATCCGTTCAGACTGGAAGCCGACCCCAATATAGTTGGTAATTAGGGTTCCGTACCTCAAAAGGTAAAAAAAGAAGCCTTATAAGATCACTCTCTTGTCCGTCTGTCTGTCCGTGTGTCACCACCGATTTTCTCAGGAACGGGTGGGTCTACACGATAAAAAGATATGGGCAAATTTAGATTTTCGCGAAAACTTATACATATAGTTGGGAGATTGATTGTGAAGCATACACGAGAAAACTGAGCTCCTAATCGTTGATACCAACTTAATTTGAGTTTTCAAAGTCGAGCCAGTAAAATAGAGATCCTTTAGAAGAAACCTAAGAGAAACAAAAAAACTAATTTTGTTTTAATGATAACGAATGATCTGCGCTCTCCACTTGCGACAATAGATAACTCATATCCCATTCTCTATTCGGATAATTGAATGTTACAAGAAAACCGAACGCAATAAAGTAACAATTCACAATAGGAGACTTTGTGACACTAACTGTTCAACATTTTTTATACACAACCAACCACGTCTACAATATGTAGGTACATAATGTGCCAAAGCTAAAAGTGATGGGTACAGGTATCCTCGCAAAAACCCCCCGTCCAGACATTTAGTGTTCATTCAACTTTAACCGACGCTCTATAATGAACTTTCTAATAATAGGGCCAGGAGATAAGCGGGTAACTTAAAGGTTCATAATCCGTAGCGCTCACAAATCCACAGAATGTTATTTTTACTATTCATTGGCTTGTGTTTGACTCTCAACTACACCTGATGCAAAGCGTGGTCGATGATGGAGCACGCTTGCCTAGAAGTAACCTATTCACTGTTTACTTAAGGCCCCTTGACTTGAAGGTGTTATTGGACTTGACAGGTCTTTCTTGATCGCTTTCTGTCAGGAGCATCCAAAACTATTTTTAACCGACTTCAAAAAAAGGTGGAAGTTTTTAATTCGGTTGTTTGTTTTTTTTGTGTGATTTAAAGTAATTTTTTTTTCAAATCTTTTAAAATAAAAGTAAAAAGATTTAACAATACCTCATAACTCCGTCATTTATGAACCGATTTGAAAATTATTTTTGTAAGTGAAAGGAGACACTTCTCGGTTGATCTCATAGAAGTTTCATCAAAATCGGTTCAGTAGTTTGATTTTTAAATCATAATAGTTGGAAAAAATATGTCATCCAAATGAACGAAATTGCGTATTTTGCTGCTTGTGACTTTCCAGTGGTGTTGTAAGGTGTGGGGTACAACCTGAAGTTAAAAATAGAAAAACTTTTACAAAAAAATACAACCGACTTCCTTCTTGATATCATTTGCATTTTTCACATCGTCAACTGCAAGTAACTACGTTCAAAAAGAGTCTCTTCTATTAACTAACCTTCATATTAAAAGTTAAAGCACACAACTCTCCTAATACCTGAGGGCCCACAATAGGTATAACAGACAGTCCTGTGTGCAGAGCATGCATGGAGGAAGAGGAAACGGTGTCGCACGTGCTCCTTGAGTGCACAGGCGTCGCCGATATACGTAGACAAATAATAGGTACACCGAATTTACTCACAGACACCCTGAACTCTTTGGGAGGACTGATCTGCTTCTGGAGGGAGGTTGGCTGGTTGGAATGACGGCCGCCATGGCCCACGCACAATGTTCCAATATCAGGACGGTGCGGTGACAGTGCGGAAACCATACCCCAATAGATAGATAGATACCTGAGGGCCAGTTCTACTAAAAACACCTCAATTTTTTCTACATTTTGACAATTGCGACTGAGATGCGAATGCGCACTTCGCTTAAAAAATTGTAGATTGTCACTCTCATGTGTACTTACTTACCTTATTATTCTATTCACGTTTATGATGCACATCAATTACAATACAAGACCAACCTTTCATATTCATAATTCAAAACAAAACAAAACTTCCCCCGCTTACTTCATAGCCCCGGGCGGTGGGAGTGTGCACAGGTGCCTCGCTTCCGCTCCCCGTCCTTGATATTTTGCACCCCTGCGCATCCCTGCCGAGTATCGACTAGGGCTGCCAGCCGCATGGATAAAGATGCACATAGTTGGGGTTTTAGATGGGTATCTGCTGTTTGGTCAAATTAAACGATGACTGGCTTTTGTTACTACTTACAACGATTTTCACTGAAAAGCGTAAAATCAAAAAATCTAAATTAAAAGTCATTTATTCAAATTAGGCTGAGTGCCAGCACTTTTCGAACGTCAAAGTTCTACATAAAGACAGTCCCCCAAAACGCCCGCCCGTCACCACTTCCTAGTGTTTGAGCTGGGAAGAAGAAGTGGCGCAACAAACTCCCCAGCAAAAAATGAATTCAATGCATTAATTTACTCAGACAAAGTCCATAATATCTTAGTGTTAGTAAAGTTGGATGTCCCGACGAACTAGCAAAGACACGGCTGTCAATGACGGACGCCATACATACATCCCCAATTTGGACCGTCCCTTTGCAAAAAGGCTTTCGTGAAATGATAATAAAGAAGATTATTTTACCAGAAGCCATAAAAGTCCGGCTCAACTGGCTGGTTAATTCGGTTTTATGGTTTTAGAACCTGACAACCCTAGTGCCTTCCCTTGCCTCCCACTGTCTGCCCACAATCGGCAGGTGTGTCCAACCGGCGTAGGTCGCAGTATTAGCGGTACACAGACATTTGAGCATCGTGTGTTGAGGAAAAAGCTTACGTACAGCTGCTGTTATAAGTATTAGTTGTAAGTTAAAAGTAGCGTTTACTATGTAGGTAGGACCTACAGCTCAAAGTAAAGCTATTTGCTTGATATTAACTATCAACATTTCACATAATAAGTGTGCCAGCTACGTGAAGGTGAAAAATAATGATCAATTTTTACTTTTTGGGCGGGTTCCCAGTTGTAAGCCTTTATTTGGTGTAGCCCAAAATTTTTACTTATTACTGCTGCTCGCATCCACAATCTCACCTGATGGTAAGCGATGATGAGGTCGACGATGGAGCACGCTTGCCTAGACCTAACCTATTCACTCTTGACTTAAAGTCTCCCAGGTGGTAGCTATCAGCCGGTCTATTCTGTTAACATCTCACCGAGTAAACTTAGGTGGAGTGACCGTGAAGTGAACATTTCAGGAATCGCACCGCAGGACACACATTTATAGAAAACGTTCACCTAATTAGCAAAATTTCAAAAAAAATTGTAACGTCCCGTTACACCTGTCTTCTGAAGCCTTAGTTTGCTTGACAGAACTGCATGTAATGAATTAATGGTATTTGAATGTCCTCAACTACCACACGTAAGCAGGAAAGATGTAGCTCCTCTGTAGAATCTCACCTGCAACATTCCATAACATTTCTTATATTATGTAAGATACCATAATAATGTTATTGTAATCCAATTTACCGGTAGAAAGTTCGTGAATGTACAATCTAATAGACATTAAGTAACATCTTGAGTTTCAAACAGCAGAGTCACCACTAAACGGAAAAGTTCCACTGCAGGCAGAAACTGGTCATGCGATGTAATAAGTTCATTTAAGTTATAGGTTGCCAAATTATTATATCAAACTCTGGTTTTACCATGCAGTTCGCAGCTAAGAGTGACTTCACTTATTCAAGAACTTACTGAAAAACAGGTTATTTCTTTTTTTTATTTAATATGGGTTTGCTCTTGACTCTAGTCTAGGTCATAGATGACAGAGACAAAGTCGACGATGGAGCGAGCTTACCCAGAAGAAGCCTGTTCACTCTAATTTTGAAGAGATTAGGGTTGTATGCGTTCGGAAATACAGACGCAGACAGAGAGTTCCACTCCTTTGCAATGCGCATTATAAAAGACGTTTGGAAACGTTTAGTCCGAATTGGTGGAATAGCAACAAGGGATGGTAAGTTACAGTGCGTCTAGATGTCCGATGGTAGAAGGGAGCCAGGGGGATGAGGTCGTGGAGTTCATGAAGAAAGGCAACAGCGTTCTTTTCCCAATTTTTTCTCGGAAGGGTAAGGACAGCAATGTTACGAAGAACCAAACATGAAGTTTTATATTTTAAACTTCCAAAAATATAAATTTAGGGTAATTACCTAGAGTTCTAGTTAGTAAGGTTATGGGCCCAGAGCAACATTATTATGTTGCTCTGGGCCCATAACCTAGCCCAAAAATTATATAAAATTGACTTTAGTCCCTATAACCATAATTTTGACCCTTTTCACATTCCTCGGTCTACCTTTTACACTCAACCTCAATCCACAAGGCCAAAAGATCCATAGATCACGCAACCGAAGCCAGAGGCAACAACTAGTGGAATATTAATACTAATAACAATTACAGTGATTGCGGTCGGAATAACGATTCAATTGGAACTCTTGCGCAAGGAACTTGCCGTGGTGCTAATCATTCAAGTTGGAAGGTGAGCTTTGAGTGAGAGATTTCGTTTCGTAATGTAAGTATATAGAGTTGTAGACATGTGA
This sequence comes from Mamestra brassicae, assembly GCA_905163435.1. Taxonomy (NCBI): domain Eukaryota; kingdom Metazoa; phylum Arthropoda; class Insecta; order Lepidoptera; family Noctuidae; genus Mamestra; species Mamestra brassicae. Next base: position 1,264,381 of record LR990999.1, on the reverse strand, counting down.
ATTTAAATATGGATCTAGTCTGTTACAGAATTAGTCTTAGAGTTCGCGTGAAATACGTATTTTCGTGTAAAAGAAATGGGTTCTGTATTCATTTAAATACTATAATATAATATATATGTAGAGACCTTTTGTGACCATTTTTAACCGTCATCAAAAAAAGGAGGAGGTTCTCATTCGGTTGTATTTTTACCTCATAACTCTGCCATTTATGAAACGATTTAAAATTTTTTTTTCTGAAAGTATGTACTTTTTTCCAATTGGTCCCATAGAAATTTCATCAAAATCGGTTTCGATGTTTGGTTTTAAAATCGTAACAGCTGCAAAAATATATCATCTAAGTAAACGAAATTGCGTATTTTGCTTTCCTGTGACTTTCCAGTGGTGTTGTTAGACTGTCTTTACAAAAAAATAAAAAAATACGTCGGTGTAAAAATACGAAGAAACAACCAAAAACACCTCCTTCCAAAAACTTGAGTTATTTTATACTTTGTAGTTCATATTTATTTGGAAGTCGGCTGTATTTTTTTTCTAAAAGAAGTTCTGTCCAATCGTTTTATTATTAATAGATGCGAAAGTGAGTCGGTTTGTTGCGTTTTCACTTCTAAATCGCTGAACCGATTTTGATGAATTTCAGTATAGAGATAGACAGGACCTTGGAGATGCTTCTAGGCTACATTTTTGCTCGTTATATATGGCCATAGATGCCACTGATGCTATTGACTGGGTCTAAATTATATAAGTCAAAGTCAAAGTCAAAGTCAAAGTCAAAGCATTTATTTCAAATAAACCATTATCAGGTACTTTTGAATTGTCAAAGTCAGTCCGTCAAAAACATGAAGCTATTTGCACGTTCGAAAGCGTAGATCTCTATGGAGAAGAACGTGCAAGAAACTCCACGGACACTTTTTTAAATCATTTTATGTTTAAAAAATCCTGGTTACATAAACTTAGTTGCTTCTATATATGAGAACAATGTAAAGAAAGAAAAAAAACAATTTATGGTATGAAATATTAAAATGAGGCAGTGGCAACCAAGGGATGACCAGTCTATAAAAGTTAACCATAGACTTGAATTGAAGAATAGCATTTATTAAAAAGAAACAAGGCAATTTTTTCCATCTACATAATCAATTCACATCACAGAGAAATCTTCATACATGGGTGTATCAAGATAGAACATCTTATGATGAAAAAATAAAGTACCTATTTATAGGCTACGTGTGTACTAGATCTGCATCTACGAGTAAATAATTTAATAACACATCAACTGTGAAAAAGGCTTGTTAATAGAAATGCCTCACACTTATCGCACCATGAGAATAAAAGTGACCTAACACGAAATTTGCATTTTGTGGGAAATCACAAAATTGACTTCGTATTTTAGGGAGTTTCCAATAAAATATGTCATAACTTTTTCAAATGGAAAGCTATTTACATATTTATGATGCCAATATATTGTTTAGAAAAAATAAGAGCTTAAGAGTTTATAAAATAATCATTAAAAAAACCTTCCAAAAATTTTGAGATTTTGAGTTCGGTCACTTTCATTCTCACTGTGCGTTATGTCAAGCAAGGTATCTTTATCTTGATTTATTAGCATACAGGTATCAATTGAGACCTCACAAAAAATTCTTCATTCAATTTCTTCATGCAGACACTGCAATTTTCCACAAATCATTTCATTGCGCGAACTGGTTTCATTTTCAGCAAAAAACTTAACAAACAGACATTACGCTATATACAGGGTGCTCATAAAGTGTTATGTCTCTATTGATATTGACAGCGGCTCTCAAACTATCAACTTGAAGTTTGTGCTTTTTTAGGTAACCACTTTCGAAGGAATTACCGTGACCCTGGAACGCAATTTGCATTTGAAGGATCTCGTGAGTTTTAGTAAATAAGAGTCTGACACTCCCTTCCACTTCGCCCGTAGTAAGCGGAGTCATTTGATGATTACCCATTCAAAAAGAAGGAAACAAAGGTTGACTAGGTATATTTTGATTAGAAACTTTTAGAGCTGCCTCCAAGACGAGCTTCATAACAAACCATCGGGCCTGTATTCAATAAAGAATTAGAAATGATGGAGGTGCATGATTTTGGTTTTTAAAATTCATCAACCCAACATTATAATGACTGTGTTTACCATAAGGCAATTTACATCATACCATAAAGTCAGGCCGTGGTGTGCCCTTTACGGTCAAAAATGCAGTCATAGGACCGTCGTCTTTTTTCACACTTTTCTTACATTCTCAATAAGCTAACACTTATCAATCCCAAAGAAAACTTTGAGCACCGCTGCACCAGACCGGTAGAAGCTAGTTAACAAACTCGCACGTTCCAGATAGGTAATGTTTAGATACGGTGTGTTCTTGCGACTCCTACGGCTGAGTACAGTTGCCACGAGTCAGCCTCTATGGCAGACTGTCCTGGTTTCAGTGATGCATGGGGTCATGCTGATTAAGTGTTTTAGTAAAGAACTGATGCAAAGTTTGGCTTGGTTTTCAAGTATAATCAGAAATCGGACTATTCCTTCATACATATTTCTCTTGTAGCTCATTCAAGTCCTCGTAAGACTTCCCAATTGATTGAAAACGTGTTGCACCGATCCTAAGACAAGAAGATGAGATGAAGATGAATACTTCCAATACCGAATTGATCTAATTTACTTTATAGACATTTTGCCGAGTCAGAATGTAAATTTTTGCTTAATGTTACTCTTTGAAAACTCATGGATGTTGAGTTTTCAAAGAGTAAGGTGGCACATGTGGGTAAACACACACTTTGCGAGTTGTTTTTGTCCTTGCCTTTTGACTTAAAACTCTTCGAATCAGTTATGCACTCATTTCCAAGAAACTCATTACAACTACCATCAAAAGATTACATCTACACCTTTCAATCCTCCATCCATCCATATCCACCTCATAATCCTCTTCTCGGAAGCCTCTCGCCCATGCTAGGAAGCCACCTTTTTGTCCTGCATTCCTCCTCACGATGCGCGGGCGCAAGCGGAGCGACACGCGCCGCCGAGCGTGGCGTGGCGTAACGTGTGGGGTAATCACTTGCGTGCTGAGATTGTGACTTGCACAGGTGACGGTGTGTGTAGCTATTGTGATTATGGAAGGAAATCTTCAGCATTTCAACTGTTTTTTTCTCTGGGAAGTCATCAAATGAGTCCTTTCGCTAGGAGCGGAGCGGGTGGGAGTGTCAGTCTCTTACTGACTAAAACCCACCCGTGTTCTTTCAAATGCCCTTTTGCGCTCCAGGACCGCGGTAACTCTTTCGAACAATTCCGCAACAGCATCCTGTCTCGCTCCGGGTTTCTGGCTAATATCTGCCACTTAGTCTCTCTGGCCCACATCTTCAACAGTTCATTGGCCTTCAAAGTTTTATCTCAGCCTACTGCTCGTCTGATTGGCAACAATCGTAGGGGCGACAGACAACAAGCATGTTATATGGGGGCTTGCAGCTAATGATTGACAATATCGATCTTCTTCTGAGATAAAGAAGATGAATAACATCGTCACTGCAGAGTTGAGGTTTAGTTGACCGTTGAGTTCGTCACAAATGGTATTTCATAAAAGATGATGAAATGATTTGTTTTATTTTGTAAATAGTTTAAAATAACTCTTTTACACGTCAATCGATTTTGTGGAGATGTAGGATTTGTAGAATAAGGCTTTCTAAAGTTATGGGGCTCGACTCGAGATCTGGTAGCTTTTATCAACGGAAAGGCTAGAGCTTGCTTTCACGGTTGAAAAGTTTGAGTCTTAACAGCCGATTTTCATAAAACGTTTTTGGTGGGATATTTTTTTTCCTATCAGGTTTTATTACAAAATTGCTTAGATATTCACTCTTACCTAAAGACAACTAGACAAACAATTTTTTGGAGCTCCAGATTCAGGTTTACATTATACAACCCCGAAAAAAACTATACTTCAACTAGTCTTTAAACCCGTACACACACCTGCCGGTCGATTCTGTAAACATGTCGAGGTGAATGGTTATGGATTGTGAAGGGGCTTGGGTGAAGTGATCACGAGGTGTACTGTCAATCCATATAATCAAGATGGAATGACAGCTCACTTCGTGATCACGTGACGTCTTGATTATATGGATTGACAGCTCACCTCGTGATCACTTCACCCAAGCCTTCACTTCGAAATTTTTACAGAATCGACCGGCTGACTAGCTTCAAACATTGATAGACACAGGTTTTTACACATTTCCAACTACACACACAGAACGCAATGTGCAGCCGACTGTGAACAAACTAGAAATAGTGAAGAAACGCTTCCTGCACATCCCAGTCACGTGAATAATTTATAAAAAACTTAACGTTCACTTGATCAATGAGATTAAGTTGGTTGGGTAACTTGGCTCTTGTGTTCATACAATGGGCCAAGTTGGGCCATTCGTTTCTTCCTATAAGTTAGTGAGAGATACTTTTTTTGGCTTGTCATGCCTTTCATTGTCGTTTTTCAAACGAAATTAATGATGTTTATGATTTAAACGGAATTTAGTTATGAATGGCTTCACAGTAAAACGAAAGTCTTGACTGTGAATCAAAACAAGTTTTGAAATAGTACCCAATAGTGAGTATTCTTATTTTTGATCGTACTAACTACATCCACTTTAGCAGAGTTATTATGATCTTTGACTGTCTAGCCATCAAGTATCGTATACCCCTTGTAATCTTAGGGTGCTACCACACCAATCGATCGATGTCATTGATCGATTCTAGAATTATTTAGTCGACATCGATCGATAGTTTCTACTACACCAACCGATCGATCATCGATCGATGATCAAATTAATATAGTCGACGTCAATCGATGGTTTCTACTTCTACCACACCAATTGGATAAACGTCGATCGATGGCATCGATTGACGTTGATCAATAGGTGTGGTTTCAATTGTTTATCGCCCGGTATTCTTCGATCAGCCAAAGCTACCATACCAATCGATCATGGTCGAACGATGTCGATTGGTGTGGTAACACCCTTAATTCGAATTTGAATAGCAGAAAGCCAAACATTTCAGATTAAAAATTTTCTATTCACAATTTAAATTGAGAATTTTCCAATCAATTAAATTAATTGTATGGTTAGATATTTTTATAAATAAGACTGTAGATAGGTAGGTAGGTGCTTCATGTAACATAATATGTATGTACATTGAATTTAGCTGCATCCGGAAGCCGATCTCAATGCAGTTTGGAAAAGCTAGGCATATCATCTGTCTAACCTTTGTAGCTTAATATAAGAAAAAGCTACCCTCTACGTCTCTGAAGTTATTTGAAGGCCGTAAATCCTCCAAATTAGGCATGCAGGTGGCTGCCATTGTTTCACACAGCCTACATTATAAATCTTTTACATGTATAACTTCAAGTGCCTTTCAAGTGACAATGGCGTCGAATATGGTGCAATGCCAAACGTTTTAAATGCCTATTTGCTAACTAAGAACAGTGGAACATAAGTCACCACTTATCTTAACTAATGCTATTAGTTTGAGAAATAATTGGGTAGTTCCAATGTTTCAGCAGGTTAGTTGGAATTGTAGTTTTGACACAAATTTAGTATAAATTATATTAATGTACTTATACAGTTTAAAGGATTTGTAACCAAGTTTATAAAGATAGAAGATAACTTAAGTTGTCTTTCATTTGTATCTACAATGTGTGTCTGTGTGTGTGCCAAATAAACTAGTTTTCTTTCTTTCTTTCTTTCTTTCTTTCTTAACTTTAGCGTGAATACGAAAGTAAGAATCCGCGAGATCGGACGGCGAGCGTTGGGTGGCTCGCTGTCCGGTCGCAACCAGGCCCGGGTCGATGGCGCGTTGTGTTCCACGCGCGCCTCAAAGAGATGTCAGCATAGGAGACGGGGCCCGCTAGGGCCAGAGCCTGCAGGGTTGCGGAATTTGTTCGAAAGAGTCACCGCGGCCCTGGAACAAAAAGGGCTTTAGAAGGAACATGGATGGGTTTTAGTCAGTAACGAGTCTGACACGCTCTTCCACTCCACCCAGAGCGGAAGAAGTCATTTAACGATTTCCAATTCCTACAAAAAAAAAATCCGCAAGATGGAAGAAGCACAGGATCGGTCGATGTGGCGATGCTTGAAGAAGGTCAATGTCTAGCAATGGATGCTAAAATTACGATATTTTACAAGCACCTTTGCTTATATAGCATTCAGCTGAATTCAGTTACACAAGCAACGGAAGCCGATCCAAATGTGGCTGAGAATAAGCCTAGGCAGATTGTAATCTCACATCACACACATCTCATACTCAATTTATCAAAGCTAAATAAAACAATGAAAAAGCCTCAAACAGTTTTTTTTAGAACTACTACTTACTTCTTCAGTTACAATCTTTTGAACGGCAAATCGTTGGGAGGTAGTGATAGGTGGTAGCATTATCTCAGTATCAAAAAATTCGTTTTGCGTGCGCCGCCGCCCCGCTCTGTTAGACGTACCATTGGCTATGACAAATCTAGTCAAGTTTACCCCTATGTCGCGAGCTATACGTTTGATTAAAGTTATAGTGTTGTCGGAAGATAAGATATAAGGTCTAGCCATATAAATAATGATTAAGGTATCTGATGTATTGTATTAAATGTTTTATATGTACCTAAGTTATAACATCGCCTTGGATGTATCTGTGAAGGTGTTATAATAATGAATGAATAAATTAAAAAATAAAAGTTTTATACATGCATGTTACGAGATAGTTTCCACTTACTTACTTGTATGAAATAAGTGTAAGTAATTGTTATATCACTGTCCAAAACACAGAATAAAATGGACATAATTATAGTTTCAACACGGAGCGTTAAATGTACCAACCTATTGTTTGGAAACTATCTCGTTACATGTATGTATAAAACGAATGTTTTGATACTGAGATAATACTACCACCTATCACAACCTCCCACCAATTTGCCGTTCAAAAGATTGTATCTCGTTGATCTCTGCTAAGTTATTAAATCTTGATTGATTAATAGCATTTATCACAAGTCGGCACAGACGCAATAAAAGTGTGTTGAAAATTTTACTTGTTCAAGTCGCAAATGATCTGCATTTGAAACTTTTCCATTTTTCAAGCAGGTTACCTATGCTAACATAATCTGTAATTTAGAACTTATACAAAAAATAAATAGTTGTACCTAACCTAACCGATTTCATGATTTTTTTACTTTTTTAAGCAAAAAACAGTTCTATTAGATACTTTTTGTGTAGGAAATGTAAACCAAACCTAAATTCTCGCTTGGCGGTTTATACGTAATAAAATTCAGTAGGTACAATATTATTTGATCCCGGCCAAAAAAAGTGTACTGAATTTCATTGTAACCTGTCGTGCGTGCAATAATTTAATTTGAATGTATGTATGGAAACTTTTACACATCTCGCAGTCATTGTGAAAAGACTCCTCCCACGGAGGAGAATACCGACTCCAGGTATTCTCTTCGGGGATAGAGCAGTTTTTCCCGGAGTTAGCTTACTTTTGAACGCCAGAGCATAAACGCATCGGCGTGCCCCGACGCAACTCAAAGCTATACTTTTTTACATATTTGTGTCGTTTGGTGTACAGGGCACGCGCTTGCTTGTCATTTATACGTGACACTGGCGTTCAAAAGGTTAAATCCCTCGCTGCATTCAGGGTTCTAGTATTAACTCCCTCGCTTCACTCGTAAACTAAAATCTAAACATCACTGCTCTCGGGATTCAATATGACGCCCGTCACGTGCCCGTAAGACACTGTTTTATTTCCTCAGTCATCTACTATTAAAAACAGACTAATTCAAAAACGACATCGCTGGCGTTTTCCCTCCTTTCAAAAAGAAACTCTCACATACAATAATCAACCATATCCCATACCACACCATGCAATTAAACCTCAACAACAGACAATTTCCTATCCACCATGGAGGAGTTCCCATATAGCACGGTAGGTTCATCAGCCTAAGTTTTTTCCCCTGACGTCTTGGACCATGGCCGCCGGTAGACCATAGCACATTAGTTGGGGCAGCCATCTGTGACCCCCGGTAGCGCACCATTGTATGTAGACCTAGGATTGTTTAGACTAGGCAAGATGAAATTTAAAATTGGCCATCTTTCTCTGCCTAGCCTTTCCCAATGATGTTGGAGTAGGATGCAGCTGAATGCCAGTATTTTACATGTACCCCACTTAATTTGCTTTTTTAGGGTTCCGCACCCAAACGGTAAAAACGGGACCCTCACTAAGACTCCACTGTCCGTCTGTCTGTCACCAGGCTGTATCTTATGAACCGTGATAATTTCACAGATGATGTATTGTGTTGCCGCTATTACAACAAATAATTAAAATGAAATAAAATTAAAAATAAAAGGGCCCAATACAAATACAAGGAACATGTTTTTTCGGCTTAAGGTACGGAACTCTTCGTGTGCAAGTACAACTTGCACTTGGCCAGTTTTTAATAATCCTAATGTTACCAAAGCAATTACATTCATTACTGCTATTTTAATATTAACATCATGACATGTCGTGTTATCTTCAATTCTTCTTCCCAGCTAAAACACTAGGAAGTGGTGACGGGCGACTGTGTTTTGGGGGACTGTCTTTATGTAGAACTTTGACGTTCAAAAAGTGCTGGCACTCAGCCTAATTTGAATAAATGACTTTTGATTTTGATTTTGATTTTATCATGTTCCGCATTGTTTTAAGTTCTACTAGCTTTATATTTGCAGCGTGCAGTTGCTTTGCTAATTTATACAAAACTGAAAAATGAACGCTCTTTGTCGTTTTATTGTCCCAGGGTTTAAAGTGAGACATAATTCATCGTGAGCGTAGTTTCAATTAAAACGCCTAGCTTATTCTTTATAACGAATCGTAACTTATTTATTATTCATTCAACAAAATATAACTAAACAATGTATGCTTCTCTTCATATCTTTCAAAATGTGGTTGTTATTTTTTTTTTTAATATTGAGAGGTCTATAAACTACATTGCAGTTTTGTTACAGTGGCAAAATATCCTTCAAATACCTGTTGGTAATAGTTAGTGAGCTAACAACACACAAATCCCATCTCAATCACTCATAAAGAAAACTAAAAGCAAAGCGATATATTGTCAGGATGACCTCCTTGGCTGCAGGTCACTGGCAGACAAGGTACAACTTTGGAAGCGCCTAGTAAAAGAGTATTTGAATAAGGAATGTGAAAATATGTTTTGTTTTAAATAGAACTCCTGTACAGCGCTCGTCTAAGGCAGATGCCAAATATATTTATGAAGTTAAATCTCAAAGGTGGTTTTATTTGAATAATAATATTAAGTAGAACTAGCGTGAGTCCACTAGTGTTACAATATAAACTGGTACGCAAACTTAAAGAAAATGGTTTTAGCATAATTTATCTCCGAGACCCTGTTGAACCAACGCTCAACGGATACATTTTATCTAATGGCGTGTTATCTGTATCAGTAACAGGAGTTAAGAGATAACAGTTAGCCGTCGTTTATTTAATTAATATAAACTCCGTCCGTGTCTGTGTGGAAGGGTAACCAGACGGCAAACGTTTAGAACAAGACAGTTAGGACCCATTTACAAGGACTAATTTGAATGCCTGGTAAATGAAATAAATGGCGTAACAGGTTTAATAGTTTCGTCTTATAAGCTTTCTGGAATTTTGTGATTGCAGTAGTTAGACATTTCAATTAAAATCACGGTTTTTTATTTGCAATTTGATTTCCAGAGAGTGATCAACTTTTTACTTTAATCTTCAAGAACATATTTTCTTTTATCTATCTTTATATCATTCACACTATCTACAACAAGAAGCAATGATTTTCTTTTTAACGCCCGAAGATTTAAGTTAATGTCGAGAAGTTGAAATTACTTCATCTTTCTCAGCGCTTTCTTGTAGCACACTTATTTTATAAGAAATTGAACTAGACTGGACCAATGAATTAGCTACAATTACCCATTGCATTACTCACTTCAAATTAATAAGAATAAACGGGATCTCTTCACAACTTACTAGAATTACGTCAAACTGGTTTCGCGCCATTCCGCGCCTCGCTTTCAATTTATTTTCCAAGATGGCTGACTGACATAGCAAGATGATTTTCTCGCGTCATGCCCGTTTGTGTAACTGGCCAGTAAGAAGAGAATTAAAAGAAATTGCTTGCTCATTATTGCTTTCGAATGTTATAATGTTATTGAATGCCAATACTTATAATTAGTGTATAAGATATTAAGAAAAGATGAGGATCTGATAAAAATATAATGGTGTATTGTGGTCAATTCAGCAAAAATCTGTATAGTATATGGATAGAAAGACTTTTAAACCAATCCTGCTTTTACCGTGATTGTATTTCCCGTGCTGCGTTATTATTAGGTATGCACGCACAAAACGATGGTATATGCAAATTATCAATCTGCAAATAAAATTAACTTTCAAAATCGCTTCGAGATAGATACGATAAAACACATTAATACATTTGTACTTCTCCTACACATTTTATACCTATATCTATATATACATAGGTAGCACCATCAACGTGAAATTAGCACTTTTAAAACTTCATCCAAAAAGGTTGGCGTTTATGGCTATGCTATGTGTGGCCAGTTCTATGTTTTTTCTTTTCTTAAGTCTACATCACTTGAGGCTACGAAAGCGAATCTCGATCCCCCAATGTACGCAAAGGCAACCGCAAGGCGTTCAGTGTAATTTGTGCGGCCGCGCACCTCTGTGCTCTACTGTACCCGCGAACTGATTTTGTTCAAATAAAGTATAAAGTTTATTTTTCAAGACTTTTTTGTAAAGTGTATGTTTGTGATGTGAAGTGAGACTAAGGATTTTCTTGTGAAAAAATCTTGAGTCAGTGTTTTATTATTCAGATTTTTCTCGGTGCAATTTTTAGCGGGAAAAATAAAATGCCAAAGTCGGTATGCGAATTAAGGCGATAGTTTTCAATAGTGCTGGCAACATTATAATATATACAACTTTTTGAATATTTTAAAATGCTGAAATAAAAAATAGAGCTGTCAACTCAAAAAACAACAAAAAGAAAATCATTCCACCGCGTTTTGAATATGGAACCAGTGCAGAAAAATACGGTAACGCATTTAAAAAACGAACGATTGAGCCTCTTCTCAGCCTACTGAACTAAAATTGATTTTCCACCATTTTATTTGTTTTAAACAAACAACAGATATTCAAATAAAGTAATTAAATCCCCGTGCATGTACTGGATCCCGTTCTAGCGGTCTGTTACTCAGTAGAGCAAACAAAACATTGCGTTTTGTTTGGTCAAAGCGTTGCGATATTTTATTGCGTGCGACTACCAATTGAATATTTTACCAAACGTGTGAATTTCCACGGACTGTTAATTTTTAACGTTTACATGGAAAATATTTTTTTAGAAGATTTATTTAGTAAGCTAGTTTTGTGGGTTTAAGATTCCGGATGTGTCGAGTTTGATGAGCGAAAAGTTTATTCATTGCTTGTCGAATGGGATTGTAGTCATTTAGCACATATTGTGTTGAATGACCCAAAGATAGATCCGATTCACTTTATATGAATCATACTTTAGAAAAACTTTTTTATTTAATTCGTGTTTTATTTAGTCCTGTGTCATGCCACACAGGACTAAATAAAACACGAATTAAATAAAAAAGTTTTTTTTTAATTCATCAGCTTGTAAAGTTGCGAATTGAAGCAATAAGCTAGATCATTGTTATAACCTTCTAATGTTTAGATCCCAATGTAAGTTTTGTTTGGTGTACAATAAAGAGTATTTTTATTCAATTCTGTTGAAAAATAAAAACTTATAATAAACCAACCTCCATACTAAATTAGATGATATTCTCAGAAAAACACTTCATAATACCATAACTATTCGTATCGTGCTCATTTTCTGCATAATCGCGTTCAGGAAATCAGTATTTCGTGTCGACTATCTTCATTACAGCATCATTTTCATGTAACCACAATAGAAAAATTACATCTTACAGAGTGATTCACAGCTTCTTATGATACCGACAATTTGTTTAATGCATAGCAATTTATTTTTATTCGTTTATAGAGTACCTATCTAGACTTTTGTTATAGCAGACGTGTTTGTTTAATGTAGGTAATTCTTTATTGCAATCAATTTAGTAGATATCATTCGTTTTGTTTAATCACAGATATACTTACTTTTATGGTATTAATTGATTTTGAAACTATATTTGTCGATTGATGATGTCGATGGAAAATTGGTGTTAATGAATAAAATGCAATCAGATTTAAACAAGTGTGTCAAGCAATGCAATCAGTGTGCTTGACGCAAATCAACATTCAGAATAAGATAAAATATTTAATCATGATGCAAATCATCATAAAATCAGCCGAAACACATCCACCGCTGGACATACCAACCTAGTCTCTCCTTTTTTTGTGGAAGGGAAAACGTCAAATGTCTCATCCCGCTCTGGGTGGAGTAGAAAGGAAGATCGTCAGACTCTTACCGAATCAAACCCATCCATGTTCCTTCAAATGCCCCTTGCATTCCAGGGCCGGGGTGACTTACCGGGGTAACGGAGTCTTTCGAACAATCCCGCAACCCTGGCAGACCTACTCATACCCTAAGCATTACCACATTCACGAATATCTGTGAGAAACAAAATCTTCAAACAGAGAAAGCTCTCACCCAAAAACAAAAAGACAGCACCATCAATTTTCGCTAACATTTCTAATGTCGTTGACCACACAATAGGTTTGGAGTCCGCTAGAGGAACCACACTCGGATGCCCAGAAACAATAGACCAGTTAGAGAAGTTAATTAGTCACCTATACAATAGCGTAGATGCGGTACCGTACGGATTAAGTGGCGTGAAGGTAGCAATCTTTGGCAACGAATCAAGGAAACCCTGACCTGGTCATCTTTCAAAACAACGTTTGATTGTTGTCCGATACGACTCTTGAATCTTCCTGTGGTGGAAATAACCCTTTAATAAATTATTGACATGCTCACTATCTTACCTGATCGTAAACAATGATATGGTTGACGATAGAGAACACTTGTCTTGGAGTAACATTTCACTAGCCTTTACTCAAAGACTCCCGGGATGTAACTATCAGGAAACCAAAACTCGGGCAGTGAATTCCACTACTTACCCACCTTTTGATTTTAATCTATTTTAACTAGAGTATAAATCAAACATTATTTTGTTACATGGAGTATAATAAAATAATGTTCCTTCTTTATTAAAGATGCAAAGTGACCAACACCAAAAAACAATAGTTTGGGACCGCTTAATGTGTCAACCAAGTAAATGGCAATGTCCTCTTTAACCATTCATTGGGAAACCCATTGTCTATAAAGATGTGACGTTTGATAATGACGGTCTCCAGGTCTATGGAAATGACGACGATGATGTACCAGTTGTCATACGGAATGAAGACCTTTGCTTCTTAACAGTTTAGTACTTGTCATAAAAACAGCATAGCTATGAAATAAATCCTCCTCCAATTGTAGGTGTTGAATTTAAATTGCAAATCCAGTGAATCATAGGAGCTTAACTTGGTGGATTACAATGCGGTGCTAAAACGAGCAAATGCTTAGCTTGACTAGTTAAACGATCGCTTTTAAGGCTCGTCTAGACTTGAGAGCTTTACGGTTAATTTGAATAACTTCTTAGGTAGTTTAGAATCGTTACATGCAATATTCCACTACTATTTGACTATCTAGTCTTTTCTTCAACAGCCTTTTGTAATTTATCTTCTACAAATGAACAAAATGCTTTGCCATTACAATACCCTTCGTCCTTTGTTATTTTGGCATGTTGTTTGTCATTATCATCATTTCAATTTGGAATCACGCACTCTGGGTACCCTCCCATTTCTTTTGCCATACTTCCTGGTTCCGTACAGATATAGTCTCACCAACGTACGATCCACATTTTTTAGTACAACTGGGCATCTAAGAAAGGTAGTACGATGAAAAATCAATGCATACGAACTGAGACTACAATAGGGTGTACAAATTGCATAACTAACCAATCTATCCGGATATGACGGCCCTACAACCAATCTATTAAGCCCTACAAATCGGGACATCCTGCTTCCAATGAAAAGTTGGAAACGACACCATACAAGTAAATCCGGCAGACCTATGGGCAGTCAGCCAAAGACAAGTATCCGTTACAATAATAACGTATGATGTAGACGAGTCTAGACGTCTGTAGACACCTTTAATAAGCTCGGCTCTAGACGTAGGTGTAGATTATTCAATAAAACTGCCAAGATGATATTGTGGAGCTTATTAACCTTTGAGATCATTCTGGTTTATATTCAAGCTTCTACATTGAGGCAACAGACCTCTATAACAGTGTATTAAACTACATAATAATAATAATAATAATAATAAATGGAGACAGAAAGAACTACACGGCAGACACCCTAATGATTTATACCAAACACACATAGATAAGGAAGCTTCCAACAAATGGCTCGAATTAAGTGGCCTGTTTCCTGAAACAGAAGGATTTATGCTAGCCATTCAAGATCAAGTCATAAATACAAAGAATTATAGAAAATACATAGTAAAAGATAGTACAGTTAGGAATGATCTATGCAGAAAATGTCACAGCAAACCTGAAACAATACAGCATATCACAGGAGCTTGTATGACACTGACTCAAAACGACTACACTCACCGACATAATCAACTAGTTAACATCATCCACCAAAAACTCGCAATTAAACTTAAACTCATGCAAGACCCATACACACCGTATTACAAATATTCACCAAGAGCGGTTTTAGAAAATCAATTTTACAAAATATACTATGATCGCACCATAATTACAGATCACACAATATATAACAACAGACCAGATATAACACTTGTTGATAAAGAAAACAAACACACGTACATTATAGATATAGCAGTCCCTAACACTCATAATATACAAAAAACCATCACAGAGAAAATCAGGAAGTACACAGAGTTACAAGAGGAAATTACCAGAGTTTGGAAAATGAATAGAGTCACAATAATCCCAATAGTAGTATCAACAACAGGTGTTATTCCAAAACAAATTTTCAACAGTTTTATTGCACTCAATCTTTCTAAATATACATACCTAACTTTGCAAAAAGCTGCCATATTAAATACTTGCCGAATAGTTAGAAAATTTTTACAACTTGATTTGGATAACGATTTTACCGCAGTGCAGAGTAATTTGCCATCGAATAATAATAATAATAACTAGGATCTTCACCTTGGTTCACACCCGTGAGATTCTAGCAAATACCAGGTACTTACCTGAGAAAAAATAATAAAAAAAACCAAAATAATAATAAATCATTTATTTCAGATTCATCCTAAGATTACATCCATATGTGTTAGTAGAATTGCGAGCTTACAAACTAGAGTTAGTAATAATTAATTGATTTCAAATTAAAATATAACCAATAACAAGAGGCAGGTCCGGGTGGACTCCCCAATGATGTCGGCAAGCAACTATACGACTGCGTGCAGCCGTATCCAGCGAGCCAGCATCGGAGAGTCCCACCGGTCCGCCAGCGCGCGTAGGATGGTGTTGGGACTGTCGCGCGTGCGGCGCATGATAGATGCGCACCGTTTGCGCATGATGGCCGCAAAGCCGTCTGTGTCAGCCGCCGCGAACATTGCGGAGGCGCTGCAGTGGCGCGGCAGCCCCATCAGCACCCGGAACGCGTTATTGTATTGAACGCGCAGCGCGCTGTATGTCCGCTGAGTATAGTTAACCCACAGGCTGCAGGTGTAAAAGGACTGACGCTTTAAAAAGCGCAACAAGGTTGTCTAAGTTGAAACGGTACTTTTTATATAAAACTTATAATGCTTGTAAAAGATGAATGTAAAACTACATATTTTACAAGTTCTACAATCTTAGTTGATACCATTATAGTATGTGCTAAAAATGGTTCTTTGAAAAAGCTCGGCTGTCAAAGACTATTTCAGACAATTGTCTTCACATCTTAAAAGACAAATGATGATGAATCATTGACCATCCTACGCTCTGACTTTCAAAACCTTGCTGTTGTTGCAAACATTCAAAAATATTTCTTAAAATAATATTTTCGGGTTCTTTAAAACAGTGTGCGCTTTGTTTATTGCATCTGCAATGTACTTATTTTGCTGCAGTTTATGTAATACTAAAGCTTATTAAAACATGTATCCATAAAATGTCAAGTTTACTTCAGAAGTGTGCTGCAGAGAAAGCTGGCATCACCTCATAGTGACTCACAGACAGACATAAAATACCTTTTACATATACAGCTTCATATAATAACATACCTTTGCCGGTAGACTGCCTGCCTCCATGATTTCTTTCATCGTGACTCATATTTTGAAACATGTCTTTAAAAAGCGACATATTTGGCATTGCTTACGCCACATCTTTTGTGAATCGTGCAATTGTGCCACGGTCATATGATGGTATGTATTCAGGCATAAGTTTTTTTTTTTATTCAACCTCCAGAAATAACTTTGATACACCATTATCCTAATCGACCCTTACAATTTCCGAAATGATTAAACGATAAGAAGTTAAAGCCCATTGTTCTAGCATAACAGACAAAGAAACAAGGATCAAGCTTCAGATAAATAATTCAACAAGCATGATTTTGCAGATGATAAAACTTCAAATGAAGTTACGTTAGCATTATTTCTTCTGAACCCATCTGCAGATGTTGTTTAAGTCACTCTTGGTCTGAACACCATTGTTATAAAGTTCAAAGTTACCATAGTCAATGATTTGCATATGGTTGTCACTATATGCTAATGGGTTATCATTCCTATTGAAATATTAAAACATGAACATGTCGAGTGTTGACGGTCCTGTTTAGAAATGCAAATGTCTGCCCTGTGAGAAATGTAAATGCTTATTCATTTTACATTGCAAGACATGACTTTACTTAAACCTAAAGAGAGGCCAGTAGCTTGTTTGAATGAAAATGCCTAATGCTTGCTTCAGAATCAACTCTAGTTTCTAAGATAAACGTCTACTGCCAAACTACTTTTTGTGGCGTCTGCAAAAGGAAGTACATGAAAAAGTAAGACTGAAGTTATGAATGCAGTAAAATCTTAAATTACAAGAAAACCTTATTACAAAACAGTGCAATATAAAATTGCTGCAGTAAACGATCTACATATACTTCCCACATCTGACAACACACCGCTTTATGGTAAAGTTGACACAATTTACATTCCCATAAAACCACATAAAATAAAGGCCAAACAATACATATAGAAACACTTTACATGGGAAGTATAGTGGAATATTTCCCATCGAAATCTATAACAAAAGGTTATGAAACTCGAAAGTATGCCAGCGTCGAACATGCAAACGCATTTGGCGAACCCGGGTCCTACGCAAGCCTCAAGACTATATCAGTTAGTTTATTTTCCTCGTCTTGTCGTAAATAAAATTAGGTGGAGGCGATTTGGTAGTGGTGCTGCGATACTCAAAGTTACTTTTCTTGCCGCAGATAAGGATAGCAAGCTCCAAGTTTTAAATTAACAGGGAAGTCAACAGGCTATGTTATATTTGGAATGAGCGTGAAGTCTGTCAGCTTCAAAATTCATGTTTATGAATAGATTTATACTGTCTTCATTAGATTCTGGTCATATGATAATTAAAAACAGCACTTGCAAGCATGTCTTTTGCTGGACTATCTTGTTTTTCGATCTAAATTTTCACTTACTCATTCAGATGTTACAAGACTCTTATACAAATAACTTGTCTTTCAAGATATTGGGCGATAACTTGCTTTCAGCTTGCAAATCTGCGGAACCATCAGAATTCTTATTTGTGATGAAAGTATTTTGAAAGTTAGGCAAAACTTATTCTGTAATAAAAAATCTTGGCTAAATGACTACATATTGAGAACCATTTTGTTAGTACAAAAGATCTTGGTTAAGTTATCGTCAATTTGGAGTCATGTTACCTTAACGTAACAAGTTATCTCCTGTAAATTGAATTTCAGAGTTATATCAAATATCTTTTATAAAATAACATCTGATTACTGCTCCGATTTAAAGTTACTTAGCTACAAGATCGAATTAAGTCGCAGTGGATGTTAAATAACAATAACATTGAGGTAGAGGTAGTCTTACGTCTGCTTATGAAAGGTTCTTTTCAATGGTTGCCGTATTTCCATTTCTATTTCGGGGCTAATCATGGACAATTTTTTTTCCGCCACATTTCGGACGAGCAACTACGTCAACAGTTTTAGCATAAACAAGATTTATGTAACCCAAGGTATATGTCATACTTGTATCAATACATCCAATTTTACTTCGCTCCTTTTCATTATGCAGTAGCATGATAAGTTGCAACGGTAATTATACGTTTAATTTATTCCTGATAGGCCAGTAAAAAATTAAGTGAAAAAAGCCACCTTCATAATCTGTATAATATAATCTGTCGAAATATTAAAAATAATTTAATATTTCGATAGCTAAAAATCTAAGTTTTGTAACGGGGAAAAAGTATTTATTGAAACCGTAATTGAATATATCGGAATGGATAAAAATATTCATAAACATGTTTGGATCACTCATTTAGGAAGATACATTCAATGATGGTGTTAATAAAAATCAAATAAGTTCTTATGCTCGTCGTTAATCGACGCAATCGCAATCCTTTGATGCACTTGTTTGTTTATTTATTTTTTATCTGCAATTTGCAAGACGAGTAATAAATTCGTTACAAATTAACAGTCCGATTAAACGTAGTAATATTTTAAGCTTCAAAATAAGGTACCGACAACCATATTGATTTGAATTATTTCTAGGGATACTTAAATTAAATTAAAAATCACTCAAGAAAAAAATGAATGAAAAACCTGAAAAGCTGAAGAAACCAACATTCGGTGCTTAACAATGTAATGGCAAGCAGAATTGTAAAGAAAGTGAAACGTGGCAAAAAGGAATCTAACTCAAAAGAACACATACCGACGATAGTGGTCACCCCATCTGATCATCGAGACATGAAAGTCAAAGTCAAGAGATCAGATAACGCTAAAGATAATGTTCGAGAAACCGCTGAAGCCTCGACCTCGCAAGTAATGACCAACAAAATGGCTGAATTCAACGTCAATCAACTGATAGCCGAGCTGTCGGAGAACTCGAAAGCGTCGAGAAGCGAAATAGAAACGATACAGCGGCGACTGCTGCAGCAGGCGAACGAAATATTGAAAGTAAACGCTTTTGCTAATCCACCCAACAACATAGATAACTCGCAAAAGTACACAAACAAACCTGTTTATGGCAGAATACCGATCGCGATACCGAGAAATCCTAACGCAGTAGTAAACGGCGTCGCTAATCAAGTGGATCTGAAGGAATCGCGGTTGACCACGAGCGTGGCGGCTGAGAATGAGCGTAGAATCGAGCAAGACGCGCAGCTTGTGCCGGAGCGGCTGCGAGAAGTACCCGGGGATAGTGGCGGTGCAGTGATGAATAGTGAACAGGGGAATATGCAAAGGGTCGCAATGATGGCGGCGGAGGCGGGAAGGAGCGCTTTTTTCTACGAAACGGGTTCTGTAGCCGGCCGCCTGCCGCGCTTGGCCGCCAGTGCGCGCGCGCCTCTGACAGGTGAATGTCTTGTTACTACATTCTGTATTCAATTTTAAGCAAAAACCTTCCTATTTATGCTCCAAAGTTTAAATTCCAAGTGAATCTTTTGTTTTGTATCTCATAAGATTTGTTATTGTGTTGTCGTGAGAATGGTTCGCGGTTGAATCGATGCCGTTGACTTGAAGTATTGTGTGTAACCGTTATATTTCATCAAGTGGTTCATTGTGCACTTCGGACGGTCCGGTATGTGTCCTTGCTTTATTCAGTAGTTATAAACGTACGTGGAAAGCTTAGTGGCGGGATTGACGTATGTTCTCTGATTGGAATTATGAATTATGCTCTTTTTAGACCTTTTTTTTGTAGCATGTAAGTAAGTAGCACAAAACATTTCGGTGAGAAATAAGGTTCACAGATATCGTAAGCGTTCACAAGGTTCACATAACTGTGGTGCTTTGTCTCTCATAGAGCAAAGCTCTACCTGAAAAGGTATTGGGTAAAAAAGCTTCGCAGTCTAGAGCTGGGAAACAGGTTGTAAGTATAAGTTTATATTCAACAGAAGAAGTCTCGAAGTTCTTAAAATATGTGAGATATACTATAAGGTATATTTTTAACATTCATTCAAAAATTGTCATGAGTAGTAGTTAGATTGTTACAAGTAGAATTTGACATCATTGATGGCGAAGTACTTCACCATCAATGTTGTGGAGAAATTTGAATGATTTTTCGTCGAGCTAAGTATTAGCATTCTTATTTTTAACTATCACAACTTTCGTGCAAAAACAACTCTTAGGGAATGTGCTGCAAGACTGTTATATGAACTTTCATTTGGAGAAATCATTCATTTTGATCACTTTTCTCTATAGAGCCGCTATCGGCTTAACAGAAAATCACGAATATTCACTCACTTTATAATAATCTTCTGCATGCCTGTCAGAAGTATTACAAATCACCACTAAGACCTCATGATTTTCGTCCTCTTTGGTTCAAAATACTTCAAGCTGAAGTTAAATGAAATAAGGAGGTTATACTCCTGTTTAACATATTATACTCTAGTATCGCCTTTTCCTCTTCTTTAGCTGTTTTCTTTCACCTCCTGTGGTCTTAAAGGTTATATTTGTTTCAAAAAACCGCTCGAATTTTATATTATTTAACTATTATTTTGGAACTTTTAGCAATCCTCATAATTCCTCTACCTCAACCCTAAAAGAAATGAGATCCACGTTGGGCACTGGCGAAACCAACTATACTAAAAACAGACCCTCAGTAATACATCCCGTTTATACTGAAAAATATTAAGTAAACCATGTTCATTATATAATTTTATTTCATGTTACAAAAACACACAAAATAGAGTCTGTTAAGTAATTTGGCATAAAGTGCCAGTTTATAATTAAAATTCACGTCACGGTCGGTATGCGAACGAATCTATGTCAGATCCTGCAAGAGCATCCTATTACATTATCTTTTATTAATTCTCTGCTTTGAAGATAATGACTTCTTAGAAGAAGCCTATGTAGAAGTTCACTTCGTATGTCATTAATCGTTAAGTTATGTCCCATGTCATGTTGAATACTTAAATAACAACGTTATTTTGAATTCAATTTAACTTGACGATGCTGACAATGCAACTGATTCAGAAACAAAAAAAGTATTAGGTTCAAATAACAGACACTTCTTATTTCTAACTTATGAATAGCCTCAATCAACAATCAATTAAGAACCTCTACTTAACCCAAGAAGAAATTAAAGCCGTAAAGATGATTATATCGTTAGAGCCATCCGAAGATCACCAAGCGAAACGGCACGCAAGTAGTCACGGGAAATGACCATTGCCTGCACATGCTATGAGCTTATTTCATAATAAAAATGCGGTTTTAAAATAACAACATGAACTTATAATATCGCTAAATACCCCATGAAATACTTTAATGCAGACTACCTGCAATCTTTATAGAGCTATAAAAACAATCTGGAATATCCATCTAGGAATGAAGAACAGGATTTTATCGACAGTTAATCTTTCTGCTCAAGTTGTAAGTGTCAATGATCACTGCAGTGTTGCTTGTGGGTTGATAACCTGTGGCTATTTCCATATGCATAACTGCAATTCAACACATATGTATATGTGGGTATAAATCCGCTACTGCAAACATGAATATGTCTATAAGAAAAGTATATACGCCTGGCGTATTACTAACAACGATAGCAGTTAATTCTGTTTTCTTCTTACCACTGTGCAAAAGTGAAGTGTCATCAGTATCTACAGAGACGTCGCTGTAAGGTCATCAGCCGTCATCATCATCAAGTATACTGCTGAGCCTCCCTTTGCTTGTGCCAATTTCAACGCTTCTTCGCCAGTCTCATTCCAAGCTCTTTCATCAGATACGGTTAAAGTCATAGCATATATTTCAATACCTTCGTTTGCTTAGTAAGATAAGTCTCTTCTTAAGAAAGTAATGGAAGTAACATTCCAAAGCGTACATTCTAGAAAAGAACGGGTAAGCTTTTACCGACAACGTTAAAATGTCGTGTGAATTAACATTCACCCATGGGGAGAGATCCAATAATCCAGTTGCAGTCAACGTAGCAATATCCATTTAATTCATGTTGCTATAATAGCATGTTGATCTAAAGATACTAACGTGATATAATTTCTATTGGGCGGAACTCTTACATCATAAAGACAGTTCATTACATCAAAACTAGTTTGAAAATACTTTATAGCTTCTAGATTTTATGTAACTTTGAATTTTGTGTGAATATAAATTTTCTAATTTGCTTTTAGTTTTGTTTGTCTTTACAAATAAAATAAAATACGCAGCTTTTACAACGTTGAACAGCGGATTATAAAGTTACCTTATAATCCAAATATAGCTATTTAAAGTTTCTTTAAAGTAACTGATTGATAAATCTGCCATTAGCGACTCCTAAACTTATTGCTCGCTCGAACCTAATAAATATCATGTTAGAATAAATTTGTACCAAATAAGTAGTCACGTACGCTTTGACAGAGAAATTTATGTCTCCTTTAACAGTTAATGTATGAAACTAATTGGAATGAGATATTAGCTTGTCGTGTTAGCAAACTTTACTGTCTAGAATCTTCTTTTGAATTAGATTCATCCGAATAATACTGAGTATTAATGTGGCGAGGTTAATGTGAGCTAATGCAATTATTCATGCCAAGACATGTGACTGAACGTTATGCAAGAAAAGATAAATGAAAAGATGAGGAAGCAATTGGTAAATCAGGCCCCAAAGCTTAAGATACCGTAACTTTCATTTATGTTTTATCATTATTCGATGTCATAGAATAGCGACTAAATAATAAGGCTGCTAGAATTTGGTAAGAAGATGTGGAAAAAACGGAAGTGTCATCGCGACAAAAACAACCACAGATAACAATGAAAATTCAGTAGCAAATAGCCTCAATATGACTCAAGCAGATAATCAAAACAATAGAAAAATATTAATAACAATCGATATAACCTGACCTGTTGCACCAAGGTCACCTGTCAGCCTGTCAGGTCTTGGACTCAAGGTGCACGGAACAATGGCGCCTATATTTGACGGTTGACAGGACACATGACAATGGAAGTAGTTCCTTCAGAATTTTTTGAAGAACTTGTTCTTTGTGTCTGGGAGAGTTGTAGGAATAAGAAAGGGTTATAAAGGACTGTATATGAAACTGAAAATTGTGAGAGTTGAGATAGGTATTTAAGTTTTAAGTTCTTAGACTAGTCAAGTCTAGCTTTTCAATCAATTACCATTCAAAGGAGATAATCATTTGTTTCCCACTTTTTGGGAATCAAAAATCAAAATATCAAAAGTGATTTGTTCAAATTATGCTGAGTGCCAGCACTTTTTGAACGTCAAAGTTCTACATAAAGACAGTCCCCCAAAACGCCCGCCCGTCACCACTTCCTAGAGTTATAGCTGGGAAGTAGAAGTGGCGCAACAAACTCCCCAACAACACAATTGTTAAGGTTTTCTGATAAAACGTACGTAAATGTAGTTTTAAGGAACTTATCTAGTTTACGAAATAACCGTATGTGATTATCTACCCAATTAACTACGAACATAACATACAAAACAAGTAGTGATATATTTCAAACATTAACATAAGTTAACAGCCATTTAATACCAAACTTGGTTTCCTGTAACGAGGTTGTAACTAAATCTGACTGTGTAATTAATTCATGGCTTGCATGCACTCGCTTGATACACCCACAGCTGTGCCATTCAAATGTCCAAAGTGGCATTATGTTGCGAAATTGTATACATTTGGATAGACAATATCATTCGTTAGTATTTCTTTATCTGTTTTTAGAGTGTCGAAAATATAGAATCACGAAACCCTTATAGGATCATCCGGTTGTCTGTCTGTCCATCTGTCACTGCCGATTTTCTCCGTATCTACTGGACCGATTCAGTTGAAATTGGGTATATATGTATATAATCTTCTGCGATCCAAACACGGGCGAGCAACGAAAATAAAGACATTTTGAAAATGGGGTCACTTTTTTGTCATTAGAAAACATTAAAGTAAAGTTTTTCCAACTGTACTGTGTGACATATCAGATGAAAGAATTATAATAAATAGTTTTGAAATAAATTTGAATTAAAATAAATAGTTTAAAGGATTACTACTGAGGCTAAAATTTTGAAAAAAAAAACGTATTATAGTTATTTGCCTGTAGATAACAGGAAAACTTATAAGAAGTCTATGGTTTGAAAGTAACATGTTATAAAAATGAGATTCGTTCGGAACCCTTTACACCTGAATCCGACTCGCACTTGGCCAGTTTTTAGTCTTATAAAAGTTAGACAGACTAGACTCTAGACTTGAGAACATAATTTTATTACTTAATCTTCTTAGAATACCTAATTAATGTCCACGGTTTGAAAAATGTAAAGCAATAAATTATGTCTAGACCAGACTCAAAAGTTGTAAAATGAGAGATAAGCATTTAAAGTGATATATCTCATGCTACTTATATAAAATTGTAAAGATTAAGGAAAATCAATATATGTATTTATACATACAAGTTATGCTGCTAAATGTCATCGCTTAAACGAAGCGATATTAATACCTTTTTCAATGTGTATTGTTAATATCAAGGAGGTCCTTACCTCTTTCTTCCCTCATAAACATAATAAGTAAATCATCTTTGGTTTTAGATTCCCACTAAAGAACCTAGACAAAGTTTATTTCTTTCAGCTGTAACGGTTGTCAAACTAAAAAATATTAGAAGTGGACCACGTGGCATTCCGGTAGCGCATTAAAAAGTCCTAGTAATACTTAAATTGCACAGTTTAAAAGAAGTCTTAACAAAGGCATCATCATCTGCCTAGCCTTTTCCCAACTATATTGGGGTCGGCTTCCAGTCAAACCGGATTCAGCTGAATACCAGTATTTTACGTGGAGCGGCTGCCTACCAGACCTCCACAACCCATTAACTGGGTAACATGGTACTCCTTAGCAAGACTGGTGTCAGATTATCTGGCTTCTGACTATCCGTAACGACTGCCAAAGATCTACAAATGACAGCCGGGACCAACGGCTTAACGTGCTTTCCGAGGCACGGAGGAGTCTCGGTATGTAAAGATCACCCATCCACAGACCAATCTCGGCAAGCGTTGCTTAACCTTGAAGATCGACCCGTGCGGCTGTTATTATTTAGCCACGAGCTTAACAAAAGCATGTCATTGAAAACCGTTGGACCTACAAACTTGCATGCTTGGTAATAACTTAACGATGAAACAAAACAGATGTGTAGCTACAAGTCAAGTAGAAGCACCTGCCCATCGACGAGACCCTCGAGCTTAACCTCATTATTATATCATATTATATATTATCATTCTACCTTCATTATTTCAATGTCTATATTAGCAAAGCAACTAGCAACTTTGGTCGGATCCGTTAAATCTGCAATCGTGAGATGGATTTTTAAAGTAAACTTAACTGTTACTCTTTGAGATGCTTAACGATTTTTTCTCAGATTCTACTAAGATAAAAATGAGGCCATATTATCTTGCACTTATCTTCTTTTGATACGAGAAGCTATTAAAGTTATGGGTATAGATTATTCTAAAATAAAGATTATGAATATGTAGTGAATTATCTATTGAATCGAGTTTAATGACATTATTTAATAGATTACAGCAAAAACCATTAGTGTGCTGTATCTACCTACCAATAAAAACAAAATTCCCAAATACATAAAAGAACAAAATATTATTGGCATCAACAAAACTCTCTACTGAAAACTAATTTTGCGAAAATTCAACCACCTAATAAAATGTACCCACATGTCGTATCCTTTTGCCGCCAAAATCTCCGCCATTTTGCTTTTGCTACGTTCGGATACACTGCACAACACGCTCTAAATGCTTTTACTATTGTTTTAAGATTTAAATCTCTTGCATAACAATATTTATGAATATAACGTAATAACTTCCGTTCCTTCCTACTATAAATTATTATTATTAAGCGGGATTAACAAGAATGTGATTAATTAAGTAATAGGTATAATCCGACATGTTAACGTTTCGTAATCGATTAGAGTTGATATATTAACTAAATTTTTTATCGGCTTCGCTTACATCATAATTTGCTCTACTTTTGGTACCTATGAATATTTTATGAAGAAAACCTATCAACAACAACTTCTATTTGGAACAACAGTAACCTTTTCGTTACTACGGAACCTTCCTCAAAACAAGATCTTTTACAAGTATAATTTAGAATTTCATGAAAATCTTTATTTGAAATATTCGGTGTAGGTACGCCACGATTTTGTTTTGATAATCTTACCAAGATTTGTATATAATCAAAATTGATGGAAATATGCAAACACTTGGGTGAATAATTTATCAAGAACACAATAAAACATTGACTTTATTTATTTGAATTAACTGTCGATACTTCCACTCGTGTCATCTTCCAATCAGTTGAACAAAACACAATGTCGTCAATGTAAGCCAATACAAACGGTACCGTTCCGGCCGCGGACCGGTTCACAGCTGACTCCGAAACACCGGTCGTTGGCACCTTCAACATGTTTTTGTACGTCTCATCTTAATTTAATGTCTGTCGCAAAAAATACTGGAGCATCGCTCATTTGGGCGATCGGTGCGGAACTGGTGATAGCCGTGATCAAGGTTTATGGGTAGGCGCTTTCTTCTTTTTTTGGTTTTGCGTTTTAATGGTTTTATTATAGATATTGCAAAAAGTTTAAAATGTCTTCGTAGTTATATTAGCACTCTAGATTCTCACTTATTACCAACAGGCTGTTTCAACACTACCAAAGATTTATCATACATAATGTAGGGCTTGACACTCATTCAAATATAAACGACTGTAGCCGTCAGCGTTATATTGATATAATTACATGTATTGAGGTAAAAATGAACAAATGTAACTCATTAATTTATATTTGCCACTTTCTCGCCACATCATATTTTGAGTTACGTAATTCTCATTATAAATTATTCCCAATATTTCTTTCATCAACTGCTTCGTACTCGATAATTTACTTCTATCTAGGATGTTGGTTATTTCCTATCAGAATTTCTAGTTAATCTTTAACCCAGTGGTAGTCTGTGAAGGCAATTTAGCAAGATCTAGTTGCTCCCACCGTTCCGCACTCACACGCCTGCACGATCGATAGATCACTGCGGTTTACCTTCGATGTTGCTAACCACAAACCACATTACGATTACACTTACTGGAAGCACTTAAAAGTCATCATTGACATCCTGTGGCTGTACATCTCTTACATGACGTACAGTTTTAATAATAAAGGCACTTAAAGTAAAATAATTCACAATATTTAGCTCGGTGAAAATTAGTTCAATTGTGTAACGGTATGTATAGTTAAGATTCACGTTTGCACTTAGCTGCAATCAAAAGCCTTTTTTTAAATGCGTTTACACCTTTAAAATAAAAGACCTGTAGACACCTGAACCATCATTACAAGATCTTAATGATCACAATTGAGTTACGACTACACAATTTGATCCAATCAGGTCCATTCAATTGTCAGTTGGATGCCATCGTGCCATCGAGTCTTGCAGGAAGTTAGCTATCACCAAGACACCAACCTTCAGAGTCTACAGACTACAGGCCGAGATAGAAACTTGTGGCGTATTTCCTAAAGCTTTCCTTTAGTGCTCATTTAATACGTACAATAGTCTAAAATTGAAGAGAGAGGATTATTCAGCACAGAAATTCCGTTAGTATATATATAAAATAATTCACACGTTACTGACTATATTTATCCCAGATAATAGAAAGAATTGGCTATTCCAAGCTCTTTTTTTCATGGTGATTTTTGTCATTGTACTGTGTCTCATATTTACATTTTGTCGAATATTAGGATTCATTTCTCTAGATACCTATGCTTACCAATGTAAACATTTCGTAGCAAACTAGTTTGAGGAAGCAAAATCTTATCCCTTCATATTTTTATGACTTGGACCGCAACGAATCATGAGAAAGACTCGCTTAATATCACTGATATTATTGTCATCACATAATGCATTAACTTAATGAGTCCAATCTTCGCAATTTTTTATGGTTTCCTTTGCAAAAGCACTCAGCTGTCGACAACGGCTATATTTTCTCATTATTATGTACTCATGTTTCTTTATGTTGTAAATTATGTACGTGATTATCTTTGAACTCTTCACTATACGTGTCATCGTGTCACTTTCAGTTATTGAGATACAAAAAGGTGTAATCCATAAATAGCTCTAGGACAAAGTAAAGGATAATAGCTTTTGCAAGTCCCTAATTTAAGTTCTTTATAATTTATTAATTTGGGATAACTTTTTTTAGAATGGTTTAAAGCGGACGAAGTAGATTCAGAAAAAAAGATCATTCGTTATTATTTCCCGAGTTGAAATTATCCTTCTACTGCCCTTAACTTTTAAATTAACATCAGCGCAGCATGCTTTTTTCTTTCATACTTTTCTATTGGTTGTCTTTTGGGACTGCCGATAGAAGTGAAAACTAAGCGAAAGCTAAAGCGTTTGGTGACGATTACGCGAGTTTCATGATTTTTGTTCACCCAAAAAGTGCTCAACGCGCCTAAAGAAGTTATCACTATAAAAATTATAACAACGTTTCGTATCTTTCAAATAAAACGTGTTGTTAAAATAAGATAATGGTTGCTTCATGTTGTTATTCCCTCCACGAATCCTCTGCTCATCATCATCTCTCCCTTATCCCATTTTATTTAATGTCGCCGCATCGTGTCTTCCCCTACCATACTTCTCATCTCACAGAAGTAACCCCCTTTCTAGACAGTCATATTTCACACAGTACATCCACCACATCTTAAGCTGCCATCTTTAACGTTTCTTTTTATGTTATTTTCAGGTACAATCGAAGGTGGGCCTCCGTACAGGATGCCGCCGGCGCCCGAGGCGGCGCTGCCCGGCGCACCCGCGCCCTCGCTGCCGGCTGCGCTTCACACACATTCCAACAAGTTTCCTGTAAGTACTGGATGATTATATCTTAAAGAATGATGGATAGAGTAGAAAACATTTATTTGACACAGACACAGCAACAAACACAAAGTAAAAGAAAAAAATATTAAGACAGAATAACAGTACAGTAGAATTACGCTGAGCCTGCCAGTACCGAAAGGGTTACGATCTGAGCGTTTGCTGGGCGTCAGACACCCAGCGCTGGTTGCACACGGATGAGCAGTCCTGTATGCAAAAAGATTGTCAGAAGTAAAACCTCATATGGTTTTCAAATGTCTTCAACAGTATCTCGTAAGGTGGGCAAATAAATTAATGTCCTGTCATTATAAGTAACAGTATCTACCCATACGAAACAATACGAAACAACATACGAAAAAATTTTAGAGTCAAGAGCAAACCCATATTAAATAAAAAAACGAAAAGGCCATTAAGGCTACTAGAAGCACGGATTAATCGCGGCAAAGAGTCGGTACAAAAGTTAGAACTGATTTATGAGGCTTTTCTCATTTGCCTTGACTATATGCTTTTCGTTCTCCGTAAACACTACCTCATCACTACTAATAGATTTTCACATTAACTCTAGCTTAACCATACGAGCGTTCATAGTGACATCTACCTCGCATGCAAACAATTTATCCCCGTCCGTCCTTCCGTCATTCACGGCTGTCACAGGCGAGGCTAGTCCGCTAGTTAAGTGTGGGGACTTGCTCGAACCGGGGCGAGTCACACAAAAAAAAAAAGAGCCGGGGCGAGTCAGGTTACTGACATGCAAGTTATGTGTCGTGTATTCAGATAGCTCCTGTGTACGATAAATCGTCTATCGTTACGGCGACAATGTTTTATGGCAGGTTACAGGTTGTAGGAGAATATTTTACATGATATCAATAGTAAATTCGAGTAAGGGTAAGAGTCTATCCATGCCTTGGTAGCATATTCTGGGTGCATCGTCCTCACATAATATTAAATTAATTTTTGTATACCAAATTTTGTAAAATCATTATTTGAAAAGAGTAACTATGGAGTTTCTTGTCCGTTCTTCTCCATAAGAATCAACCTTTCCGAATGGACAGTAGAGTCACTTTATAAATGTAATAATATTATTTTACTGAACTCTAAATGATGACGTTCAAAAGTGCCGTTTAATGGCCTTACTGAAATAAACGTTTTGACTTTGACTTTGACTTGGGTTTTTACAAAAACCAAGTGTATTCTCATTCTTTACTGTACAGTCAACCCGCACATCAGCGATATCGCTACGTGCAACACTTAGTGCTGCGTTGTAACTGCGCTGTTAATGATAATTGTTACCATTCATTTGCGCTTGACTATACAGTAAACACCTGCTAGTTTTAAGTTACTAGCACTTCGCTCGCGACTTCGTCCTCGATTTTTTCCTCTTTTCTTCAAATTCAAATTCATTTATTGCTTGTTACAGGTGTATGGTCAGTTCTTATAATTATAAAGGCTAATTTCAAAATTTTCATAACAATTGTTATTATTTACGAAGACATGAATTTGCACTACGTTTTAACCTTCATATAAACTACTAGCACTTTGCCCGCGACTCCGTCTGGGCAGATTTAGCATACATGATGTTCTTTTCACTTCCTCAAACATTTCCAAATATCCCTTCTTAGTGCGCACCTTCATCATAAAAGGTAAACTGGTCCTTATCCCAGTAGCTTCGGCTTTTCGTTGATATGTCAGTCAGTTGTCCTTTTATATCTATTGAAGATTTTCTCCTTTTCATCCCGATGAAGGTTGATTGAAAATTGTTTACTTTAATGTAGTAGTTGGCACAGCTATACAACGTGTAACAGAATAAACGCAATACCTCTTAACATTGAAATCGGCTGTCCAATTCATTTATGTGCGCATAACTCGACGAAACGTACTGGACAGCTGTTTTTTTTTTGCGATTTCTGGTTTGGTCCCATAGTAGAAGTTGTTTATAATGATGAGTATAATGACCCCTTAAGAGATATTGCGTTTATTCTGTTACACATTGTATAACTTTAGAAAGCCGAGCTTTAGTCACATTTTGTTCTCCTACAAAACTTAGAAAGATTAAGCAATCGTTCAGTTTATTAGACGTAGGCTGATCATAAACTGATTCATAAATCCTAACTATCAAATATCCTCTACCTCCATTGTTTATACTTTACATAATAACTGTTTCACCAAAACACTCTTGCTTGTTCATGGATCATAAAAGTTTTAGTACCATTCGCTCCATTTACATGCAATATACAAATCATGATTGGATCTCAGCATATCCGCGATTTCTCCGATATACTCGTATGTGAATCTGTAGTTTTTGCTTCACGGCGTCTGAGTGAAAGTGCTTCATTGTTTCTACGTTTATCTGTAGAGGAGACGTGTGTGATTTAATCGAAAATCTTTAAATGTTTGTAGAATTTGTTGAGTTGAGTAAATGTGTTGTGTTGATTTTTGGATGGTAGTGGCTGAGTGATACTGGTGAGATTTTTCTGAACGAACAACTGTTATCGTCGGGTCAGTAGTCTTCTTAATTCCATAATATTGATTTAATCCCACAAGATGAAATCGATCAGATTAAAAAAAATACAACTTTTAACCTTTGAACGTCAGAGCATAAACGCATCGGCGTGCCCCCAACGCCAAGCCACAAATTTGCCGTACTGTTTGTCACATATTTGTGACGATTGGCGTATAAGGCACGCGTTACCTAATTTTTTTTAGAAAATGAATAAGTTTACCTCTGCTGGTAATACTTTGTTCTTATAAGTAGCATACTCTGGGTGTTTCGTCCTCACATAATATTAAATTAATTTTTGTATACCAAATTTTGTAAATCATTATTTGAAAAGAGTAACTATGGAGTTTCTTGTGCGTTCTTCTCCATAAAAATCTACCTTTCCGAATGGACAGTAGAGTCACTTTATTAATGTAATATTTTTATTTTACTGAACTGTAAATACTTACGTTCAAAAGTGCCGTTTAATGGCCTAATTGAAATAAACGTTTTGACTTTGACTTTGACTTTGCTAGCTTGTCATGTATTCATGACAATGGCGTTCAAAGGATAAACACAGGCTTTACGCTTGTTTCTTTAAAGCATGTAGAAGTCGCTGCCTCTATTTTATTCTTCGCTTACTTTTTCTAAACGCAACGGATCTTGATACGGTACTCACTAATAGGAAGATTTAAAAACGAGTACGGTGTGTATATGTCACCGGAAAATTTGCAAACTCCGTAAGATTGATTATATTATTTTACAGATTATGAAAAAAATGTAAATTCCATCCAAATTCAATAGTTTCCAATATTAAGAAAAAAATGTTTACAATTTCACGCGATATCTTACAATCTTACGGCGTTTGCAATTTTCCGGTGACATATAAAGGTAATTTGCACGCTTGCAAAGCCGGGGCGCGTCGCTAGTCTATTATATTTAGTAAGGCTGGTCATTTATCGCTTAACAAAATCATGACTGTTCCACATTTGTTAATACTAAGTACCTTGTGCATTCTGGGCAAATTGCCAAGGCCTTGTTTAAAGGAAACAGTCGTGAGGTTATTAGCAAGTCCATGATCATTATCCTTATGTATATTCACTTATGGTAAGCTACTGGTATTACAAGGAGCCAGCCTAGGTGGGCTCCAGTTCAGCACTACCCATCTTGCTAATCCTACTAATCATGCAAAAACGTTTAAAAGTTTGTAAATCAATCAATATTTAACGGTTGAACTAATTTGAATTTGGAATACGATTTGACGATAGTCTGGAAATAGTATTTATTGTCGCAGAAGGGATAATTTATTGTCTCAGAAGGGATAATCTGGTATACGGTTAGACGTTAGTCTGGACTAGGACATAGCACTTATTGTCTCAGAAGGGATAATTTATTGTCTCAGAAGGGATAATTTATTGTCTCAGAAGGGATAATTTATTGTCTCAGAAGGGATAATTTTCGAAAATCAAGCGTGGAAAACCGATTCAAAAATTATATTATTGTAAGAGGCAAAAAATTCGATAGCAAGCTTTGAAGTTTCCATTTGTAATTAAGTGATGCTTTAAAAGTACCCCTTGCTGTGAAATAACATTGTAGCAAATCTTGTACTTACGTCGCCTCCGCGGGAAATTGTCGCATAGTGGAGTGCCTTTTTTATGGGTGGGAAATCATCAAATGACTCCTTCCGCTCTGGGCGGAGCGGAAGGTTGTGTCAGACTTTTACTGACTACAACCCATCCGTGTTCCTCCTAATGTCCTTTGCGTTCCAGGGCCGCGATAACTCTGTCGAAACAAATTTTGTAACCCTGGCAAATACGTACTCTTTCGAGCTAAAAAACGTAAACATTTTCAAAATAATTATTTGCTTAACTTCTTAAGTTAGACAAATGTTTGGATGACGACGTTTTGATTATGAAAACAGCACACAAACTTGTTAATCATGTTTGTCTTTGTGATCAAACAGCTTAAGTGACAGGTGCCGCTGCATTTAAATATTTGTTCTTATGCTCATTAATATTAGATATAGTAGGCGCCAGATAAATGTGGAATAAAGTATATTGACCTTTCCCTAATAACTGCTCATAGGTACCTGAACAATTAAATATGAATCGTTTTTCATTATTAGACAATGTTAAGGATCACGAGAGATGATGATTCGGGACAGTTTTGTGTCATTAATTCCGTTTTTCAAATTAACAATGTCAATAAATGTAGGTGGGTCAATGACCGATATTCCACGATTATCTGGCGCCTACTATAGTAGCGTTTTATTGCATCTTTTTATAATCCAGAGTTAGATTTTTTGACATTACGAGTACACACTTTAGTTTGATATACTCACTACCATCTTTAATTGTGCTATATTAAGTACTTAAAAGCATTAATAGAATGTAAAACTCACAAATTTATCATCTGTATCTTAGTATTAATTAATAGTCTTAGAAATAATTATTCTGAACTCACTAGCCATAGCCATATTGTTCAAAGGCTTCTGTGGCTTTTAGCATATATATTTGATAATCTGCGATTATATTTTGAACATTAAAAAAAATGATAAGACAGTTTTATGAATGATCGTATCATAGTATCTCTAAATAAAGTCTCTTTTAAATTCTTAGTAATCTTCCTTTTTCTTTAATCTTATTTTCATAGAAACCTATCGTCTGAATTTTTTCAAGTTACATAACTGTTCCATGGAAGATGGGTAGGCCTTTAGTGTGGGACGCAACCTGTGCCGATACTCTTGTGCCATCCCATCTTCCTAGTTCTTCGTGTTGTGCTGGTGCGGCCGCTGCGGCTGCGGGAAACCGCAAGCGGCGTAAATATAGTTATCTATATTTTCTTCTTGATATCTATATTTTCGAGCCGTTTGGGGTTGAAACCCTCGGGCCGTAGGGCCCTTGTGCTCCAGCCTTTTCAAAGAAATTTCGAAACGGCTGGTTGACACTTCCCGTGACCCAAAAGCTGGCTTTTACTTTGGCCAGAGGCTAAGTATTGCCATTCAACGTGGCAATACCGCCAGTCTCTTGGGCACATTACCAGCTGACAGCGTTAAAGACGAATTTTTTGATGCTATATTTTAGTTTGTTGTAAGTTTTAGTTTAGTTTAGTTATATTTAACTTTTAAGTTCAGCCCTTCAAACTGTGCTAGTTACATAAACATACATCTTGACTTTCCCCTACTGCTTAGCAAATGCCTCTCTATTTTCCCAACAGTTAAGAGTTGTCCCTGTCCGTATTCACATTTTCAAAAAAAACACATAACGTAAACACTTTATTCCTTCCTATATTTTGTGGGGAAATCCTGATGGTTACTTTCTGTCTTTACAGAACGAAGGGTTACGTTTAGAATAGAACAGAATAGAATATGTTAATTGACACAGTCACAATAAACTAGTTATCATGGATCGCAGTCCTATCATGTCGGCTTTAGATCCACGTTTGCATCAACTGTAGGGGTCCGCGACACAATCGATAATCGCCTGGCGATAATCGCTGATCGACTCGAATGTCCGTACATTCGATATTGTTGTGACAGGCATTTGTAAAATTATATTAGGCACACAGTTTGACATTAATTTATTAATTTATCAATAATTTTATCAATAATTTATCAATTAATTGATCAATTGACAAAATCATTACTAAAATATTATTTAATTTATCTGAAAACTCTGACAACTCATACCACGTTTTTCGACATACTACTGTTATAATTGTGATTTAATCAATGTATTTGTAATATATCCAATTTATTTATTTATAATGTGATTTTAAAGTGTATTCATGTGATAACTATGGGCTATGCCTGAAATAAATTTATTTTATTTTATTCATAAGTCAATTTGCGCCCTACCTGTCTGAAGTCTTCTAACACCATTTTCTCCCAACAGATAGAACGTGAAGTGATCCTGTCTTCTGGCGACAAGAACTCCAAGGTGCCCATACTGCAGGAGGCGCGGAAGAGAGGCAGGCTTGGTGCAGTCGCTCCTGATACTCCTCCCAAAGCGCTGTCAGCTTGGACTCATGCTGAGGTAAGTGGTGTTTGTGATCTAGTAGAGAAATCTTGTTACATATTTTTGGACGTAGGTAGTGATAAGTGTGGTCTCTTTGGATGTTTATTTTGTATGGCAATTCATCAAATAACGAGGAAGTGTCAGACTCTTACTGACTAAATCCAACCGTGTTCCATCACGCAAATGCCCTTTGCGTTCCAGGGCCGCGGTAACTCATTCGAACAACTCCACATCCCTGGCTGGATGAATGTGCATTTTGAAGGAAATACGCTTTCAAACTTCCGGATGTATTCTTTTCGACTTGTTCTTCATCAGTCCACAGTTTACTTATAATAATGATCACACCTTTACGACACCGCGAGAGACATTTTCATGAAACAAATAGCTCATGATGACACGAGCAAAAGCCTTTAAAATTGTAGGCAATTTAATTCATTAACAAATAATTACGTCTATTAAAAGTAACTACGTATTTAACCCAGCAATGCATGGAGAATGTAAGTAAACCGACAACGAGGAGAATACTGAGAATTCCTTAAGCAGGATTTTTGGAATATGACATATTTACTAAACAATTAAGTACTTATTTGTTAACAAACTTACTCGCTTATGAAGTTGTCATTTTATAAGCGATTTCGATTGTCGATATAATTTTGCGTGCCGTGAGGCAAAATGTATCGGGACTGTCATCAAAATAACCATCATATCTGTATACCTACATACATATGTGATATTATTGGCAAATAAATAAATTCTATTTCTATTTCGAAATGCCAAAATATAAGGGATTGGTCACGTGGCACTTCGACAGCGTTTGTGAATCCCATTTATTTTTAACCTTTTGACGTTAAGGATGGGAAATCATCAAATGACTTCTTCCGCTCCGGGTGGAGCGGAAGGGCGTGTCAGACTCTTACTGACTAAAACCCATCCGTGTTCCTTCTAAAGCCCTTTACGTTCCAGGGTCGCGGTGACTCTTTCTTTCGAACAAAGTCCGCAACCCTGGCAGGCTCTGGCCCTAGCGGGCCCCGTCTTCTATGCTGACATCTCTTTGAGGCGCGTGAAACACAACACGCCATCGTCCCGGGCTTGGTGGTGGTGAGTGGTAATGTGGTGGTGACCACGTTACCACTGACAGAATGATAAATTATATTTATTACGTAAGTAGGTTAAACATAACACTTTTACACGTCAATCTTTTTTGGTCATTTTAAACTAGACGAGGCGTCGAATGTCACTTGTCTAGAGCCTCATAAGGCCAATTCTACAAATTTTCAATCAACGTTCGCATTCTCTCTCTCTCTCTCTCTCTCTCTCTCTCTTCTCAATCGCAATCTGTTTAAAATGTATGAAAAATGAGATGTTTTTCACTGATCATGTTTTTTTTAGCATAAAGTGCCAAGTAATACTACCTACTCCATTAAAATACTATCTTGAATTTACCTTGTAACACAAAACACTTTAAAATCACGGATATCATACTCCACTTTCATAATCCATAGATTACCATGACAGAGCTGATTACAGACTCCAGACTCGAAGATATCAAAGCTCATTGGTCTAAGTCGTCCTAAGTATAGAGCAGGCTATATGCCCTAGGGTCGGCAAGATGGTGATCAAACGTACTCAATGTTCGATGATAAACTTAAATGACCCAACTATGGGTGAAATTATTCAGGGTAGCCAACCTTGAAATTGTTTTTTATAATTTAATTTTACGTCGTTTCGTTACGCATCGGTTGCTTAATGGGTTAAGCAGGTGTGACGGTGTTATATAATATGGTAAATGATAGTATTATTTTGATACTAGTAGCTTTGTCATCATTAAACTTTAGGAACCCTGAGACAACCTTACTGGGATCATAATTAACCTCAATATTCTAAAGTCTAAAACTGCAAACATCGTATTCTCTTTATCAACATAATGAAACGCTCACACTTGACTACCCAATTAAAAAATATTTGTAATCATGTCTTCGAAGGCAAAACCATCATAGTCGTAAACTATGAAGTTTAAATTGAGTAAAAAGATTTTAAACCAATTCCCAAAATAAATAATTACAAATACAAAATAGTTTATTGTGACAAATAGAAAATTACATCACATTTTAACGTGTTTGGAGCAACCAATGGCTGTATTAGAAGGCTCCACTCTTTCATATCATTGTCGCACACTTATACCAACTAGAGTTAATATAGTGTTGTAATCTTAAGGGTAAATATGCAATGAAAATTGTTCTGCATTTAACCTATATAAACTAATATTAGGAAATTAAAAAAAAAAACTTGAATACAAAAGCAAAGTTGCAATTTAAATTGCCAATATTTAAATTGCAACTTTGCTTTTGTATTTAAGTATTATTTTTTATGTTTATATTTTTTATTTATGTTTTACAAAAGCAGTAAAAATAAAACTTATTAAATTATTAATTACCAATTAAACATTCAAAACTTTAGTACAGTTCTTTTCATCTTTACTAGCAACCCTGAAGCAACCTACTTACATAATGACCGCCCATAACAATATCCATAAACATCGATGGTCTAACGGATTCTATCGATAAATTGCACCTCACTATTGAGCCGAATAATGCCTCGAACTGTACTTTACTAATCCATGTAATAGAGGTGGACATAGACTGTTATCTTCGGCCTCAAAGTTGAGAGAAATTGGGTCAGCTCTAGAATTTAAATAAGAAGAGTTTATTGATACGCCTGATTCGCTATCCTAAAATATGTCTTTAGTTAGCTATCATTAAGTAGTCTAGTTCAAGTAATGAATAGATTATCGTTAATATTAAAGTTCTTTGCAAACTTTTTCACCTTCGCTTCTGTTATAATCCTTTGTGTTCTTTTTAATGTGAGTTAAGCTACATGGTTCTGAATGGTATCGGACGTAAAAGTATAGCACCATCCCATCACTTACCGTGGGTGTCGTAAGAGGCGACTAAGGGACTCACCAGAGAATGGGCAGCAGCATTCTCTGTGCATTGCAACAGCTACACTGCGATTGCCAACCCGCCTGCCAAGCGTGGCGATTATGGCAAACTCCGCCTTTAGAGGAGGCCTATGTCCAGCAGTGGACGTCATTCGGCTGATGAAGCTACATGATCACTGACGAATGTTTGCACTGACTGGACAGATCCATTCAAAGCTGTGTGGTTCTTTCCACAGAAGACCATATCAGACACTCCACTCCATGGTTGTTATACAAAGATATCTAGACTTCAAAAGGGGCTTGTTTCGGTATTTCGGGGCGTGTTTCGGTTTAACGTGTACAAGTGTTTTTGAAACGTACGATTTTTTATTAATTTATTACTAGTTGTCGCCCGCGGCTCCGCCCGAGTGTTTGTCGAAAATTATCCCAAGGGAACATATTCCCGGGATAAAAAGTATCCTATGTTTTATTCCAGACTATAATCTACCACTGTGCCAAATTTCATCAAAATACATTCAGTAGTTTTTGCGTGAAAGAGTAACAAACATCCATCCATCCATCCATACAAACTTTCGCGTTTATAATATTAGTAGGATAATATGCTTAACCGTACACCGAGAATAACATCAAAAGAAAACTACAAACAAAAACACATGCACCTACAATGGGCGGCCTTATCCCATTCCGCGATCTCTTCCAGGCAACCTGGAATAGAACCTGGAAATGGGGCTATCATCGGGGCAACACTACTTTAAATATAATATAAGCCCCCTTCTACCATCGGATATCTAGACGCACTGCAAGTTACCATCCCCACCTTGTTGCTATTCCAACAATTCGCACTAAACGTTT